>SRSM01000133.1:0-1200000 GCA_019593545.1 Apocynum venetum
TTGTTGGTTCTGAGGAGGTTGAGGAGATTGGTGTTGATTAGGAACAAAACTGGTGGGTTCATTGGTGGCCTAACCCCTTGGTTACTCCATCTAAAGTTAGGATGGTCTCTCCACCCTTCATTGTATGTGTTGGAGAATGGATTGTGTCTTGACGAGCGTGTCGTTGCGCTATCAAATTAATACCAAACTCAACCAACTTATATAGTTAGGGCAAGTAAGGGTCGAACCCACAGGGATTTGTAAAATTTCAGAACAAGTAAACTAATCAAGATTAGGGGAGAAAGATTTGATTTTTATTTTAAAAGAATAAACTTTAAATAAATTTACTCACAAATTAATTAAGAATCAAAGAAAAGAAAAACGTTAGCAAGGACTTTGTATTTCGGTTTTACTTATTCGGGATTAATCATTGATAATAACCTATTTGAGTAGTGACTTAGAATTCCGCGTAGCGCAGCAAATTCCGATTCCTGTATAGTTAGGTTAATTCCCGAGAAGCACGGCAAATTAACTTTAACCTAATTAAACTAAATTACCGAATCGCTCGCATAAAATAGTCAATTAAGTTATTCAGCTCGAGGACAACATCAACACAAATTACATAAAGTTAATGGCCGATTAAAATCATGCAATTCGTTTCAAACAATTCCCTATCAATTAATCAAACACAGATTTAAATTAATCAATAGTTACTACTTTTGGTTACCGAAAACCGATTCTGCATAACCCTAGTTAATCAATTATGCAAAACAATTAAGATGGCCAATAATAATTGAAATAACACAATTGACAGAATAAAACCAAGAATTGTTCAAATACTCAATTACAAATAATGATCCCTTGAAAAGATCGGGTTTTTAATTACAAAACATAAATCTCATATTCCCGAATAACATAAACCTAATTCATGTCCTTGCTAACTTAAAAACGTTTACTCACAAAGCATAAAGGAAAACATCATAAAAAGATTAAGGGAAAGAGAGAAACTCATTAGTTGGAAATCCGATTTCCCGAGAAGCTCCCACCCTTTGATCTCCTACAATGCTTGGGAAGAAAATATCTAAGGTGCTTTTCACCCTAAACTAAGCTATTAAGGCCTATATATAGTTATAAAAAGGTCCTAGGGTAGTTTATACAAGAATCCTAATTAGAAACTACTTAAAACAATCTTAAAACTTGAACTCGGAAAGTGGACGCCCGAGTCTTCAAAGTGGACGCCTGAGTAGATGAGACGCGTCCACTTTGCTGTCAATCTTCTGAGAGTGGACGCGTGAGATTTGGTGGACGCGTCCACTCTCTTGCCTTGCGCGTCCACTTGGTCTCCCTGCGCGTCCACTTTACTGTCCAACTTCTGAGGGTGGACGCGTGCAATTTGGTGGACGCGTCCACTTCCTGGCCTTGCGCGTCCAATTGGTTTCTGAGGCGCGTCCACTCCATTTTTTCCTGCGAAACAACTTCTTAAAGCTCCTATCTTCCTCCAATGTCTTCTAAACATGTTAAAATACCTTCAAAATACCTGTAAACAAAGAGAAAAGTGTAAAGAATCAATTTAAGCACATAAACACACAATTAGGTAGATTTTATCTCAATAAACAACACATTAAGCTTCTAAAAACCAATCTAATTATGGTTCAATCATGTCTTCTCTGAGGTTGGTTCTGAAAATTACCCATGGCATTGGCTTGTTCCTCTTGAAATAGTGTAGGACAAGAATCTGTAGGATGGTCATTGCCTAAACAAATTCCACATGCTTTTACTGGTGCATTGATTCTTTTCCCAATTAATTGACCAACTAAATTGGTAAGATGATCTAATCTTTGCTCAATTTGTGTAGATGATGATGATGATGATGCATCTACTTCATTAACTTTCCTGACAGTATCATTCCTAGTGTTAAAAGATTGTGAATTAGCAGCCATGTTAGCTATTAATTCACGTGCAGCTTGTGGGGTTTTATCTGAAAGAGCACCACCACTAGCAGCATCAATTGTCATCCTATCATAAGAAATCAAACCCTCATAAAAATATTGAATTAATAGTTGTTCAGGTATTTGATAATGAGGACAACTAGCACATAATCTTTTAAATCTTTCCCAATATTCATACAACGTTTCACCAGTTTGTTGTCTTATGCCACTTATATCCTTTCGGACTGTTGCAGTTCTAGATGCAGGATAATATTTAGCTAGAAAAGCTCTTTGCATTCCAGTCCAATCTTGAATAGATCCCGAAGGCAAATCATATAACCAATCTTTTGCACTATTTTGTAAACTAAAAGGAAAAGAACGCAGTTTAATAACTTCATCTCTTGTACCTTCTTGTTTCAAATTAGTGCAAATAACATGAAATTCCTTAATGTGCCTAAGTGGATCTTCTCCAGGTAATCCATTAAAAGTTGGCAAACATTGTATAAAACCAGTATGCATTTTAAAATTAGCATCAACTTGAGGAAAAATAATGCATAAAGGTTGTTCATCAAGAGTGGGAGCAGTGAGTTCTTTTAGAGATCTTTGATTCAAAGCCATATTAAAAAGATGAGTAGGAAGAATATCACCAGGAATAAGTTGGGTATCCGGTTGATTTTCTACTTTGTCTTCTTCAAAATCTGTACCTTGTTCTCTGATCTCGACTGGTATTTTACTCCTTTGTTCCTCCCCGGTGATCTTACCACTTCTTAAGTGCATACAACAATGAACTTGTTGTTTGGTGTCACCAAAGGAATAAAATTTGTAACAAAAGAAAAAGATTAATAATTTAATAGAAGAAATTAAAACAAATCCCCGGCAACGGCGCCAAAATTTGACGAAGCCTGTCGTACGGCTCTCAAATTTAAACCTAACGATTCCTATGTAGATAGGGAAAGTAAGGATCGAATCCACAGAGATTTGTCAACTCTTAAATTAAAATCATTAATCGGAAAGGGTTTTGGGGGGTTTTTGGTATTTTTAGAGAATAGAATTAAAAAGGAATTTGGAATATAAATGATATAAAAAAAAAACGTTAGCAAGGAATTAGTATCAAGTTATATTTTTCATGGGATTAATCATAGATCAAGACATTATTAAGTAATTGGTTTTAGAATCTCGATCAGCTCAGACAGATTCCTATCCTTACAAATTAGATTAATCCTGATCAGCTCAGACAGATTAATCTCTAATTTAATTAAACACCACTACCAACCAGCGTGTATAGGATGCTCAATCAAATTGCATAAAGTAAATAAGGCATCACCAACTTAAATTGTACATAACAATCAGCTTAATTATATACAATTTAAATTATATAATTCCACTACTAATTTAATTAAGCCAAGAGCTGCAACTCAATTAAATTAGTAGATGCCACTTGAATCATTAATACAAGATTAATAATCCTAGCTATATAATCACGTTTATTAATTGGATTGTCAATCCAATTAATTCACATAATTATATTAATTAAAACAGGAATTACATAAATACTTAATTAATATATAGATATAAGTATATTAAATAAATATACAAATATATATATATATATATATATATAAAGAAAGATTGGATTTATATTAACTAAACAAATTAGGCGGTTCAACCGACCATTAAACTAAAAGTATGGAGGCTCGGCCTTCCATAAAAAAGAAAATAAAAGACATAAAAGTAAATTAAACTAATAGGTGGCTCGGCCATCCATTTGCGATATTTAAAATGCATAAAGCAAAATAAATAAAGACTAGGCGGGTAAACCGACCATAAGTCTAGTTAAATAAATCCAAATAGAAATTAAGTACAAAGAAAATTATCTCATAATCCCATTTATTAATAACTTAACACATATCCTTGCTAACAAAAGGAAATTACTCACAATCCATATTTAATAAATATAAGATGAAAGTTATAAACATTAGAACGAAAATTTGAAAGAAATACTCCCCGAAAATATTGAAATTATCCGGACAGAATTTCTTTACTAAATTTGACAAAAAGACTTGAAAAACTATTCTAAAAATTCTAGAAATTATATTAATATGAAGATAATAATAAAAGAAAGAGATTACAAAAGAAATGAAGAAGATTGGAGCTAAATTGGTGTCCTCAATGAGAAATGAAGCTAGCATATTTATAGGGAAATTTATAGGGGTAAAATGGTCGTTTTGACTTCCGGGTACTGTAGCAGGTTGACTTGTTGACTTTGACCAGCCGACGGATACTGTTCATGACGTAAGCAGTGATGTCATCCTCGACGGCGGTACTGTTCACCGGAGTTACTGTTCATCTTTTTTTTTTTTTTTTTTTTTTTTTTTTGCATTTTCACTTCTTCTTCTTCTTCTTTTTATCTCCAAAATGTACTAAAATACACTGAAAAACTTATAAACAAAGAAATAGAAAGGAAATGTGAAATATATCCATTAAATGACACAATTAACCGATTTTTAAACAAAATATAGTCATTAAGTAGTATAAAAATCAGTTAATTTATGTGTACATCAGTAGTGGTCATCGCAAAGGTAGTGTTTTGAGTCATTCCTAATTTTATCCTTTTGAGGCTTAGATAAATGATTTGGAAATACTTTGGTAACAATATAATTAACCATATCAGCATACCAAGGTATAATTCCATGCAATGCATAAAGATGCTCATCAGGAAATAAATCAAAGATAGGAGATACTTCCCCGTCATATGTCAATCGACTCAAATGATCAGCAACGAGATTCTCTGCTCCCTTCTTATCTCGGATTTCAAGGTCAAATTCCTGGAGTAAGAGAATCCATCTCAGTAGTCTTGGTTTAGACTCCTTCTTCTTTAACAGGTACTTTAGAGCTGCATGATCTGAATAAACAATCACTTTTGTTCCCAACAGATAAGATCTAAATTTTTCTAGAGCAAAAATAACAGAGTAGAGTTCCTTCTCAGTTGTGGTATAATTGCATTGGGCATCATCAAGTAATTTAGATGCATAATATATCACATGAGAAACTTTATCTATTTTCTGACCTAGAACAGCTCCAACTGCTTTGTCACTAGCATCACACATTATCTCAAAAGGAAAATTCCAATTAGGGGGTTGAATGATACGTGATGAAATCAATTTCTCTTTCAACAGTTTAAATGCATGTTTACAACCTTCATCAAAATTGAATTTATGTTCTTTTTGTAATAGCTTGCATAAAGGTTGAACAGTTTTAGAGAAATCCTTAATAAACCTTCTATAGAATCCAGCATGGCCTAAGAAGGATCTTATCTCTTTTACCGTAGAAGGATAAGGAATAGATTTAATCACATCAATCTTTGCTTTGTCAACAGCCAGTCCTTGTGGTGAAACTACATGCCCTAAAACAATTCCTTGTTCTACCATAAAATGACACTTTTCATAATTGAGAACAAGGTTAGTTTCAACACACCGTTTAAGCACAAGTTCCAAATTTTCTAAACATGAATCAAATGAATTTCCATAGACAGTAAAACCATCCATGAAAATTTCAATGATATTCGTGACAAAATCAGAAAATAAGGACATCATGCATCTTTGAAAGGTAGCAGGTGCATTGCATAAACCAAAAGGCATTCTTCTATAAGCATAAGTACCAAATGGGCAAGTAAAAGTAGTCTTACCTTGGTCTTCTGGGGCAATAGCAATTTGAAAATATCCAGAATAACCATCAAGGAAACAATAATGAGAACGACCAGATAAACGTTCTAACATTTGATCCATGAAAGGAAGGGGAAAATGGTCTTTTCTAGTTGATGCATTAAGTTTCCTGTAGTCTATACAGACTCTCCAACCATTTTGCACTCTAGTAGGAACTTTCTCACCTTCAGAGTTCTCCACAATAGTTATTCCACTTTTCTTTGGAACAACATGCACAGGACTTACCCAATGTGAATCTGTGATTGGATAGATGACACCAGCATCAAGAAGTTTAAGAATTTCATCTTTTACTACTTCCATCATAGGAGGGTTTAGTCTCCTTTGTGACTCTCTGGTTGGTTTAGCTCCATCTTCTAACAATATACGGTGCATGCATGTTGATGGGCTAATACCTTTAATGTCGGCTAAAGTCTAGCCGATGGCAGTTTTGTTGTCCCTAAGCACAAAAACTAACCTCTCTTCTTGGGAAGATGAGAGATTGTTAGCAATAATAACAAGTAAAACATTACCTTCACTCAAATATGCATATTTAAAATGAGAAGGTAAAACTTTAAGCTCAAGTGACGGGGGACAAACAACAGATGGTAAAATTTTATCATGTGAGTTAGGTAATGCAATTTTAGAATTACTAAGAGAACATGCAGATAAATCCTTGACAGCTTGTTAAGTTCATTATCACATTCCACAGATAAAGTGTCAAAACATTTTCATTTATGCTCAAGTTCATAATGGATTGCATCATTTCAGTGTAGCTCAAATCAAATATATCTTCAATAAGTGGATCTATAATATCCACAACAGAAACTGTAGAACATTCATCAGAAGGGTACTTCATGGCATCAAATATGTTAAAAGAAATTTTATCACCATCAAATTCCATTGATAAAGTACCTTCATTTACATCAATTTTAGTTCTAGCAGTTTTCAAAAATAGTCTACCTAACAGAATAGGTGACTGTGATAAACAAGTATTTTGGCTATCCTCAGTTTTCAAAATGTAAAAATCTGCAAGGAATACTAAATCATTTACTTTAACCAGTACATCTTCTATCACTCCTTTTGGATAAGCCACAGGCCGTCGCATATAAACTTTAGCTGTGGAAGAGGACGGTCTAGCATGCGGCACATCAGGCGGGGGCATATCACGTAAAGGTGGCGGTGTAGAAATATCAACCCGAATGCCATGTAGTGCCTCTAGATGATATTTGATGTTGATGGTAGTCGTCGATCTTGGAATGAAGTGTCTTGAAGTGATTGTCAAAAGTGCTGAACATCGAGCCAATCTGAGAAGAGATTTCTTCCAGGGCACCCCAGACTGCAGGATGTGGAGTGGATATGTCTTCATCTCCAACTTTTTCTTTACCTTTTGCCTTCTTCAAATCTGGGGCCTCATGAGGAACATCTTTTTCCTCATCTAGAAGAAGTGGTCTTTTCACACCTTGAGAGTCCTCACCTTCATCTGTTTCAAAATTGCCAGCAAAAACGCCTTCATGAAGAATTATCGGTGGTTCTTTTCCCATAAGCTTTGCTGTCTCCTTTGTTGCCACAGAGATCTCTTTTGGAGTCATATTTTTCTTCAAGTCCCATGTGCCATTGAGACATAAAGCTTGCATTCTTTTAAAGGATGCAAAGTTGAACTTAGGCACATATTTTGTCTCCTTCAGTTTTGGAAATGGGACTTTGAAATGTCGGAAGACTTTGGTTAACAACCGTCCATAGGGTAAGCTTTTGGGAACACCTTTGCTCTTCTCATTGGTAGCCATCATGTGGTGTGCCATTATATAACCAAAATCCACTCGAATTTTCTTCACCAACATATACATAAGAAACATATGCATAAACGTGACAATAGTTTTATGGCCTTCAATGGGGATGAAGATGTTAGTGCACATATGATGAAGAATACGATGCTCAAAACTAAACACATTTGCCTATCTCTTAACTAAGTTGACAAAAGAGTTTCCTTGAGAGAAAATCTTCTCAAAACCCTCAGAAGAAAAATCCTTATGAGTTATTCTGTGATGAGTATTAAAGTACTCAACCCCATCAAAAGGTATCTCTAAGATTTCATCTAAACCAATGGAAGTAAATTGTAAATCTATCCCATTTACCCTTGAAATGAAATTGGTCCTTATAGTCATCTCTCCCTCTTTTTCTATCACCTTTTCGAGATTAGCATAAAACTGATATACAAGATCAGTGTACAAGGACTCTTCATGATTTATTATATTATCCCATCCTTGCCAAGCCATATAGGTAAGAATTCTATTAAAGGGAAATTCATACCTATCAATGGTACTTCCAGAAATTACTTGGCGATTCTTGAGATAGTCATTGTAACGATCCTCATGATGCTTGCTCCTGAAGAGTTGAGAAGAAGTTTGCATGGTTCTTTTCTTCTTTGGAACATCTTGAACCATTTGTGTTTTGTCCTTGTCACTTCGAGTTTTAGCCATTTCTAGGGTTTTGAAATTCAGAAAACAAGGATATATAGGATGAAATGATGAATTGAAGAAGAAATGAAGTGTATTTATGGTGAATTGTTGGTGGGTTATGGGTATTTGAAGATATGCGACTGATAAGTGAAGAGGTGGGGATGATTGAAAAATGAAAGGTTGCGTCCGAATGAGGCATATTTGTAACAGTACACAGATGTGCGGTCGACCGGATCGTCCGCAAATTAATTTTTGTCTCTTGGGAATCTTTGCGGTCGATGAATTTAATTTGCGGTCGACCGGGTGATCTGATACGGGTCGTCCGCAAGTCCTCTGGAACCTGTGCGGTCGATTGGACGATCTGGTATGGGTCGTCCGCAAGTCCTATGTCTGTTCTGTGGACGATCGTTTACTCATATGCGGTCGACCGCATATGCCCTGGGTGTTATCCAAAAAAAAAAATATCTTCGACAAACTTCACAACAAGAAAACGCACAAGTTAGAAATTGAAAGTGCCAATACCCAAGAGATTTCTAAGTAAACAAAACATTTTCTCAGCCAAAGGTTTTGTGAAAATATCAGCTAATTGATCATCCGTAGGAACAAACTCAAGTAAAATATCACCTTTTAAAACATGATCACGCAAAAAATGATGTTTAATATCTATATGCTTAGTTTTTGCATGTTGTATAGGATTCTTTGTCAGATTAATGGCACTAGTATTATCGCAGTTGATAGTGATACAATCGAAGTTCAAGCCATAATCTTGCAAGGTGGTTTTCATCCATAAAACTTGTGCACAACAACTACCAGCATAAATGTATTCAGCTTCAGTGGTAGAGAGAGACACACAAGCTTGTTTCTTACTATACCATGAAACTAAAGAGTAACCAAGAAATTGACAGTGACCACTAGTACTCTTACGTTCTACTCGACACCCTGCATAATCTGCATCAGTAAATGCTTCTAGCTCAAAAGACATAGATTTAGGATACCATAAACCAAAATCTATAGTCCCTTTTAAGTATCTAAGAATACGTTTCACAGCAATTAAATGAGATTCTCTAGGAGATGATTGAAATCTAGCACATAGACAAACAGAGAACATAATATCAGGTCTACTAGCAGTTAAATACAAAAGACTACCAATCATTCCTCTGTATATAGTTTGGTCAATCATCTTACCATTCTCGTCTTTGTCTAATTTAATAGATGTGGCCATAGGAGTATCAATCTCCTTTGAATCAGCCATTCCAAACCTTTTCAGTAATTCTTTTGTGTACTTGGCTTGGTTAATTAAAGTACCTTCCTTTGCTTGCTTAATTTGTAAACCAAGGAAGAATGTCAACTCACCCATCATGCTCATTTCAAATTCATCCTGCATTGTCTTAGAGAAATCTTTGCACATATTTTCATTAGTAGCTCCGAATATAATCAACATATATTTGAACAATCAAAATATCATGTGCTTTATTTTTAATAAAAAGAGTAGTATCAACTATACCTCTGGAAAAACCTTTTTCAATAAGAAAATTGCTAAGTCTATCATACCATGCTCTTGGTGCTTGCTTTAAACCATATAAGGCTTTAGTGAGCTTGTACACATGATTTACATAGGATTCATGAATAAAACCAGGAGGTTGTTCAACATACACTTCCTCTTGGATGAAGCCATTTAAGAAGGCACTTTTGACATCCATTTGAAATAATTTAAAGCCTTTAAAGGAAGCAAATGCAAGTAACATTCTAATGGACTCTAATCTAGCAACTGGAGCAAAAGTCTCATCATAATCAATACCCTCTTCCTGATTATATCCTTGAGCAACAAGTCTAGCCTTATTTCTAGTCACGATACCATGTTCATCAAGTTTGTTTCTAAAAACCCATTTTGTACCAATAATGGTAAGATTAGAAGGTCTAGGTACAAGTTCCCATACTTTGCTCCTTTCAAATTGATTTAATTCATCTTGCATGGCAATAATCCAAAAATCATCATTAAGAGCTTCATCAATGTTCCTAGGTTCTATATGAGACAATAATGCAAAATCATCAACAAAGTTTAAAAAGTGTCTTCTTGTTCTTACCCCTTCATTTGGATCACCAATGATTTGATCCTTTAAATGGTTGTGGACAAATTTCCATTCCTTTGGAAGATCAAACTTTGTTGCTTCTTCAAGTGAAGTAGATTCTTGACTGTCAAAGACTTCTTCAATCTCATCCTTTGATGTTGAAGGATTTTCATTTGTTTGAACAACATCTTTATTCATTGACTCCAAAGGTATTTATTGAATTTTACCTTCAAACTCATCTCTTGGCAAATAGATGTTAGATTCATAAAAAACAACATGAATAGCTTCTTCAATAATCATAGTTCTCTTATTATACACACGATAAGCTTTTCTTATTGAAGAATAGCCAAGAAATATACCTTCATCAGATTTCTTATCAAACTTACCAAGATAGTCTTTGACATTTAAAACAAAACATTTACAACCAAAAACCTTGAAGTAAGAAATAGAAGGAGTTTTGTCAAACATGAGTTCATAGGGGGTTTTCTTCACAAAAGGTCTAAGAAGCACTCTATTTACAATATAACAAGAGGTGTTTACAGCTTCAGCCCAAAAATACTTTGGCAAATTATTTTCACAAAGCATTGAACGAGCCATTTCTTGTAAAGAACGATTTTTCCTCTCAACAACACCATTTTGTTGAGGAGTTTTAGCAACAGAAAAATTGTGAGAAATCTCATTCTCATCACACAGTTTAGTAAAGCTACTATTGCAAAATTCTCTACCATTGTCACTTCAAATGGAGATAAGTTTGCATCCTATGGTGTTTTGCTCCAAAAGCTTCACCTTTGCCCAACAAGAATAATACCCAAGTAAATCTAGAGAAGTCATCAACTATCACATAAGCATACAATTTGCCACCAAGGCTCATTGTTCTCATAGGACCAAATAAATCCATATGTACAAGTTCAAGAGGTTTTGAGGTTGAAACAATCTTCTTAGGTTTAAAAGAACTCTTGACTTGTTTACCATATTGACATGCATCACAAACACGATCTTTTTCAAAATGAATGGCAGGCAATCCTCTAACATATTCATGTTTTGATAAGTTATGCAAAGTATCCATGCTCACGTCTCCTAATCTACGATGCCAAAGATATGCATCATCATCTTTCGAAGCAAGGCATTTAACATCTTGTTCAACTAAATCATCAAAGTAAAGATCATACATATTTCCATTTCTATTTCCAACAAAAACAATTTTGTTAGAGCAATCATCAATAATTAAACATGAATCCTTCATGAAAATAACCTTATAACCATTATCACATAATTGACTAATACTAAGCAAGTTATATTTGAGATTATCAATAAGAAGAACATTTTTAATAAAGGGAGAAGTACTTTTACCAACATTGCCAATGCCAATGATTTTCCCTTTCTTTTTGTCACCGAAAGTCACAAATCCTTCATCCTTTGGTTTAACATCATTAAGTATGGATGCATTTCCTGTCATGTGTCTTGAGCATCCACTGTCAAGAAACCATTTGTTCTCCTTTGTTTTCAATTGAAAACACACCTACACCAAAGATGTTAATAAGCTTTTTGGTACCCAAATTCTCTTGGGTCCATTGAGGTTAGTTCTTTTAACTACCCAAGTGCTTTTAGCACCATTCTCAATCTTTTTCTTCATATAACATCTAGTCACCTTGTGACCATTTTTACCACAATATGTACAACATATTTTTGAAGAAGTTGAGACATGTGAATAATATGCATGAGATATTCTCTTATGTGCATGTGACATATTTTCATGTGAGTGAGATAAGCTCTCATGTGTGTGTGAGATATCTTTATAACTATCATCAAAACCAAGACCTCTCTTATCATGAGTGAGTCTTTGCATACCAAGTAATTTGTTCAAATTGTCCCTACCACATGTAAGTTTTTGCAAGCTAGCATTTAAATCTCTCATTCTAACTTTCATGGCATCATAATCACTCATCATATCATCCTACTTCTTGTTTATAGTAACAAGATCAACATTAGCATTCTCAAGAAATTTCACCTTATCATTTAAACCAATAACATTCTCATCAAGACAGATTTTTGTAGAAGTTAACAAGGCATTTTCATCTATGAGCCTAGTATTATCTAACGATAGCTTCTCTACTTGACATTTCAAGACTTTGTTTTTCTTGATAATCTTTTTCATTTTTTTATAGAGATTGGAAATGAATTCATCTCTATCAAACATGTCACAAATATCATTATCACTTTCACTATCAACTAAAGAAGGAGTTTTTGAAGTATTTACCTCATCTTCAATAGCCATGAAACAAACATTTGCATGTTCATTTTGTTCTTCATCTTCACTTCCTTCTTGATCCCAAGTGCAAGCAAGTCCTTTCTTGTTTTTGGACTTGTACTTCTTTTCTTTCTCTCTTAATTTTGGACAGTCCGCCTTGAAATGATTTGGACTTCCGCATTTATAGCATTGTTTTGAGTTGATATTTGTGGATGTCAATGGCTTCTTTTTGAATTTGTTTAAATGTCCCTTTTTGAATATTTTCTTGAAGTTCTTCATGACAAGAGCTATTTCCTCATCATCCATTTCTTCCTCTTCCACTGGTTTCTTCTTCGAATCATGAGTTTCCAACAGAGCAGTGGTTTTGCCTTCCCAAGCTTTTGGTAAAGCATTGAGCATCTTCATATTTTGTTCTCCTATAGAAGAAGACTTGCTAAACACTTTTAAACAGTTAATAATATTAGTAAAGCGAGTAAACATATCAGTAATATTTTCATTTGATTTCATAGTGAAAAGTTCATACTCCCTTGTAAGCATACCAAGTTTTGTTTCCTTTACTTGGTTTGTACCTTCATGAGTCACTTCAAGTAGTCTCCACATTTCATGTGCAGATTCACAACATCTTACCCTGTTATACTCATTCATATCAAGTGCACAAGTAAGAGTATTCATGGCAAGAAAATTAAGGGTCATTTTCTTTTTATCTTCATCATCAAATTCCTCAGATATTTTATCAATCTTGATACCATCAACAACTTTAAAAGGCACATAAGGTCCATTTTCAACAATATTCCATAATTCATAGTTTAGAGAAGATATATAGATTCTAACTCTATTTTTCCAGAAATTATAGTTTGTGTCATTCAACAAAGGAGGTCTAGTAGTAGAGTAACCTTCTACCATCATAGTGTTATCTAGATGAGCCATAGAATCTTTGCTTCAAGGATGTTAAGCCTTATAAACAAGAAGACCTGCTCTGATACCAATTGAAAAACCTAAGAGGGGGGTGAATTAGGTTTTAAATAATTTTTCCTAATTTAAAAGAAACAGGCTTTCTAAGATAACAAATATCAAACACTTGGTGCTCAAACAAAGTGTGAAATAAAGAGTTCAAGAAATAGGCAAAGGACACAAAGATTTATAGTGGTTCGGTTTATCCAACAAAACCTAATCCACTACCTTGAGCTATATACTCAAGGATTTCACAAAACCTTTCACTAATTTAGTAAGAGAGAATACAATAGAGGCTCACCCAATTCCCTTAGGGTTTTACAACACAAACCTCTTAACCAATCAAGGTTCACTCCACACTTTGAGTTTTACAATATAACCTTGTTTACACACCTATCTCTATTACAACAATTAATGAAAAAGATACTCTAAAAACAATCACAATTTTCTATGATTCAAGGCTCACTCTAACCCTTAGAGTTTTAAGATGCAACCTTGAACAAAGCAATCAAGATATGAAAATTAAGAGTTTGATATAGAAATCACCTTAATGTGAAGATATACCTGGACATTCAGCGGACGATACACTGAGGGGTCCGGTCGACCGCACCATCATCCGCAAGTGTTCCAGAGAGCTCTGGACATTCAGCGGACGATACTCTGAGAGGTCTGGTCGACCGCATGATATGTGGTCGACCACACTTCAATTAGGTCGACCGTACATGCATTGAAACTGTGCAAAACAAGATTCCAAACAACTCCAAGAGTTTATGGAATACATTTTATGAAATTTAAAGTATGTGCATGCAATTTGAAAATCATTTCAAATACCCAACTCATGTTTTATCTAAATGAAATGCATTTTGAAAATTCTTTCACTTTTATTGAGCAACCTATAGAACTTATTACTCATAGAGGTAGACCTAGAGATATCTAAAGATAAATAAAGAAATAAAGCTACGCCTCTAGATCCTATCTAATCCAAAAACGCTTATCTTCAATGCTTGACATCAAAAGCTCTTTCCTGAAGATTTGAACCTTCGATCTTGCATGGATTAGATATATGAATCCTAAAAGATCATCACTAATACAATAAAGCCATTTGTCATTTTCAATGTTTGTCATTTAATCAAAATTAAGATATTAAAAGCTTTAGAGCTTTTAGTAAGGATAGGAATCTGTCTGAGCTGATCGGGATTTTAAAACAAACTACTTAATAATGTATCTATATATGATTAATCCCATGAAAAATATAACTTGATAATAGTTCCTTGCTAACGCTTTTTATATCGTTTGTATTCTAAATTTCGTTTTAATTCTGTTTACAAAATCCAAAACCTCAAAAAAATTATTTTAATTGTTGTCATTTCCTTATTCTCAAAATACTAAAAAAACCCCCAAAACCTTTTCCGATTAATGATTTTAATTTAAGAGTTGACAAATCTCTGTGGATTCAATCCTTACTTTCCCTATCTACATAGAAATTGTTAGGTTTAAATTTGAGAGCCGTACGACAGGCTTCGTCACGCGTCCACTTCTTCTTTCTTCCAAATATCCATCTTCAAGCTTCCAATCTCTTCCAATTTCATTCGAACATCTTCAAAATCTTCCAAAGATCTGAAAACAAAAGTATAGTGTGAAAAATCATTAA
This sequence comes from Apocynum venetum, assembly GCA_019593545.1. Taxonomy (NCBI): domain Eukaryota; kingdom Viridiplantae; phylum Streptophyta; class Magnoliopsida; order Gentianales; family Apocynaceae; genus Apocynum; species Apocynum venetum. Next base: position 14,984 of record SRSM01000133.1, read on the forward strand.
AATCACCAAAACACATAATTAGCTAGATTTAAACTCAATAAACATCATGATAAACACTAGAAAACCAAGTTAATTATGGTTCAATCAAATACTTCCTGAAAATATTGAAATTATCCGAATAGAATTTCTTTACTAAATTTTACAAAAAGACTTGAAAAACTATTCTAAAAATTATAGAAATTATATTAATATGAAGATAGTAATAAAAGAAAGAAATTACAAAAGAAATGGAGAAGATTGGAGCTAAATTGGTGTCTCAAATGAGAAAGAAAGTTAGCATATTTATAGGAAAATTTCTAGGGGTAAAATGGTCATTTTGACTTCCGGGTACTGTAGCGGGTTGACTTGCTGACTTTGACTAGCCGACGACACTGTTCATGATGTCATCATCAATGGTGGTACTGTTCATCAGAGTTACTATTCACCTTTTTTTTTTCTTTCTTCTTCTTCTTCTTCTTTTCTTATCTCCAAAATATACTAAAATACACTGAAAAACTTATAAACAAAGAAATAGAAAGGAAATATATGAAATATATCCATTAAATAACACAATTAACCGATTTTTAAACAAAATATAGTCATTAAATAACATAAAAATCAGTTAATTTATGAGTACATCAAATTCCCCCCACACTATCTTTTTGCTTGCCTCAAGCAAAATATAAACACAAAATATACAAGTGTAAATAACTTAAACAAGATTAATAAGGTAACAAAGTGTTATATTAATTTCAATATAACTTTCACAGTTAACCCTTTTATTTGAAAAGCAATTGTGCTCGTGTGCTTGAATATCATTTACAAGTTTAACATTAATATTCAAAGTTAACAAAATGTGACTGTGAAAAACATAAAATCCTTAATAAATTTTTATATTTTTTTAAAACATGATATCAGTATAATGAAAAGATAACAACAAAGTCACTATGTAAATAAAAATACATTCTTAGTTTCTCAACACAACTTATAAACTTGTAAAGTCACATACTCTCCACTAATGATGAAAATTTTGGTCGATCTGGGTCAAATAGGACTTTTAAACTTGTAATGTTAAGCTTAGGATTTGGCTACAAACGAATTATAGGAATATACAAAATATTTCAACAGTGTAAATTGAGAATGAATTACACCTCTTTGAAGAAAACCTTTTCAATAATATCTCTTCATTTCTTTCTCTCTTTTTTTTTTGTTTTTTACACTTTTTTTTTTTTGAAGAGATCATATTTATGAGCTTTTTACCTTTCGGTTCTTTTTTACAATATCTCGTAATCCTTTATCAGCAGTGCTCATAACTTTTCAATACAGATTAACACATGATTAATACATTCTCAATAAAGTATTTGGATAGAAAAGTAATAAATGATGTTATTTATCAAAGAAATTAAATGGTAATGAAACCATTTATGCATGTTGGCTCAAAATAGGATCGTGGGATATATATAAGTATGGTTCGTTCAGAAAGGCTCAAATCAACAAAGATCTTAATTAAATTTCGCCTCTAGCATGTGAAAGAACAAGTTCTAGCGTGTAGAAAGTAACCTTAAATGTACTAAAACACACAGTAAACTTACATTATCATCAAATCACAATACTAATGTTTTTAACTTTGGATTTCATAACAAAAAGGATTTAGCCACATTAGTTAAATAAGAATATGTTTGTCAAATTACAAAGATATTCAATTGATTTATTCAAAAAAATTTTACAGAAAGGGGTACAATTATAAAATGATTGAAAAATTTAACACAAAATTACCTAACATCTTAAAAACTTATAATACATGCATGATTTATTCAACAAAACAACAAATTATTAAAAACAATGTTTTTAAAGGTGTGGATCAAGAATCAAATGAGTTTAATCACCGACTCTTTACTCAAACCACCCCTCACATTTGGGAATTACATTGTCCTCAATGTAAAAACACACAAAGTTTGAAAAAAAATAAAATAAATAACATTATTCCACAGCTTTTAATAAAAAGAAAATAGCACACATTTATTTAAAAAGAAAAACTTATAACTTTAACTCTAAACCCACTGAATCTCTTTTTTTCTTATTACCGGAAATTGACCAGTTAATTGGAGGTACATATGGATCTGTCTCTGGTACAAAAGCTACTAATTCATCCAATAGCTCCTTAGTTGTGGGTGCAGATACAATTATTTTTCGTGCTACTGGAGATAGAAGCTTATGTGTAACAGCTATGTCAAGAAATGCTAATAAACCATCAAAGTAGTGATCAACATTTAAAAGACCAATTGGTTTAGTGTGCAGTTTCATGTTAAACTAGAATGTTAAATTGAACAAGCATTCTAATACTTCATATCCTCCTGGGATTATTATTAAAGCATCACAGTTATGCAACATGAGTGTCATGCGTTCATAAAATGATTTTGTTTGTACCTTATGTTCAATTGTTCTGCCTACCGCGAGAAATTTGTTTGGTTGATTTGTTACAATTTGAACAAGTGTTTGGTATGACTAGTGTGCTTGAGCAACCTCTCCAATTAATCCAGCATTTCCTCCTCCATATACTAGACTGATCTTTCGATGAGCTAGTACTCTTCCCAATTGGATAGCAGCAGTTAGATGCGAAATAGTAGTACCCACGGTCGTTCCTCCAAACACTGCGATGTTTGTTAGACTACTTATTGATGGACCTTCCATAGTAATGGCTTCAAAAGTGATTCTGTTACACACTAAAAAGAAAACAAACAAATAAAACAAATCAAGGAAGAAACAAATAAAAAGAAGTAGTTGTGATTGTGGCTCATATCTTCCTCTGGTTTAACGTCCAGTAACGATTTCAAACACCTTCTATGAGTCAGAGATATGTTGCTCATCCAGATTTCTTAAAAACTGATAAACGGGATCGTTTAAATTCAGATACCGAAGACTGTACCGGAGTTGTTCAATTTTGAATTGTTTCCATAACCCGAGAATTTCCATTTGAATGTATCCACTAGAATGTGAATCAAGAGTCAGTTTGATATCATCTAATGACTCTTTACTCAGTCCATTCTTAATGAAAGCAATTTTGTCTTCTCGATTATCGGATAAATACCCAAGTGAACGACAACTGGCATCACAGTTCCATCTAGCACATTTATAACAAATTCTCATTCTTTTACCTCTCCGTTTCTTTGCATAACTACTATTTCCCAACCCAGGTGGACGTTTGGGAAAAACTGGATGTTCACCACTAATTCGGACCTTAGCTTCAATTATCCACCTAATATCCTCAGGCATTCCAAAGGATACTAGTAATTTCATACGCTCCATTCTCATCAGATAGATTTTTCTCAAATAATTAATAGGGAGCAATGGATAGTATCTTCTCATTTTCATTAAAGAATCATCCATTATGTAACAAAGAGATAGAAAGAAAGAAGGGATGGAAAGACAAACTGAAATGTAAAAAGGAAAGAAATACCTTGTAGATGGAATTACTCTTGAAAGGAAATTAGCAGAAATCGTTTTGTGATTCTTTCAACAATTAAGCAAGCTATTTAAAGTTGTGTTTGATCACTGTTGGACATTTAATTAATTTAAATATGTCGTCTTTCATTATCCGAGAAGACGCATATTCAATAATTTCTGCTAGGCCTGCAAGGTAAATAGTGAAAAAGGAAAATCAAATAATTCAAAAGTATTAAAGAAAGCGATGGTTGCCTCCCATACAGCGCCCTTGTTTAATGTCTTAGACTCGACGAGCACAAATTTCAAATCCTTTCTGGTGGTGGGTCTTCAAAAGCAACGGAATCTATAATTTGTCCGACAAATCTTTCATGAAAAGGTTTAAGGAGGTGACCGTTCACTTTGAAAATTTTGCTCGTTTGAAGACTTTTGATTGAACCATAATTAGCTTGGTTTTCTATTGTTCATCATGATGTTTAATGAGTTTAAATCTAGCTAATTATGTTTTTTGGTGATTTTAATTATTCTTTACACTATTACTTTTGTTTTCAGGTCTTTAAAAGATTTAGAAGATGTTGGAATGAAATTGGAAGAAATTGGAAACTTGAAGATGGATATTTAGAAGAAAGAAGAAGTGGACACGCAGAGAGGGGAAGTGGACGCGTCCACCAGACTTCACGCGTCCACCCTCAGAAGTTTGACAGTCAAGTGGACGCGTCTCATTTACTTAGGCGTCCACTTTGAAGACTCGGGCGTCCACTTTCCAAATTCAAGTTTTAAGCTCGTTTTAAGTAGTTTCTAATTAGGACTCTTGTATAAACAACCCTAGGACCTTTTTCTAACTATTTATAGGCCTTAATAGTTTAGTTTAGGGTGTCAAGCACTTTAGATTCTCTCTTCCCGAGCATTGCAGGAGATCAAGGGTGGGAGCTTCTCGGGAAATCGGATTTCCGACTAATGAGTTTCTCTCTTTCCCTTAATCTTTTTATGATGTTTTCCTTTATGCTTTGTGAGTAGTTTTCTTTAGTTGGCAAGGACATGTATTAGGTTTATATTATTTGGGAATATGAGATTTACGTATTGTAATTAAAAACCCGATCTTTTCAAGGAATCATTATTTCTATTTGAGTATTTGAACAATTCTTGGTTTTATTCTATCAATTATGTTATTTCAATTATTATTGGTCATCTTAATTGTTTTACATAGTTGATTAACTAGGGTTATGCAGAATCGGTTTTCGGTAACCAAAAGTAGTAACTATTGATTAATTTAAATCTGTGTTTGATTAATTGATAGGGAATTGTTTGAAACAAATTGCATGATTTTAATCGGCCATTAATTTTATGTAATTTGTGTTGATGTTGTCCTCGAGCTGAATAACTTAATTGACTATTTTATGCGAGCGATTCGGTAATTTAGTTTAATTAGGTTAAAGTTAATTTTCCGTGCTTCTCGGGAATTAACCTAAATTTACAGGAATCAGAATTTGCTGTGCTACGCGAAATTCTAAGTCACTATTCAAATAGGTTATTATCAATGATTAATCCCGAATAAGTAAAACCGAAATACAAAGTCCTTGCTAACTTTTTTCTTTTCTTTGATTCTTAATTAATTTGTGAGTAAATTTATTTAAAGTTTATTCTTTTAAAATAAAAATCAAATCTTTCCCCCCAAATCTCGATTAGTTTACTTTATCTGAAATTTTACAAGTTCCTGTGGGTTCGACCCTTACTTGCCCTAACTGCATAAGTTAGTTAAAGTTCGGAATTTAATTTGATAGCGCAACAACACGCTCGTCAACTTTTTACCTCCATTGACCCATGATTAAAGATATTAGTGATAACAAATGGGCCATTCCACCTTGACTTTAGTTTTCCTGGAAACAGTCTTAGACGAGAATTATAGAGTAGAAATTTTTCCTTGAAAGATTTTTGTCATGGTAATATTTCATCTTTTCATTTGCAATCCAGGAATTAACATAGGCATCATTTCTAATCTCCTCTAATTCTTGAATTTACAGTTTTCGATAAGATTATGCATCATCAAGATTAAGATGACATTGTTTTATGCCCCAAAATGCCTTATGTTCTAATTCCACAGGTAGATGACAGGCTTTACCATAAACCAACCTAAATAGTGGCATACCAATAGGGGTTTCGAATGCTGTTCTGTATGCCCAAAGAGCATCTCCTAATCGAAGGTTCCAGTCTTTCCTATTAGGATTGACTACTTTAGTTAGAATAGACTTAATTTCCCTGTTAGAGATTTCATCAAGTACATTTGTTTGAGGATGATAGGCAGTAGAAACTTTATGAGAAACATGATATTTTTTAAATAGAGTTTCTACTACCTTGTTGCAAAAATGTGTACCTCTGTCACTGATGATGGCCTTTGGAATTCCAAATCTATGGAATATGTTGTCCTTGATAAATGTCACAACTACTTTGGAATCATTCGTTCGAGTGGTCTTAGCTTCAATCCATTTAGAAACATAATCCACTGCAAGTAAGATGTAAGTATTTCCAAAAGACGAAGGAAAAGGTCCCATGAAATCAATGCCCCATACATCAAAAAGTTCACAAACTAATATAGTTTTCAAAGGCATTTCATCTCTCTTGGATATATTACCAACGCTTTGACATTCATTGCAAGATTTAACAAAGTAATATGCATCTTTGTTAAGAGTAGGCCAATAAAATCCACTTTCAAAAATTTTTCTGGCAGTTCTTTTCGGTCCAAAATGACCTCCACATTCAAAAGTATGACAAAAATTCAATATGGATTGAATTTCATTATTTGGAACACATCTGCGTATGAAATGCATTGTCTGTGCAGTTTTTGAATAGGTAGGGAACATCCCAAATGTAGTGTTTTGAGTCATCTTAATTTTATCCTTCTGAGCCTTAGATAAATTATTTGAAAATACTTTGGTAACAATATAATTAACCATATCAGCATACCAAGGTACTATGCAATGCATAAAGATGCTCATTAGGAAATAAATCAGAGATAAGAGATACTTCCTCGTCATATGTTAGTCGACTCAAATGATTAGCAATAGGATTCTCTGCTCCCTTCTTATCTTGGATTTCAAGGTCAAATTCCTGGAGTAAGAGAATCCATTTGAGTAGTCTTGGTTTAGACTCCTTCTTCTTTAACAAGCACCCTTGAGATTGGCTCGATGTTCAGCACGTTTGACAATCATTTCAAGACACTTCACTCCAAGATCGACGACCTGGCATCGAGATCATCAACATCAAATTTCATCTAGAGGCACTACATGGCATTCAGGTTGACGTTTCTACACCACCACCTTCACGTGATATGCCCCCGCCTGATGAGCAGCCTGCTGGACCATCCTCTTCCACAGCTAAAGTTTATATGCGACGGCCTAGGAGATAGTGTTTTTCTGCACTTGTTGTACTTTTGTTTTATCTAGACAACTTATCTCTTGTTTGTATTCTTGACTCCTCTATTTTTATATATGCATTTTTTATTCCCCATGATGACTCATTGGTAGTTGAGGGATCTTATTGTTTAATTAACTTAGTTCTATCTTTTCTATCCATTCTTTTTGAATGATGACAAAAGGGGGAGAAAAACTACTATTGATTGCAATATATAAATGTTGTGAAACTAACTTTTTGTTTCAGGAATTTCTGAGATGAACTTAAATGCTCAAACTCATCAAAATCAAGAGAAAGGAGAAATAGCTCTAAAAGGTTAAGTATGGCTATCCTTGGTTTAAAAGTTATATATTTATAAGTTTATGCTATATTGAGATTGAAGGAGAATGGGAATTGTGTGTTGGTGGCCGGGTTGGCCTTATGTGCGATTTTATGTGTTATCTCATCTCTTTTTGCATTGTTGAGTTTATGTTGCAAAAATGGTTTTTATAAGAGTTATAAAGGAAACTCTGTCAAAATTTTTACAAAACTGATGCATATTGATAGGGGAGCTTTATAAATGTTTTTATAGCCTATCTATATGTTATTAATTCTGGAAGGAAGAAGGATACGGAGGTTGGTGGAAAAATAGGCTTCGTTAAGCCTATATAAGCTAGGAAGTGATCTCATATACTTACAATGAATACTTTCATTTTGAGATCCAATATTTATTCGAAAAATGTTACATTCTATATATTTCTTGATATCATCAAACTAAATGGTTATATGCTATATGTGATATCTTACAAATACCTAGCATATTGTAAGGGGGAGCATTTTTAATAGTTTTATTACATATTTTATAAACTCTTCCTTACTTTGAATCCTTGCACTTAATTGTTATATTCATCACATTGCATCAATATTTGTCATCATCAAAAAGGGGGAGATTGAAAGCCTTAAAGCTTTTAATATCTTAATTTTGATTAAATGACAAACATTGATAAGGACTAATGGCTTTATTGTATTAGTGATGATCTTTTAGGATTCATTTATCTAATCCATGCAAGATCAAAGTTTCAAATCTTCAGGAAAGAGCTTTTGATGTCAAGCCTTGAAGATAAGCGTTTCTGGATTAGATAGGATCTAGAGGTGTAGCTTTAATTCTTTATTTATCTTTAGATATATCTAGGTCTATCCCTTTGAGTAATGAGTTCTATAGGTTGCTCAATAAAAGAGAAATGATTTTCAAAATGCATTTCATTTAGATAAAACATGAGTTGGGTATTTGAAATGATTTTCAAAATACATGCACATACTTCAAAATTCATAAAATATAGTTTGCAAACTCTTAGAGTTGTTTGGAAACTTGTTCTGCATAGTTTTAATGCATTTGTGGTCGACCTGACAAAAGTGTGGACGACCACAGATCATGCGGTCGACCAGACTTCTCAGAGTATCGTCCGCTGTATGTCCAGATCTCTCTGGAACACTTGCGGATGATGGAGCGGTCGACCGGACATCTGAGCTTATCGTCTGATGTATGTCCAGATCTCTCTGGAACACTTGCGGATGATGGAGTGGTCGACCGGACTTCTGAGCTCATCGTCCGCAGGCTGTCCAGAGTTCTCTGGAACATTTGTGGATGATGGTGCGGACGACCCTCCTGATTTGCGGTCGACCGCACTTCTCCTGAGTGGGATTCAAACAGCCATTTTTATGACCGTTGGTGCATACTTATAAATACCCAATCGTTTAAACAACTCATGAACACTACTTTTTGAGCAAAAATTTGATCCTAACACTTCATAGAACCTCTGGAGATTATTTTGAAACAAAATCTTAACATTCATATTGTGAAATTCATCAAAGTGAGATTTATACAAAATCATTGGGGTTCTTGAGCAACTTACAAGAAAACATTTCTCAAAGAGGTATTTATGCTTTACATTGATATATTTTCACATTAAGGTGATTTCATATATCAAACTCTTCTTATTCATATCTTGATTGATTTGTTCAAGGTTGCATTGAGCTTAAAACTCTAAGGGTTAGAGTGAGCCTTGAACCATAGAAAACTGTGTTTGTGTTAAGAGCATCTCTTTCATTAATTGTTGTAATAGAGATAGGTGTGTAGACAAGGTTATATTGTAAAACTCAAAGTGTTGAGTGAACCTTGGTTGGTTAAGAGGTTTGTGTTGTAAAACCCTAAGGGAATTGGGTGAGCCTCTATTGTATTCTCTCTTACTATATTAGTGAAAGGTTTTGTGAAATCCTTGAGTAGATAGCTCAAGGTAGTGGATTAGGTTTTGTTGGATAAACCGAACCACTATAAATCTTTGTGTTCATTGCTTCTTTTCTTGAACTCATCATTTCATACTTTGGTTGAACACCAAGTGTTTGATATTTGTTATCTTAGAAAGCTTGTTTATTTTATAAGAGGAAAAATCGGTTAAAACCTAATTCACCCCCCTCTTAGGTTTTTCAATTGGTATCAGAGCGGGTCTTCTTGTTGATAAGGCTTAACATCCTTGAAGCAAAGATTCTATGGCTCATCTAGATAACACTATGATGGTAGAAGGTTACTCTACTACTAGACCTCCTTTGTTGAATGGCACAAACTATAATTTCTGGAAAAATAGAGTTAGAATCTATATATCTTCTCTAAACTATGAATTATGGAATATTGTTGAAAATGGTCCCTATGTACCTTTTAAAGTTGTTGATGGTATCAAGATTGATAGAATATCTGAGGAATTTGATGATGAAGATAAAAAGAAAATGACCCTTAATTTTCTTGCCATGAACACTCTTACTTGTGCACTTGATATGAATGAGTATAACAGGGTAAGATGTTGTGAATCTGCACATGAAATGTGGAGACTACTTGAAGTGACTCATGAAGGTACAAACCAAGTAAAGGAAACAAAACTTGGTATAATTACAAGGGAGTATGAACTTTTCACTATGAAATCAAATGAAAACATCACTGATATGTTTACTCGCTTTACTAACATTATTAACGGTTTAAAAGTGTATAGCAAGTCTTATTCTATAGGAGAACAAAATATGAAAATACTCAATGCTTTACCAAAGGCTTGGGAAGGCAAAACTACTGCTATGTTGGAAACTCATGATTTGAAGAAGAAACCAGTGGAAGAGCTTATTGGATCACTTCTCACTCATGAGATTAGGATGAAGTGGTTGAATGATCAAGAAGTGGAAGACAAAGGGAAAAGAGGAATTGCTCTCAAAGCTAAAGAGAACAACGAAAATGAATCTTCCAGTGATGAGGAAGAAATGGATGACGAGGAAATAGCTCTTGTCATGAAGAACTTCAAGAAAATGTTCAAAAAGGGACATTTCAACAAATTCAAAAAGAAGCCATCGACATCTACAAATAACAACTCAAAGCAATGCTATGAATGCGGAAGTCCAAATCACTTCAAGGCGGACTGTCCAAAATTAAGAGAGAAAGAAAAGAAGTACAAGTCCAAGAACAAGAAAGGACTTGCTTGCACTTGGGATCAAGAAGGAAGTGAAGATGAAGAACAAACTGAACATGCAAATGTTTGTTTCATGGCTATTGAAGATGAGGTAAATACTTCAAAAACTCCTTCTTTAGTTGATAGTGAAAGTGATAATGATATTTGTGACATGTTTGATAGAGATGAATTCATTTCCAATCTCTATAAACAAATGAAAAAGATTATCAAGAAAAACAAAGTCTTGAAATGCAAGTAGAGAAGCTATCATTAGATAATACTAGGCTCATTGATGAAAATGCCTTGTTAACTTCTACAAAGATTTGTCTTGATGAGAATGTTATTGGTTTAAATTATAAGGTGAAATTTCTTGAGAATGCTAATGTTGATCTTATTTCTAGAAACAAGAAGTTGGATGATATGATGAGTGATTATGATGCCATGAAGTAGTGTTGTTGTTTTTCTTCTTTGGTAGCATTTGAGATTTGGTTGAACCACTTTTTGATCCAATTTGATGATCTCTTGACATTTCCTCTTTCGGATGATAGAATCATTTTGTGCGGTCGATCGAATAAGAATTGTGGTCGTCCGCAAGTTCTTTGCCTACTTTACGGTCGATGAGTAGTAATCCGCGGTCGACTGGAAATTTGATATTGGTCGTCCGCAAGTCCTCTGTCTACTTTGTGGTTGAGGTCTTTCGCAAGTCCACTGACCATTCTTCGGACAATACTCCTGTAAGATGTGGTCGACCGCACCTTCTTCAGGTGTCATTTGAAATTTCTTCGAAGCAACTTATGATCAACCAAGAATTGTTGTTTTGATAATTAAAAGATCTATACAATGACAAACTCATTAGAAATTGTATATAATAACTCAATAGCTTTCTAAAATAGAACATTTTCTCGGCCAATAGATCACTCAAATATAATATCAACATAAATTTGAGCAATTAAAATGTCATGCACTTTATTATTTAAAAATAGTGTTGTGTCTACAATTCCTCTGGTCGGTTTACCTGCCTAGTCTTTATTTATTTTGCTTTATGCACTTTAAATATCGCAAATGGATGGCCGAGCCACCTATTAGTTTAATTTATTTTTATGTCTTTTATTTTTTGTATTATGGAAGGCCGAACCTCTTAACTAGTTTAATATATTTTTATGTCTTTAATTCTTTTTTTTTTATGGAAGGCCGAGCCTCCACACTCTTAGTTTAATTTATTTAAATGGCCAGTTGAACCGCCTAATTTATTTAGTTAACCAATACTTATCTATATATTAATTAAGTATTTATATAATTCCTGTTTTAACCAATATAATTGTATGAATTAATTGGATTGACAATCTAGTTAATGAATGTGATTATATAGCTAGGATTATTAATCTTGTATTAATGATTCAAGTAGCATCTACTAGTTTAATTGAGTTGTAGCTCTTGGCTGAATTAAATTAGTAGTGGATTTATATAATTTAAATTGTATATAATTAAGCTGATTGTTATATACAATATAATGTTGGTGATGCCTTATTTCTTTAATGCAATTTGATTGAGCATCCTATACACGCTGGTTGGTAGTGGTGTTTAATTAAAATAGAGATTAATTTGTCTGAGCTGATCGAGATTAATCTAATTTGTAAGGATAGGAATTTGTCTGAGCTAATCGGGATTCTAAAACCAACTACTTAATAATCTATTTATCTATGATTAATCCATGAAAAAAATAACTTGATACTAGTTCCTTGCTAACGCTTTTTATATCATTTGTATTCCAAATTCCGTTTTAATTCTATTCACAAATCCAAAAATATTTATTTTAATTGTTGTTATTTTCTTATTTTCAAAATACCAAAACCCCCAAAACCTTTTTCGATTAATGATTTTAATTTAAGAGTTGACAAATTTCTATGGATTCAATCCCTACTTTTCCTATCTACATAGGAATTGCTATGTTTAAATTTGAGAGTCGTACGACAAGCTTCGTCAATGGTTCACCACCCTACTCACATAATGAGAGTGCCTTTTGGATGTCTTTATGCAGGCCTAAAACACTTCCAAAAATTAATCAGTTTATTTGGCTTTATAGTCAAAATATCATGCCTACAAAAAAAAATATTTGTAAGACATTGCAAATTTTCCTATGTGGTCATGCTGATAAATCCTTATAGCACCTCTTGTTTGATTGTCAAGTGGAAGCTAGATCTAGAGTATCTGTGATGTTGATTTCCCACTACACTTTCTGAAAACAGGTTTCAATGAATTACATGTTGCGGTTATGATGTTATGGAAAAAACAATCTTCACTCTTTGCTTTCATCCTTTGGAGCCTATGGATTAACTGCAACAAGGTAACCTTCCAACATCACCATTCCCTCGTATAATTTATCATATAACAAGCCATAGCTCATGCTCTAGCGTATCTACAAATAGTGCAAGGCTTTAAAGATAATTCTTGGACATGCAATCACCTCGAGGAGCCTGATTTTGGAAAGTTTGGTTTGTTTTCCATGATTTTGCAATGCAACAAGGGCAAGAAAGCTATTTCGTCATCTCCACCAAATCACTCCTCTATTAGTAAAGAACTTGCCATCCAACAAGAAGTACAATCCCTCAACAGAAAACGTCAAACTCTCCGTTCCTGAAGCTTAATGTCGAAAAAAATTGGCTACCCTGCATTGTAGGTGTCATCTTGAGGAATAGTGAAGTCTAAGCTTTGCTTGCATGAGCTTTAAAGTTGGGAACATTGACTTCTGCCCCAGCCCCGTAGGCCATTCATATTGAAAACTTCCACGGTTACAACAATCTCATTGTTGAAACTGATAGTTTTGCTCTTGTTAATGGGATCCATAGAAACAATATTAGTCACTCTTTCTTAGGTCATATTTTCCAACTTCTTGCTAGGAAGATTGGTATACGTATCAAATCTATTCAATATGTATTTAGATATGGCAACTTTTTGGCATAAGAGAGTGCAAACTTTGCCCATGTGAATTCTAATTCTCAAGTTCGACGAGCACCTATTTCCTCATTGTTAAGTCAATTAGAGTTTCAAAACAATAAGTAGTGCATCTCGTTTTCTTTTCTTTCTTTTTTTGTTTTCAAAACATGGGTTGGCATTTTAATATATATATATATATTATATATACAATCAAATACTTCACAATTCCTTATAAAAATACAAAATTAAGTGGGACATCGAATTTTTAAAACAAGGTAAACATTTAAATAAATATTCTATTAACTCACCAGAATCCAAGTGTAACCACAATCTAAATTCCTCGACCAAGCAAAATAGTAACACCTATAACAAAATAACTTTTTTTTTTTAAAAACTATACTATTTCTAACTCTCAAATAAGCATATCGAAAAAAAATAAATCCTTAATCATGTCTTACCTATCCTCAATTGTAAGCCTTAATCGGACTTTCTCCCTTCTTCCTTGTTGACTGATCTTGGTCCCCAATTCTCTGCTTCTTTCATAAAGAACCAGAAGAAAAAAAAACGTAACTCAAGAACTTATTTAACTTTTCCAATCCATCTAAAAAGAAAAAAGGTAACTAAAACATTGCTAATACTCACAATGGTAACTTCCTAAATAATCATTCCTATAATTTGGCTAGTATATCAATTACCACTAATCAAATAATAATAATATCAATCAATTTAATTCTCTAAATGGCAACAAAATAAATCATGTCTATAATTAGGGGTACAGGGATTACAAATCTCATCTGAAATATCCCCCTCTCTGCTTATTGTTTTCCTTCCCTCCCTTCTTAAAGACATTTTTTAAAAAAAGACACACACACAAAAATGTTGGGGGGCGGAGGTTGAGGAGGCCTGACTGAAGTATCTAATTGATCAAAATTAGGTCAGTGCAACCGTTTCATTTCTAATAATGTTGCTAACCCTTTTCCTGGGATACTCTTTATCCAACATCATACAAGTGCCTAATTCCAGTCCTTAAAGATGCACAGTTATTAGCTCTCTCCGTTGATGGTTAGTTAACCAAGTCTGCTGGAGCAGAATGTTGTTTGCATATGATTGAAACATCTTTGGTGGATTAACTTGGGTTATGTGTCTGAAATTGGTTAGAAGGAAGAAAATGGAAAGATGTAAAACAGTAATAAGAAAAAGAATGGGGCTTAGTTTATAAGAGCAGTCCATGCCATTAGCAGCAGTAATTGAATTTTGTGGTTTTTTTGTGCCAGGCTAGGTGTCCGTCCTTGGTATAACCAGGTTGAGGAATGAAAGGTAGGTGGGTTACCGGGAAATTGTATCTCTGAGAAAAATGTGTAATTAACTTTTCAAATATTTGCATAACTCTTAAAGAAAAGGTTATTTTTTTGGAATAAGTTTTTTTGAATTGAAATTATTGACACTGAAGCATTTGTTTATTGTTTTATGTTGCACTGCTGTAGTGGGTTTGAAATTTTAATTAGCAATGTTTGTTGTTGTAATAACAACCCAGATTTCTCAATAATATCCAAAATAGAAAATATAGTATAATAGTAGTCAAATGAACAATTCTAATTTAAAACAATCAGAAAATTCTCAAATAGTGAATCAAAATTCCAAATTTCAAATAAGTTTCAAATTATAAATTTAAAACAAAAAAAAAACTTTACCAAAATAAAATATTTATAACCAAGTAAAACTAAACATAAATAATAATATTCTTAGTTCGAAATTGAACATAATTTAAACTAAACCAAATTCAAAATTCTTAAACGATTGATCATCCTTTATCTCCCATTGCAATCCCATCAACTTGTAAACGATTTTAGAAAAACATAATACATGGATTAAGTACAAAGTACTTAGTGGAAGTAAAGTGTGACATTTTACAAGATTATATGCATTGCAAATATCATGTAAACATAAATGGTCAATGTATATCATCGAGTCAAAGACTCCAATTTAATTAGACTAAAGCCCCTGTTCAATTGGATATAAGTCCCTGTTTTATCTGGCCTAAGCCCCTATTTTTTGATGATATATGCAATAGACATTTATATGCGCATTATAGAGACATTGTACAAATACCATAACAGAATTTAAAAATGCACATTTAATCATAAAATGAATAGCACATATAACATGTAATTATAAGGAATTAAATAATTTAATAAGGTTAAAACTCCCACCTCAAAAATAGATATAAATGTGTGCTAAGTTGCATGGAAAAACTAGCTCCTTAAGTCATTGTTTCCTACATTTCAAGTATTCAATGAATTAGAAACTTAAAAGACAAAACTAAATAATTGGTCTTAAATAAAATAAGTAAATAAATAATCTATATAAAATAAAAAGAATGGCTTTTTGAAAAGTTAAAGGAAATATTTGGTATTTTAAAAAAGGTTTGGGAACACTTTTGGAATATGAAAAAGGTAATTTTCTGAGTTTGGAAAATATTGGGGCCAAATTGTAATTTTAAAAAGTTCAGGGATCAACTCGTACTTTTTTAAAGTTTGGAGAATAAAAATGAAATTTTTGAAAAGAATTCTTGAAATTTTTAAGGTTTGTGGTATAAAAAGGGAATTCTTGAAAATAATTGGGTAAAATTATAATTTTTAAGAAGTTTGTGGTCAAATTAAAAATTTTAAAAAGATTTGGGGACTAATTCAAAAATTCTAAAACAATTGTGGATAATTTGTAAATTCATATCTGAATTTAGAGAAATTTTAGAATTTGTAAACCCTAAGCACCTATTTGCAAAAAAAAGAGCTTTTAAAATTACCAAAATACCCTCCAAATAATATCCCTTTATCCAAAACTCTAACCTTAATTTTTTTCCCCTTTACTTCAGCCGCCACCCCCCGCTCTTTCCACTCCTAGCCGCAGCCCTCCCTTCTTCTTCTTCTTATCCTTCCTCCATCTTCTCCCTTCTTCTCTTATCATTATTTTCTCTCCTATGGCTGCCCACCTCTCTCTTCTTCTCCCTCTCTCTCTCAGCTTCCTTCTTCTCCCTCCCCTTTATGTTCGACCCCCCCCTTCCTTCTCCCCCTCCCTTTCTTCTCCCTCCCTCTCTTCTTCCTTCTTTCTACCGTCCCCCTCTGCCGCCCCCTCCTTTCCCTCAGCTAACAAAAATTCTTCTAGAAAAATAAAATAATATCTCGCTAGGGAGTATTTTTTGAAAATACTATGGATATTTGAATATTGGAGGCTACATGGTGCAGAAAAAATTGAATTTTGTTTTAAGCTTATTGCCACCACCGCTGGCCAGCCATATAGCAGTGACGGTGGTGGCTACCATGCCTAAAAGGGTAGAAAAATTTATCTATCTCGGGATTTGTGCTTAAGGGGAAAATGATTAATTATTTTTAACCATTGTATTATTTATATGTTAGAGATAAAACCATAATGGGTCAGGTTAATTAATTCTAATAGAATAATTTATGAAGCCCATAAAAATATAACATGGGTATTACACACTCCCCCTCTTAATAAAAATTTCATCATTGAAATTCAGTTACCTTGTTCTTGAAAAAGTTCGGGATACTAGATTTGAATCTCATTTTCTCATTCCCATGTAGCTTCATCACGTCCATGTCTATTCCATTGTACCTTGACCAATGTCATATCATGCTTTCTCAACTTATGCATTTTCCTCTCCAAAATGGCTATAGGTCAAGTCTTTATTTACTTCTAATGCCTCATAATTGACCACATGACTCGAGTAGTAGACGTATTTCCTTAGCATAAACACATGAATTACATTGTGCACCATTACCAAATAAAGTGGTAGTGCTAATCGATATGCTACATCCCCGATTCGTTCCAAAATCTCAAATGGTCCAACGTACCTTGGTCGGAGTTTACCCTTCTCTCCAAACCTTACAACTCCTTTGGTTGGAGTAGTTTTGAGAAAAGCCTTTTCTCCAATTTCAAAACTTAATTGCTTCCGTCTCTAATCAGCATAAGACTTTTGTCTATCTTATGCTGACTTTATTCTGCCTCGGATTTTTTCCACAATCTCCACTGTTTGTTCAACCGATTCAGGTCTAAGAACTTTCTTTTCACCTACCTTATCCCAACAAATGGGAGATCTGCACCTCCTCCCATATAAGGCTTCATATGGAGCTATTACGATAGTTGTCTGATAACTATTATTGTAAGCAAACTCAACTAATGACAGAAATCTTTCCCAACTACCTTCGAAGTCCAAAATGCAGGCTCTTAACATATCCTCTAATATTTGGATAGTTCTCTTAGACTGTCCATCAGTATGAAGATGATATGTTGTACTGAAATTCAACCTAGCTCTCACAGCACTTTGCAAACTCTTCCAGAACTTAGAGGTAAACCTTGTGTCACGATCCGATACAATAGTCACTGGTACACCATGCAGTCTCACAATGTCCCTTACATACAACTCTGCTAATCTTTTCAGACTATATGTCATCTTCATTGGCAAGAAATGAGCTGACTTGGTTAAGCGATTAACTATAACCCAAATAGCTTGGTTTCCTTGATTTGACCTTGGTAAACCCACAACAAAGTCCATTGCAATATGTTCTCATTTCCATTGTGGAATCTCTAATGGTTTCATTATAATTCTAACGGTCGTTGGTGCTCAGCCTTGACTTGCTGGCAGATCAAACATTTCTCCACAAATTCTCTAACACTGCCCTTCATATTAAACCACCAATTTTTATTTTAAAATCGCAGTACATTTTTGTTCCACCAAGATGTGCCGTATAAGTTGCACAATGTGCTTCCTCTAGCACTTCCTTTCTCAAATCGTCATCATTAGGCAGACAAATTTTTCCCTCAAACATCAAAGTTCCATTTGTAGCAATCTCAAACCCTCTAATATTTCCAACAAGAGCTCGTTTTTTCATCTTGTTGAAAAACTTATCCATAGTTTGAACTTCCTTTATTCGCTCTCTCAAAGTAGGTTGTATCACCATTGCGATAAAAAACCCTTCAGTAGTCCTGGGTGGTGTTACCACTTCCAAACTCAACTTTTCAAACTCGTTGATCAAATCTTCTTGGGTTGTGACCAAACTTGCTAGTTTCCCATGATTTTTGCCACTAAGCACATCTGCCACTACATTAACCTTTCAAGGATGGCAATGTATAGTGCAGTCGTAATCCTTTACCAGTTCCAACCATCTCCTTTGTCTCATATTCAACTATTTTTGTGTGAGGAAATATTTTAAGCTCATATGATCTATATTGATTTCACATTTCCCATCATATAAATAATGTTGCCATATCTTTAATCCGTGTACTACGTGTGCCAATTCTAGATCATGTGTGGGATAGTTCAGCTCGTGCTGCTTAAGTTGTCTAGAAGCGTAAGCAACTACTTTTTCATTCTGCATAAGTACTGTCAAGACTAATAGTTATTTCATTCCCAAGACCTTGTTTCGATGCATCGCTATAGATAATGAAATTATCTGATGCGTTAGGTATTGTCAAGACTAATGCTGAAACTAACCTTTTCTTAAGTTCTTGAAAACTTTCATCACATTAAATGGTCCAAACATACTTCTCACTCTTCCTTGTGAGTCGTGTCATTAAACCAGCTATCTTTGCAAATCTTTCAATGAATCATCGATAATAGCCCGCTAGACCTAAGAAACTGCGGACTTCATGACCATAAGTCGGCGCTTACCATTCCGAGATTGCTTCTACTTTAGACGGATCTGCCTCGATTCCTTTGGCAGTTACCACATGTCCTAATAATATTACTCTATCTAGCTAAAACTCACACTTCTTAAACTTTTCATACAATGTTTCCTTTCGCAGTGTGTCCAAAACAATCCTGAGATGCTTCTCATGCTGTTCTTTATCCTTGCAGTATACAAGGATGTCATCAATGAACACAATCATGAAACAATCTAGATATGAGTGAAAAACTCGATTTATCAAATCCATGAATACTGCAGTAGCGTTGCTAAGTCAAACACTGTAAACTCATAATGTCCATATCGGGTTCTAAATATTGTCTTAGAAATATCTTCCTCTTTGACTTTTAATTAATGATATCCTGATGTTAAATCAATCTTGGAGAATACTCCTGCACCTCTCAGCTGATCAAATAAATCCTAGATTCTCGGTAAGGTATACCTGTTCTTAATGGTAAGCTTGTTCAATTCTCGATAATCTATACACATCCTTAATGTGCCATCTTTTTTCTTCACAAAAAATACTGGCGCTCTCTATGGAGACACACTGGGTCGTATAAAACCCAAATCCAACAACTCTTGTAGTTGTACCTTAAGTTCTTGCAACTCCTTAGGTGCAATCCTATACGGTATTTTAGATGTCAGTGCAGAACCTGGTATTAAGTCAATAGTAAACTTTATTTGACGATTCAGAGGCAATCCTGGCAAATTTTTCGGGAAAACATCAGCGTATTCCTGTACAATAGATATATCCGCAACTGTTAACTCCATAATTTCATTAGCTATTACGTTAACTAAGAAACATTGACAGTTCCTCTTCCTTAACATAGTTGTTACCTTCAATACAGAAATCACTCTAGTTGAGTTACTCGATCTTGATCCGTGAAAGTTAAATCCCTCATATTCTTGTGCTCCACATGATACTTCTCTCTCTCGACAACAAATGTTTGCCTTATTCTTATTTAACCAATCCATTCCCAAAATAATATCATAATCATTTATTTTAGTCACATGTAAGTCTGCATCTAGTTCCTTTCTACCTAAGTTTGTTTTCACTCCTTTAGCTATTTCCTTAGTATAAATAATCTTCCTAGAAGGTATTCTAACTTCTAAAGTTTCATTTACAGTGCAACTTATAACATGAGCATTATCACAAAATTTCATAGATATGAAGGAATAGGTGGCCTCGGTATCTTATAATACATGTGTGGGAACTTTAGACACAAGAATCATACCTGTCATATTTCCAGAAGATCGTTCTACCTCCCCTCGTGCCATTGAGTAGAGGCGTGCTTAACTTATCAGAGCTTCCTTTCTCTGTTTGGTATTATTCTTTATATACTTATTGCACTCTCCTATAAAATGACCAAGTTGTTTAAAATGATAGCAGACCCCTTTTCTTTTCAGATACTCTTCAGCATGTCTTCTATCACATGTAGGGCAAAAAGGCTTTTCTATTTCCGCCCTTGGGGAATGCTTGTTGTTTCCATGTTTGGCTTGTTTGTTTCGATTTCCATAATTTTGCTCAGATCTTGAACCATTCCATTTTCTCTTCCCTGATGCATCATCTCTCTTGACTACTTTAGCATCAAGTTCAAAACGGAGCTACCTTTTGTGCCCGACTCAACATTTTTGGAATAGACATATTTCCGTGTCCCTTGACAACTCATTGAACTTGTGCTCATATTCTGTCACTGTCATTGTCCCTTGTTTTAGCATAACACATATGGACTATTTCTGGTTCCAATATGCTTTAGGGAAGTATTGTCGCAATACCTCTTGTTTGAACCCTTCCCAAGTCAAACTGGTTATTTGCGCCTCTGTTTGGGGCCTCTTAAACGATTCCCGTCACTGATCTGCATCTCCAGAAAATTGCAAAGTAACACAAGTTATCTTTTGTGCATCGATACAACTCATTCTTTCAAAATTTTTGTCCATAAGCCATTTCTCGGCTGCAAGTGGCCCCTCTCACCCGTTGAAAGTAGGTGGTTTGAGTTCCTGAAACTGTTTCATCACGGTCTAAATTTCAGTTCTGGTATGTACTGGTGGCACATGATTTTGCTGCTGCTGGAAACTTTGGAGTACCGACATTTGCTGCTGTTGGAGTCCTTGAAGCACGAAAATCAGGTTAGCCATCAGCGTTGTGCTCACATCCCCTTTCGGTGTCTGATTAGAGGACAATCTATTTCCATTTCCGTCGTTGTTCCTTCTTGGAGACATGATTCTAAAATTACGATATATGAGTACTTAGATCACGTATATGTATAACTTTCTCAAGAATCTATACATCGCATAGTTCACAGAAGAAATAGACCAAGAGAATGTAATAATCATTTTATTAATGTAGGATCCTTTTTATTTGCAATAACATAAAATATTGTTCAAATAATGTAAAACATCAAGTCTATAATAAATGAAATAATGAACAAATCAAACGTTTATGTCCTAAGCTACTCGAGAATCCTTTCTATCATAAATTCAAATGTCAAACTCATCAAGATCCAATCCTGTACTCAACCATGTCTCTGAGGATTTCTCCTGCCATATATGCCCATTCTATAGGTAGAGTGTGTACAAGCCTCCAAAATCCCTCAATATGTGAAACTCCTCCATTTAGGATACCTACTGCCTACCCAAATTCGCCGCCCCCCTTCTTCTTCTTCTCCTTCCTCTCTCTTCTCCCATCTTCTTCTCTTCTCTTTCTCTTTTCTCCCATGGTCACCTACCTCTCCCTTCTTCTCCCTCCCCCTTCTCCCTTCTTTTCCCTCCCTCTCTAGGTTTTCCCCTCCCCTCTGCGCGACCCCCCTTTCTTTTTCCCTCCCTCTCTTCCCCTTCTACCGCCCCTTCCCTTCCCTTTGCTAACAAAAATTCTTCTGGAAAAATAAAATAATATTTCGCTAGGAAGTATGTTTCAAAAATACTATAGATATTTGAATATGGAAGCCTACACGGTCGGGAAAAAATGAAATTTTTTTAAGCTTATTGCCGCTGCCGTCGGCTAGCCATATGCGTTGCCCATGGTGGCTGCCATGCTTGAAAGGGTAGATAAATTCACCTACTTCGGGATTCGTGCTTAAGGAGAAAAATGATTAATTATTTTTATCCTTGTGTTATTTATATGTGAGAGATAAAACTCTAATGAGCCGGATTAATTAATTCTAATAGAGTAATTTATGAAATCCAATAAAAGTATAGCATGCGGTATTACAATTGTATGCAAGGATTTGGAGATAGATATTAGTGTTGGTATTATGTTACAGGGACCACCCACACAAATCGATATAGAAGAACTGATCATTTATATTGTTTACTAATTTGCAGAACGAATGCTTGTCTTTGTTTATATGTATGTAATATTGATTCTTGCATATTGAAATGCCCTGATCTGTTTGAAGACATGAGGTATTATCAACTCTTGCAGGCAGCTGTTGATGCTTACTTTGTTGAGGCACCAAGAGATGATGAAGAACTCAAATAAATTTGACAACAGACAAAAGGTTACAAAGTATGCAACATGATTGAATGAGGTATAACACCTCTACATACGCCTGAAGAGCTGAAAGCAATGGCTTTCACTTAAATATAACAATACTTTAACGTTACATGTATCTAACTTAAATATCCTAAACATAGCATAATGTACTGTGTTTAGGAGATTAATAACATAGTATAGTATCATTTTTTATTCCCAAGAGAAATATCTCAAACTTCCAGTGCCCAACCGACTTGAAGTTAACAATTCTTGGTTGCTTTTAGGAATAAATTCGTTGTTACATAAAATGTTCATAACCGTTTAACTTGTTTTTGAAATAAAGAGTTGTATTTTTGTCTTGTTTTCTCGAAACAATTTTATCTTCGCTCATACACTTTTTCATGCTTCGCTGTTAATAGTGACTACTAGATCAGGCTGGTGCATGGCCAAGCACCTGATCGCATACTAATCCTTTTTTGATTGACCTGGAATTAGTATTGGATAGAAGCCCTTGTGTTCAAAATTATTATACTCCCTCCACCCAAAATTAAATTTTTATTTTGCACTTTAATTAAAAATTAAGCAAGCTCTTTGATTTTAATTAACTTACTAAATTATTTTTGATATTAATATAATAAATTGTGGGGCATATAAGTTGAAAATTTATTAATTTAAGGCGGCAAGTGGTTGACGAGTCTATTGTATGACTATCAAATTTAAATTTTAATACTTCTATAGATAGGACAAATAAGGATTGTATCCATGAATATTTATAAAAAAATCTTAAATAAAAATTTAGTAATCAAATATTAAATTTTGGAAAAGTTTTAAAATTATATAAAGACAAAAGTAATTTAAACAAACTTAAAAGAAATAAATTTGTTTTTATATATATTTTTAAAATATTTAATTATACAAAGGATTTTTAATGAAAAGAAATTAATAAAAGACGTCAGTAAGGAACTCATATCAAATTATTTATTTAATGGGATAAATCATTAATATAGAACTAATTAAATAGATAATTTTAAAATCTCAATCAACTCAAACAAATTCCTATCCTTACTAATAGAGTAATCCCGATTAGCTCATATAGATAAATCTTTAATCCAATTAAATATCACTACCGACCAACATGAATATAATATTTAATTAAATTACATTAAATTTATAAGGCATCGCCAACATTAAATTATATATAATAATGAGCTTCCATTAAACATAATTTAAATCATATAATTCCCTGTTAAATTAATTAAACCAAGAGCTGCAACTTAATTAAACTAACAAATGCTACTATGATTATCAATCATAGTAGCATTTGTCAAATATTAATAATCCAAGCTGATTAATCATGCAATTAAAAAGACTTTATAATTAATTAAACATGATTATTTAATAATAACAACTGGATTTATATAAATACTCAAATTATTAAATAACAAGACTAAAATAATTAAACAAATTTGGACAATTAAACCTACAAAATAAAATAAAATGGTTACACAATTATAAACAGGCTTTCTAAGATGTGGGTGAATTAGGTTTTAAAATAATTTTTCCTAATTTAAAATAAACAGGCTTTCTAAGATAACAAATATCAAACACTTGGTGCTCAAACAAAGTGTGAAATAAAGAGTTCAAGAAATAGGCAAAGAACACAAAGATTTAAGATGGTTCGGTTTATCCAACAAAACCTAATCCACTACCTTGAGCTATCTACTCAAAGATTTCACAAAACCTTTCACTAATTTAGTAAGAGAGAATACAATAGAGGCTCATCCAATTCCCTTAGGGTTTTACAACACAAACCTCTTAACCAATCAAGGTTCAGTCAACACTTTGAGTTTTATAATATAACCTTGTTTACACACCTATCTCTATTACAACAATTAATGAAAAAGATACTCTAAAAACAATCACAATTTTCTATGAATCAAGGCTCACTCTAACCCTTAGAGTTTTAAGCTCAATGCAACCTTGAACAAAGCAATCAAGATATGAAAATTAAGAGTTTGATATAGAAATCACCTTCATGTGAAGATATACCAATATAAAGCATAAATACCTCTTTGAGTAATATTTTCTTCTAAGTTGCTCAAGAACCCCAATGATTTTGTATGAATCCCACTTTGATAAATTTCACAATATGAATGTTATGATTTGGTTTCAAAATAATCTCCAGAGGTTCTATGAAGTGTTGGAATCAGATTTTTGCTCAAAAAGTCGTGTTTTTTTTTAAACAATTAGGTATTTATAAGTATGCACCAACGGTCATAAAAATGGTTGTTTGAATCCCACTCAGGAGAAATGCGGTCGAGCATATCAGAAGGGTCGTCCGCACCATCATCCGCAAATGTTTCAGAGATCTCTAGACATTCAGCGGACGATACACTGAGGGGTCCGATCGACCGTACCATCATCCGCAAGTGTTCCAGAGAGCTCTGGACATTCAGCGGACGATACTCTGAGAGGTCTGGTCGACCCATGATCTGTGGTCGACCACACTTCAGTTAGGTCGACCGCACATGCAATGAAACTGTGCAAAACAAGATTCCAAACAACTCCAAGAGTTTGTGGAATACACTTTATCAAATTTAAAGTATGTGCATGTAATTTGAAAATCATTTCAAATACCCAACTCATGTTTTATCTAAATGAAATGCATTTTGGAAATCATTTCACTTTTATTGAGCAACCTATAGAACTTATTACTCATAGAGGTAGACCTAGAGATATCTAAAGATAAATAAAGAAATAAAGCTACACCTCTAGATCCTATCTAATCCAGAAACGTTTATCTTCAATGCTTGACATCAAAAGCTCTTTCCTGAATATTTGAAACTTCGATCTTGCATGGATTAGATATAAGAATCCTAAAAGATCATTACTAATACAATAAAGCCATTAGTCCTTATCAATGTTTGTCATTTAATCAAAATTAAGACATTAAAAGCGTTAGAGCTTTCAATCTCCCCCTTTTTGATGATGACAAATATTGACCAAAAGTGATGAATAAAACAATTAAGTGTAAGGATTCAAAGTAAGGAAGAGTTTATATAATATGTAATGAAACTTTTAAAAACGCTCCCTTTTACAATATGCTATTTTATAAATTGTGTTGATAATCTTGCATTATTGTCTCATATAGTACCTAGGAACATTGATGAGGCTTTTAGTGATGATTTTTGGATCATTATCATCCATGAAGAGTTAAATCAATTTGAAAGGAGCAAAGTTTGGGAACTTGTACCTAAACGTTAAAATCCCATCATTATTGGTACAAAATGGATTTTTAGAAACATACTTGTTGATCATGGTTTTGTCACTAGAAATATGGCTACACTTGTTGCTCAAAGATATAATCAAGAAGAGGGCATTGATTATGATGAGATTTTTTTTTGCCCCAATTACTAGATTAGAGTCCATTAACATATTATTTGCATTTGCATATTTTATAGGTTTTAAATTATTTCAAATGGATGTTAAAAGTGCTTTTCTAAGTTTGTTACATCCAATATGTATATAGCATATAACCAATTAGTTTGATGATATCAAGAAATTGAATGAAACAATTTTCGAACAATTATTTGATCTCAAGATGAAAAGATTCATTGTAAGTATATGAGATCACTTCCTAGCTTATATAGGCTTAAGAAGCCTATTTTTCCACCAACCTCCGTATCCTCCTTCCTTCCAGAGTTAAAAACATATAGATAGGCTATAAAAACATTTATAAAGCTCCCCCTATCAATATGCATCAGTTTTGTAAAAAAAATTTGACAGAGTTTCCTTTGTAACTCTTATAAAAAACCACTTTTGCTACAAAAACTCAACAATGCAAAAAGAGATGAGATATATCACACAAAAGGCCAACCCGGCCATCAACACACAATTCCAATTCTCCTTCAATCTCATAAACTTAGAAATACATAAATTTTAAACCAAGGATAGCCATACTTAACCTTTTAGAGCTGTTTCTTCTTTCTCTTGATTTTGATGAGATTGAACATTTAAGTTCATCTCAAAAATCCTGAAACACAAGGTTAGTTTCATAACATTTATATATTGCAATTAACAGTGGATTTTCTCCCCCTTTGTCATCATTCAAAAAGAATGGATAGAAAGGATAGAACTAAGTCAATTAAACAATAAGATCCATCAACTACCAATGAGTCATCATGGGGAAAAAGAAATGCATATAAAAATAGAGTATTCAAAGATACAGACGAGAGATAAAGTGTGTAGACAAATCAAAAGTATAAGAAAGACAGAAAAACACTATCTCCTAGGCCGTCACATATAAACTTTAGCTATGGAAGAGGACGGTCCAGTATGCGGCTCATCAGGCGGGGGCATATCACGTGAAGGTGGTGGTGTAGAAATATCAACCCAAATGTCATGTAGTGCCTCTAGATGATATTTGATGTTGATGATCTCGATGCCATGGTACTCCACCCTTGATGCCAAGTCGTCGATCTTGGAATGAAGTGTCTTGAAGTGATTGTCAAAAGTGCTGAACATCGAGCATATCTGAGAAGAGATTTCTTCCAGGGCACCCCAGATTGCAGGATGTGGAGTGGATACGTCTTCCTCTCCAACTTTTTCTTTACCTTTTGCCTTCTTCAAATCTGGGGCCTCGGGAGGAATATCTTCTTCCTCATCTAGATGAAGTGATCTTTTCACACCTTGAGAGTCCTCACCTTCATCTGTTTCAAAATCGCCAACAAAAACGCCTTCATGAAGAGTTATCGATGGTTCTTTTCCCATCAGCTTTGCTGTCTCCTTTGTTGCCACAGAGATCTTTTCTGGAGTCATATTTTTCTTCAAGTCCCATGTGCCATTGAGACATAAAGCTTGCATTCTTTTAAAGGATGCAAAGTTGAACTTAGGCACATATTTTGTCTCCTTCAGTTTTGGGAATGGGACATTAAAATGTCGGAAGACTTTGGTTAACAACCGTCCATAGGGTAAGCTTTTGGGAACACCTTTGCTCTTCTCAATGGTAGCCATCATGTGGTGTGCCATTATATAACCAAAATCCACTCGGATTTTCTTCACCAACATATACATAAGAAACATATGCATAAACGTGACAGTAGTTTTATGGCCTTCAGTGGGGATGAAGATGTTAGTGCACATATGATGAATATTACGATGCTCAAAACTAAACACATTTGCTTCTCTCTTAACTAAGTTGACAAAAGAGTTTCCTTGAGAGAAAATCTTCTCAAAACCCTCAGAAGAAAAATCCTTATAACTTATTCTGTGATGAGTATTAAAGTACTCAACCCCATCAAAAGGTTATCTCTAAGATTTCATCTAAACCAATGGAAGTAAATTGTAAATCTATCCCATTTACCCTTGAAACAAAATTGGTCCTTATAGTCATCTCTCCCTCTTTTTCTATCACCTTTTCGAGATTAGCATAAAACTGATATACAAGATCAGTGTACAAGAACTCTTCATGATCTATTATGCTATCCCATCCTTGCCAAGCCATATAGGTAAGAATTCTATCAAAGGGAAATTCATACCTATCAATGGTGCTTCCAGAAATTACTTGGCGATTCTTGAGATAGTCATTGTAACGATCCTCATGATGCTTGCTCCTGAAGAGTTGAGAAGAAGCTTGCATGGTTCTTTTTCTTCTTTGGAACATCTTGAACCATTTGTGTTTTTCCCTTGTCACTTTGAGTTTTAGCCATTTCTAGGGTTTTGAAATTTAGAAAACAAGGATATGTAGGAAGAAATGATGAATTGAAGAAGAAATGAAGTGTATTTATGGTGAATTGTTGGTGGGTTATGGGTATTTGAAGAGATGCGGCTAATAAGTGAAGATGTGGGGATGATTGGAAAATGACAGGTTGCGTCCGAATGAGGCATATTTGTAACGGTCCACAGATGTGCGGTCGACCGGATCGTCGTCCGCAAATTGATTTTTGTCTCTCGGGAATCTTTGCGGTCGATGAATTTAATCTGCGGTCGACCAGATGATCTGATATGGGTCGTCCGCAAGTCCTCTGGAACCTTTGCAGTCGATTAGTTGAATCTGCGGTCGACCGGACGATCTGGTATGGGTCGTCCGCAAGTCCTCTGTCTGTTCTGTGGATGATCATTTACTCATATGCGGTCGACCGCATAT
Organism: Apocynum venetum; assembly: GCA_019593545.1. Classification (NCBI taxonomy): domain Eukaryota; kingdom Viridiplantae; phylum Streptophyta; class Magnoliopsida; order Gentianales; family Apocynaceae; genus Apocynum; species Apocynum venetum. The sequence goes on from SRSM01000133.1 coordinate 43,526, forward strand.
GCCCTTGGTGTTATCCAAAAAAAAATATATCTTCGACAAACTTCACAATAAGAAAACACACAAGTTAGAAATTGAAAGTACCAATACCCAAGAGATTTCTAAGTAAACAAAACATTTTCTCAGCCAAAGGTTTTGTGAAAATATCACCTTTTAAAACATCATCACGCAAAAAATGATGTTTAATATCTATATGCTTAGTTTTTGCATGTTGTATAGGATTCTTTGTCAGATTAATGGCACTAGTATTATCGCAGTTGATAGTGATACAATCGAAGTTCAAGCCATAATCTTGCAAGGTGGTTTTCATCCATAAAACTTGTGCACAACAACTACCAGCAGAAATGTATTCAGCTTCAGTGGTAGAGAGAGACACACAAGCTTGTTTCTTACTATACCATGAAACTAAAGAGTGACCAAGAAATTGACAGTGACCACTAGTACTCTTACATTCTACTCGACACCCTGCATAATCTGCATCAGTAAATGCTTGTAGCTCAAAAGACATAGATTTAGGATACCATAAACCAAAATTTATAGTCCCTTTTAAGTATCTAAGAATACGTTTCACAGCAATTAAATGAAATTCTCGAGGGGATGATTGAAATCTAGCACATAGACAACCAGAGAACATAATATCAGGTCTACTAGCAGTTAAATACAAAAGACTACCAATCATACCTCTGTATGTAGTTTGATCAACCATCTTACCATTCTCATCTTTGTCTAATTTAATAGATGTGGCCATAGGAGTATCAATCTCCTTTGAATCAGCCATTCCAAACCTTTTCAGTAATTCTTTTGTGTACTTGGCTTGGTTAATGAAAGTACCTTCCTTTGCTTGCTTAATTTGTAATCCAAGGAAAAATGTCAACTCACCCATCATGCTCATTTCAAATTCATCCTGCATTGTCTTAGAGAAATCTTTGCACATATTTTCATTAGTAGCTCCGAAAATAATGTCATCAACATATATTTGAACAATCAAAATATCATGTGCTTTATTTTTAATAAAAAGAGTAGTATCAACTATACCTCTAGAAAAACCTTTTTCAATAAGAAAATTGCTAAGTCTATCATACCAAGCTCTTGGTGCTTGCTTTAAACCATATAAGGCTTTAGAGAGCTTGTACACATGATTTACATAGGATTCATGAATAAAACCAGGAGGTTGTTCAACATACATTTCCTCTTGGATGAAGCCATTTAAGAAGGCACTTTTGACATCCATTTGAAATAATTTAAAGCCTTTAAAGGAAGCAAATGCAAATAACATTCTAATGGACTCTAATCTAGCAACTTGAGCAAAAGTCTCATCATAATCAATACCCTCTTCCTGATTATATCCTTGAGCAACAAGTCTAGCCTTATTTCTAGTCACGATACCATGTTCATCAAGTTTGTTTCTAAAAACCCATTTTGTACCAATAATGGAAAGATTAGAAGGTCTAGGTACAAGTTCCCATACTTTGCTCCTTTCAAATTGATTTAATTCATCTTGCATGGCAATAATCCAAAAATCATCATTAAGAGCTTCATCAATGTTCATAGGTTCTATATGAGACAATAATGCAAAATCATCAACAAAGTTTAAAAAGTGTCTTCTTGTTCTTACACCTTCATTTGGATCACCAATGATTTGATCATTTGGATGGTTGTGGACAAATTTCCATTCCTTTGGAAGATCAAACTTTGTTCCTTCTTCAAGTGAAGTAGATTCTTGACTGTCAAAGACTTCTTCAATCTCATCCTTTGATGTTGAAGGATTTTCATTTGTTTGAACAACATCTTTATTCATTGACTCCAAAGGTATTTCTTAAATTTTACCTTCAAACTCATCTCTTGGCAAATAGATGTTAGATTCATAAAAAACAACATGAATAGCTTCTTCAATATTCATAGTTATCTTATTATACACACGATAAGCTTTTCTTATTGAAGAATAGCCAAGAAATATACCTTCATCAGATTTCTTATCAAACTTACCAAGATTGTCTTTGACATTTAAAACAAAACATTTACAACCAAAAACCTTGAAGTAAGAAATAGAAGGAGTTTTGTCAAACATGAGTTCATAGGGGGTTTTCTTCACAAAAGGTCTAAGAAGCACTCTATTTACAATATAACAAAAGGTGTTTACAGCTTCAGCCCAAAAATACTTTGGCAAATTATTTTCACAAAGCATTGAACGAGCCATTTCTTGTAAAAAACGATTTTTCCTCTCAACAACACCATTTTGTTGAGGAGTTTTAGCAACAGAAAAATTGTGAGAAATCCCATTCTCATCACACAGTTTAGTAAAGCTACTATTGCAAAATTCTCTACCATTGTCACTTCTAATGGAGATAAGTTTGCATCCTATGGTGTTTTGTACTTGTTGAAAAAGCTTGACAAAAGCTCCAAAAGCTTCAGCTTTGCCCAACAAGAATAATACCCAAGTAAATCTAGAGAAGTCATCAACTATCACATAAGCATACAATTTGCCACCAAGGCTCATTGTTCTCATAGGACCAAATAAATCCATATGTACAAGTTCAAGAGGTTTTGAGGTTGAAACAATCTTCTTAGGTTTAAAAGAACTCTTACTTGTTTACCATATTGACATGCATCACAAACACGATCTTTTTCAAAATGAATGGCAGGCAATCCTCTAACATATTCATGTTTTGATAAGTTATGCAAAGTATCCATGCTCACGTGTCCTAATCTACGATGTCAAAGATATGCATCATCATCTTTCAAAGCAAGGCATTTAACATCTTGTTCAACTAAATCATCAAAGTAAAGATCATACATATTTCCATTTCTATTTCCAACAAAAATAATTTTGTTAGAGCAATCATCAATAATTAAACATGAATCCTTCTTGAAAATAACCTTATAACCATTATCACATAATTGACTAATACTAAGCAAGTTATATTTGAGATTATCAATAAGAAGAACATTTTTAATAAAGGGAGAAGTACTTTTACCAACATTGCCAATGCCAATGATTTTCCCTTTCTTTTTGTCACCAAAAGTCACAAATCCTTCATCCTTTGGTTTAACATCATTAAGTATGGATGCATTTCCAGTCATGTGTCTTGAGCATCCACTGTCAAAAAACCATTTGTTCTCCTTTGTTTTCAATTGAAAACACACCTACACTAAAGATGTTAATAAGCCTTTTGGTACCCAAATTCTCTTGGGTCCATTGAGGTTAGTTCTTTTAACTACCCAAGTGCTTTTAGCACCATTCTCAATCTTTTTCTTCACATAACATCTAGTCACCTTGTGACCATTTTTACCACAATATGTACAACATATTTTTGAAGAAGTTGAGACATATAAATAATATGCATGAGATACTCTCTTATGTGCATGTGACATATTTTCATGTGAGTGAGATAAGCTCTCATGTGTGTGTGAGACATCTTTATAACTATCATCAAAACCAAGACCTCTCTTATCATGAGTGAGTCTTTGCATACCAAGTAATTTGTTCAAATTGTCCCTACCACATGTAAGTTTTTGCAAGCTAGCACTTAAATCTCTCATTCTAACTTTCATGGCATCATAATCACTCATCATATCATCCAACTTCTTGTTTCTAGTAACAAGATCAACATTAGCATTCTCAAGAAATTTCACCTTATCATTTAAACCAATAACATTCTCATCAAGACAAATTTTTGTAGAAGTTAACAAGGCATTTTCATCTATGAGCCTAGTATTATCTAACGATAGCTTCTCTACTTGACATTTCAAGACTTTGTTTTTCTTGATAATCTTTTTCATTTCTTTATAGAGATTGGAAATGAATTCATCTCTATCAAACATGTCACAAATATCATTATCACTTTCACTATCAACTAAAGAAAGAGTTTTTGAAGTATTTACCTCATCTTCAATAGCCATGAAACAAACATTTGCATGTTCAGTTTGTTCTTCATCTTCACTTCCTTCTTGATCCCAAGTGCAAGCAAGTCCTTTCTTGTTTTTGGACTTGTACTTCTTTTCTTTCTCTCTTAATTTTGGACAGTCCGCCTTGAAATGATTTGGACTTCCGCATTCATAGCATTGTTTTGAGTTGATATTTGTGGATGTCGATGGATTCTTTTTGAATTTGTTGAAATGTCCCTTTTTGAACATTTTCTTGAAGTTCTTCATGACAAGAGCTATTTCCTCATCATCCATTTCTTCCTCATCACTAAAAGATTCATTTTCATTGTTCTCTTTAGCTTTGAGAGCAATTCCTCTTTTCCCTTTGTCTTCCACTTCTTGATCATTTAACCACTTCATCCTTATTTCATGAGTGAGAAGTGATCCAATAAGCTCTTCCACTGGTTTCTTCTTCAAATCATGAGTTTCCATCATAGCAGTGGTTTTGCCTTCCCAAGCCTTTGGTAAAGCATTGAGTATCTTCATGCTTTGTTCTCCTATAGAATAAGACTTGCTAAACACTTTGAAACCAGTAATAATGTTAGTAAAGCGAGTAAACATATCAGTAATATTTTCATTTGATTTCATAGTGAAAAGTTCATACTCCCTTGTAAGCATACCAAGTTTTGTTTCCTTCATGAGTCACTTCAAGTAGTCTCCACATTTCATGTGCAGATTCACAACATCTTACCCTGTTATACTCATTCATATCAAGTGCACAAGTAAGAGTATTCATGGCAAGAAAATTAAGGGTCATTTTCTTTTTATCTTCATCATCAAATTCCTCAGATATTTTATCAATCTTGATACCATCAACAACTTTAAAAGGCACATAAGGTCCATTTTCAACAATATTTCATAATTCATAGTTTAGAGAAGATATATAGATTCTAACTCTATTTTTCCAGAAGTTATAGTTTGTGTCATTCAACAAAGGAGGTCTAGTAGTAGAGTAACCTTCTACCATCATAGTGTTATCTAGATGAGCCATAGAATCTTTGCTTCAAGGATGTTAAGCCTTATAAACAAGAAGACCTGCTCTGATACCAATTGAAAAACCTAAGAGGGGGGGTGAATTAGGTTTTAAAACGATTTTTCCTAATTTAAAAGAAACAGGCTTTCTAAGATAACAAATATCAAACACTTGGTGCTCAAACAAAGTGTGAAATAGGCAAAGAACACAAAGATTTATAGTGGTTCGGTTTATCCAACAAAACCTAATCCACTACCTTGAGCTATCTACTCAAGGATTTCACAAAACCTTTCACTAATTTAGTAAGAGAGAATACAATAGAGGCTCACCCAATTCCCTTAGGGTTTTACAACACAAACCTCTTAACCAATCAAGGTTCACTCAACACTTTGAGTTTTACAATATAACCTTGTTTACACACCTATCTCTATTACAAAAATTAATGAAAAAGATACTCTAAAAACAATCACAATTTTCTATGTTCAAGGCTCACTCTAACCCTTAGAGTTTTAAGCTCAATGCAACCTTGAACAAAGCAATCAAGATATGAAAATTAAGAATTTGATATAGAGAGCTCTGGACATTCAGCAAACGATACTCTGAGAGGTTTGGTCGATCGCATGATCTATGGTCGACCACACTTCAGTTAGGTCGACCGCACATGCAATGAAACTGTGCAAAAAAAGATTCCAAACAACTCCAAGAGTTTGTGGAATACATTTTATGAAATTTAAAGTATGTGCATGTAATTTGAAAATCATTTCAAATACCCAACTCATGTTTTACCTAAATGAAATGCATTTTGGAAATCATTTCACTTTTATTGAGCAACCTATAGAACTTATTACTCATAGAGGTAGACCTAGAGATATCTAAAGATAAATAAAGAAATAAAGCTACACCTCTAGATCCTATCTAATCCAGAAACGTTTATCTTCAATGCTTGACATCAAAAGCTCTTTCCTGAAGATTTGAAACTTCGATCTTGCATGGATTAGATATAAGAATCCTAAAAGATCATTACTAATACAATAAAGCCATTAGTCCTTATCAATGTTTGTCATTTAATCAAAATTAAGACATTAAAAGCTTTAGAGCTTTCAAAATTATAAATATTAAAGAAAATATAAATTTGACGGTTTTATCGGCCATAAAAAGTAAAAATAGGGAGATTTTAACTCTCGCAATAAAAAATACAAAAGAATAAAATATGAACATATTACTCTCCACATTTACGGAATTTAAAGTACGAAAAGTAAATTTGGTGATTTTACTCATCAATAATACAATAAAATAAATACATAAAATAAATAACAAAAAGTAAATACAAAAATTAAATAACAAAAAAGATAAAATTAAAAATTAGAAGTTAGAAGTTAGAAAGTTAGTAGTTAAAAGTTAGAAGTTAGAGCAATAAAATCAGCCATTGTTAAATTAATTTAGTCCTGGTCTAAAATAAACTCCAGTCTTCTATGCAACGGTAATTATCTCAAAATCTTATTAATTAATAACTCTAATATATGTCCTTACTAACAATAAATAAACTACTCAGAATACATGACTCAAATAAAGAATTTTAAGAATTGAAATCAATAATAAGAAGAATAACTTTCCTTGGATTTCTCTCTATAGTAGTTCTTCGGTATTCATGAAATCTCATCCAAAAACCTTCCAAAATAAACTCTAAAAATACCTAAGATCTATTACAAAATATTGATCAGAGAAGTTGGCAGAGTTTTTGGTTGTATCAACATAGTAAATTTCGTGTCCAATTTATAGAAATTTACAGGGCAAATTTGGAATAAAAATAAATAAAATATGACAAAAATAAAACTAGTGGGGGACAAAGTGGAATTTCTGAAAAGTTGGGGCAAAACGCGTGAAGTGGAGAAAGTTGCATCAACCACCATGTGTCGCCATCTGATTGGTCGCACCCATCTTCAGTCGTAATCCATGCCACATGTCACCATCTGATTCGTTCGAAGTTTAACACACGGATCACCATCGCCATTGCCAAATGCGAGATACATCCAGATTCAACCACGTCACTATCCTCTACGCATGACACGTGTTCTCGCCATTTAATTCTCGTATCTGTGAAAGTCGAGTTTCATGTGTCGTTGTTGAAAAACCTAAGAGGAGGGAGGTGAATTAGGTTTTTATCCGATTTTTCAACCTAATTAAATAAAACACCTCTTTGACAACAAATATCAAACACTTGGCGTGCTAGTTGTGTGAGAAATAATGTGTTCAAGTAAAATGCAGAAATTAGAGCATTGAACACAATGATTTATAGTGGTTCGGTTTATCCAACAAAACCTAATCCACTACATTGAGTTACCTACTCAAGGATTTATCAAATTCCTTCACTAATCAAATAAATGAGATTACAAAAGAGGTTCACCTAATTCACCTTAGGGTTTTACAAATAACCTCTCAACCAATCAAGGCTCACTCAACCCTTGAGTTTTACAACACAACCTTGATTATACAATAATCCCACCACTCTCCTTAGTGAATCCTAACAAAACAATTCAATTCAAGGTTCATCCAAAAGTTTTACAAACAAACCTTGAATACAAAACAACCTACACAAGGCTCACCCTAACACTTAGGGTTTTATGCTACTTGCAACCTTGATACAATTACAATCAATAATAAGAGATAGAAAATTTGATAGATATCACCTTAATGTGAAGATATATCAGTTTGAATCACAATCACCTCTTTGAGTAATGGCTTGTCAAGATTGCTCAAAATTCACCTTTGAAACCTGGACCACATATTAGACTGGTCGTCCGCACCAACTTATGGACGATACCTGGACCACTTTAGGTCGACTGAAACATGTTCATTTGTGTATCAACAATACTCTAACACACAAATGATGATTTCAATCAACCATATAAGTTATGGTATCAATCCAACAATAGTTTATGAACCATTTAAGTTTTGAAATCACGATGCATAGTTTTCGAAATACCAAAACATATTTTAACATATTAAAAACATTTTGAAATAACGTTTTAAGTTTCATAGAGCAACCTTTAGAAACCATTACTCAATTAGAGGTAGAACTAGAGATATCAAAATATATAACTCTAAAACTATACCTCTAGTTCCTATCTAATCCAATAAAAGCTTATCTTTAAATCTTGATAGTCTTGACTTGTATACTTCCTTGAAGACTTGAAATCTTGTTCTTGCATGGATTAAATCATGAATCCAAAAACTCTATCACTTGTACAAATAAGACATTAGTCTTCATCAATGTTTGTCATTAATAAAAAATAAGACATTAAAAGCTTTAGGGCTTTCAGTTGTCTTATTCGCTCCCTGTGCTGACGCATCGACTGACAAGCCGTGGCACTGCCACGTGTCATCTACTCTAGCAATTTGTTTTATTTATAAAAACACAATAAATATCTAAAAACGCTACAGACAAAAAATATTAGTAGGTAATGTAAAATAATGATAAAATACCACAACTTAAATGAAATTAAACACAAATAACATAATAAAATTACATAAAAATACATCTTTTTTTTTTGTTTAATCAGTGGTGAAAACTATAAGTTAGTGAGATAAAAATATTTTAAATTAAGGACATTATTAATGAAACTTTAAATAAAAAAATATGTTTATTTAAAAGAAAGTGAACATTTAATTTCGAATATACTAAATTAAAAATATTAACATTGAATTTCGATGGAAGGGAGTATTTTTTTAAGCCCTTATCATTTTGGAGCAGCTACATTTCCTTCATTATATATACTACAAATTAAATAGAATAAAGTTCTCCTAAAATCCAATTTGTATAATATAAATTATAAACCACGAATTTTTTAATCTTTGATTTTTGTTTGTTTATAGGCTGACAGTGAACTGCTATATTTTTTATTTGATGTTTGTTGCAATAGTAATGTCAATACTTTTTGTCCTCCCATGAATACAGAGAAAATACAAAGGCAAAAGTAGGCAAAAGAATACTTTGAATCTCCAAAAACAACAAAACATATTAATATGCTTCATTTTCGTCCGGCCGTGAAGGAAACGATGCGTGTGCCTTGGACGTCCAAGCGAAAATTACTAGGATTCTTCTTTTCTTTTCGGAATTACATTGTTGGCCTCATTCTCTTCTTCTAGTATATATATATATTATGGCGGATTAGAAGTAGTAGTAATTTGAAAAATACAATTAAAACAAGGGAGACAAGTAAAAAAAATGATATGCTCCCTCCGTCCGAAAGATTATGTTATTAGTTAAATAAACCAAATTTTAAAGTGTGTAATATGTTAATTAAAAAACATTTGATCACGCTTCTCTTCCAAAAAATAAAAAAGCAAAAATGAATATACTTGATGTATATTCGAACAAAAGAAGAAACTATTCTACCTATTACCTAATAATGGAAGTGATCGGTCGAAAAAATTATTTCCAATCATTTGTATCATAACTCATAAGTTGGACAATCATGAAATCGGTAGCAATGATAAATTATTTACTCTTCTTTCATTCAAAAAATTTGACAGACAAATACTCTTCTCCCATTCCAATTCTTATAACTAATTGCATTATTTTTTTCTTTTCAGTTTAGGTTAAACAAGTGCCTATAGCACTCTAGCTTAGATATATCATTGAACCAAGCAATTAGTTACCCTTCTAATTGTCAAGGTGAAGTTAGGCATGAGTCATGACTTAAGCATAAACGTGTATACATAAGATTTGCACATAAAACATCAGGAAAATAAATAAACAAATTCATAATGAAAATGACCTTTGTAGTTTATCTGAAATCCAAGGGTATTTTCATGGACAAATTTCCAAACAAATCTATTCTTGATCACATATACCTGCAGCTAAGTCTTTGATCTCCAAAGTCTTTTCCTCCATCATCATTTTCCATCTCTGCACCAAAAAGAAATCAGCCATGGATAGAGAACTAGAAGAAATGCAATTTTTAGGCCTTTTTGGCATCTATGTTGAGGCCTACAAAGTGATATACAGATGGAGAAAAATCTTCAGCCAAATCACTTTGGCTTTGATTTTACCACTATCATTCATTTTCCTAGCCCACATGGAAATTTCTCACCATCTCAACTTTAAAATCAGGCATGCAGAATTTCAACTCCACCATACTAAAGCAGGCACGGAAAGAAACAAGAAACTCAGTGATTTTGTTTCATCTGAATGGGCAATTCTCTGTGTCTTCAACATTTTCTACTTCAGTTTCCTCCTCATCCTCTCCCTCTTGTCTACTTCTGCAGTAGTTTATACCATTGCCTGCATACATACCGGCCGCGAAATCGCCTTCAAGAAGGTCATGAGTGTCGTCCCAAAGGTTTGGAAAAGGCTTATGGTCACTTTCTTGTGTACTTTTATTGCTTTTTTTGTTTACAACTTTGTTGCAGTATTGGTACTCTTTGTTTGGATAACCAATCTTGTAGATACATATGTCGTTGATTTGATTGTTCTGATCATCATGTGCATTATATACGCGGTGGGCTTTGTTTACATGACAATTATATGGCAACTTGCAAGTGTTATATCAGTTTTAGAAGATTCCTATGGGATCAAAGCTATGATGAAAAGCAAGGAATTGATCAAGGGAAAGATGTTGATAACTATTGTGATTTTCTTCAAGTTGAACTTGTCTCTGGCAGCTATTCGGTTATTGTTTGATGAGTATGTTATTCATGGATGGAGAATGGGATTGCTCCATAGAATGGGATTTGGGATGCTTTGCTTATTATTGCTATTCAAGTTGATTCTATTTGGATTGGTTATACAAACAATTATCTACTTTGTTTGCAAATCATATCATCATGAGAACATTGACAAATCTGCCCTCTCTGATCATCTGGAGGTTTATTTAGGAGATTATGTTCCTTTGAAGTCTAAAGACATTCAATTAGAGCAGTATGATGTTTGATTTTGTACAAATAGCTTGGAATCAAAAGTTGCAATTCTATTAGAAGGTTGAAAATTTCTTCTTGTAGCTTCTTTTGTATTTGTGAAACTTTGTAATGGAATTTTATATGCTATTACTAGATAGCACTTTTATTAGTAATTTGCCTTAAATCATTGTCTTATGAGGATTTGGTAACAAAATTGAACGGATTCGATGGTGTCATTCGTCAACCTTACTTGTAAAGAACTCGCAGTTGGCAATGTTCTCAGATTCTGATTTGTTATTGTCTATGAAACTGCAACTAATTTTCAAGATCTGGTAAAACTTTTCTTTGGATGGCATTGGCCTTCAAATGTATACTGCAATTATTACTTTTTAATTGATTAAAAACTCACAACGGACAATTTGATAAGTACTTAAAACACCTATTAATTTGATGATTAGATGAAATCCCAAAAAGTAATTTGGCCCTAAATTTTACTACGATTTTACTGTGCATTTAATTTTTGACAGGATCATATGATGCTTTTGAGCATACTGTCATTAATTGTGATAGAAAAACCATCACGGAAAGATTTAATAGAAGTCATAGTAATGTACTTTTATACTCTATTGAACGTTGGATATCCACTTGCATATCCACTGCAGGAGTTACATGATCATGCTAACCAGATATCGCGTAATTCATTGTGTCATTCTCTTTCTCTTTTGGCTTTTGTTCAATTTGTTAAACTGTGTTGAAGAAATTGCATAAAAAATCAAAAGTGAAAATAGAGGATAGTGCCATTTTTTCAAATAAATTTGAAAAAATTGTACAAAATGACGAATTGATAAAAATGATGAGATATTAAATTCAAATTGAATTGAATTTATTGGTAAAATATTGTAGTGAAATGATAGAAGGTATATATATATATATATATTTGTGTGTATGTATATATGTTTCATTATATATAGAGTTTGTTAGTTGACAAAAATTCCTTCTTCGTTTTCTTCTTCTTTATCATTTCTATACTTATGAAAAAAAATCATGTGCAAACATGTGACCTTTCAATTTTTCAAAGAATAAAAAAATTCAAACAAAATACAATATAAAGAGTAAAAATAATCAGCCTTTTTTTCAGGAGTGACAATTAAGAACAAAGTTTTATATGTGTTTGCAGCACTGGAATTAAAACGAATATTAGCCACTCATAATATTTGTCTCGTTTATAAAGGAGTCAACTATGAAATAATTGAAGTAGTTGCTCAAGTAGTTTACAATAGACGTGCTCTCACAAAGGGTATAATTCTAGCTTCACTTAATACCGCTTATAACAAGACAATTGAGTTTTAAAATACAAACAAACTCTATAGATGAACGAATTGCTGTAATAATACAACATGCTGATGCATTCATAGCTTTACCGGGAGGTTATGATATGTTGGAACAATTATTTAATATCACTTATTGGTCCAACATCAAATTGTACACTAAAACAATTAGAATTTTGAATGTGGATAATTGTTTTGACGATTTACTATTATTTCTTGATTTAGCCGTCGAACAAAAGTTGTTATTTCCTATTGGACAAAGAATTCTTGTTGTAGCAACCTCAACAAAGGATCTATTAGATAGATTGGAAACTTTTGTCCCGCAATTTCATCCTGAGATATCTTTAATCAACTAGAATGTGAATAGGAACATGCAAAACAAAAATCTTGATTTAAAGCTAAAATTGTGAATGAGATTGATGTTTCTTTTGAAGCTTTCATATGTACTTTTGAACTTTATTTATCCATTATTTTCTATGAATTTTATGGATGTATTGTGTAGTTGTTGATATTATTTAATTTAATGTTTTTTTTTCATTTTAATGTGTACTGCTTTATATTTTATTCTTCAAAATATTTAATTAACTTAAACAAAAATAAAAAATTGTAATATACACACATACATACACACTTAAATCTCATTAAATATAATTAATTAATAATAAATAAATAAAAATATATGTGGGTGTGGATATGGGTAGGTACCATTGGATGCAACATCTTTATCTCCATCCCCGCTAAAACTTGTAATTTCAACTCCATTCGGTCCCCATCCCCAATAACACGAACAATTTTGATGAAGCAAGTCGTACGCCTCTGACGAAGCCTGTCGTACGGCTCTCAAATTTAAACCTAACAATTCCTATGTAGATAGGGAAAGTAAGGATCGAATCCACAGAGATTTGTCAACTCTTAAATTAAAATCGTTAATCAAAAAAGGTTTGGGGGGTTTTTTGGTATTTTGAGAATAAGGAAATGACAACAATTAAAATAAATATGTTTGAGGTTTTGGATTTTGTAAACAGAATTAAAACGAAATTTGGAATACAAATGATATAAAAAGCGTTAGCAAGGAACTAGTATTAAGTTATATTTTTCATGGGATTAATCATAGATAAATACATTATTAAGTAGTTGGTTTTAGAATCCCAATCAGCTCAGACAGATTCCTATCCTTACAAAATAGATTAATCCCGATCAGCTCAGACAGATTAATCACTAATTTAATTAAACACCACTACCAACCAGCGTGTATAGGATGCTCAATCAAATTGCATTAAACAAATAAGGCATCACCAACATTAAATTGTATATAACAATCAGCTTAATTATATACAATTTAAATTATATAATTCCGCTACTAATTTAATTCAGCCAAGAGCTGCAACTCAATTAAATTAGTAGATGCTACTTGAATCATTAATACAAGATTAATCATCCTAGCTATATAATTACATTCATTAACTAGATTGTCAATCCAATTAATTCACACAATTATATTGGTTAAAACATGAATTATATAAATACTTAATTAATATATATAAGTATATTAAATAAATACACACACACACATATATATGTATATATATAGAAAGAAAGATTGGATTTATATTAACTAAAGAAATTAGGCGGTTCAACCGGCCATTTAAATAAATTAAACTAAAAGTATGGAGGTTCGGCCTTCCATAAAAAAAAGAATTAAAGACATAAAAATATATTAAACTAATAGGTGGCTTTGCCATCCATTTGCGATATTTAAAGTGCATAAAGCAAAATAAATAAAGACTAGGCGGGTAAACCGACCATAAGTCTAGTTAAATAAATCCAAATAGAAATTAAGTACAAAGAAAATTATCTCATAATCTCATTTATTAATAACTTAACACATATCCTTGCTAACTAAAAGAAAATTACTCACAATACATATTTAATAAATATAAGATGAAATTTATAAACATTAGAAATAAAATTTGAAAGATAACTCCCCAGAAATATTGAAATTATCCGGACATAATTTCTTTACTAAATATTACAAAAAGACTTGAAATATTATTCTAAAAAATCTCAAAAATATACTAATATGAAGACAATAATAAAAGAAATAAATTGCAAAAGAAATGGAGAAGATTGGAGCTAAATTGGTGTCTAAATCATAAAAATAAGCTCCCTATTTATAGCCACCAAAATCAGGGGCAAAATGGTCATTTTGCACCCCAAAGTCTTGAAAATGTAGTTGGTGGCCTAATTTCCCCAACTTCGCCACATGTCGCGTCCTTATTGGTCCAAGTTGTGGCTTCTAGAAGCGCCACTTGTCATCTTCTCATTGCGCCACGTCATCGGATGACATAGATTTTTTTTATTTTTTATTTTTTATTTTTTATCTTCTCCAACATTTCTTCATCTTCTTCTTTTTATCTCCATAATAAACTAAAATACACTGAAAAACTTACAAACAAAGAAATAGAAGGGAAACGTGAAATATATCCATTAAATAACATAATTAACCGATTTTCAAACAAAATATAATCATTAAATAACATAAAAATCAGTTAATTTACGAGTACATCAAATTCCCCCACACTATCTCTTTGCTTGCCCTCAAGCAAAATATAAACACACAATATACAAGTATAAATAACTTAAACAAGATTAACAAAGTAACCTAGTGTTATATAAATTTCAATACAACTTTCACAATTAACCCCTTTTTATTTGAAAAGCAATTGTGTTCGTGTGCTTGAATATCATTACAAGTTTAACATTAATATTCAAAGTTAACAAAATGTGACTGTGAAAAACATAAAACTCTGAATAAATTTTTTTTTTTTTTTTTAAAAACATGCTATCAGTATAATGAAAGGATAATAACAAAGTCACTATGTAAATAAAAATACATTCTTAGTTTCTCAACACAACTTATAAGCTTGATAAACTCACATATTCTCCACTAATTATGAAGATTTTGGTCGATCTGGGTCAAATAGGACTTTTAGTCTTGTAATGTTAATCTCGGGATTTGGTTACAATCGAAATATAGGGATATACAAAATATTTCAAGAGTTTAAATTGAAAATGAATTACCACCTCTTGAAGAAAACCTTAGCCATGATATCTCTTCATTTTTCACACTTTTCTATTTTCTTTTTCTTTTTCTTTTCTTTTCTTTTTTTTCTTTCTTTTTCTTCTCTTTTTTTTTTTTTTTTTACCTTTTGGTTTTTTTTTTGGCAATATCTCGTAATCCTTTATCAGCAGTGTTCATAACTTTTCTATACAGATTAACACATGGTAATACATTCTCAATAAAATATTTGGATAGAAAAGTAATAAACGAGGCTAATTATCAAAGAAATTAAATGGTAATGAAACCATTCATACATGTTGGCTCAAAGTAGGATCGAGGGATATATATAGGTATGGTTCGTTTAGAAAGGCTCAAACTATCAAAGAAGGCCTTATGTCATCCCCAAATCAACCAAGATCTTATTTAAATTTCGTCTCAAACATGTGAAAGAACAAGTTCTAGTGTGTAGAGAGTGACCTTAAATGTACTAAAACACATAGTAAACTTACATTATCATCAAGTCAAAATACTAATGTTTTTAACTCTGGGTTTCATAACATAAAACATTTAGCCACATTAGTTAAATAAGAATATTTTTGTCAAATTGCTAAGATATTCAATTGATTTATTTGAAAAAAAAATTTACAGAAAGGGGTACAATTATAAAAGGACTGAAAAATTTAACACAAAATTACCTAATATCTTAAAAAGTTATAATACATGCATGATTTATTCAACAAAACAACAAATTATTAAAAACAATGGTTTTAAAGGTGTGGATCAAGAATCAAATGAGATTAATCACTTGACTCTTTACTCAAACCACCCCCCACACTTGAGAATTACATTGTCCTCAATGTAAAAACACACAAAGTTTTAAAAACAACATTATTCCACAGCTTTTAATAAAAAGAAAAAACATACATTTATTTAAAAAGAAAAACTTACAACTTTAACTCTAAATCCATTGAATCTCTTTTTCGCTTGTTACCGGAAATTAACCAGTTAATTGGAGGTACTTCTGGATCTGTCTCTGGTACAAAAGTCACTAATTCATCCAATAGCTCCTTGGTTGTCGGTGCAGATACAATTATTCTTCGTGCTACTGGAGATAGAAGTTTATGTGTAACAGCTATGTCAAGAAATGCTAACAAACCATCAAAGTAGTGATCAACATTTAAAAGACCAATTGGTTTAGTGTGTAATTTCATGTTAAACCAGAATGTTAAATTGAACAAGCATTCTAATACCTCATATCCTCCTGGTATGACTATGAAAGCATCACAGTTATGCAACATGAGTGTCATGCGTTAATAAAATGATTTTGTTTGTACCTCATATCCAATTGTTCTGCCATATACTTCTTTCAGTGGAGTAGAAATTACACCTACCGCGATAACTTTGTTTGGTTGATTTGTTTCAATTTGAACAAGTGTTTGGTATGACTGGTGTGCTCGAGTAACCTCTCCAATTAAGCCAGCATTTCCTCCTCCGTATACTAGACCGATCTTTCGATGAGCTAGTACTCTTCCCAATTGGATAGCACCAGTTAGATGCGAAACAGTAGCACCTACGGTTGTTCCTCCAAACACTGCGATATTTGTTAGACTTCTGATTGATGAACCTTCCATAGTAATGACTTCAAAAGTGATTCTGTTACCCACTAAAAAGAAAACAAACAAATAAAACAAATCAAGGAAGAAACAAATAAAAACAAGTAGTTGTGATTGTGGCTCACATCTTTCTCTAGTTTTACGTCCAGTAACGGTTTCAAACACCTTCTATGAGTCGGGGGTATGCTGCTCATCCAGTTTTCTTAAAAACTGGCAAACGGGATCGTTTAAATTCAGATACCGAAGAGTGTACCGGAGTTGTTCAATTTTGAATTGTTTCCATAACCCGAGAATTTCAATTTGAACGTATCCACTAGAATGCGAATCAAGAGTCAATTTGATATCATCTAATGACTCTTTACTCAGTCCATTCTTAATGAAAGCAATTTTGTCTTCTCGATTATCGGATAAATACCCAAGTGAACGACAACTGGTATCACAGTTCCATCTAGCACATTTATAACAGACTCTCATTCTTTTACCTCTCCGTTTCTTTGCATAACTACTCTTCCCCAACCCAGGTGGACGTTTGGGAAAAGCTGGATGTTCACCACTAATTCGGACCTTAGCTTCAATTATCCACCTAATATCCTCAGGCATTCCAATGGATACTAGTAATTTCATACGCTTCAATCTCATCAGATAGATTTTTCTCAAATAATTAATAGGGAGAAATAGATAATATCTTCTCATTTTCATTAGTGAATCATCCATTATGTAACAAAGAGATAGAAAGAAAGAAGGGATGGGAAGACAAACTAAAATGTAAAAAGGAAAGAAATACCTTGCAGATGGAATTTACTCTTGAAAGGAAATTAGCAGAAATCGTTTGGTGATTCTTTTAACAATTAAGCAGGCTATTTAAAGCCGTGTTTAATCACTGTTGGACATTTAATTAACTTGAATACGCCATCTGATACGATCCTTGCTTATCTATCAAACAAGACCCGTAACAAACTCTTGATACTATTACCAAAGATCACGAATTAGGAGCCTTTAGTTATCAAACAACTAAGAACCCTAATTATAAGTGGCGAAATTCTTAGAGAATTTCAAAACAAAGCTCTCACAAGAACTTTTAAGAGAAAACTCAAAATTATATTCAATCATTATCATCTGAATTGTTCCAATTACATATATAGAAGAAAGAGTTCAAATCCTTGTTTGATTAGGAACTCTACTTATTTAAAAAGGAAACCAAATCTACTAAGATATCAAATCTACCCAGATTTCCTTATTCAAAAAGGAAAACAAATAAAACAATAAATCTAATAGGTACCAAATCTGCCAAGATTTCCAAATTCTTATAGAAAACAAATAAACCCTAAAATCCTTATGGGCTGGACGAAATTCTTAAGTTTGGTGGGCTTGTAATTGGACTTTCTTCTCTTTTGTATCAAATCTAATTAAATTCACAAGTCTTGGACAGCCCATGCAATTTCCCTCTTGAGCAGATTGATCCAAATAACACAAAATAAGCCCATTGAGTGCATATTTCATCTGTTTAGCTCTAGCTCTTGTAATTGGACCTCCATCATAGCTCAAAGGATCCAGCTTCTTCTTATTTGTGCTTGAACTCGAATTTCCATTAATGACATCTCTATGCTCCGCATCACTCCCCCTTTCCTCAAAAGGATTCGCCCTCGAATCATCACCTGCATAATCGAAAGGAAGTAAATCAGAAACATTAAAAGTAGCACTAACATTATACTCACCAGGAAGAGCTAATTTGTAAGCATTGTCATTGATCCTTGCAACAACTTGAAAAGGACCATCTCCTCTTGATTGAAGCTTTGAATGCCTTTGCTTAGGAAACCTTTCCTTGCGTAAATGCAACCATACCCAATCACCAGGCTCAAATATCACTTTCTTTCTTCCATGATTTCTTTGAGTCATCACTTGCTGATTTCTTTTCTCAATATTTTGCTTGACTGTTTCATGAATTTTTCTCACATATTCTGCCTTTTTAGCTCCATCAAAATTAACTTGTTCATCCAAAGGTAAAGGAGATAAATCTAATGGTGTTAAAGGATTAAAAACCATAAACAATCTCAAAAGGTGAATAATGAGTAGAGGAATGCACACTCCTATTATATGCAAACTCTACATGAGGTAAACAATCATCCCATGATTTCAGATTCTTTTTAATGATAGCTCTCAATAATTGTCCCAAAGTTCTATTCACTACCTCAGTTTGTCCATCAGTTTGTGGATGACAAGTAGTACTAAACAGCAATTTAGTTCCCAATTTTGCCCACAAAGTTTTCCAAAAGTAAGATAAAAATTTAGCATCTCTATCACTCACAATGGACTTAGGCATACCATGCAAACGAACTATTTCTTTAAAGAACAATTCAGCAACATGTGAAGCATCATCAGTTTTATGACATGGAATGAAGTGTGCCATTTTAGAAAACCTATCAACTACCACATATATACTATCAAATCCACGTCTAGTTCTAGGTAAACCAAGAACAAAATCCATAGAAACATCTATCCAAGGTGCATGTGACACAGGTAATGGTGTGTATAAACCATGTGGATGCACTTTAGACTTAGCTTGTAAACATGTAATGCAATTAGCACAATACTTAGAAACATCTGATCGCATATGAGGCCAAAAGAAGTGCTCCTGCAAAACATCTAAAGTCTTGGATATGCCAAAGTGTCCCATTAAACCCCCTTCATGTGCTTCACGAATCAAAAGTAATCGCATAGAACACTTAGGAACGCAAAGTTGTCTCATGCGAAATAGATAACCATTATGCCTATAGAACTTATCAAAACCAGCATTCTCGCATGCATTATAAACATTACTAAAATCACTATCTTTCTCATACAATTCTTTAATATGCTCAAAGCCTAGCAATTTAGCATCTAAAGTGGTAATAAGTGCATGCCTTCGACTCAAAGCATCAGCAACAACATTTTCCTTTCCCTTCTTGTACTTGATGATGTATGGAAACGATTCAATGAATTCACTCCATTTAGCATGTCGTTTATTCAACTTATTTTGTCCCTTCAAATACTTCAAGCTCTCATGATCAGTATGGATAACAAATTCCTTAGGAAGAAGATAGTGCTGCCATGTGTCCAATGCTCTTACTAAAGCATACATCTCTTTGTCATAAGTTGGATATTTCAATGCAGCGCCATTCAGTTTTTCACTAAAATAAGCGATTGGCTTTCCTCCTTGCAAAAGGACAGCACCAATACCAACTCCCGAAGCATCACATTCAATTTCAAAAGCGTTATCAAAGTTAGGTAAAGCAAGAATAGGAGCAGAAGTTAATTTTGCCTTTAACATGTTAAATGCTCTTTCTTGTTCATCCCCCCATTTAAATTCGACATTTTTTTTTATAACTTCAGTTAAAGGGGCAGCAATGCTCGAAAAATCCTTAACAAATCGTCTATAAAAACTTGCCAAACCATGAAAACTTCTAACTTCCCCCACATTCTTAGGTGTTGGCCAGGTTTCAATAGCTTTAACCTTTTCATTATCTACTTCAATTCCATGCTGACTAACAACATATCCTAAAAATATAACTTTAGGCACACAAAATGAACATTTAGCAAGCTTAGCATACAACTTTTGTTCTCGCAAAGCACAAAAAATAGCTTTAACATGCACAATATGCTCATCAAGTGACTTGCTATACACAAGTATATCATCAAAGTAGACAACAACAAATTTCCCAATAAAGCTACGTAAAACATGGTTCATTAATCTCATGAAAGTACTAGGTGCATTAGTTAATCCAAAAGGCATAACTAACCATTCATATAAACCATATTTTGTCTTAAAAGCAGTTTTCCATTCATCTCCAATTCTCATACGAATTTGATGATAACCAGCCATTAAATCAATCTTAGATAATATGCAGGCACCATGTAATTCATCTAACATATCATCTAAACGAGGAATAGGGTGCCGATACTTTACCGTAATTTTGTTAATTGCTCGACAATCAACACACATTCGCCAAGAACCATCTTTTTTAGGCACCAACAACACGGGTACTGCACATGGACTCATACTTTCTTTGATCAAACCCTTAGACAACAATTCATCCACTTGCCTTTGTAACTCCTTGGTTTCTTCAGGATTGCTTCTATAAGCTGGTCGGTTTGGAATTTGTGCTCCAGCAATGAAGTCAATTTGGTGTTCAATCCCTCTAAGTGGTGGCAAGCCTTCTGGCATAGTTTCAGGAAACAATTCTTCAAATTCCTGCAACAAAGTTTGAAAAGAACTAGGAAGAGAAGAGAGATCTGGGTTAGAAGAAATAGTCAAATTCGCTCCTTTGAATACCAAAAGAAGCATAAATTGCCTAGATAGATAGGCCTTTCGGACCTCACCCTCTCTTGCATAGAAACTGCCTTTTACCTCTTGTTTAGCCACTCTTTGCACACTATTCTCTCCTTTTGCATGTGCCCTCTCAAGATTCTTTTCCTCATGGCACATCCCCTCTGTTTCCTCTCCTTTTTCCTCTCTTTTCTCACACCTCTCATGGCTTTTCTCACAGCTCTCCTTTTGCTCGTGCATCTTCTTTTTTTTTTTTTTTTTGTGCACTCTCACAATCACTCAATATTTTCTGATCTTCAAACACCTCTTTAGGTGACATGGGCAGCAACTTAATAGGTCGTCCATCCATCACAAAAGAATATCGATTAGTGAAGCCATCATGCATAACTCGCCTATCATACTGCCAAGGTCGTCCCAATAATATATGAGTAGCATGCATGGGAACAACATCACATAAAACCCGATCAGAATAACGTCCAATTGAGAAAGATATCAATGATTGCCTTGTAACCCTAAGATCTCCAGTATTGTTTAGCCATTGCAATCTATAGGGATTAGGGTGTTTAGTTGTTTTCAATCCCAATTTATCAACTAAACTAGCATTAACAACATTAGTACAACTACCTCCATCAATGATCATGCTACACAGTTTATCATGTATGAAGCATCTAGTATGAAATATGTTTTCACGTTGTACCTCATCCTCTTTGGATTGGATGCTTAGTGCTCGTCTTGTGACCAAGTTGAAAACTGATCCTTGAGGGGCTGTTTCTCCAGATTGAGCACGAATTGAAGTGCCTTGCTCAATTCTCCCCAATCTTTCTTTCAATTTCTGGTTGTCACTAGCAAGATCTTCTTGTTGTGACAACATCTTTTGCATCATTCCTTGTATTGCCTCTAAGGTAAGTCTATCTTTTGATTCCATGATGTAAAAAACCTGCAATAAAAATGTTAGAAAAGGAAAATCCTAAACTAATTCTCCCTCACGTGTTTCACTCGACTGTTTTTGAATCCCTCTATTGATCTCACCAAATTTGACCACACAACAGCCTCTCTTTGAAGTTCTTATTTGAGCTAAGCCTTTACAAATCACTAAGAATGAGTTCTTAGTATTTGATAACCAAAACTCAAACGAAAAGAATGGATCTTTGGTGAAAAGAATGAATCTGTAACCCTTTTTTTTTTTTTTTTTTTTTGCCCCAAACTTGGACTCAAATAACAAGAACGAATCTTTGATCTTTTTTTCTGAAACTTGAAATCAACTTTCTCAATCTTTTTTTTTTTTTTTTTTTCCGAACTGAAACAAAAGGATAAGAAGGTTATAGAACAACCTGTTTCCCGCAACCTAGGCTCTGATACCAAACTGATACGATCCTTGCTTATCTATCAAACAAGACCCGTAACAAACTCTTGATACTATTACCAAAGATCACGAATTAGGAGCCTTTAGTTATCAAACAACTAAGAACCCTAATTATAAGTGGCGAAATTCTTAGAGAATTTCAAAACAAAGCTCTCACAAGAACTTTTAAGAGAAAACTCAAAATTATATTCAATCATTATCATCTGAATTGTTCCAATTACATATATAGAAGAAAGAGTTCAAATCCTTGTTTGATTAGGAACTCTACTTATTTAAAAAGGAAACCAAATCTACTAAGATATCAAATCTACCCAGATTTCCTTATTCAAAAAGGAAAACAAATAAAACAATAAATCTAATAGGTACCAAATCTGCCAAGATTTCCAAATTCTTATAGAAAACAAATAAACCCTAAAATCCTTATGGGCTGGACGAAATTCTTAAGTTTGGTGGGCTTGTAATTGGACTTTCTTCTCTTTTGTATCAAATCTAATTAAATTCACAAGTCTTGGACAGCCCATGCAATTTCCCTCTTGAGCAGATTGATCCAAATAACACAAAATAAGCCCATTGAGTGCATATTTCATCTGTTTAGCTCTAGCTCTTGTAATTGGACCTCCATCATAGCTCAAAGGATCCAGCTTCTTCTTATTTGTGCTTGAACTCGAATTTCCATTAATGACATCTCTATGCTCCGCATCACCATCTTTCAGTATCCGAGAAAACTCGTACTCAACAATTTCTGCTAGGCCTGCAAGCTAAAAAGTGAAAAAGGAAAATAAAACAATTCAAAAGTATTTAAGAAAGCGATGGGTTGCCTCCCACACAGCGCCCTTGTTTAACGTCTTAGACTCGACGAGCATAGATTTCAATTCCTTTCTAGTGGTGGGTCTTCAAAAGCAATGGAATTGATAATTTGTCCGACAAATCCTCATGAAAAGGTTTCAGGAGATGACCGTTCACTTTAAAAATTT
Organism: Apocynum venetum; assembly: GCA_019593545.1. Lineage (NCBI taxonomy): Eukaryota > Viridiplantae > Streptophyta > Magnoliopsida > Gentianales > Apocynaceae > Apocynum > Apocynum venetum. Next base: position 66,960 of record SRSM01000133.1, read on the forward strand.
TGCTCGTTTGAAGACTTTTTACCTCCACTGATCCGTGATTAAAGATATTAATGATAACAAATGGGCCAACCCACCTTGACTTTAGCTTTCCTGGAAACAGTCTCAGACGAGAATTATAGAGTAGAACCTTATCACCAATATTGAAATTTTTCCTTGAAATATTTTTGTCATGGTAGTATTTCATCTTTTCTTTTGCAATCCAGGAATTAACATAGGCATCATTTCTAATCTCTTCTAATTCTTGAATTTGCAGTTTTCGATTAGATTGTGCATCATCAAGATTAAGATGACATTGTTTAATGGCCCAAAATGCCTTATGTTCTAATTCCACAGGTAGATGACAGGCTTTACCATAAACCAACCTAAATGGTGACATACCAATAGGAGTTTTGAATGCAGTTCTATATGCCCAAAGAGCATCTCCCAATCGAAGGCTCCAGTCTTTCCTATTAGGATTGACTACTTTAGTTAGAATAGACTTAATTTCTCTGTTAGAGATTTCAGCAAGTCCATTTGTTTGAGGATGATAGGCAGTAGAAACCTTATGAGAAACATGATATTTTTTAAACAGAGTTTCCACTCCCTTGTTGCAAAAATGCGTACCTCTGTCACTGATGATGGCTTTTGGAATTCCAAATCTATGGAATATGTTGTCCTTGATAAATGTCACAACTGCTTTGGAATCATTCGTTCGAGTGGCCTTAGCTTCAATCCATTTGGACACATAATCCACTGCAAGCAAGATGTAAGTATTTCCAAAAGACGAAGGAAAAGGTCCCATGAAATCAATACCCCATACATCAAAAAGTTCACAAACTAAGATAGTTTTCAAAGGCATTTCATCTCTCTTGGATATATTACCAACTCTTTGACATTCATTGCAAGATTTAACAAAGTAATATGCATATTTGTTAAGAGTAGGCCAATAAAGTCCACTTTCCAGAATTTTTCTAGCAGTTCGTTTTTGTCCAAAATGACCTCCACATTCAAAAGTATGACAACAATTCAATATGGATTGAATTTCGTTATTTGCAACACATCTGCGTATGACATTGTCTGCGCAGCTTTTGAAAAGGTAGGGGTGATGTACTCATAAATTAACTGATTTTTATGTTATTTAATGACTATATTTTGTTTGAAAATCGGTTAATTATGTTATTTAATGGATATATTTCATGTTTCACTTCTATTTCTTTGTTTGTAAGTTTTTCAGTGTATTTTAGTTTATTATGGAGATAAAAAGAAGAAGATGAAGAAATGTTGGAGAAGATAAAAAATAAAATAAAAAATAAAAAACTAAAAATCTATGTCATCCGATGACGTGGCGCAATGAGAAGATGACACGTGGCGCAATCAGAAGATGACAAGTGGCGCAATCAAAATGTGACAGGTGGCGCTTCTAAAAGCCGCAACTTGGACCAATGAGGACGCGACATGTGGCGAAGTTGGGGAAAATGACCATTTTGCCCCTGATTTTTGTGGCTATAAATAGGGAGCTTATTTTTATGATTTAGACACCAATTTAGCTCCAATCTTCTCCATTTCTTTTGCAATTTCTTTCTTTAATTATTGTCTTCATCTTAGTGTATTTTTTAGAATTTTTAGAATAATATTTCAAGGCTTTTTGTAATATTTAGTAAAGAAATTCTGTCCGGATAATTTCAATATTTTCGGGGAGTTTATCTTTCAAATTTTCTTTCTAATGTTTATAAATTTCATCTTATATTTATTAAATATGTATTGTGAGTAATTTTCTTTTGTTAGCAAGGATATGTGTTAAGTTATTAATAAATGGGATTATGAGATAATTTTCTTTGTACTTAATTTCTATTTGGATTTATTTATCTGGACTTATGGTCGGTTTATCCGCCTAGTCTTTATTTATTTTTCTTTATGCACTTTAAATATCGCAAATGGATGGCCGAGCCACCTATTAGTTTAATTTACTTTTATGTCTTTTATTTTATTATTATGGAAGGCCGAGCCTCCTAACTAGTTTAATATATTTTTATGTCTTTAATTCTTTATTTTATGCAAGGCCGAGCCTCCATACTTTTAGTTTAATTTATTTAAATGGTCGGTTGAACCGCCTAATTTCTTTAGTTAATATAAATCCAATATTTCTTTCTATATATATATATTTGTATTTATTTAATATACTTATATATATTAATTAAGTATTTATATAATTCATGTTTTAACCAATATAATTGTGTGAATTAATTTGATTGATAATCTAGTTAATGAATGTGATTATATAGCTAGGATTATTAATCTTGTATTAATAATTCAAGTAGCATCTACTAGTTTAATTGAGTTGCAGCTCTTGGCTTAATTAAATTAGTAGCGGAATTATATAATTTAAATTGTATTTAATTAAGTTGATTGTTATATACAATTTAATGTTGGTGATGCCTTATTTGTTTAATGCAATTTGATTGAGCATCCTATACACGCTGGTTGGTAGTGGTGTTTAATTAAATTAGTAATTAATCTGTCTGAGCTGATCGGGATTAATCTATTTTGTAAGGATAGGAATCTGTCTGAGCTGATCGGGATTCTAAAACCAACTACTTAATAATGTATTTATCTATGATTAATCCCATGAAAAATATAATTTGATACTAGTTCCTTGCTAACGCTTTTTATATCATTTGTATTCCAAATTTCGTTTTAATTCTGTTTACAAAATCCAAAACCTCAAAAATATTTATTTTAATTGTTGTCATTTCCTTATTCTCAAAATACCAAAAAACCCCCCAAACCTTTTCCGATTAATGATTTTAATTTAAGAGTTGACAAATCTCTGTGGATTCGATCCCTACTTTCCCTATCTACATAGGAATTGTTAGGTTTAAATTTGAGAGCCGTACGACAGGCTTCGTCAAATTTTGGCGCCGTTGCCGGGGATTTGTTTTAATTTCTTCTATTAAAATTGTTAATCTTTTTATTTTGTTACAGATTTCATTCCTTTGGTGATATTCAGATACAGATTTCATTCCTTTGGTGACGCCAGACAACAAGTTCATTGTTGTATGCACTTAAGAAGTGGTAAGATCACCGGGGAAGAACAAGGGAGTAAAACACCAGTTGAGATCAGAGAACAAGCTACGGATCTTGAAGAAGGCAAGGCAGAAAATCAACCGGATACCCAACTTATTTCTGGTGATATTCTTCCTACTTATCTTTTAAATATGGCTTTGAATCAAAGATCTCTGAAAGAACTAACTGCTCCCACTCTTGATGAACAACCTTTATGCATTATTTTTCCACAAGTTGATACTAATTTTAAAATGCATACTGGTTTTATACAATGTTTGCCAACTTTTAATGGATTACCCGGAGAAGATCCACTTAGGCACATTAAGGAATTTCATGTTATTTGCACTAATTTGAAACAAGAAGGTACAAGAGATGAAGTTATTAAATTGCGTTCTTTTCCTTTTAGCTTACAAAATAGTGCAAAAGATTGGTTATATGATTTGCCTTCGGGATCTATTCAAGATTGGACTGGAATGCAAAGAGCTTTTCTTGCTAAATATTATCCTGCATCTAGAACTGCAACAGTCTGAAAAGATATAAGTGGCATAAGACAACAAACTGGTGAAACATTGTATAAATATTGGGAAAGATTTAAAAGATTATGTGCTAGTTGTCCTCATCATCAAATACCTGAACAATTATTAATTCAATATTTTTATGAGGGTTTGATTTCTTATGATAGGATGACTATTGATGCTGCTAGTGGTGGTGCTCTTTCAGATAAAACTCCACAAGTTGCACGTGAATTAATAGCTAACATGGCTGCTAATTCACAATCTTTAAACACCAGAAATGATACCGTAAGAAAGGTAAATGAAGTAGATGCATCATCATCATCATCATCTACACAAATTGAGCAAAGACTAGATCATCTTACCAATTTAGTTGGTCAATTAGTTGGGAAAAGAATCAATGCACCGGTAAAAACATGTGGAATTTGTTTAGACAATGACCATCCTACAGATTCTTGTCCTACTCTCTTTCAAGAAGAACAAGCCAATGCCATGGGTAATTTTCAGAACCAATCTCAGAGAAGAAACAATCCATTCTCCAACACATACAATGAAGGGTGGAGAGACCATCCTAACTTTAGATGGAGTAACCAAGGGGTTAGGCCACCAATGAACCCACCAGGTTTTGTTCCTAATCAACACCAAAATCCTCCTCAGAACCAACAACAGAGTATGTCTTTAGAAGATATGGTAAAATCTCTAGCCTCAAGTTCTATATCTTTTCAGAGAGATACCATGTCCTTCCAAAAGGATACAAAGTCCATCATTCACAACTTGGAGAATCAGGTAGGACAAATGGCTTCTGAGTTAGGTCAATTGAAAACACAGCTTTTCAATCAACTTCCATCACAACCACTCAATCCTAGAGAGAATGCTAGTGCCGTAACACTAAGAAGTGGTAAAGTGTTGGAAGAATCCAAGAGATCAGAGGAAAATAAAGGCACGGAGAAAGCACCTATTTCAAGCCCAACATCTTCCGACAAAATTCCTCAGATAGGAGAATCTTCTTCTTCTATTCCCAAGGTAAGTCTTCCTTTCCCTAATAGGTTAACTAAGAACAAGAAAGATGAGGAAGAGAAAGATGTTCTTGAAATCTTCAAGAAAGTTGAAGTTAGCATTCCTCTTTTGGATGCAATAAGACAGATTCATTGTTATGCAAAGTTCCTAAAAGAACTTTGTACCAACAAGAAGAAGCTTAAAGGTAACGAGAGAATCAGTGTGGGGGAATGTGTATCTGCTGTTCTCCAACAAAAACTTCCTCCAAAGCAGAAAGATCCAGGTATGTTCGCTATCCCTTGTACAATTGGTGATAAGGTAGTCTCAGGTTGTATGCTAGATTTAGGAGCATCTATTAATGTCATGCCTTATACAATCTATAACTCTTTAAATTTGGGATCTTATACTTTTGATATGTCTACACACTTTATCTCTCGTCTGTATCTTTGAATACTCTATTTTTATATGCATTTCTTTTTCCCCATGATGACTCCTTAGTAGTTGAGGGATCTTATTGTTTAATTGACTTAGTTCTATCCTTTCTATCCATTCTTTTTGAATGATGACAAAGAGGAGAAAAACTACTGTTAATTGCAATATATAAATGTTATGAAACTAACCTTGTGTTTCAGGATTTTTGAGATAAACTTAAATGTTCAATCTCATCAAAATCAAGAGAAAGAAGGTTAAGTATGGCTATCCTTGGTTTAAAATTTATGTATTTCTAAGTTTATGAGATTGAAGGATAATGAGAATTGTGTGTTGATGGCCGGGTTGACCTTTTGTGTGATATATCTCATCTCTTTTTGCATTGTTGAGTTTTTGTTGCAAAAGTGGTTTTTTTTTATATAAGAGTTACAAAGGAAACTCTGTCAAATTTTTTACAAAACTGATGCATATTGATAGGGGGAGCTTTATAAATGTTTTTATAGCCTATCTATATGTTTTCAAAACTGGAAGGAAGGAGGATACGGAGGTTGGTGGAAAAATAGGCTTTTTAAGCCTATATAAGCTAGGAAGTGATCTCATATACTTACAATGAATCTTTTCATCTTGAGATCCAACAATTGTTCGAAAAATGTTTTATTCAATTTCTTGAGATCATCAAACTAAATGGTTATATGCTATATGTGATATCATACAAATACCTAGCATATTGTAAGGAGGAGCGTTTTTAAAAAGTTTCATTACATATTATATAAACTCTTCCTTACTTTGAATCCTTGCACTTAATAGTTTTATCCATCACTTTGCGTCAATATTTGTCATCATCAAAAAGGGGAAGATTGAAAGCTCTAAAGCTTTTAATATCTTAATTTTGATTAAATGACAAACATTGAAAATGACAAATGGCTTTATTGTATTAGTGATGATCTTTTAGGATTCATATATCTAATCCATGCAAGATCGAAGTTTCAAATCTTCAGGAAAGAGCTTTTGATGTCAAGCATTGAAGATAAGCGTTTCTGGATTAGATAGGATCTAGAGGTGTAGCTTTATTTCTTTATTTATCTTTAGATATCTCTAGGTCTACCTCTATGAGTAATAAGTTCTATAGGTTTCTCAATAAAAGTGAAATAATTTTCAAAATGCATTTCATTTAGATAAAACATGAGTTGGGTATTTGAAATGATTTTCACATTACATGCACATACTTTAAATTTCATAAAATGTATTGCATAAACTCTTGAAGTTGTTTGGAATCTTGTTTTGCACAGTTTCAATGCATGTGCGGTCGACCAGACCTCTCATAGTATCGTCCGCTGAATGTCCAGAGCTCTCTGGAACACTTGCGGATGATGGTGCGGTCGACCGGACCCCTCAGTGTATCGTCCGCTGAATGTCCAGGTATATCTTCACATTAAGGTGATTTCTATATCAAACTCTTAATTTTCATATCTTGATTGCTTTGTTCAAAGTTGCATCTTAAAACTCCTAAGGGTTAGAGTGAGCCTTGAATCATAGAAAATTGTGATTGTTTTTAGAGTATCTTTTTCATTAATTGTTGTAATAGAGATAGGTGTGTAAACAAGGTTATATTGTAAAACTCAAAGTGTTGAGTAAACATTGATTGGTTAAGAGTTTTGTGTTGTAAAACCCTAAGGGAATTGGGTGAGCTTCTATTGTATTCTCTCCTACTAAATTAGTGAAAGGTTTTGTGAAATCCTTGAGTAGATAGCTCAAGGTAGTGGATTAGGTTTTGTTGGATAAACCGAACCACTATAAATCTTTGTGTCCTTTGCCTATTTCTTGAACTCTTTATTTCACACTTTGTTTGAGCACCAAGTGTTTGATATTTGTTATCTTAGAAAGCCTGTTTCTTTTAAATTAGGAAAAATTATTTAAAACCTAATTCATCCCCCTCTTAGGTTTTTCACTTACAAAATATATTAATTCCGATCAGCTCAGACAGATTAATCACTAATTTAATTAAACACCACTACCTACCAGCGTGTATAGGATACTCAATCAAATTGCATTAAACAAATAAGGCATCACCAACATTAAATTGTATATAACAATCAACTTAATTATATACAATTTAAATTATATAATTCCGCTACTAATTTAATTAAGCCAAGAGCTGCAAGTCAATTAAACTAGTAGATGCTACTTGAATTATTAATACAAGATTAATAATCCTAGCTATATAATCACATTCATTAACTATATTGTCAATCCAATTAATTCACACAATTATATTGGTTAAAACAGGAATTATATAAATACTTAATTAATATATATAAGTATATTAAATAAATACACACACATATATATAGAAAGAAATATTGGATTTATATTAACTAAAGAAATTAGGCGGTTCAACCGGCGATTTAAATAAATTAAACTAAAAATATGGAGGTTCGGCCTTCCATAAAAAAAAGAATTAAAGACATAAAAATATATTAAACTAGTTACGAGGCTCGGCCTTCCATAATACATAAAATAAAATACATAAAAGTAAATTAAACTAATAGGTGGCTCGGCCATCCATTTGCGATATTTAAAGTGCATAAAGCAAAATAAATAAAGACTAGGCGGGTAAACCGACCATAAGTCCAGTTAAATAAATCCAAATAGAAATTAAGTACAAAGAAAATTATCTCATAATCCCATTTATTAATAACTTAACACATATCATTGCTAACAAAAGAAAATTACTCACAATACATATTTAATAAATATAAGATGAAATTTATAAACATTAGAAAGAAAATTTGAAAGATAAACTCCCCGAAAATATTGAAATTATCCGGACATAATTTCTTTACTAAATATTACAAAAAGCCTTGAAATATTATTCTAAAAAATCTGGAAAATATACTAAGATGAAGACAATAATAAAAGAAATAAATTGCAAAAGAAATGGAGAAGATTGGAGCTAAATTGGTGTCTAAATCATAAAAATAAGCTCCCTATTTATAGCCACAAAAATCAGGGGCAAAATGGTCATTTTGCACCCCAAAGTCTTGAAAATGTAGTTGGTGGCCTAATTTCCCCAACTTCACCACATGTCGCGTCCTCATTGGTCCAAGTTGCGGCTTCTAGAAGCGCCACTTGTGACCTTCTGATTGCGCCACTTGTCATCTTCTGATTGCGCCACGTCATTGGATGACATAGATTTTTTTTTTTTTCATCTTCTGCAACATTTCTTCATCTTCTTCTTTTTATCTCCATAATAAACTAAAATACACTGAAAAACTTACAAACAAATAAATAGAAGGGAAACGTGAAATATATCCATTAAATAACATAATTAACCGATTTTCAAACAAAATATAGTCATTAAATAACATAAAAATCAGTTAATTTATGAGTACATCAAATTCCCCCACACTATTCCTTTGCTTGCCCTTAAGCAAAATATAATCACACAATATACAAGCATAAATAACTTAAACAAGATTAATAAGGTAACAAAGTGTTATATAAATTTCAATACAACTTTCACAATTAACCCCTTTTTATTTTAAAAAAAACAATTGTGCTCGTGTGCTTGAATATCATTTACAAGTTTAACATTAACATTCAAAGTTAACAAAATGTGACCGTGAAAAACATAAAACCCTTGATAAATTTTTTTTTTTTTAAAACATGCTATCAATATAATGAAAGGATAATAACAAAGTCACTATGTAAATAAAAATACATTCTTAGTTTCTCAACACAACTTATAAACTTGTAAACTCACATACTCTCCATTAATGATGAAATATTTTGGTCGATCTGGGTCAAATAGGACTTTTAAGCTTGTAATGTTAAGCTCGGGATTTGGCTACAAACGAAGGATAGGAATATACAAAATATATCAAGAGTTAAATTGAGAATGAATTACCACCTCTTGATGAAAACCTTAGCCATGATATCTTTCATTTCATTTCTTTTTTTTTTTCTTTCTCTTCTTTTTCTCTTTTTTGTTTTTTTTTTGAAGAGATCAAATAAATGAGCTTTATATCTTTCGATTTTTTTTTAACAATATCTCATAATCCTTTATCAACAGTGTTCATAACTTTTCGATACAGATTAACACATGTTTAATACCATTCTCAATAAAGTATCTGGATAGAAAAGTAATAAACGAGGCTATTTATCAAAGAAATTAAATGGTAATGAAACCATTCATACATGTTGGATCAAAGTAGGATCGAATGATATATATAAGTATGGTTCTTTCAGAAAGGCTCAACCAAGATCTTAATTAAATTTCCTCTCAAGCATATGAAAGAACAAGTTCTAGTGTGTAGAGAGTAACCTTAAATGTACTAAAACACATAGTAAACTTACATTATCATCAAATCACAATACTAATGTTTTCAACTTTGGGTTTCATAACATAAAAGATTTAGCCACAATAGTTAAATAAGAATGTTTTTTTTGTCAAATTGTTAAGATATTCAATTGATTTTATGGAAATTTGTTTTTTACAGAAAGGGGTACAATTATAAAAGGATTGAAAAATTTAACACAAAATTACCTAACATCTTAAAAAGTTATAATACATGCATGATTTATTCAACAAAATAACAAGTTATTAAAAACAATGTTTTTAAAGGTGTGGATCAAGAATCAAATGAGATTAATCACTTGACTCTTTACTCAAACCACCCCCCCACACTTGGGAATTACATTGTCCTCAATGTAAAAACACACAAAGTTTTTTAAAAACAACATTATTCCACAGCTTTTAATAAAAAAGAAAATAACACACATTTATTTTAAAAGAAAAAACGTACAACTTTAACTCTAAATCCAGTGAATCTCTTTTTCGCTTGTTACCGGAAATTGACCAGTTAATTGGAGGTACTTCTGGATCTGTCTTTGGTACAAAAGTTACTAATTCATCCAATAGCTCATTGGTTGTGGGTGCAGATACAATTATTCTTCGTGCTACTGGACATAGAAGCTTATGTGTAACAGCTATGTCACGAAATGCTAACAAACCATCAAAGTAGTGATCAACATTTAAAAGATCAATTGGTTTAGTGTGCAGTTTCATGTTAAACCAGAATGTTAAATTGAACAAGCATTCTAATACCTCATATCCTCCTGGTATGACTATGAAAGCATCACAGTTATGCAACATGAGTGTCATGCGTTCATAAAATGATTTTTTTTGTACCTCATGTCCAATTGTTTTGCCATATATTTGTTTCAGAGGAGTGGGAATTACACCTACCGCGAGAACTTTGTTTGGCTGATTTGTTTCAATCTGAACAAGTGTTTGGTATGACTGGTGTGCTTGAGCAACCTCTCCAATTAATCCAGCATTTCCTCCTCCATATACTAGACCGATCTTTCGATGAGCTAGTACTCTTCCCAATTGGATAGCAGCAGTTAGATGCGATACAATAGCACCCACGGTTGTTCCTCCAAACACTGCGATGTTTGTTAGACTTCTGATTCATGGACCTTCCATAGTAACGACTTCAAAAGTGATTTTGTTACCCACTAAAAGGAAAACAAACAAATAAAACAAATCAAGGAAGAAACAAATAAAAACAAGTAGTTGTGATTGTGGCTCACATCTTCCTCTAGTTTTACGTCCAGTAACGGTTTCAAACACCTTCTATGAGTCGGGGGTATGCTACTCATCCAGCTTTCTTAAAAACTGGCAAACGGGATCGTTTAAATTCAGAGTTCCATCTAGTGAACGACAACTGCTATCACAGTTCCATCTAGTACATTTATAACAGACTCTCATTATTTTACCTCTCTATTTCTTTGCATAACTACTCTTCCCCAACCCAGGTGGACGTTTGGGAAAAGCTAAATGTTCACCACTAATTCGTACCTTAGCTTCAATTATCCACCTAATATCCTCAGGCATTCCAATGGATACTAGTAATTTCATACGCTCCAATCTCATCAGATAGATTTTTCTCAAATAATTAATAGGGAGCAATAGGATAATATCTTCTCATTTTCATTAGTGAATCATCCATTATGTAACAAAGAGATAGAAAGAAAGAAGGGATGGGAAAGACAAACTAAAATGTAAAAAGGAAAGAAATACCTTGCAGATGCAATTTACTCTTGAAAGGAAATTAGCAGAAATCGTTTGGTGATTCTTTAAACAATTAAGCAAGCTATTTAAAGCCGTGTTTAATCACTGTTGGGCATTTAATTAACTTGAATACGCCATCTTTCAGTATTCGAGAAGACGCGTAGTCAACAATTTTTGCTAGGCCTGCAAGCTAAAAAGTGAAAAAGGAAAATCAAACAATTCAAAAGTATTAAAGAAAAACGATGGGTTGCCTCCCACACAGCGCCCTTGTTTAACGTCTTAGACTCGACGAGCACAGATTTCAATTCCATTCTTGTGGTGGGTCTTCAATAGCAACGGAATCGATAATTTGTCCGACAAAACCTTCATGAAAAGGTTTAAGGAGATGACCGTTGACTTTGAAATTTTGCTCGTTTGAAGACTTTTTATCTCCACTGACCCGTGATTAAAGATATTAATGATAACAAATGAGACAATCCATCTTGACTTTAGCTTTCCTGGAAACTGTCTCAGACGAGAATTATAGAGTAGAACTTTATCACCAATATTGAAATTTTTCCTTGAAATATTTTTGTCATGGTAATATTTCATCTTTCCTTTTGCAATCCAAGAATTAACATAGGCATCATTTCTAATCTCTTCTAATTCTTGAATTTGCAGATTTCGATTAGATTGTGCATCATCAAGATTAAGATGACATTGTTTAATGGCCCAAAATGCCTTATGTTCTAATTCCACAGGTAGATGACAGGCTTTACCATAAACCAACCTAAATGGTGACATACCAATAGGGGTTTTGAATGCAGTTCTATATGCCCAAAGAGCATCTCCCAATCTAAGGCTCCAGTCTTTCCTATTAGGATTGACTACTTTAGCTAGAATAGACTTAATTTCCCTGTTAGATATTTCAGCAAGTCCATTTGTTTGAGGATGATAGGCAGTAGAAACTTTATGAGAAACATGGTATTTTTTAAACAGAGTTTCTACTACCTTGTTGCAAAAATGCGTACCTCTGTCACTGATGATGGCCTTTGGTATTCCAAATCTATGGAATATATTGTCGTTGATAAATGTTACAACTGCTTTAGAATCATTTGTTCGAGTGGCCTTAGCTTCAATCCATTTGGACACATAATCCACTGCAAGTAAGATGTAAGTATTTCCGAAAAACGAAGGAAAAGGTCTCATGAAATCAATGCCCCATACATCAAAAAGTTCACAAACTAATATAGTCTTCAAAGGCATTTCATCTTTCTTGGATATATTACCAACTTTTTGACATTCATTGCAAGATTTAACAAAGTAATATGCATCTTTGTTAAGAGTAGGCCAATAAAATCCACTTTCCAGAATTTTTCTAGCTATTCGTTTTGGTCCAAAATGACTTCCACATTCAAAAGTATGACAAAAATTCAATATGGATTGAATTTCTTTATTTGGAACAGATCTGCGTATGATATTGTCTGTGCAGCTTTTGAATAGGTAGCGATAATCCCAAAGGTAATGTTTTGAGTCATTTCTAATTTTATCCTTTTGAGACTTAGATAAATGATTTGGAAATACTTTGGTAACAATATAATTAACCATATCAGCATACCAAAGTATAATTCCATGTAATGCATAAAGATGCTCATCAGGAAATAAATCAGAGATAGGAGATACTTCCCCTTCATATGTGAGTCGACTCAAATGATCAGCAACAAGATTCTCTGCTCCTTTCTTATCTCGGATTTCAAGGTCAAATTCCTAGAGTAAGAGAATCCATCTGAGTAGTCTTGGTTTAGACTCCTCCTTTTTTAACAGGTACTTTAGAGCTGCATGATCTGAATAAACAATCACTTTTGTTTCCAACAGATAAGATCTAAATTTTTCTAGACTAAAAATAACGTAATAGAGTTCCTTTACAGTTGTGGTATAATTGCATTGGGCATCATCAAGTAATTTAGATGCATAATATATCACATGAGAAACTTTATCTATTTTCTGACCTAGAACAGCTCCAACTGCTTTGTCACTAGCATCACACATTATCTCAAAAGGAAAATTCCAATTAGGGGGTTGAATGATACGTGATGAAATCAATTTCTCTTTCAACAGTTTAAATGCATGTTTACAACCTTCATCAAAATTGAATTTATGTTCTTTTTGTAATAGCTTGCATAAAGGTTGAACAGTTTTAGAGAAATCCTTAATAAACTTTCTATAGAATCCAGCATGGCCTAAGAAGGATCTTATCTCTCTTACCGTAGAAGGATAAGGAATAGATTTAATCACATCAATCTTTGCTTTGTCAACAGCCAGTCCTTGTGGTGAAACTACATGCCCTAAAACAATTCCTTGTTCTACCATAAAATGACACTTTTCATAATTGAGAACAAGGTTAGTTTCAACACACCGTTTAAGCACAAGTTCCAAATTTTCTAAACATGAATCAAATGAATTTCCATAGACAGTAAAATCATCCATGAAAATTTCAATGATATTCGTGACAAAATCAGAAAATAAGGACATCATGCATCTTTGAAAGGTAGCAGGTGCATTGCATAAACCAAAAGGCATTCTTCTATAAGCATAAGTACCAAATGGGCATGTAAAAGTAGTCTTACCTTGGTCTTCTAGGGCAATAGCAATCTGAAAATAATCAGAATAACCGTCAAGGAAACAATAATGAGAACGACCAGATAAACGTTCTAACATTTGATCCATGAAAGGAAAGGGAAAATGGTCTTTCCTAGTTGATGCATTAAGTTTTCTGTAGTCTATGCAGACTCTCCAACCGTTTTGCACTCTAGTAGGAACTTTCTCACCTTCAGAGTTTTCCACAATAGTTATTCCACTTTTCTTTGGAACAACATGTACATGACTTACCCAATGTGAATCCTTGACAGCTTGTTTGAGTTCATTGTCACATTCTATAGATAAAGTGTCAAGAACATTTTCATCTATGCTCAAGTTCATAATGGATTGCATCATTTCAGTATAGCTCAAATAAAAAATATCTTCAATAAGTGTGAAAGCCTTAAAGCTTTTAATATCTTAATTTTGATTAAATGACAAACATTGATAAGGACTAATGGCTTTATTGTATTAGTGATGATATTTTAGGATTCATATATCTAATCCTTGCAAGATCAAAGTTTCAAATCTTCAGGAAAGAGCTTTTGATGTCAAGCCTTGAAGATAAGCGTTTCTGGATTAGATAGGATCTAGAGGTGTAGCTTTAATTCTTTATTTATCTTTGGTTATCTCTAGGTCTATCCCTTTGAGTAATGAGTTCTATAGGTTGCTCAATAAAAGTGAAATGATTTTCAAAATGCATTTCATTTAGATAAAACATGAGTTGGGTATTTGAAATGATTTTCAAAATACATGCACATACTTCAAAATTCATAAAATATAGTTTGCAAACTCTTAGAGTTGTTTGGGAACTTGTTCTGCATAGTTTTAATGCATTTGTGGTCGACCTGACAAAAGTGTGGACGACCACAAATCATGCGGTCGACCAGACTTCTCAGAGTATCGTCCGCAGGCTGTCCAGAGTTCTCTGGAACACTTGCGGATGATGGAGCGGTCGACCGGACTTCTGAGCTCATCGTCCGCAGGCTGTCTAGAGTTCTCTGGAACATTTGCGGATGATGGTGCGGACGACCCTCCTGATTTGCGGTCGACCGCACTTCTCCTGAGTGGGATTCAAACAGTCATTTTTATGACCGTTGGTGCATACTTATAAATACCTAATCGTTTAAACAACTCGTATCAATTACTTTTTGAGCAAAAATTTGATCCTAACACTTCATAGAACCTCTGGAGATTATTTTGAAACCAAATCTTAACATTCATATTGTGAAATTCATCAAAGTGAGATTTATACAAAATCATTGGGGTTCTTGAGCAACTTACAAGAAAACATTACTCAAAGAGGTATTTATGCTTTACATTGATATATCTTCACATTAAGGTGATTTCATATATCAAACTCTTCTTATTCATATCTTGATTGATTTGTTCAAGGTTGCATTGAGCTTAAAACTCTAAGGGTTAGAGTGAGCCTTGAACCATAGAAAACTGTGTTTGTGTTAAGAGCTTCTTTTTCATTAATTGTTGTAATAGAGATAGGTGTGTAGACAAGGTTATATTGTAAAACTCAAAGTGTTGAGTGAACCTTGGTTGGTTAAGAGGTTTGTGTTGTAAAACCCTAAGGGAATTGGGTGAGCCTCTATTGTATTCTATCTTACTATATTAGTGAAAGGTTTTGTGAAATCCTTGAGTAGATAGCTCAAGGTAGTGGATTAGGTTTTGTTGGATAAACCGAACCACTATAAATCTTTGTGTTCATTGCTTCTTTTCTTGAACTCATCATTTCACACTTTGGTTGAACACCAAGTGTTTGATATTTGTTATCTTAGAAATCTTGTTTATTTTATAAAAGAAAAATCGGTTAAAACCTAATTCACCCCCCCTCTTAGGTTTTTCAAAGTGGATCTATAATATCCACAACAGAAACTGTAGAACATTCATCAGAAGGGTACTTCATGGCATCAAATATGTTAAAAGAAATTTTATCACCATCAAATTCCATTGATAAAGTACCTTCATTTACATCAATTTTAGTTCTAGCAGTTTTCAAAAATGGTCTACCTAACAGAATAGGTGATTGTGATGAACAAGTATTTTGGCTATCCTCAGTTTTCAAAATGTAAAAATTTGCAGGGAATACTAAATCATTTACTTTAACCAGTACATCTTCTATTACTCCTTCTGGATAAGCCACAGACCTTATCAGCTAACTGAATAACAATTCTAGTAGGCTTCATTGGTCCCAAATTAAAAGAGTTATAGATTGTATAAGGCATGACATTAATAGATGCTCCTAAATCTAGCATACAACCTGAGACTACCTTATCACCAATTGTACAAGGGATAGCGAACATACCTGGATCTTTCTGCTTTGGAGGAAGTTTCTGTTGGAGAACAGCAGACAGACATTCCCCCACACTGATTCTCTCGTTACCTTTAAGCTTCTTCTTATTTGTACAAAGTTCTTTTAGGAACTTAGCATAACGAGAAATCTGTCTTATTGCATCCAAAAGAGGAATGTTGACTTCAACTTTCTTGAAGATCTCCAGAACATCTTTTTCTTCCTCATCTTTCTTGTTCTTAGTTAACCTATTGGGGAAAGGAAGACTTACCTTAGGAATAGAAGAAGAAGATTCTCCTATCTGAGGAACTTTGTCGGAAGATGCTGGGCTTGAAATAGGTGATTTCTCCGTGCCATTATTTTCCTCTGGTCTCTTGGATTCTTCCAACACTTTACCACTTCTTAATGTTATGGCACTAACATTCTCTCTGGGATTGAGTGGTTGTGATGGAAGTGTATTGAAAAGTTGTGTTTTCAATTGACCTAACTCAGAAGCCATTTGTCCTACCTGATTCTCCAAGTTGTGAATGCTGGACTTTGTATCCTTTTGGAAGGACATGGTATCTCTCTGAAAAGATATAGAACTTGAGGTTAGAGATTTTACCATATCTTCTAAAGACATACTCTGTTGTTGGTTCTGAGGAGGTTGGGGAGGATTTTGGTGTTGATTAGGAACAAAACCTGGTGGGTTCATTGGTGGCCTAACCCCTTGGTTACTCCATCTAAAGTTAGGATAGTCTCTCCACCATTCATTGTATGTGTTGGAGAATGGATTGTGTCTTCTCTGAGGTTGGTTCTGAAAATTACCTATGGCGTTGGCTTGTTCCTATTGAAATAGTGTAGGACAAGAATCTGTAGGATGGTCATTGCCTAAACAAATTCCACATGCTTTTACCGGTGCATTGATTCTTTTCCCAACTAATTGACTAACTAAATTGGTAAGATGATCTAGTCTTTGCTCAATTTGTGTAGATGATGATGATGATGATGATGCATCTACTTCATTTACCTTTCTTACGGTATCATTCCTAGTGTTAAAAGATTGTGAATTAGCAGCCATGTTAGCTATTAATTCACGTGCAGCTTGTGGGGTTTTATCTGAAAGAGCACCACCACTAGCAGTATCAATAGTCATCCTGTCATAAGAAATCAAATCCTCATAAAAATATTTATTTTTTTATTTTTTATCTTCTCCAACATTTCTTCATCTTCTTCTTTTTATCTCCATAATAAACTAAAATACACTGAAAAACTTACAAACAAAGAAATAGAAGGGAAACGTGAAATATCAATTAAATAACATAATTAACTGATTTTCAAACAAAATATAGTCATTAAATAACATAAAAATCAGTTAATTTATGAGTACATCAGATTCCATTGGCCATCTCTGAAACAATGTGCATTATATTTTGTTAAATCTTGCATTAAATGTCAAAGAGTTGGTAATATATCAAAGATAGATGAAATGTGTTTGAAAACTATCTTAGTTTGTGACATTTTTTATGTATCAGGCATTGATTTCATACGTCATTTTTCTTCATCGTTTGGAAAAATTTACATCTTACTTGCAGTGGATTATATATCAAAATGGATTGAAGTTAACGCCACTAGAATGAATGATTCAAAGATAGTTGCGATGTTTATTAAAAATGACATATTCCATAGATTTGGAATACCAAAATCCATCTTAAGTGACAAAGGTACACATTTTTGCAATAAGATAATAGAAACTTTGTTTAAAAATTTTCATATTTCTCAAAAAGTTTCTATTGGTTATTATCCTCAAACAAATGGACTTATTGAAATCTCTAACAGGGAAATTAAGTCTATTTTGGTAAAGTAATCAATCTTAATAGGAAAGACTGGAGCTTTCATTTGGGAGATGCTCTTTCGACATACATAACTGCATTCAAAACCCCTATTGGTATATAATCATTTAGGTTGGTTTATAGTAAAGTCTGTCATCTACTCATGGAATTAGAACATAAGGCTTTTTGGGCAATAAAACAATGTCATCTTAATCTTGATGATGCACAATCTTATCAAAAACTGCAGATTCAAGAATTAGAAGATATTAGAAATGTTGTCTATTTAATTTTTGGATTGCAAAAGAAAAGATGAAATATTACCACGACAAAAATCTTTCGAGAAAAAATTTTGAACATTGGTGATAAAGTGCTACTCTATAATTCTCGTCTAAAACCGTTTTCAAATAAGCTAAAGTCAAAGTGGATTGACTCATTTGCTATCATTAATATCTTTAATCACGGTCAATCGAGATAAAAAGTCTTCATACAAGCAAAATTTTCAAAGTGAATGGTCATCTCCGTAAACCTTTTCATGAAGGATTTGTTGGGCAAATTGTTGATTCCGTTGCTTTTGAAAACCCACCACCATAAAAGAATTGAAATTTGTGTTCATCGAGTTTAAGATGTTAAACAAGGGCACTGTGTGGGATTTTCTTTTCTTCTTTTTTCAATTGCTTGATTTTTCCTTTTTCAATTTTAGCTTGCTAGCCTAGTAAAAATTGTTGAATGCGCATTTTCTAGGGTACTAATCAATTGAATAATTAAATGCCCAACAATGCTTCAACTCAATTTTAAATAGCTTGTTTAATTGTTGAAAAGAATCACCAAACGATTTCTGCTATTTTCCTTTCAAGAGTAAATTCCATTTGCAAGATATTTGTTCCCTTTTTACATTTCAGTTTGTCTTTCCATCACTTTTTTCTTTCTATCTCTGTGTTACATACTGGATTATTGATTGAACCATAATTAGATTGGTTTTTAGGAGCTTAATGTGTTGTTTATTGAGATAAAATCTACCTAATTGTGTGTTTATGTGCTTAAATTGGTTCTTTACACTTTTATCCTTGTTTGTAGATATTTTGAAGGGTTTTGAACATGTTTAGAAGGTATTGGAAAAAGATAGGAACCTTAAGAAGTTGGTTTGCAGGCAAAATGGAGTGGACGCATCCCTATCCATTCGCACGCCCATTCTCAATAGTTTTGGAGCCTCACATGTCCACTTGGATGTTTCTGATAGTCTCGCGCGTCCACTATCTGAATTGAAAATTTTGGAAAGTTTTTGAGTAGTTTTGAATTACGACTCTTATGTAACTAACCCTAAGACATTTTCTAACTATTTATAGGGTTTATTAACTTAGTTTTGGAGGTGTCAAACACCTTAGATATTTTGTTTCCGAGCATTGTAGAAGATCAAGGGTTGAAGCTTCTAGGGAAATCGGATTTCCAACTAATGAGTTTTTCTGTTTCCCTTAATCTTTTTATCACATTTTCTTTTATAGATTGTGAGTAAACGTTTATAGTTGGCAATGACATGTCTTAGGTTTATTTTATTCAGGAATATGAGATTTTTGTTATGTCATTAAAAATTCGATCTTTTCAAAGGGATCATTATTTCTAATTGAGTATTTGAACAATTCTTGCTTTTATTCTATCTGAAAGCCCTAAAGCTTTTAATGTCTTAATTTTGATTAATGACAAACATTGATGAGGACTAATATCTTATTTGTACAAGTGATAGAGTTTTTGGATTCATGATCTAATCCATGCAACAACAAGATTTCAAGTCTTCAAGGAAGTATACAAGTCAAGACTATCAAGATTTGAAGACAAGCTTTTATTGGATTAGATAGGAACTAGGGATATAGTTTTAGAGTTATATATTTTGATATCTCTAGTTCTACCTCTAATTTGAGTAATGGTTTCTAAAGGTTGCTCCATGAACTTAAAACGTTATTTCAAAATGTTTTTAATATGTTTAAATATGTTTTGGTATTTCGAAACCATGCATCGTGATTTCAAAACTTAAATGGTTCATAAACTCTTGTTGGATTGATACCATAACTTATATGGTTGATTGAAATCATCATTTGTGTGTTAGAGTATTTTTGATACACAAATGAACATGTTTCAGTCGACCTAAAGTGGTCCAGGTATCATCCATAAGTTAGTTTATCTTGTGGATGCATGTGCTGTCAAATTTGTTCATCTGCCAACTTGTGGACGACCATGAGGTCGACCGCAGTGAAGTGAGGTCGATCGCAGGTGAAGTCCGGTCGACCGGAAGATGAAAAATCATCATCCGGTGGTTGTCCAGTGAGCTTGAGGATGATGGTGCGGACGACCAAGTCTGATATGTGGTCGACCGCACTTCCTGAGTGGGTTTCCAACAGCTTCATTTTTTACCGTTGGGAACAAACCTTTGGAATTCTTTCTAAGAAGATTTTTTGAGCAAAAACATTGTATATCTTGATCCTATAACATCTTAGAAACATTCCAAAACCCTTTCAAAACATCAATCTTGTTAAAATCATTAAAGAAGGGTTTTTACATTCAAAGGTGAATTTTGAGCAATCTTGGCAAGCCATTACTCAAAGAGGTGATTGTGATTCAAATTGATATATCTTCACATTAAGGTGATATCTATCAAACTCTCTATCTTTTATTATTGATTGTAATTGCATCAAGGTTGCAAGTAGCATAAAACCCTAAGTGTTAGGGTGAGCCTTGTGTAGGTTGTTTTGTATTCAAGGTTTGTTTGTAAAACCTTTGGGTGAACCTTGAATTGAATTGTATTGTTAGGATGCACTAAAGAGAGTGGTGGGATTATTGTATAATCAAGGTTATGTTGTAAAACTCAAGGGTTGAGTGAGCCTTGATTGGTTTGAGAGGTTATTTGTAAAACCCTAAGGTGAATTGGGTAAGCCTCTTTTGTAATCTCATTTATTTGATTAGTGAAGGGATTTGATAAATCCTTGAGTAGGTAACTCAAGGTAGTGGATTAGGTTTTGTTGGATAAACCGAACCACTATAAATCATTGTGTTCAATGCTCTAATTTCTGCATTTTATTTGAACACATTATTTCTCACACAACTAGCACACCAAGTGTTTGAAATTTACTGTCAAAGAGGTGTTTTATTGAATTAGGTTGAAAAATCGGATGAAAACCTAATTCACCCACCCTCTTAGGTTTTTCAATTGGTATCAGAGCAGGTCTTCTTGTTTGAGGTTTAATCACCTAGAAGTAAAGATCTTATGGCTCATATAGACAACAATATCATAAGTGAGGGTTACTCTACTAGTAGACCACCTTTGTTGAATGGCTATAACTACATGAAAAACCTAAGAGGGGGGGGTGAATTAGGTTTTAACCGATTTTTCTTCTTTAAATTAAACAAGCTTTCTAAGATAACAAATATCAAACACTTGGTGTTTAACCAAAGTATGAAAAGATGAGTTCAAGAAAAGAAGCAATGAACACAAAGATTTATAGTGGTTCGGTTTATCCAACAAAACCTAATCCACTACCTTGAGCTATCTACTCAAGGATTTCACAAAACCTTTCACTAATATAGTAAGAGAGAATACAATAGAGGCTCACCCAATTCCCTTAGGGTTTTACAACATAAACCTCTTAACCAACCAAGGTTCACTCAACACTTTGAGTTTTACAATATAACCTTGTCTACACACCTATCTCTATTACAACAATTAATGAAAAAGAAGCTCTTAACACAAACACAGTTTTCTATGGTTCAAGG
The DNA here is from genome assembly GCA_019593545.1 of Apocynum venetum. NCBI lineage: Eukaryota > Viridiplantae > Streptophyta > Magnoliopsida > Gentianales > Apocynaceae > Apocynum > Apocynum venetum. Next base: position 88,503 of record SRSM01000133.1, read on the forward strand.
CTCACTCTAACCCTTAGAGTTTTAAGCTCAATGCAACCTTGAACAAATCAATCAAGATATGAATAAGAAGAGTTTGATATATGAAATCACCTTAATGTGAAGATATATCAATGTAAAGCATAAATACCTCTTTGAGTAATGTTTTCTTGTAAGTTGCTCAAGAACCCCAATGATTTTGTATAAATCTCACTTTGATGAATTTCACAATATGAATGTTAAGATTTGGTTTCAAAATAATCTCCAGAGGTTCTATGAAGTGATAGGATCAGATTTTTGCTCAAAAAGTAGTTAGTTGGAGTTGTTTAAACGATTGGGTATTTATAAGTATGCACCAACGGTCATAAAAATGGCTGTTTGAATCCCACTCAGGAGAAGTGCGGTCGACCGCAAATCAGGAGGGTCGTCCGCACCATCATCCGCAAATGTTCCAGAGAACTCTTGACAACCTACGGACGATGACCTCAAAAGTCCGGTCGACCGCTCCATCATCCGCAAGTGTTCCAGAGAACTCTTGACAATCTGCAGACGATACTCTGAGAAGTCTGGTCGACCGCATGATTTGGGGTCGTCCACACTTTTGTCAGGTTGACCACAAATGCATTAAAACTATGCAGAACAAGTTTCCAAACAACTCTAAGATTTTGCAAACTATATTTTATGAATTTTGAAGTATGTGCATGTATTTTGAAAATCATTTCAAAAACCCAACTCATGTTTTATCCAAATGAAATGCATTTTGAAAATCATTTCACTTTTATTGAGCAACCTATGGAACTCATTACTCAAAGGGATAGACCTAGAGATAATCAAAGATAAATAAAGAATTAAATCTACACCTCTAGATCCTATCTAATCCAGAAACTCTTATCTTCAAGGCTTGACATCAAAAGCTCTTTTATGAAGAATTGAAACTTTGATCTTGCAAGGATTAGATATATGAATCCTAAGAGATCATCATTAATACAGTAAAACCATTAGTCATTGTCAATGTTTGTCATTTAATCAAAATTAAGATATTAAAAGCTTTAAGGCTTTCACTACACTTTATGGAAAAATATAATTCATATTTATATTTCCTCCATTGATTTTGATTTATGGAATATTGTTATAAATGGTCCTTATGTTCCCTCTAAGATTATAAAGGGAAGAAGTGTTGAGAAAACTCTTAATGAGTTTGATGAAGAGGATAAAAAGAAAATGACTTCAAACTTTATTGCTATGAATATTCTTTGTTGTGCACTTGATTTAGATGAATACAATAGAGTAAGTGGTTGTAATTCCGCATATGAAATGTGGAGATTACTTGAAGTTGCACATGAAGGATTGACATGCACATCAAATCAAGAAGAAAGTGAAAATGAAGAAAACGATCAATCCGAGTTTGCAAACACTTGTCTTATGGCTCTTGAAGATGAAGTAAGTACTTCTACCTCACAAACTGTGCACATTAGTGAAAATAATTGCAATGATAATTGTGATATATTTGATCAAGATGAATTTGTTGCTAAATTCATCAAGAAGAATAAATTCTTGAAATGTCAAGTTGAAAATTTGTTATTGGAGAATGCTAAATTACTTGATGAAAATGTTTTATTGCTTTCTTCCAAAGTGACTTTTGATAAAAATATTATTGGTCTATGTGATAAGGTGAAATTTCTTGAAAATGCTAATAATGATCTTGTTATTAGAAACAAGAAATTGAATGACATGATGAGTGACTATGATGCTATGAAGTTGAGAATAGATGATTTAAGTGTTAGCTTACATAAACTCACATGTGGTAGAGATAATTTAAATAAATTACTTGGTGCTCAAAGACTCTCTAATGATAAGAGAGGTATTGGTTTTATTGATACACATGATGATGCCTTGCATACACACAAAAATATATCACACAAGAATATCTCACATGTGCATCATAAAGTACATCACACACATACTCATATGTCATCAAGAATATGTTGTACCTATTGTGGTAAGTATGGCCATAAGGTAAATATATGTTATGCCAAGAAGAAAATAGAGAATGGTGCAAAAAGTATTTGGATTGTTAAAACAAATTCGACTAATTCTCATGGATCCAAAGTCACTTGGATACCAAAAGTTTCATCTTCTTTGTAGGTAACTCAATATGTTGATCATGAAGGAGCAATACAACATGTCAAGAGAATTTGCTCAATCCACATGATCAAATATGATACACTAAGGTACATTGTTCTTCATGAAGGTCATGAAGAAATTCATTCTTTTGAGATTGAATCTTTAGTAAGAATTTCTTGATTATGAATTATGTAAATTAGATCATAATGCTATATGTGGTTGAAAAGTGTTTTCAATACAAATACTTGATTAATTTTCTAATTGGTTTTTTTGTATTTTGTATATGCTCTTCATGCTAAATTATTTCCTCATAAAACATGTTAATTGCATATTGTGATAATTGAGTTGTCTTGTCATATTGTTTGATATAATTCTCTTACAAATTTTTCTCACAAACACTGATTATCCTATAAATATCATGATATAAGTGGATTTTGTCTTTAAGTAAAGACTGGTAGTTCTGGTGAACTTGCGGACGACCCTTGAGAAGGTTCCGGTCGACCGCATGGAATAATTGATCATCCGCTAAGTGGACAGTAAGGTTGTGGACGATCTAAGGAAAAGTTTGGTCGACCGCAAGCTCAAGAATGATCATCTGCAAGTGTGAAGAAATGAAAATTTGTATGATATCTATTTTGATGATTTAGTTGAGCAAAATGTTATATGCCTTTCTTTGAAAGTTGATGATGCATATCTTTGGCATTGTAAATGAGGACATGTTAGCATATATACTTTGCATATTTTTTTTCAAAACTTTAGTATGTTAGAGGTTTGCCTAACATTAATTTTGAGAAAGATCATATTTGTGATGCATTTAAACAAGTCAAGAGTTCTTTCAAATCAAAGAAAATGTCTCTACTTCAAAACCTCTTGAACTTGTACATATGGATTTATTTGGTGCTATGAGAACCATGAGAATTGGTGGCAAACTATATGTCTATGTGACTGTTGATGTTTTTTATAGATTTTCTTGGATATCATTCTTGTTGAGTAAAGATGAAGTTTTTGAAGCTTTTGTCAAGCTCTCTTTAAACAAGTACAAAACACCATTAGTTGCAAACTTATCTTCATTGGAATTGATAATGGTAGAGAGTTTTGCAATAGTATTTTTTACAAAATTATGTAATGAGAATGATATATCTCACAATTTTTCAATTGCAAAAGCTCCTCAATAAAATGGTGTTGTTGAAAGGAAAAATCATACTTTACAAGAAATGGCATGTTCCATACTATGTGAAAATATTTTTGGGTTGAATTTATGAATACTTCTCGCTATATTGTTAATAGAGTACTTCTTATATCCTTTGTTAATAAAACCCCTTATGAGCTTATGTTTGACAAAACTCATTCCATTTCCTACTTTAAAGTGTTTGGTTGTAAATGGTTTATTCTAAATGTCAAAGACAATCTTGGTAAGTTTGACAAGAAATCCGATGAAGGTATGTTCCTTGGCTACTCTTCAAATAGAAAAGCTTTTTGTGTTTACAATAAAAGAACTATGGTTATTGATGAAGCTATTCATGTTGTATTTGATGAGTCTAATATTTACTTGCCAAGAGATGAAAATGAAGGTGATTTTCAAGAGCTACTTATTGAGTCAACGAACAAAGATATTGTTCAATCAAATGAAGATCATTCAATACCTAAGGATGAAAGTGAAGAGATCATTAACATTCAAAAATCAACCTCACATGAAGGAGAGTCAAGTCATGATCTTCCAAAGGAATGGAAATACGTCCATAATCATCCAAATGATCAAATCATTGGCAATCCCAATGAAGGGGTAAGAACAAGAAGTCACTTTATAAATTGTGTTGATAATCTTGCATTTTTTGTCTCATATAGTACCTAGGAACATTGATGAGGGTGTTAGTGATGATTTTTGGATCATTGTCATCTAAGAAGAGCTAAATCAATTTGAAAGGAGCAAAGTTTGGGAACTTGTACCTGACGAAGCCTGTCGTACGGCTCTCAAATTTAAACCTAACAATTCCTATGTAGATAGGGAAAGTAGGGATCGAATCCACAGAGATTTGTCAACTCTTAAATTAAAATCGTTAATCGAAAAAGGTTTTGGGGGTTTTGGTATTTTGAGAATAAGGAAATGACAACAATTAAAATAAATATTTTTGAGGTTTTGGATTTTGTAAACATAATTAAAACGAAATTTGGAATACAAATGATATAAAAAGCGTTAGCAAAGAACTAGTATCAAGTTATATTTTCAATGGGATTAATCATAGATAGATACATTATTAAGTAATTGGTTTTAGAATCCCGATCAGCTCAGACAGATTCCTATCCTTACAAAATAGATTAATCCCGATCAGCTCAGACAGATTAATCACTAATTTAATTAAACACCACTACCAACCAGCGTGTATAGGATGCTCAATCAAATTGCATTAAACAAATAAGGCATCATCAACATTAAATTGTATATAACAATCAGCTTAATTATATACAATTTAAATTATATAATTCCGCTACTAATTTAATTAAGCCAAGAGCTGCAACTCAATTAAACTAGTAGATGCTACTTGAATTATTAATACAAGATTAATAATCCTAGCTATATAATCACATTCATTAACTAGATTGTCAATCCAATTAATTCACACAGTTATATTGGTTAAAACAGGAATTGTATAAATACTTAATTAATATATATAAGTATATTAAATAAATACACACATATATATATATATAGAAAGAAATATTGGATTTATATTAACTAAAGAAATTAGGCGGTTCAACCGGCCATTTAAATAAATTAAACTAAAAGTATGGAGGCTCGGCCTTCCATAATACATAAAATAAAAGATATAAAAGTAAATTAAACTAATAGGTGGCTCTGCCATCCATCTGCGATATTTAAAGTGCATAAAACAAAATAAATAAAGACTAGGCGGGTAAACCGACCATAAGTCTAGTTAAATAAATCCAAATAGAAATTAAGTATAAAGATAATTATCTCATAATCTCATTTATTAATAACTTAACACATATCCTTGCTAACAAAAGAAAATTACTCACAATACATATTTAATAAATATAAGATGAAATTTATAAACATTAGAAATAAAATTTGAAAGATAAACTCCCCGGAAATATTGAAATTATTCGGACAGAATTTCTTTACTAAATATTACAAAAAGCCTTGAAATATTATTCTAAAAAATCTGGAAAATATACTAATATGAAGACAATAATAAAAGAAATAAATTGCAAAAGAAATGGAGAAGATTGGAGCTAAATTGGTATCTAAATCATAAAAATAAGCTCCCTATTTATAGCCACAAAAATCAGGGGCAAAATGGTCATTTTGCACCCAAAGTCTTGAAAATGTAGTTGGTGGCCTAATTTCCCCAACTTCGCCACATGTCGCGTCCTCATTGGTCCAAGTTGCGGCTTCTAGAAGCGCCACTTGTCACATTCTGATTGCGCCACTTGTCATCTTCTCATTGCGCCACGTGTCATCTTCTCATTGCGCCACGTCATCGGATGACATAGATTTTTATTTATTTTTTTATTTTTTATCTTCTCCAACATTTCTTCATCTTCTTCTTTTTATCTCCATAATAAACTAAAATACACTGAAAAACTTACAAACAAAGAAATAGAAGGGAAACGTGAAATATATCTATTAAATAACATAATTAACCGATTTTCAAACAAAATATAGTCATTAAATAACATAAAAATCAGTTAATTTATGAGTACATCAAATACCGTGTTTAATCACTGTTGGACTTTTAATTAACTTAAATACGCCATCTTTCAGTATCCGAGAAGACGCGTATTCAACAATTTCTCCTAGGCCTGCAAGCTAAAAAGTGAAAAAGGAAAATCAAACAATTCAAAAGTATTAAAGAAAACGATGGGTTGCCTCCCACACAGCGCCTTTGTTTAACGTCTTAGACTCGACGAGCACAGATTTCAATTCTTTTCTTGTGGTGGGTCTTCAAAAGCAACGGAATCGATAATTTGTCCGACAAAACCTTCATGAAAAGGTTTAAGGAGATGACCATTCACTTTGAAAATTTTGCTCGTTTGAAGACTTTTTATCTCCACTGACCCGTGATTAAAGATATTAATGATAACAAATGGGCCAATCCACCTTGACTTTAGCTTTCCTGGAAACAGTCTCAGACGAGAATTATAGAGTAGAACCTTATCACCAATATTGAAATTTTTCCTTGAAAGATTTTTGTCATGGTAATATTTCATCTTTTCTTTTGCAATCCAGGAATTAACATATGCATCATTTCTAATCTCTTCTAGTTCTTGAATCTGCAGTTTTCGATTAGATTGTGCATCATCAAGATTAAGATGACATTGTTTAATGGCCCAAAATGCCTTATGTTCTAATTCCACAGGTAGATGACAGGCTTTACCATAAACCAATCTAAATGGTGACATACCAATAGGGGTTTTGAATGCTGTTCTGTACGCCCAAAGAGCATCTCCCAATCGAAGGCTCTAGTCTTTCCTATTAGGATTGACTACTTTAGCTAGAATAGATTGTTTGAGGATGATAGGCAGTAGAAACCTTATGAGAAACATGATATTTTTTAAACAGAGTTTCCACTACCTTGTTGCAAAAATGCGTACCTCTGTCACTGATGATGGCCTTTGGAATTCCAAATCTATGGAATATGTTGTCCTTGATAAATGTCACAACTCCTTTGGAATCATTCGTTCGAGTGGCCTTAGCTTCAATTCATTTGGACACATAATTCACTGCAAGCAAGATGTAAGTATTTCCAAAAGACGAAGGAAAATGTCCCATGAAATCAATACCCCATATATCAAAAAGTTCACAAACTAAGATAGTTTTCAAAGGCATTTCATCTCTCTTGGATATATTACCAACGCTTTGGCATTCATTGCAAGATTTAACAAAGTAATATGCATCTTTGTTAAGAGTAGGCCAATAAAATCCACTTTCCAGAATTTTTCTAGTAGTTCGTTTTGGTCCAAAATGACCTCCATATTCAAAAGTATGACAAAAATTCAATATGGATTGAATTTCGTTATTTGGAACACATCTGCATATGACATTGTCTGCGCAGCTTTTGAAAAGGTAGGGGTCATCCCAAAGGTAGTGTTTTGAGTCATTCCTAATTTTATCCTTTTGAGGCTTAGATAAATGATTTGGAAATACTTTGGTAACAATATAATTAACCATATCAGCATACCAAGGTATAATTCCATGCAATGCATAAATATGCTCATCAGGAAATAAATCAGAGATAGGAGATACTTCCCCGTCATATGTCAGTCGACTCAAATGATCAGCAACAAGATTCTCTGCTCCCTTCTTATCTTGGATTTCAAGGTCAAATTCCTGGAGTAAGAGAATCCATCTCAGTAGTCTTGGTTTAGACTCCTTTTTCTTTAACAGGTACTTTAGAGTTGCATGATCTGAATAAACAATCACTTTTGTTCCCAAGAGATAAGATCTAAATTTTTCTAGAGCAAAAATAACAGAGTAGAGTTTTGACGAAGCCTGTCGTGCGGCTCTCAAATTTAAACCTAACAATTCCTATGTAGATAGGGAAAGTAAGGATCGAATCCACAGAGATTTGTCAACTCTTAAATTAAAATCATTAATCGGAAAGGGTTTTTGGTATTTTGAGAATAGAATTAAAAAAAGAATTTGGAATATAAATGATATAAAAAAAATGTTAGCAAGGAATTAGTATCAAGTTATATTTTTCATGGGATTAATCATAGATAAAAACATTATTAAGTAATTGGTTTTAGAATCCCGATCAGCTCAGACAGATTCCTATCCTTACAAATTAGATTAATCCCGATCAGCTCAGACAGATTAATCTCTAATTTAATTAAACACCACTACCAACCAGCGTGTATAGGATGTTCAATCAAATTGCATTAAGTAAATAAGGCATCACCAACATTAAATTGTATATAACAATCAACTTAATTATATACAATTTAAATTATATAATTCCACTACTAATTTAATTAAGCCAAGAGCTGCAACTGAATTAAATTAGTAGATGCCACTTGAATCATTAATACAAGATTAATAATCTTAGCTATATAATCACGTTTATTAATTGGATTGTCAATCCAATTAATTCACATAATTATATTAATTAAAACAGGAATTACATAAATACTTAATTAATATATAGATATAAGTATATTAAATAAATACACACACATATATATATATAGAAAGAAAGATTGGATTTATATTAACTAAACAAATTAGGCGGTTCAACCGGCCATTTAAATAAATTAAACTAAAAGTATGGAGGCTTGGCCTTCCATAAAAAAAGAAAATAAAAGACATAAAAGTAAATTAAACTAATAGATGGCTCGGCCATCCATTTGTGATATTTAAAGTGCATAAAGCAAAATAAATAAAGACTAGGCGGGTAAACCGACCATAAGTCCAGTTAAATAAATCCAAATAGAAATTAAGTACAAAGAAAATTATCTCATAATCCCATTTATTAATAACTTAACACATATCCTTACTAACAAAAGGAAATTACTCACAATCCATATTTAATAAATATAACATGAAATTTATAAACATTAGAACGAAAATTTGAAAGAAATACTCCCCGAAAATATTGAAATTATCCGGACATAATTTCTTTACTAAATTTTACAAAAAGACTTGAAAAACTATTCTAAAAATTCTAAAAATTATATTAATATGAAGATAATAATAAAAGAAAGAAATTACAAAAGAAAGGAAGAAGATTGGAGCTAAATTGGTGTCTCAAATGAGAAATGAAGCTAGCATATTTATAGGGAAATTTCTAGGGGTAAAATGGTCATTTTGACCTCCGGGTACTGTAGCAGGTTGACTTGTTGACTTTGATTAGCCGACGGACACTGTTCATGACGTAAGCAGTGACGTCATCATCGACGGTGGTACTATTCACCGGAGTTACTGTTCATTTTTTTTTATCTTCATCTTCATTTCTTCTTCTTCTTTTTATCTCCAAAATGTACTAGAATACACTGAAAAACTTATAACACAAAGAAATAGAAAGGAAATGTGAAATATATCCATTAAATGACACAATTAACCGATTTTTAAACAAAATATAGTCATTAAGTAGTATAAAAATCAGTTAATTTATGTGTACATCAAGTTCCTTCTCAGTTGTGGTATAATTGCATTGGGCATCATCAAGTAATTTAGATGCATAATATATCACTACTTTGATGGTTTGTTAGCATTTCTTGACATAGCTGTTACACATAAGCTTCTATCTCCAGTAGCACGAAGAATAATTGTATCTGCACCCACAACCAAGGAGCTATTGGATGAATTAGTGACTTTTGTACCAGAGACAGATCCAGAAGTACCTCCAATTAACTGGTCAATTTCCGGTAACAAGCGAAAAATAGATTAAGTGGATTTAGAGTTAAAGTTGTAAGTTTTTCTTTTTAAATAAATGTGCGTTATTTTCTTTTTATTATAAGCTGTGGAATAATGTTATTTTATTTTATTTTTTTCAAACTTTGTGTGTTTTTACATTGAGGACAATGTAATTCCCAAGTGTGGGGGGTGGTTTGAGTAAAGAGTCAAGTGATTAAACTCATTTGATTCTTGATCCACACCTTTAAAAACATTGTTTTTAATAATTTGTTGTTTTGTTGAATAAATCATGCATGTATTATAACTTTTTAAGATATTAGGTAATTTTGTGTTAAATTTTTCAGTCCTTTTATAATTGTACCCCTTTCTGTAAATTTTTTTTTTCGAATAAATCAATTGAATATCTTAGCAATTTGACAAAAATATTCTTATTTAACTAATGTGGCTAAATGTTTTATGTTATGAAACCCAGAGTTAAAAACATTAGTATTTTGACTTGATGATAATGTAAGTTTACTATGTGTTTTAGTACATTTAAGGTCACTCTCTACACACTAGAACTTGTTCTTTCACATGTTTGAGAAAACTTTAAATAAGATCTTGGTTGATTTGGGGATGACATAAGGCCTTCTTTGATAGATTGAGCCTTTCTAAACGAACCATACTTATATATATCCCTCGATCCTACTTTGAGCCAACATGTATAAATGGTTTCATTACCATTTAATTTCTTTGATAATTAGCCTCGTTTATTACTTTTCTATCCAAATATTTTATTGAGAATGTATTACCATGTGTTAATCTGTATAGAAAAGTTATGAACACTGTTGATAAAGGATTACGAGATATTGCCAAAAAAACCGAAAGGTAAAAAAAAAAAAGCTCATAGATATGATCTCAAAAAAAAAAAAGAGAAGAAAAAGAAAGAAAAAAAGAAAAGAAAAGAAAAAGAAAATAGAAAAGTGTGAAAAATGAAGAGATATCATGGCTAAGGTTTTCTTCAAGAGGTGGTAATTCATTTTCAATTTAAACTCTTGAAATATTTTGTATATCCCTCTCTTTCGATTGTAACCAAATCCCGAGCTTAACATTACAAGCCTAAAAGTCCTATTTGACCTAGATCGACCAAAATCTTCATGATTAGGGGAGAATATGTGAGTTTATAAGCTTATAAGTTGTGTTGAGAAACTAAGAATGTATTTTTATTTACATAGTGACTTTGTTATTATCCTTTCATAATACTGATAGCATGTTTTTAAAAAATAAAAAAATAAAAACAAATTTATTCAGTGTTTTATGTTTTTCACAGTCACATTTTGTTAACTTTGAATATTAATGTTAAACTTGTAATGATATTCAAGCACACGAACACAATTTCTTTTCAAATAAAAAGGGGTTAATTGTGAAAGTTGTATTGAAATTTATATAACACTTTGTTACTTTATTAATCTTGTTTAAGTTATTTATACTTGTATATTGTGTGTTTATATTTTGCTTGAGGGCAAGCAAAGAGATAGTGTGGGGGAATTTGATGTACTCATAAATTAACTGATTTCTATGTTATTTAATGACTATATTGATGTACTCATAAATTAACTGATTTTTATACTATTTAATGACTATATTTTGTTTAAAAATCGGTTAATTGTGTCATTTAATTGATATATTTCACATTTCCTTTCTATTTCTTTGTTTATAAGTTTTTCAGTGTATTTTAGTACATTTTGGAGATAAAAAGAAGAAGAAGAAGAAGTGAAGATGCAAAAAAAAAAAAAAAAAAAAAAAATCGATGAACAGTAACTCCGGTGAACAGTACCACCGTCGATGATGACATCACTGCTTACGTCATGAACAGTATCCGTCGGCTGGTCAAAGTCAACAAGTCAACCTGCTACAGTACCCTGAAGTCAAAATGACCATTTTACCCCTAGAAATTTCCCTATAAATATGCTTGCTTCATTTCTCATTTGAGACACCAATTTAGCTCCAATCTTCTTCATTTCTTTTGTAATCTCTTTCTTTTATTATTATCTTCATATTAATATAATTTCTAGAATTTTTAGAATAGTTTTTCAAGTCTTTTTGTAAAATTTAGTAAAGAAATTCTGTCCGGATAATTTCAATATTTTCGGGGAGTATTGCTTTCAAATTTTCGTTCTAATGTTTATAAATTTCATCTTATATTTATTAAATATGGATTGTGAGTAATTTCCTTTTGTTAGCAAGGATATGTGTTAAAGTTATTAATAAATGGGATTATGAGATAATTTTCTTTGTACTTAATTTCTATTTGGATTTATTTAACTGGACTTATGGTCGGTTTACCCGCCTAGTCTTTATTTATTTTGCTTTATGCACTTTAAATATCGCAAATGGATGGCCGAGCCACCTATTAGTTTAATTTACTTTTATGTCTTTTATTTTCTTTTTATGGAAGGCCGAGCCTCCATACTTTTAGTTTAATTTATTTAAATGGTCGGTTGAACCGCCTAATTTGTTTAGTTAATATAAATCCAATCTTTCTTTATATATATATATATATATTTGTATATTTATTTAATATACTTATATCTATATATTAATTAAGTATTTATGTAACTCCTGTTTTAATTAATATAATTATGTGAATTAATTGGATTGACAATCCAATTAATAAACGTGATTATATAGCTAGGATTATTAATATTGTATTAATGATTCAAGTGGCATCTACTAATTTAATTGAGTTGCAGCTCTTGGCTTAATTAAATTAGTAGTGGAATTATATAATTTAAATTGTATATAATTAAGCTGATTGTTATATACAATTTAATGTTGGTGATGCCTTATTTACTTAATGCAATTTGATTGAACATCCTATACACGCTGGTTGGTAGTGGTGTTTAATTAAATTAGAGATTAATCTGTCTGAGCTGATCGGGATTAATCTAATTTGTAAGGATAGGAATCTGTCTGAGCTGATCGGGATTCTAAAACCAATTACTTAATAATGTCTTTATCTATGATTAATCCCATGAAAAATATAACTTGATACTAATTCCTTGCTAACGTTTTTTTTTATATCATTTATATTCCAAATTCCTTTTTAATTCTATTCTCAAAATACCAAAAACCCCCCAAAACCCTTTCCGATTAATGATTTTAATTTAAGAGTTGACAAATCTCTGTGGATTCGATCCTTACTTTCCCTATCTACATAGGAATTGTTAGGTTTAAATTTGAGAGCCGTACGACAGGCTTCGTCATATATTTTGTTTGAAAATCGGTTAATTATGTTATTTAATGGATATATTTCACGTTTCCCTTCTATTTCTTTGTTTGTAAGTTTTTCAGTGTATTTTAGTTTATTATGGAGATAAAAAGAAGAAGATGAAGAAATGTTGGAGAAGATAAAAAAATAAAAAAAAATAAAAAAATAAAAATCTATGTCATCCGATGACGTGACGCAATGAGAAGATGACAAGTGGTGTTTCTAGAAGCCGCAACTTGGACCAATGAGGATGCGACATGTGGCGAAGTTGGGGAAATTAGGCCACCAACTACATTTTCAAGACTTTGGGGTGCAAAATGACCATTTTGCCCCTGATTTTTGTGGCTATAAATAGGGAGCTTATTTTTATGATTTAGACACCAATTTAGCTCCAATCTTCTCCATTTCTTTTGCAATTTATTTCTTTTATTATTGTCTTTATCTTAGTGTATTTTCTAGAATTTTTAGAATTATATTTCAAAGCTTTTTTGTAACATTTAGTAAAGAAATTCTGTCCGGATAATTTCAATATTTTCGGGGAGTTTATCTTTCAAATTCTCTTTCTAATGTTTATAAATTCCATCTTATATTTATTAAATATGTATTGTGAGTAATTTTCTTTTGTTAGCAAGGATATGTGTTAAGTTATTAATAAATGGGATTATGAGATAATTTTCTATACACGCTTGTTGGTAGTGGTGTTTAATTAAATTAGTGATTAATCTGTCTGAGCTGATCGGGATTAATCTATTTTGTAAGGATAGGAATCTGTCTGAGCTGATCGGGATTCTAAAACCAACTACTTAATAATGTATCTATCTATGATTAATCCCATGAAAAATATAACTTGATACTAGTTCCTTGCTAACGCTTTTTATATTATTTGTATTCCAAATTTTGTTTTAATTCTGTTTACAAAATCCAAAACCTCAAAAATATTTATTTTAATTGTTGTCATTTCCTTATTCTCAAAATACCAAAAAAAACCCCCCAAACCTTTTCCGATTAACGATTTTAATTTAAGAGTTGACAAATCTCTGTGGATTCGATCCCTACTTTCCCTATCTACATAGGAATTGTTAGGTTTAAATTTGAGAGCCGTACGACAGGCTTCGTCAAATTTTGGCGCCGTTGCCGGGGATTTGTTTTAATTTCTTTTATTAAAATTGTTAATCTTTTTATTTTGTTACAGATTTCATTCCTTTGGTGATATTGAGATACAAATTTCATTCCTTTGGTGACACCAGACAACAAGTTCATTGTTGTATGCACTTAAGAAGTGGTAAGATCACCGGGGAAGAACAAAGGAGTAAAACACCAGTTGAGATCATAGAACAAGCTACGGATCTTGAAGAAGGCAAGGCAGAAAATCAACCGGATACCCAACTTATTTCTGGTGATATTCTTCCTACTTATCTTTTAAATATGGCTTTGCATCAAAGATCTCTGAAAGAACTAACTGCTCCCACTCTTGATGAACAACCTTTATGCATTATTTTTCCACAAGTTGATGCTAATTTCAAAATGCATACTGGTTTTATACAATGTTTGCCAACTTTTAATGGATTACCTGGAGAAGATCCACTTAGGCACATTAAGGAATTTCATGTTATTTGCACTAATTTGAAACAAGAAGGTACAAGAGATGAAGTGATTAAACTGCGTTCTTTTCCTTTTAGCTTACAAAATAGTGCAAAAGATTGGTTATATGATTTACCTTCGGGATCTATTCAAGATTGGACTGAAATGCAAAGAGCTTTTCTAGCTAAATATTATCCTGCATCTAGAACTGCAACTGTCCGAAAAGATATAAGTGGCATAAGACAACAAACTGGTGAAACATTGTATGAATATTGGGAAAGATTCAAAAGATTATGTGCTAGTTGTCCTCATCATCAAATACCTGAACAATTATTAATTCAATATTTTTATGAGGGTTTGATTTCTTATGACAGGATGACTATTGATGCAGCTAGTGGTGGTGTTCTTTCAGATAAAACCCCACAAGCTGCACGTGAATTAATAGCTAACATGGCTGCTAATTCACAATCTTTTAACACCAGGAATGATACCGTAAGAAAGGTAAATGAAGTAGATGCATCATCATCATCATCATCTACACAAATTGAGCAAAGACTAGATCATCTTACCAATTTAGTTGGTCAATTAGTTGGGAAAAGAATCAATGCACCGGTAAAAGCATGTGGAATTTGTTTAGGCAATGACCATCCTACAGATTCTTGTCCTACTCTCTTCAAGAGGAACAAGCCAATGCCATGGGTAATTTTCAGAACAAACCTCAGAGAAGAAACAATCCATTCTCCAACACATACAATGAAGGGTGGAGAGACCATCCTAACTTTAGATGGAGTAACCAAGGGGTTAGACCACTAATGAACCCACCAGGTTTTGTTCCTAATCAACACCAAAATCCTCCACAACCTCCTCAGAACCAACAACAGAGCATGCCTTTAGAAGATATGGTAAAATCTCTAGCCTCAAGTTCTATATCTTTTCAGAGAGATACCATGTCCTTCCAAAAGGATACAAAGTCCAGCATTCACAACTTGGAGAATCAGGTAGGACAAATGGCTTCTGAGTTAGGTCAATTGAAAACACAGCTTTTCAATAAACTTCCATCACAACCACTCAATCCCAGAGAGAATGCTAGTGCCGTAACACTAAGAAGTGGTAAAGTGTTAGAAGGATTCAAGAGACCAGATGAAAATAAAGGCACGGAGAAAGCACCTATTTCAAGCCCAACATCTTCCGACAAAATTCCTAAGATAGGAGAATCTTCTTCTTCTATTCCCAAGGTAAGTCCTCTTTTCCCTAATAGGTTAACTAAGAACAAGAAAGATGAGGAAGAAAAAGATGTTCTGGAGATCTTCAAGAAAGTTGAAGTCAACATTCCTCTTTTGGATGCAATAAGACAGATTCCTCGTTATGCAAAGTTCCTAAAAGAACTTTGTACCAACAAGAAGAAGCTTAAAAGTAACGAGAGAATCAGTGTGGGGGAATGTGTGTCTGCTGTTCTCCAATTAAAATAAATATTTTTGAGGTTTTGGATTTTGTAAACAGAATTAAAACGAAATTTGGAATACAAATGATATAAAAAGCGTTAGCAAGGAACTAGTATCAAGTTATATTTTTCATGGGATTAATCATAGATAGATACATTATTAAGTAGTTGGTTTTAGAATCCCGATCAGCTCAGACAGATTCCTATCCTTACAAAATAGATTAATCCTGATCAGCTCAGACAGATTAATCACTAATTTAATTAAACACCACTACCAACCAGCGTGTATATGATGCTAAATCAAATTGCATTAAACAAATAAGGTATCACCAACATTAAATTGTATATATCAATCAGCTTAATTATATACAATTTAAATTATATAATTCCGCTACTAATTTAATTAAGCCAAGAGCTGCAACTCAATTAAACTAGTAGATGCTACTTGAATTATTAATACAAGATTAATAATCCTAGCTATATAATCGCATTCATTAACTAGATTGTCAATCCAATTAATTCACACAATTATATTGGTTAAAACAGGAATTATATAAATACTTAATTAATATATATAAGTATATTAAATAAATACACACACATATATATATATAGAGAGAGAAATATTGGATTTATATTAACTAAAGAAATTAGGCGGTTCAACCGGCCATTTAAATAAATTAAACTAAAAGTATGGAGGCTCGGCCTTCCATAATACATAAAATAAAAGACATAAAAGTAAATTAAAC
This sequence comes from Apocynum venetum, assembly GCA_019593545.1. Taxonomy (NCBI): domain Eukaryota; kingdom Viridiplantae; phylum Streptophyta; class Magnoliopsida; order Gentianales; family Apocynaceae; genus Apocynum; species Apocynum venetum. The sequence goes on from SRSM01000133.1 coordinate 104,999, forward strand.
TAATAGGCGGCTCTGCCATCCATTTGCGATATTTAAAGTGCATAAAGCAAAATAAATAAAGACTAGGCGGGTAAACCGACCATAAGTCTAGTTAAATAAATCCAAATAGAAATTAAGTATAAAGAAAATTATCTCATAATCCCATGCTTTTGACCTTATTTTAATCCTTCATACAAATCCCCATGATGACTCCTTAGTAAATTGAGAGATTTTATTATATGCTTTTGACCTTATTTTAATCCTTTATACACATTCTTTTTGAATGATGACAAAGGGGGAGAAAAACTAAGTGTTGATAGCAATGTTTAGGAGTTATATTTGTGTTGTGTTCTTTTGGAAACTAACATTATGCAGGAAGATGAAGATTGAGAACACTTACAACAAAAGGGGAGAATTCAATGCAAAGAGGAGAAACCATCTAAAGAAAGATACTTGAAGTTCAATCATCTTTTGAGGAAAATCCAGAATAGGTACAAAAGGGACGAAATGACATAAAGGGAGAATTTGAGGAACTTGAAGTATTTGAATTGCACTTGACAATCACGTTCATCAAAACCAAGAAGAAGAGGAAATAACTTTAAAAGGTTAAGTATGGCTATCCTTGGTTTACAATTTATGTATTTCTAAGTTTATAAGATTGAAGGAGAATGAGAATTGTGTGTTGATGGCCGGGTTGGCCTTTTGTGTGATATATCTCTATCTCTTTTTGCATTGTTGAGTTTTTATTGCAAAAGTGGTTTTTTTTTTATAAGAGTTACAAAGGAAACTCTGTCAAATTTTTTACAAAACTGATGCATATTGATAGGGGGAGCTTTATAAATGTTTTTATAGCCTATCTATATGTTTTTATTTCTGGAAGGAAGGAGGATACGGAGGTTGGTGGAAAAATAGGCTTCTTTAAGCCTATATAAGCTAGGAAGTGATCTCATATACTTACAATGAATACTTGCATTTTGAGATCCAATATTTATTCGAAAAATGTTACATTCTATATATTTCTTGATATCATCAAACTAAATGGTTATATGCTATATGTGATATCTTACAAATACCTAGCATATTGTAAGGGGGAGCATTTTACAATGCTTGATACATATTCTATAAACTCTTCCTTACTTTGAATCCTTGCACTTAATTGTTTTACCTATCACATTGTATCAATATTTGTCATCATAAAAAAGGGGGATATTGAAAGCCCTAAAGCTTTTAATGTCTTAATTTTGATTAATGACAAACATTGATGAGGACTAATATCTTATTTGTACAAGTGATAGACTTTTTGAATTCATGATCTAATCCATGCAACAACAAGATTTCAAGTCTTCAAGGAAGTATACAAGTCAAGACTATCAAGATTTGAAGACAAGCTTTTATTGGATTAGATAGGAACTAGGGATATAGTTTTAGAGTTATATATTTTGATATCTCTAGTTCTACCTCTAATTTGAGTAATGGTTTATAAAGGTTGCTCCATGAACTTAAAACGTTATTTCAAAATGTTTTTAATATGTTTAAATATGTTTTGGTATTTCGAAAACCATGCATCGTGATTTCAAAACTTAAATGGTTCATAAACTCTTGTTGGATTGATACCATAACTTATATGGTTGATTGAAATCATCATTTGTGTGTTAGAGTATTTTTGATACACAAATGAACATGTTTCAGTCGACCTAAAGTGGTCCAGGTATCATCCATAAGTTAGTTTATCTTGTGGATGCATGTGCTGTCAAATTTGTTCATCTGCCAACTTGTGGACGACCATGAGGTCGACCGCAGTGAAGTGAGGTCGACCTCAGGTGAAGTCTGGTCGACCGGAAGATGAAAAATCATCATCCGGTGGTTGTCCAGTGAGCTTGAGGATGATGGTGCGGACGACCAAGTCTGATATGCGGTCGACCGCACTTCCTGAGTGGGTTTCCAACAACTTCATTTTTTACCGTTGGGAACAAACCTTTAAATACCAAAACCTTTGAAATTGTTTCTAAGAAGATTTTTTGAGCAAAAACATTGTATATCTTGATCCTATAACATCTTAGAAACATTCCAAAACCCTTTCAAAACATCAATCTTGTTAAAATCATTAAATAAGGGTTTTTACATTCAAAGGTGAATTTTGAGCAATCTTGACAAGCCATTACTCAAAGAGGTGATTGTGATTCAAATTGATATATCTTCACATTAAGGTGATATCTATCAAACTCTCTATCTTTTATTATTGATTGTAATTGTATCAAGGTTGCAAGTAGTATAAAACCCTAAGTGTTAGGGTGAGCCTTGTGTAGGTTGTTTTGTATTCAAGGTTTGTTTGTAAAACCTTTGGGTGAACCTTGAATTGAATTGTATTGTTAGGATTCACTAAGGAGAGTGGTGGGATTATTGTATAATCAAGGTTGTGTTGTAAAACTCAAGGGTTGAGTGAGCCTTGATTGGTTTGAGAGGTTATTTGTAAAACCCTAAGGTGAATTGGGTAAGCCTCTTTTGTAATCTCATTTATTTGATTAGTGAAGGGATTCGATAAATCCTTGAGTAGGTAACTCAAGGTAGTGGATTAGGTTTTGTTGGATAAACCGAACCACTATAAATCATTGTGTTCAATGCTCTAATTTCTGCATTTTATTTGAACACATTATTTCTCACACAACTAGCACACCAAGTGTTTGATATTTACTGTCAAAGAGGTGTTTTATTGAATTAGGTTGAAAAATCGGATAAAAACCTAATTCACCCCCCTCTTAGGTTTTTCACTATCAATTATGTTATTTCAATTATTATTGCCCATCTCAATTGTTTTACATAGTTGATTGACTAGAGTTATGCAGAACCGGTTTTCGGTGACCAAAAGTAGTAACTATTGATTAATTTCAATATGTGTTTGATTAATTAATAGGGAATTGTTTGGAATGAATTGCATGATTTTAATCGGCCATTAATTTTATGTAATTTTTGTTGATGTTGTCCTCAAGTTGAATAATTTGATTGACTATTTTCTGCGAGCGATTTAATAATTTAGTTTAATTATGTTAAGGTTAATTTGTTGTGCTACTTGGGAATTAACCTAATTTTTACAAGAATCGGAATTTGCGGCGCTATGCGGAATTCTAAGTCATTACTCAGATAAATTATTATCGATGATTAATCCCGAATAAATAAAAATGGGATACAAAGTCCTTCTTAATGTTTTTCTATACATTGATTTTTAGTTGATTGTGAATTATTTTACTTAAAGTCTTAATCTTTTAGATAAAAATCGAATAATTCCCCCCAAAATATTGATTAGTGTTCTCTATCTAAAATTTTATAAGTTCTTGTGGTTTCGACCCTTACTTACCCTAACTATATAAGTTGATTGAGTTAGGTTTTAATTTAATAGCGCAATTACACGCTCGTCAATTATTCATTAATGAAATTGAGAAGATATTATCCATTGCTCTGTATTAATTATTTGAGAAACATTTATCTGATGAGAATGGAGCAAATGAAAGTACTAGTATCCAAGGGAATGTCTAAGGATATTAGGTGGATAAAGCTAAGCTCTGAATTAGTAGTGAACATCAAGCTTTTCCCAAACGTCCGCTTGAATTGGGAAAGAGTAGTTCTTCAAATAAACGGAGAGGTAAAATAATGTGAGTTTGTTATAAATGTGCTAGATGAAATTGTAATGCCAGTTGTCGTTCACTTGGGTATTTATCCAATGATCGGAAAGATAAAATTGTTTTTATTAAGAATTGACTGAGTAAAGAGTCGTTAGGTGTATCAAGTTGACTCTTGATTCGTATTCTAGTGGATACGTTCAAATGGCAATTCTAGAGTTATGAAAAAAATTTAAACGAGCTTATTTGCCAGTTTTTAATAAAGTTGGATGAGAAGCATATTCTCGACTCATAAAAGGCATTTAAATTGTTACTGAATGTAAAACCAAAGGAAATGCGAGCTACAATCACAACTACTTATTTTTATTATTTCTTCCTTAATTTGTTTTATTTGTTTGTTTTCCTTTTAGTGTGTAATATACTCGTTTTTTAAGCCGTTACTATGAAAGTTCTATCAATAAGAAGTCTCACAAACATCGCAGTTTTTGGAGTAACGATTGTGGGTGTTACTGTTTCACATCTAACTATTGCTATCCAATTGGGAATAGTACTAGCTCATCAAAAGATTGGTCTATTATACGAATTAATTGGAGAGGTTGCTCAAGCTCATCAATCATATCAAACACTTGTAGAGATTGAAACAAATCAGCCAAACAAAGTTCTCTTGGTAGATGTCATTTCCACTCATCTAAAAGAAGTATATGACAAAACAATTGGACATGAGCTACAAACAAAATCACTCTATGAATGCATGACACTCATGTTGCATAACTATGATGCTTTCATAGTAATGAGTATATGAAGTATTAGAATACTTATTCAATTTAACATTTTGGTTTAACATGAAATTGCACAATAAATCAATAAGTCTCTTAAATGTTGATCACTATTTTGATGGTTTGTTAGCATTTCTTGAACAATATGAGTGTTTATATATATATATATATATATATACACATATCATGTCATATCTTTTATCATTTTGGTGTGTTTTCCACTTTTTCAAACCAATAAATTCAATTTCGTTTGAAAATTAAATCTCATCATCTTTACCAATTAGTTATTTTGTACCATTTTCAAACTGAGTTGAAAAAATGTTTCATCCTCTACTATAATTTTTGGTCTTTTATGCCATTTTTTCAATACGATTTAAAAAAATGGCTGAATAGGCGAGAAGAGAAAAGAGAATGGCACATCACCTATTGCTGTCATAAAGTCGTCATATATACTATAAGTTTTTCATATATAATTGATAGTATATATGATTGTCCTATGAATGTCAAATATAATAGGCAGATTGACAGATTGAAAACTTCTAGAAACAACGAAAAAAATTGAATTTCAACTTTCTAGGATTGACAGATTAACTCCAATATTTCCTGAAAATCCAGATTTAGTTTATGTTCAAATTTTTTAAAATTTTAGAACGGCCCTAAAGGTTTCCAAAGTTACCAGTTTGACCCCTAAACTTCCAAAAGTTCCATATTCAACCCAACATTGAAATTTAACCTTTTATTTTATTTCCAAAAAAATCCCATAACTTTTTAGAAAGTCAATTTCAACCCTTAAAGTTTCCAAAAGCCTTTCAAATCACCACAATTACTTATTTCTATGATTTATTTCAATTACAAAATTTTAATTAAATACTAAGAGGCTATTTATATTTTTGGAACCGAGTAACTAGAACGTTATAAAATGAATAACTATTTGTAATTGTTTGAGGTGGAATTTCTTTACTACTTTTAAAACTTATGTCCTTGATAAATGTATTATTATGCCTACATAAGATATATGTATATTTTATGAATGTCCATGACATATGCTATCTATGAAAAAGGGACTTCGGTCCAATAAACTTCCAAGTGGGGACTATGGTCCAATGAATTTCCAAGACTTCGGCCAATAGCGAATTTCCAATGTGAATGCTTGTGTACACATGATTATGCTCAACTTGGACATATAATATTGCTACCGAGTACTTTGTACTCATTCTATATTTTTTAAAATGTTTTCAAAATAAAAGATTGACGGAAGCGACGAAAAGAGGATAGTCACCGAGACATTTGATTCAATGATTTTGAGACTAGATTTTGCTAAAGAACAATTTATATTTGCCGTCTTTTTTACTCTAAATTAGGGTTTACTATTTGAGTTTTCAATTAGGGCTTTTTTATTATTCGGAGAATTTTATTATGAAATTTGGGAATTTTTTTATTTGAACAATTAGAATTTAAAATCTTCAATTGATTTTATTTACTTATTTTCTGTGCTTATTTCTATATTAAACTTAATCATCCTACGACAGAAAATGGAAAGGAATTAAAAGAATCTTCACGATTCATAGAATCACTTTATTCACTGAACTGTTCCTGTACACTTCCAAACTCAAAACACTTTGGTGCAACTGTTAGAATCTCTATCCACGATCTTTCAAACTTTCTGGTTTAGGACAAAATTTCCATATGCTGCTAAATTCCAAACTTTATGTGTCTTCCTTTTATGTATAAAAACGTTAAGCCAGACACTATACCCTCGTAAAATCAAAATCGTAAAAGAAAAACAACCAGAAATAGACATTTGACATTTTTAGCTGTAAAAAAAGAAATGAGATTTTAAAAAACAAAATTCAATATATACTGCCCAATCCGCTTGGCAAATAAAACATGCATATCCCAATTTGCACTTTCACACAAAAGCATGATGGCAGCCCAGCTGATCAGGGAGAAAGTAAATGGAAAAAGAAAAGAAACAAAAAAAGAAAACGAAAAAAAATGTTGTCCTGATGACCTGATTAGGGATGGATGAAGAAGTAGAGAAATATCCTCAAATTACAACTACCGTAAATAGCTGAATCAGTTAGGACTGAAAAATTCATTTGGTACCTTTCCATGCATGTTTCATATAGCTTTCAACAGTATGAGAAAAGCTTCTTGCATTCTAAGAAACATATGGCAAATTTTTTACCTTTCTGAAAATGATACTAATCAAAATCAATACGTATATTCATGTCAAAACCTCCCTATTTGAAGAGATTACCAAAATAAGCAACACTAAATATCTTTCCTACCCGATCGATGCTTACATTTACTACAAAGAAATGCTATGTATTAATGCCTTAGAAGTCGTACAAGTAGTGCTATCATGACAAACAAAAAACGCCTCAAAAATGTAGCCATGCATGAAATCAGGAACTAATTGGGTTTTGGGAGAAAAAGTTAAACCCAAATCAATCCACATCAACATTGAGTGCTGAGTTTAATAAGTGAAAGTTCTAAGTAATAATTTGGATTACTGTTGCTTAATGGTAGAACAAACAGCTAACCTATCAATTTAACTTAAAAATTTTACATTAGTCAAGAACAAGCCAACAAAAGAATGCAAATGTGAAGCATAGGTTATATATGAAACAACCCTAAAAAAAATGTTAAAAAGGAAAAATAGTATTTTCTTATGAAATCCCCACTCCAAGAAAATCTATGAAGGGAATATTATCTTCCTTATGAATAGATTCATCTTCATGCTGCTCCTCAATAGTTGTCCTAGATTTCCCAAATGGAAAAGAATTATCACCAATGCTGACCAACCCTGATCTTTTCCTCATCCCATTGGTTTCAAGATTACCATCTCCAAATACTGGAAAACTAGTAGGGCTCAGAACAGCCCTCTTGTAGTCTTGGGAGTACTGGAATGCACCAGATAAATTTCCATAGCTGCTAACTACTGAGGAATTTGATAAATATCTTTGATATAAAGATTGGTTTGGACTATTACAAGTTTCTGCTGTGCCACGATATGAGCTAGAGCTGAATTGGTTGCTGACTTTCCTTCCCAATATATCAGCTGAAACACTTGGATTCATGAAACTCCAAGGAGGAGAAGAGCTTGAAGTTGATACAGAAAAAAGCCTCCTACTGTTTGGATTTTGTAATTTGTAGAATCCATTCTCAAAGCTAATTTTGGAGCCATAAATATCCTCCTGAGTTTTCAAATTCTTTCTGCGAAAACCATACGAAGGAGAGTTCGATTCGTTAACAACTTCATGATAATTTCTCTTACCGCACATTAATTTAGATTTTTCCCTCTGTCTTCTTGCCATAATAACATGCCAATGATTCTTCACAGCATTATCTGTTCTACCAGGAAAAAGCCTAGATATAAGTGCCCACTTATTACCGTGTATTCGATGAGCTGCCAGAAGCCTTTCCTCTTCCTCTTCTGTAAAAGGTCTTCTGTTAATTCTTGGATCAAGTTGATTAAACCATCTCAATCTGCAGCTCTTCCCTGAAAAACAAAATTTACCAAAAAACCCTAAAAATGATTTTCATGGACTAATAATCATTGAGAAAGTAAAGAAAGATATTGAATTAATCTACCAAACATTAAAAAGAAAAGGGATAGTAATTTGGTTAAGATAAGATTCAAAACCCTGCTCCCCAAAAAAAAAAAATAATACAATAACTACTCATAGTTCAAAAAATTTTTAAAACAAATCATTATCTTTTTTACGATCCTAAACGATCAAAATTAAAAGTTTGAATACTCTAGCCCTAATCGTTGGAACAGTGACTACAATAGTGGCAAAGAAATTCCAAAATAAATAAGCAGATGGATTAATTAAAAGCAACTATATAAATATATACCTGATCTTCCTTGAAGTTTTTCAGCAATAGAATTCCAGTTTTGAGGGCCATATTGTTCAACAAGCTGCCGGAGCTTTTCATCCTCGGCAGGTCTCCAATGGCCACGAGGGCAAGTTCTAGCATCATCAGCACCACTGTTTGCAGTTTCATCCATAGCCGCCAAGAAAGACCTTAATTACACTGTTGGCTGTAAGAAATTAACATCAAAGATAAAAAAAGAAGGCAGTAGATATATATATATATATATAAAGGAGAGAAGAAAGAGTAACAGATGATCGATGAAGTAGTGGGTTGGTTTAGTTGTGGATGGGCAGTCACTTTTGTTGGTTTTACACGACAAAATGGAGCTTATATGTTGCTATACAAAACCTGACCTTTTCTTGTCTTGCTATTGGCCCATGATCTTAAAATTATTCTTCCCTATAAATATTATTCTCACCTATCTAGTTAATTATCTTTCTTCATATAAATGGCTTCTACTATGGTACCACGTAATATCAATCAAAATATTGTTAGTTTGTTAACTTTCCTGGAAAGCTAGATTATATATATTTCTAATATGATTATAATATCAATTTTTATTTGGGGTGGGGTTCATTAGGAGGAGGAAAAAAATTTTAGATGGTTTTCGTCAGACAAATTATTTCGGAAGTTCATTGTTCATGAAGTGTTTCCATGTCTGAAATTGAAATAAGGCTTTTAGGTTAAAGAATCGCGTTTAGATATAAACTCTAATAGAGTTATGATATGATTAACTTTCTTCAGCCTCTTTTTTCTTTTTCATATAAAAAACGTATTCACCGTAGGAATAAAACTACTTAAATCATATAAATATAATGGAGAATTAGACGACTCATCAACCTAAAAATTTTCATATTGTCAATTCATTTCATGATCTAGAATAAGACTATATATATATGTGTGTGTGTGTGTGTGTTCCCGCATATTTATGTATGCATGTATAAGGTAAGGATTCTCCTTCAACCAACTTAGTGTTCTAGCAGTCCCAATATCCCCCAATATCCTTCCCTTGTCATAAAAAAAAAATTGTAATAACCTTAGAAACGAGCGCTTTTTTCCTTAGCTCACTTTATTTGCAAGAGAATTAGAGAAAATTAATGCCTAATAAACCTCAATATCTGGTCAGGTTTTCTGATTTTTAATATTATAATTTTTTATAAAAAAAAAAGGTGCTTAGACAATAAAGAATAATAAATATAGGTAACCTATGCATTCCCCCACCCAAATAAAATAAAATAAAATAATATATGGGTAACCCATCTACCGTTAACACACAAAAAAATATAAATGTGTAGTTTCATGCAGATGGCCAGTCAAATGCAAATGTTGAAAGATTTATGAAATGAATATGAAAATTGATTTCTTAACTGACTGATTATTCCATACCCCACGAAATCAAACACTTCCCCATAGATGCTTAAAATAGCTTATCCATTAACATCACCATTAATCAAGTAAACAAGGCATCTCCAACGGTGGTTGTAAAATCGGTATCTAACTATATATTCAAGATTCAGATATGCCAATCCCGTTAAAGCATCTAATCAATTAATTAGACCTTTCTAAAACTGATTAAAGTTCTTCCTTCTTATAGTCCTTCCTATCTGAGCCATGCGGATATATATAGAACTCACGACTTTAATATCTTTTAATTTGTATGGTAAGTGCAAGTACAGAAGTAATTTTATCAAATCAGCCACCACCTTACCTCTGTGCATTTTTTTTTTTTTTTCTCTTCACCTGGTTGTGTGAGTCGAACTCTAGCTAGTTAATTTAAAATTTTCCAAAGAAGCTTGTTTTTGCAGCAAAGTAACATATAAGGATGCCATTCTGTGGAGGTAATGTGTGTAAATATGTCCTTTTTGTTTTGATCGAATTTGTTTTCAATTGGGGTTAAGTGCATAATAGTAGTGTATATTGTAGTGTCAATATTGGAACAATAGTTTGACGTACAAATTGAGAATAATGATAAAAATGCTAAAGTTATAATTTCTTGAAATTAAAAAAGAACGAGTAATAGAAAATTAAAAATTATGTGAAGCTTATTCTCTTCTCATAACCCAATCGTGTGTATTTAATCTGGCTAGAGAATATTTTTAAAAAATAATAAATGATACTTTGTTTGAAAAATATTTTAAAAAAAATTACTACCTTTTTTCTTTTCTTTTTCAAAAACTAAAAAGTTATCAAGGGAAGACAAGGAATTAGAAGAAAAGTGATGTTACTGAAAATCCCGTACGTTATACAAGTTGTGCTAGCAAAGATTAGACGGTTTTCGAACCACTCTGATGGCAAAGTCATTAAATACCTCACAACAAAGAACTGAAATTAATTACCACTTCTTCCCTGCTTGTTTAGGAGATAAATATATATTCTATATCATCAAACCAGTTTGGGGTTTTAGTTAGTAATCCATGATGTTGTATTTCGAAATTTGTATTCTAGATCTCGCACATATAGGAGTCTATTAAAGTTAATTAAAGATTGAGATGTTTTCTGAGAAGTGTACACCCAACTTCAGTTTTATTAGAGGGATTGGAACACCATTTCTGCGCCAATTGTAAATATTCCACGAGGTCTTCTAACGTGTCTTGACCCGTGAAAACGAATAGCAATTTCAACTCATTTAGGCTCAGAAAATTGCATGCAAGGAGACAAATCCTAGAGCATGATCAAAATTAGGTGAGGTTGAAATCTTGATCAGTTGAACAGTAATTAAAGGGAGATGATCAAAGAATGGATTGGGAGACTCTAGAAGCTAGGGAGAAAGAAACTCCCTTTTCTTGTCAAATTTTGTAAAAAATTCGAAAGAAAATACTATTATTCGTCTAAGGTTTTCTTGAAGTCTTAGACTTAATTGGACAGATTTTGGAAATTATGCCAAGAATGAAATCAATTGAGTACTTCCTCGACATTTATAAAACCCTTGAGCATAAATATGATTTATGACACATTCTTTCTTTCAGAGCTTTTCTGCCATTGAAGAGTAGAATTTGCTGAAAAGTCTAACTACTAATTTGGAAGATCGAGTCCCACGCTTCCTAATTAATTAGGATTTCCGAATGAGAATTTTAGTCATTTTCTGAAATTGTAGGCAGCGGGGTTTTCATAAGAGTGATCAAAACTTGGAGAAGAAAAGAAGATAATCTCCTAAGATGATCCGGGAAGGTATTATGGTAATAGTTCCTTCTCCATTCCGTATTATATGGTGTGAACCCCTGAGTGGAAAGGTTTGGAATATCTTTCAATCAGTGAGTTTAAAGCATTTCTCAGTTTACTTGCAGACCCAAAGAATGGGTTACCCAAAGTGTCTTTGTAATGAAAACCATAATATACCTTTTATCTCACCTTCCCAAGAAACCCATATAAGCAACACATCAACAAACCATGAAAAACCTCAACAAACCAACTTTGACTACTCCCATCCAACCCTCTTTTAATAGTTTTTTTCTTATTAATTTCTCTTCAATTATGTGCACAAAGTGCCACATTTCTTCCACTAATGTGCATATGATTCCTATAGCAAAAGTTATATCTTCTTGAAACTTCCTGTTTTTTCTTTTCATTCAATGCGATTTGTTATATGTTAGTTGATTATGATGATAGCATATTTAAGTTATGTAAAATGCTTTTGCAATAGTTAGAAACACAGAGCTTTCAAACAAATTTTTGCGTACTAATTTTAACAACTTTATGTAAATTCGTTTGGACAACATATATGTGAGGTAGAGTTTCATAAACCTCACCAGATTTAATTGAGTAATCAAGTGACCAAAGTTGCATGGCTAGTACCACAATAAGATATTAAGTAGAGAGATGAGAGACACACCTTAATCACTAAGTCGTCTCACCTACTTTCATAAGGTAATGGATTCGAATCTATAAGGAGATATAGGAAACCATTTACAATCCTTTTAAAAAAATGAGATATTAAGCGGCATAATTCATATACTCCCCCTCCGTCTAGTATTCACTATTGAATGTGCACATTATTTTGAAATGTCCCAAAATGAATATTCACTTTCCTAAAAATAACATTATATTTAGATGAAGGCTTTTAAGGATGCTTTTCATTTTAATATAGGTTTTGAAATATCTACATAATAAACCTTGTTTGGATAATATAATGGATGGATTTTCAAAATTCTTGACTCTTTAACAAGGGTTTTTGGAGCCTTCAAATGAGTCATTCAAAAGCCATCTAAATAGGTATTTTGTTTCCCCAAATTTTACTACTTAAACTAGATAAACACTCTCTTAATCTAATTTTTATTTTTTTATATTTTTTATTATCATATTCCTAAAGAGTTTCACAAATCTATAATTGTCAAAATTTTATTTTATTTTTCACAAATCTACAAATTTTACTGTTTTAAAGGTGCAAACAAGTAATTTTGAAATTCTGAACTTATTGAATGCATCTTTTTAAATTGATTCATTTTCAAATACCTTAAAAATTTGAATATACCTCATCCCAACACACTTTAAACAAATTTTTCATTTAAAGTTTCACTCAAAACCTCATGAATTTAACGAGTTTACATCGATTAACTAATAAGCTCATCACTAATCAAATTAATAACAAGGATAATGTGGTACCTTTCTTAATAATTAGATGAAATCAATGTAAACATTGAATTCCTAGCAAAGGAGAGTAATATTTTGAGGGCATTTAGTTACATAGTTTCAGTGATTAGTTTTATGGCTTCATTTTCATCGCCCTATTCCCTTTTCACTCTAAAAGGAACTAAATTAGGCAAAATCCAATGGGGAAAAAAACAAGATAGAGAGAGATAAGGAATAAAAGGAGAAGAACATCATTTCATTGCTTATTTCTGAATGAATTTACTATATGGTCATGCCTTGTCATCACTTGACATGTCTGGTTCAGATGAATGGGTTCTGAAATCTCTGTCCCCTGGACAACTTGTGCATAAGCGCTTGCAAAAGATGAATACTTGTTTCTTTGTTTGCTAAAAAGATTTTTATTTTTTTTGTCAGCGGTATATATTCCATGGACTAAATCAAAGTAAAATGCAAACACGGTCCCAAAGTAAATAGAAGCCGCCTATTGCTGATCAGATCACTTCTCGTAAGCAGCCCATACGAAGATTAAGATCAAAATTGATGGCATTGTATAATAAGAAATGTTTGAGGTGAAGTAACCCATAAGAATATATATACATTGGACAAGAAATGAATATACATTTCTTGCTTCAATTCTTGATAAAACTAACCCTAATTAATTGTAGTTAAAAAAATGTGTGTGAATAAGAGTCAAGTACAGTTAGTTGGCGTTTTGTATTTCATCTTGATTGCCTTTCGCTTTCAGAAAGCAAGAACTTTGATATCCCAAAAATGGGTTATAAAAAGTAAGTGGAATAAGAAAGTGACAGTTTAGCTACCATTGTTGTTTCCTACAAATATAGTCGTGATCATTCTTTCAAGATCATCTAATCTATGTATATATATAGGCATGATACTGATTAAACTTTAAATGCACAAAAAATATACTTCCCTTCAAAATTGAATATTCATTGAATGTCTTTGGCATAAGTCAATTTTTTTTTTTTTACATAGGCACGATAATATTAAATAATACTAAATGCATAAAAAAACATATTAAACACTGCAATCTTTATTCATTCTCTTGTTTAGGAGAAGAAGAATTTGCGCACCCTGCAACTTGTTCTTATTCATTCTCCTTTGGACATCGTTCTAATTGCTTGCTTAGTTGAATTGAAATCCTAAAAGCAAGTAACAAGAAAACTATGCATATTTAATTAGTTTGGTAATATTATGCATACGCGACAGATTTACTCATTACAGACCTGAAAAAGGAAAAGAAAAAAAAGAAGATACCAATTAGCTCGTAAGGATATTTCTCTTCACTTCAAAATTTAGGTCATCAGTTAAATTCTATGAAGGTCATGCTAAATTCTATGAAATTCTTTGGAAGCATATGATCATTTTTTGAATTCTAGCTGAAAGCCCTAAAACTTTTAATGTCTTAATTTTGATTAATGACAAACATTGATAAGGACTAATGGCTTAATTGTATAAGTGTTGGTATTTTAGGATTCATATATCTAATCCATGCAAGATCGAAGTTTCAAGTCTTCAGGAAAGATCGTTTGATGTCAAGCGTTGAAGATAAGCAATTTCTGGATTAGATAGGATCTAGAGGTGTAGTGTTATTTCTTTTTATATCTATTAGGTGTCTCTAGGTCTACCTCTATGAGTAATAATTTATATAGGTTGCTCAATAAAAGTGAAATGTTTTTAAAATGCACTTCATATAGATAAAACATGATTTGGGTATTTGAAATGATTTTCAAAATACATGCACATACTTTAAATTCTATGAAATGTATTCCACAAACTCTTTGAGTTTATTGGAATCTTGTTTTGCATAGTTTGAATGCATGTGTGATCGACCTAAGTGCAGTGTGGTCGACCACAGATCATGCGGTCGACCAGATCTCTCAGCTCATCGTCCGCAAAATGTCCAGAGCTCTCTAGAACACTTGCGGATGATGGTGCGATCGACCGAACTACTCAGATCATCGTCCGTAGTATGTCCAGAGCTTTCTGGAACACTTGCGGATGATGGTGCGGACGACCTGTCTGATATGCAATCGACTGCACTTCTCCTGAGTGGGATTCAAACAGTCATTTTTATGACCGTTGGTGCATACATATAAATACCCAATTGTTTAAAAAACTCAGTACCACGACTTTTGGAGCAAAAATATGATTCCTACTCTTCATAGAACATCTTGAAATCATTTTGAAACCCTTTCATAACATTTACATTGTGAAAATCATCCAAGAAGGGTCTTTACAAAATCATTAGTGTTCTTGAGCAATCTAGAGAAACATATTAATCAAGGAGGTACTTATGCTTCAAATTGATATATCTTCACATTAAGGTGAAATCTATATCAAACTCTTCATATTCTTATCTTATTAGTTTTATTCAAGGTTGCATTTAGCTTAAAACTCTAAGGGTTAGAGTGAGCCTTGAATTACAAATAATTGTGATTGTATTAGGTGTTTCTATTTCATTAATTGTTGTATTAGAGATAAGTGTATAATCAAGGTTGTAGTGTAAAACTCAAAGTGTTGAGTGAACCTTGATTGGGTAAGAGGTTTGTGTTGTAAAACCCTAAAGTGAATTGGGTGAGTCCCTATTATAATCTCTTGTACAAAATTATTGAAAGGTTTTGTGAAATCCTTGAGTAGATAGCTCAAGGTAGTGGATTAGGTTTTGTTGGATAAACCGAACCACTATAAATCGTTGTGTTCTTTGCAAATTTCTTGAACACATTATTCCACACACTATTTGAGCACTAAGTGTTTGATATGTGTTGTCTTAGAAAGCATTGTTTGATTTAAAGTTGGAAAAATCGGTTAAAACCTAATTCAACCCCCCCTCTTAGGTTTTTCACTAGCAAATTGAGAAAAATTAGCTAAAAAGATTAGCAATTATTGGAAGAAAAACTAATATGTTACATATAAATATGAGGAGTGAATGAAAATTAAAGTGTACCATCATGCTTGAGGAGAAGTTACATGCATACTAACTTACCATCATTGCCCTATTAGCCAAATAATATATATCCATTAACCTTTTTTTGAAAATTAACCTTTCTAAACTTGAAAATTCCTTGCACTTTTACAAATATTGATCAAGAAAACAAAATTAATCAACCCATGGTTCTATAGTTATAACTTCAAATTTTATAATAGTAGTAAATTGCAGAAGCGGAATGTCAAAACGAGCTATAATAAAACTTCAAATTTGGACTCATAAAATGAGCTATAATGTCAAAATTAACCCTAAATATTCATTTTTCTATAATAAAATATTTATCATATTTTACTTCACTAATAATTGGATTGACTTCAAATTTCGACAGGTAATAGAGGACGTCCAACCCCTCATTGTGGACAACACGATTAGATTTTCAACAATTAGATTATGAGAAATCATGGCCGGACAATAGTGAGAATTTTGATCAAAAGACTAAAGTGATGGCAAGCTGGAACCAGGCCCAAGCAGCTTTTACCGTTTAGGCTAACAACAAGCGACGATGGAGAGGAACTGTAAAAAATAAAATAAAAAAATAAAAGAAAAAAAGAAACCATATCTCAGACAACTACAAGAAAATAGAAATATGAACTAGCAATACATTTACTATCTTCAGGAATAGAGTTTGCACAATAGATTGCAAAGGTTTAAAGTTTTTTTATGTACTCATAAATTAACTGATTTTTATGTTATTTAATGACCATATTTTGTTTAAAAATCGGTTAATTATGTTATTTAATGGATATATTTCACTTTTTCCTTCTATTTCTTTGTTTGAAAGTTTTTCAGTGTATTTTAATTCATTATGGAAATAAAAGGACGAAGAAGAAATGTTGGAGAAGTTAAAAAAAAAATCCATGTCATTCGATGACGTGGCGTAATAAGAAGAGGACACGTGGCGCAATTAGAAGATGACAAGTGGCGCTTCTAGAAGCCGCAATTTGGACCAATGAGGACACGACACGTGACGATGTTGGGAAAATTAGGCCACCAACTAAATTTTCAAGACTTTGGGGGTGCAAAATGACCATTTTGCCCTTGATTTTTCTGACTATAAATAGGAATATTATTTTTATGATTTAAACACCAATTTAGCTCTAATCTTCTCCATTTCTTTTGCAATTTCTTTCTCTCATTATTGTCTTCATCTTAGTATATTTTCCAGTTTTTTTAGAATAATATTTCAAGGCTTTTTGTAATATTTAGTAAAGAAATTCTGTACGAATAATTTCAATATTTCGGGGACTTTATCTTTTAAATTTTCTTTCTAATGTTTATAAATTTCATCTTATATTTATTTAATATGTATTGTGAGTAATTTTCTTTTGTTAGCAAGGATATGTGTTAAGTTATTAATAAATGAGATTATGAGATAATTTTCTTTGTACTTAATTTCTATTTGGATTTATTTAACTAGACTTATGGTCGGTTTACCCGCCTAGTCTTTATTTATTTTGTTTTATGCACTTTAAATATCGCAAATGGATGGCCAAGCCACCTATTAGTTTAATTTACTTTTATGTCTTTTATTTTCTGTATTATGGAAGGCCGAGCCTCCTAACTAGTTTAATATATTTTTATGTCTTTAATTCTTCTTTTTATGGAAGGTCGAGTCTCCATACTTTTAATTTAATTTATTTAAATGGCTGGTTGAACCGCCTAATTTTTTTAGTTAATATAAATCCAATCTTTCTTTCTATATATATATATATATTTGTGTATTTATTTAATATACTTATATATATATATTAATTGAGTATTTATATAATTCATGTTTTAACCAATATAATTGTGTGAATTAATTGGATTGACAATCTAGTTAATGAATGTGATTATATACCTAGAATTATTAATCTTGTATTAATGATTCAAGTAGCATCTACTAGTTTAATTGAGTTGCAGCTCTTGGCTTAATTAAATTAGTAGCGGAATTATATAATTTAAATTGTATATAATTAAGCTGATTGTTATGTACAATTTAATATTGGTGATGCCTTATTTGTTTAATGCAATTTGATTAAGCATCCTATACACACTGATTGGTAGTGGTGTTTAATTAAATTAGAGATTAATTTGTCTGAGCTGATCGGGATTCTAAAACCAACTACTTAATAATGTATTTATCTATGATTAATCCCATGAAAAAAATAATTTGATACTAGTTCCTTGCTAATGCCTTTTTATATCATTTATATTCTAAATTCCTTTTTAATTCTATTGACAAATCCAAAACTCCCAAAACCCTTTTCGATTAATGATTTTAATTTAAGAGTTGACAAATCTCTGTGAATTCGATCCCTACTTTCCCTATCTACATAGGAATTGTTAGGTTTAAATTTGAGATTCGTACGACAGGCTTCGTCACTTTTAATGTCTTAATTTTGATTAATAACAAACATTGATAATGACTAATGACTTAATTGTACAAGTGATAGCATTTTAGGATTCAATTGACTAATTCATGGAAGCTCGAAGTTTCAAGTCTTCAAAGAAGATCATATGTTATTAAGAGTTTAAGACAAGCATTTCTAGATTAGATAGGATCTAGAAGTATAGTGTTTAATATTAATATCTCTAGGTTTATCTCCATGAGTAATAATTCTATGGGTTGCTCAATGAACTTAAAACATTTTTAGAAATGTGTTTTATAAGTTAAAATATGATTAAGGTATTTGAAATATTTTTCAAAGTACATTCATATGCCTAAAAGTTTTATAAAATAGATTCCACAACCTTTAGTGTTGATTGAAATCTTGTGTTACATAGTCAGTGTGTTTAACGGTCGACCTGACTGCATGTGCAATTGACTACATCATTCATACGATCGACCAAACATTTCACACATTCATTGGTGTTCTTGAGCAATCTTGAGAAGCAATTACTCAAAGAGATCTTTGTACAATAATTTATATATCTTCACAACGAAGGTGATATTTATATCAAACCTTCTTTATTCATATCTTGTAATCTTATTCAATGTTTGCATTCAACTTAAAACTCTAAGGATTAGAGTGAGCCTTGAATTGAAAAAAATTGTGAGTATCTTAATTGTGTGTATTTCGTTAATTGTTGTATTGGTGATAGTTGTATAATCAATGTTGTTTTGTAAAACTCAAGGAGTTGGATAAACCTTGATTGGGTGTGAGGTTTTTGTGTAAAACCCTAAGGTGAATTGGGTGAGCCTTTTTTGTAATCTCTTGTACTTAATTAGTGAAAGATTTTTTGAAATCCTTGAGTAGATAACTCAAGGTAGTAGACTAAGTTTTGTTGGACAAACCGAACCACTATAAACCATTGTGCTCTTTACTTGAACACATTATTACACACTGTTTAAGAACCAAGTGTTTAATATTTGTTGTCATAGAATTGCTTAATTAAAATAGGTTTCAAAAATCGGATAAAACCTAATTAACTCCCATCTTAGGTTTTTCAATATGACTTTTTTGTTTCATAGGAGTACCATGGTTGCACCACATCAGTCTCACTACTTCATCATTTCTATTGGTTGTTGATTGAGCTGCATATTTTTTCAGTTAGTTGTTCGGTTGAGCTGCAATCAATAGCTTTCAAAGGATTCTTTGTTTCAAGTTATAACGAAAGTTTCCAAAACAGGTATTCTGTCTTTGCTCTATTTTTTTACTTCTGATCAACCTTTTTTTGTTTGCTTTTAGTCAATAGTGAATGGCCATATGTTACGAAGTGTTTCGAGAATGTGAGGGGCAGGATTCGGTGTCCTTGGCCTTCTAAGCTGGAAAAATCAATTGATTGGAGATCACAGTACTTCTTTGTGTTTGTGGGTAATGTTAATGGGGCAACACCAAGGATTTCGGGTCATGGTGTCTCCTTTGAGTAATATCAATTTTCTGTTTTTTTTTGAGAATATGAAGGACAGAGATGTAATGCTCGATCAGTATGCATCTTTATTTAGTATTTGATTTGATCATATCCTCCTATGGTCAGATAAATTTCCAAAACGCATTGCTCATGTTTGGGTGCAAGTTGAGGATGCACCTTTAGCATGATAATGTTTTCCACTTTCTTGGAGAGGGGTGGGGTAAAATTTTGGAGATTGCGGCGATTACCTCTAATAAAAACTTAACCAATTTTTCTTGGATCCAGGTAGAAGTGTTGTGTGTGCATAGTATTCCAACATTTTTTTTGTGGGAAGGTGAATGGGGTGTTATGTAATTTGGTCATTTTATCTGTGATAGAAGAAATAGTACCAAGGTACCCGAGTTCGATGGCCAATGATTCTCCAAGTTTCTTCCCAGAATGTAAGGAGGATATTGAAGAGGTCATATCGGAAATGTGAGATAAGTTTGAGATTAACAGTGCTGCTATTGACCCTTGTGTGCCTGAACAATCTGTCGAGGTGGGTAATAATGAGTTGATTATTGAATTATCTCCTCTTGGATCTAGTAGTGATGATTGTCATATTGCACAGGTAAATGATATGGTGCTATCTAAGAGGAACTTTTTCTCCAGCTAGCCAGTTTGAGGGTAACAAGGAGAGCTTCTGTAATGGGCTTGTGGGAGGTTCTTCTCATAATTGGTCTTGGATTCATAAACCTAGGTTGAGAAATAAAATGAAGCTTTTGCCTAGGTCTACTGAGTTTCTGAACTCTCATTTTTAGTCTTCTTTCAGTCCTGAAGTTCCTGTTATAGTTTCTGATTCTAGAAAAGAAGCGAAGGAAACTCTCAAGTTAGGGAACTTGATTGGGATTTACTTTGAAGGTCCAAGGAAAAGTGTGATTCAAGCTTTGATGGAAATCAAGAATAGTGATTAAGGAGTGTTATGGCGGACCTGATGTTTACCATGTTCTATAGCTTTCCTTAGCTTCATAGTTCTCAGATTTTTTTACTTTTACACTGCAACTTTTTGTGTTCGTGATATTTTGTCCAAGGTTCCTTTCATTGCTTTGCTTATTGTTTTTTTAGGTATGGTTGTGTTATTTTGGCTGCAATGGTTGTTCTTTGTATTTCTATAGAAATTTCCTTTATCTGCATTGCGGTTCTACTTAAGCTCTTTGTGAATCGGGTTTTTGTCCTAGGCTAATTTTTGAGTTGTAATTCTTGTTGTGTTGTTGTAGTCCTAGTTAGTTTTGTTTCACTAACTAGTGTTAGTGTTTGTGTTGGTTGTTGTGGTTGGTTCTTAGCACAATTAGACTTCTTGGTTGTGTACTCACTGGTACATGGTGGACTTCTTCCCTCTGCTTCTTATTAATACACTTGCCTTTCAAAAAAAAAAAAGGTTTCACTAATAATATCTTTAATTTAAAGGAGATTTATATCTCATTAACTCATATATATTTTCATACCACCAAGTATATTAATAACAATTGTAATATTAACTTCCTTAATGTTAAAGTCACTTCTTAATTTTTGTATAATGTACACATTCAGTTCTGGATTGAGGGAGTACAATAAATAACTTGAAGACAATGACAATACCTAATTAATGGATATAAGAGCTCTTTGCAAAGCAAGAGATCTTGAATTTAATTCGCTTTTCCTCAATAATAATAATAATAATTTCATTGCAAATCAATTAGCTAAAGAGCTTTTTTATTTTTTTTTATTTTGTCCCCTCAAGTTTTAAGTAAAAGGACATAAATGGAACCAGTGAAGCAACCTGTAGATTTTGATACTTGTAATTTTTCAAAGAAAAAAGAAATAACTTAAACTACAATAAATAATGGGCAAATTCTTAAGTAGACTTTTCATGTTTATAGTTAAAAAATTAATTTTATGCATTCCAAAATGGTATAATCGTCTAATATATATATGTATAATTTACAAATATTGTTTAAGAATTTTTCATATACAATGACATAATACTGTAAAGCTAATGCTAGTTGCACTAAGTAACTTACAATTAATATATTTATACAACTAGTTAATTAATACATGTAATTTGACGTTGTCCACCTAACAATTTATCTAGTGTTTTTCTAGAGAAGGTTATTATGCATTGACTGTAAACTATTAATCATTTGAATTTAATTAATTATACAGTAACTTGTTTAGTGGAAATTAAATTGCTTATAATAGGTAAAAGGATGCTGTTTCAGTGTTTCTGTTGTTTTACCCTTGACCTGCGTACTAAAATCACGTGCTTGTATTTCAAGTCTTCATTTCCCATCATATAGTTTTACAATGTTGTCCGTTAACATAATTACAATGGAATTTCAAGCATATCATCATTAGTTCAATTGACATTGAATACAAGATCGGCTATACCAATTCCTTTAGATTAAATCTAACTACATATATATCTATTTGGATATGTTCTAAGCTGCCTTTTGTTGAGTTCTAACTATCAATATAATTTCTGGTCAAATTTCCCAAGGCAAGTTGATCATAAGCTGTAATTACTTGCAAAACTTAGCAAACTAAATCCTCTTTTTTTTTTAATCTAAAGAAAATGTAGCATATCCTTTTCGCTGCGTCTACTTTGCTCTAAGTGCTACAATTTTTAAGATGTAATGTTTGCACAAGGAGTGAATGAATAAAAAATTTCTTTCTTAGTAGACATAATTATCATAAAACTTCTATTGTAAGTATTGAAAAAAGTTGAATAAGTGTTATGCACTACTTGAGTTTCAAACCGATCTTTTCATTTATCTTAATTTTTAATTAGTTACAAAAGATTTTACAAGGTATAAAATATAAATATAACAAATTGGGACAATATATTACTCACAATGTATATTTGAAATGAACTATTAGAGATTTGAAATAAAAAATAGAAAGTTTTCTTGAATTACTTCGTGCAGTACCTACGTTGTATTATTGATTTTTCTTCAAAAATTCCTTCAAAACTCTATAAAAATTGTAAAATATATTTTCCGGGAAAATTGTATAGTAATTTAGCAAAGTTGTGATAAAGCACATATCTAATATGTGGCTACTAGCATAATCCTAAATTAATTTATATAATGTACTAACTGAAGGAAAATTAAGCAAGTAAAATTAAAAACTAGAGTAATTCGTATATTTATCCCTAACCTTTTTATACTTAAGAGTTTTGGTCCCTAATTAACTTCTTTTTTTTTATTTCGAATGTTTTGGCCATTTTTAGCAACTTCCAGCCAAGTCAATCTAGAGCCTAACAGGCCCAACACCATACTTGAGTTTATGAGAGGCAAAATCATCATTTTACTATAGTCACATTCTTTTCCAATCATTTTTATTTTCGTTAACTTTGGTCTCTACGTTTCTTTTATCTTTATCTTTTATCCTTTTTTATAAATAAAAAATCCCTCGCATTTTTATGATCAAAGTACTTGGTTTTTCACTTGATTCCATCCAAATTTGGTTGGACTTAATTGGTTCAACTCAGCCTTTTTATCGTAGAAACAAAATCACCACTTTTCACTACAACTTGACATCTCACTTTGTCTCTACTCACTCATTGCAATTTCATTGCTAAGATTCTCTCACTCTCTAGACCGTACTTCAACCCTCTTCGATCCTCTTCCTTTCCATCCCAAGATGGTGGTGACTTTGGAGACAATGTTAGTGGTGGAGGAAGCGATGGTGGTAGTGGGGAAGAGAATAAATAAATGGAGATGTAGGGAAAAGAAAAAAGGAAGACGTATTGGTTGTGGTGGGTAAATGATTGAACCATAATTAGCTTGGTTTTCTAGTGTTTATCGTGTTGTTTATTGAGTTTAAATCTAACTAATTATGTGTTTTTGTACTTTAAATGATTCTTTACACTTATACTTTTGTTTTCAGGTCCTTTGAAGGTTTTAGAAGATATTTAGACGGAATTGGAAGAGATTGGAAGCTTGAAGATGATTTTTTGGAAGAAAGAAGAAGTGGATGCATGGGAAGAAGGAATGGACGCTCAAGGCCAGGAAGTGGACACATCCATCAGACCTCACACGTCCACCGTCAAAAGTATGACAACATCAAGCGTCCAAGTGGATGCGTCAGTTACTCTCAGGCGTCCACTTTGCTTTTCGGGCTTCCACTCTTTGAATTGAAATTTTTAAGCTATTTTTAAGTAGTTTCTATTTATGACTCTTGTGTAATTAACCCTATAACTTTTTCTAGCTATTTATAGGGTTTATTAGCTTAGTTTTAGGGGGGTGAAACACCTTAGTTATTTTGTTTACCGAGCTTTGTAGAAGATCAAGGGTTGGAGCTTCTCGGGAAATCGAATTTCCGACTAATGAGTTTCTCTCTTTCCCTTAATCTTTTTATGATGTTTTCTTTTATGGATTGTGAGTAAACGTTTATAGTTGGCAAGTACATGTACTAGGTTTACTTTATTCAGGAATATGAGATTTTTGTTTTGTCATTAAAAATCCGATCTTTTCAAGGAATCATTATTTCTATTTGAGTATTTAAACAATTCTTGGTTTATTCTGTCAATTGTGTTATTTCAATTATTATTGTCTATTAATTTTATGTAATTTGTGTTGATGTTGTCCTCAAGCTGAATAACTTAATTGACTATTTTATGCGAGGGATTTGGTAATTTAGTTTGATTAGGTTAAAGTTAATTTGTCGTGCTTCTCGGGAATTAACCTAAATTTACAGGAATCGAAATTTGCTGCACTACGCGAAATTATAAGTCTTTACTCAAATAGGTTATTATCAATGATTAGTCCCGAATAAATAGAACTGAAATACGAAGTCCTTACTAACGTTTTTTTATCCATTGATTCTTAATTGATTTGTGAGTTATTTATGTAAAGTTTTATTCTTTCAGATAAAAATTGAATCTTTCCCCCCAAACCTCGATCAGTTTACTTATTTTGAGATTTTACAAGTTCCTGTGGGTTCGACCCTTATTTGCCCTAACTGCATAAGTTGATTAAAGTTTGGAATTTAATTTGATAGCGCAACGACACACTCGTCCAATTTACTTAATAATAAGGAAAATGAAAAAGAAAAGGGATATTACATGAAACAACGTAGTTTCATAAGTTTTGGCTTTTGTTTTGCATTTTTTTCTTTTTCTGGAGAGTGGCTGTGTGTTTCTGCAGAAACGTCCACTTGGACGCATGAAGAGAAGATCGACGCGTCCATTTGGATGTGTGTAGAGAACTGGGACGCGTCCACACTCAGTATTTTTCACAAAAGTGGCCTTGTGAAATAGCTTGGCACGTCTACTTGGACGCGTGAGAGAATAATCGCGCATCCACTTTTAATAGTTTCTGCACTCTGTTATTTTTCACAAGGGTTGGACTCTTGATGTATGTTAGACAATTCCCATACCTACAAAGCAAATAATAGAAAACACTTAATGTGATAAAAACAAAGCAAAGAAGAAAAAAGAAACACTCTTTTTTTTCTTTTTTTTCTCCTAGTCGCGCCCCTTCTTTTCCGTTTCTGCACTTCTCTCACATCCATTTCTCAGCCAAATCGTCCATCTCCCACAAACTGTGCACACCTTCTTCTGCCCCACTATCAAGCTAGCAGATTCTATTCCAGGGTTGTTATTTTGCTGGCCTTCTTAGTGCTTTTGGTGGTGCAAAATTCGCAGCTTTAAAAATGGGAGTTTTTCTTAACTTTTTCGAAGTTGAAAATTTTGTGTTAGAATTGTTTGAATTTTGTTGTGGGCTTTGTTTCTTTGTCATTGCATTGTTGGATTTCTTGTTTACATTATGCCTAGAACTAAAAATCTTGGTGTCAAACGTGGGAGAACTTTTAAAGATCAATTTGATCAATCTCGTTTTACTAGTCTAGATAATTCTAATTGGTATGATTCCCACAAGGCTCGCATTTTGTTAATTGAGCATCCCCTGTCCCCTGATGCTGAATTTCTTTTTCGTATTCGAGATACTTTCTGAACTCTTGGTTGGGAAGGTATTCTTGATTTGGGTCAAGATTATTATCCTCAGCTTATTTGTGAGTTTTATGTTAATATAGAAAACAAACATAGTAAGGATCATAACAGGATTATCTCTTTTGAAAGCCCTAAAGCTTTTAATGTCTTAATTTTGATTAATGACAAACATTGATGAGGACTAATGTCTTATTTGTACAAGTGATAGAAGTTTTAGATTCATGATTTAATCCATGCAAGAACAAGATTTCAAGTCTTCAAGGAAGTATACAAGTCAAGACTATCAAGATTTGAAGACAAGCTTTTATTGGATTAGATAGGAACTAGAGGTATAGTTTTTGAGTTATATATTTTGATATCTCTAGTTCTACCTCTAATTGAGTAATAGTTTCTAAAGGTTGCTCTATGAACTTAAAACGTTATTTCAAAATTTTTTTAATATGTTAGAATATGTTTTGGTATTTCAAAAACCATGCATCGTGATTTCAAAACTTAAATGGCTCATAAACTCTTGTTGGATTGATACCATAACTTATATGGTTGATTGAAATCATCATTTGTGTGTTAGAGTATTGTCGATACACAAATGAACATGTTTCAGTCGACCTAAAGTGGTCCAGGTATCGTCCATAAGTTAGTGTATCTTGTGGATGCATGTGCTATCAAATTTGTTCATCTGTCATCCTGTGGACGACCATGAGGTCGACCGCAGGTGAAGTCCGGTCGACAGGAGGATGAAAAATCATCATCCGGAGGTTGTCTAGTGAGCTTGCGGCTGATGGTGCGGACGACCAGTTTGATATGCGGTCGACCGCACTTCCTGAGTGGGTTTCCAACAGCTTCATTTTTTACCGTTAGGAACAAACCTTTAAATACCAAAACCTTTGGAATTCTTTCTAAGAAGATTTTTGAGCAAAAACATTGTATATCTTGATCCTATAACATCTTAGAAACATTCCAAAACCCTTTCTAAATATCAATCTTGTTAAAATCAATCAATAGGGTTTTTACATTCAAAGGTGAATTTTGAGCAATCTTGACAAGCCATTACTCAAAGAGGTGATTGTGATTCAAACTGATATATCTTCACATTAAGGTGATATCTATCAAATTTTCTATCTCTTATTATTGATTGTAATTGTATCAAGGTTGCAAGTAGCATAAAACCCTAAGTGTTAGGGTGAGCCTTGTGTAGGTTGTTTTGTATTCAAGGTTTGTTTGTAAAACCTTTGGCTGAACCTTGAA
This sequence comes from Apocynum venetum, assembly GCA_019593545.1. Classification (NCBI taxonomy): domain Eukaryota; kingdom Viridiplantae; phylum Streptophyta; class Magnoliopsida; order Gentianales; family Apocynaceae; genus Apocynum; species Apocynum venetum. Next base: position 131,894 of record SRSM01000133.1, read on the forward strand.
TTGAATTGTATTGTTAGGATTCACTAAGGAGAGTGGTGGGATTATTGTATAATCAAGGTTGTGTTGTAAAACTCAAGGGTTGAGTGATCCTTGATTAGTTTGAGATGTTATTTGTAAAACCCTAAGGTGAATTGGGTGAGCCTCTTTTGTAATCTCATTTATTTGATTAGTGACGGGATTTGATAAATCCTTGAGTAGGTAACTCAAGGTAGTGGATTAGATTTTGTTGGATAAACCGAATCACTATAAATCATTGTGTTCATTGCTCTAATTTTTGCATTTCACTTGAACACATTATTTCTCACACAACTAGCACACCAAGTGTTTGATATTTGTTGTCAAATAAGTGTTTTATTGAATTAGGTTGAAAAATCGGATAAAAACCTAATTCACCCCCCTCTTAGGTTTTTTAATTGGTATCAGAGCAGGTCTTCTTGTTTGAGATTTAATCACCTAGAAGTAAAGATCTTATGGCTCATATAGACAACAATATCATAAGTGAGGGTTACTCTACTAGTAGACCACCTTTGTTGAATGGCTATAACTACACTTTATGGAAAGATAGAATTCATATTTATATTTCCTCCATTGATTTTGATTTATGGAATATTGTTATAAATCGTCCTTATGTTCCCTCTAAGATTATAAAGGGAAGAAGTGTTGAGAAAACTCTTAATGAGTTTGATGAAGATGATAAAAGGAAAATGACTTCAAACTTTATTGCTATGAATATTATTTGTTGTGCTCTTGATTTAGATGAATACAATAGAGTAAGTGGTTGTAATTCCGCATATAAAATGTGGAGATTACTTGAAGTTGCACATGAAGGATTGACATGTACATCAAATCAGGAAGAAAGTGAAAATGAAAAAAAATGATCAATCTGAGTTTGCAAACACTTGTCTTATGGCTCTTGAAGATGAAGTAAGTACTTCTACCTCACAAACTGTGCACATTAGTGAAAATAATTGCAATGATAATTGTAATATATTTGATCAAGATGAATTTGTTGCTAATCTCTATTATGAAATGAAGAAAGTCATCAAGAAGAATAAATTCTTGAAATGTCAAGTTGAAAATTTGTTATTGGAGAATGCTAAATTACTTGATGAAAATGCTTTATTGCTTTCTTCCAAAGTGACTTTTGATGAAAATATTATTGGTCTATGTGATAAGGTGAAATTTCTTGAAAATGCTAATAATGATCTTGTTATTAGAAACAAGAAATTGAATGACATGATGAGTGACTATGATGCTATGAAGTTGAGAATAGATGATTTAAGTGTTAGCTTACATAAACTCACATGTGGTAGAGATAATTTAAATAAATTACTTGGTGATCAAAGACTCTCTAATGATAAGAGAGGTATTGGTTTTATTTATACACGTGATGATGCCTTGCATACACACAAAAATATATCACACAAGAATATCTCACATGTGCATCATAAAGTACATCATACACATCACACACATACTCATATGTCATCAAGAATATGTTGTACCTATTGTGGTAAGTATGGCCATAAGGTAAATATATTCTATACCAAGAAGAAAATCGAGAATGGTGCAAAAAGTATTTGGATTGTTAAAACAAATTCGACTAATTCTCATTGATCCAAAGTCACTTGGATACCAAAAGTTTCATCTTCTTTGTAGGTAACTCAATATGTTGATCATGAAGGAGCAATACAACATGTCAAGAGAATTTGCTCAATCCACATGATCAAATATGATATACTAAGGTACATTGTTCTTCATGAAGGTCATGAAGAAATTCATTCTTTTGAGATTGAATCTTTAGTAAGAATTTCTTGGTTATGAATTATGTAAATTAGATCATAATGCTATATGTGGTTGAAAAGTGTTTTCAATACAAATACTTGATTAATTTTCTAATTGGTTTTTTGTATTTTGTATATACTCCTCATGCTAAATTATTTCCTCATGAAACATGTTAATTGCATATTGTGATAATTGAGTTGTCTTGTCATATTGTTTGATATAATTCTCTTACAAATTTTTCTCACAAACACTGATTATCCTATAAATATCATGATATAAGTGGATTTTGTCTTTAAGTAAAGACTGGTAGTTCTGGTGAACTTGCGGACGACCCTTGAGAAGGTTCTGGTCGACCGCATGGAATAATTGATCATCCACTAAGTGGACAGTAAGGTTGTGGACGATCTAAGGAAAAGTTTGGTCGACCGCATGCTCAAGAATGATCATCTACAAGTGTGAAGAAATGAAAATTTGTATGATATCTATTTTGATGATTTAGTTGAACAAAATGTTATATGCCTTTCTTTGAAAGTTGATGATGCATATCTTTGGCATTGTAAATGAGGACATGTTAGCATATATACTTTGCATATTTTTTTTCAAAACTTTAGTATGTTAGAGGTTTGCCTAACATTAATTTTGAGAAAGATCATATTTGTGATGCATTTAAACAAGTCAAGAGTTCTTTCAAATCAAAGAAAATGTCTCTACTTCAAAACCTCTTGAACTTGTACATATAGATTTATTTGGTGCTATGAGAACCATGAGAATTGGTGGCAAACTATATGTCTATGTGACTGTTGATGATTTTTATAGATTTACTTGGATATCATTCTTGTTGAGTAAAGATGAAGTTTTTGAAGCTTTTGTCAAGCTCTCTTTAAATAAGTACAAAACACCATTGGTTGCAAACTTATCTTCATTGGAAGTGATAATGGTAGAGAGTTTTACAATAGTATTTTTTACAAAATTATGTAATGAGAATGATATATCTCACAAATTTTCAATTGCAAAAGCTCCTCAACAAAATGGAGTTGTTGAAAGGAAAAATCATACTTTACAAGAAATGGCATTTTCCATACTATGTGAAAATATTTTTGGGTTGAATTTATGAATACTTCTCGCTATATTGTTAATAGAGTACTTCTTATATCCTTTGTTAATAAAACCCCTTATGAGCTTATGTTTGACAAAACTCCTTCCATTTCCTACTTTAAAGTGTTTGGTTGTAAATGGTTTATTCTAAATGTCAAAGACAATCTTGGTAAGTTTGACAAGAAATCCGATGAAGGTATGTTCATTGGCTACTCTTCAAATAGAAAAGCTTTTTGTGTTTACAATAAAAGAACTATGGTTATTGATGAAGCTATTCATGTTGTATTTGATGAGTCTAATATTTACTTGCCAAGAGATGAAAATGAAGGTGATTTTCAAGAGCTACTTATTGAGTCAACGAACAAAGATATTGTTCAATCAAATGAAGATCATTCAATACCTAAGGATGAAAGTGAAAAGATCATTGACATTCAAAAATCAACCTCACATGAAGGCAGAGTCAAGCCATGATTTTCCAAAGGAATGGAAATACGTCCATAATCATCCAAATGATCAAATCATTGGCAATCCCAATGAAGGGGTAAGAACAAGAAGTCACTTTATAAATTGTGTTGATAATCTTGCATTTTTTGTCTCATATAGTACCTAGGAGCATTGATGAGGCTCTTAGTGATGATTTTCGGATCATTGTCATCTAAGAAGAGCTAAATCAATTTGAAAGGAGCAAAGTTTGGGAACTTGTACATAAACCTTCAAATCACATCATTATTGGTACAAAATGGTTTTTTAGAAACATACTTGTTGATCATGGTATTGTCACTAGAAATAAGGCTACATTTGTTGCTCAAAGATATAATCAAGAAGAGGGCATTGATTATGATGAGATTTTTGCCCCAGTTACTATATTAGAGTCCATTAGAATGTTACTTGCATTTTCATATTTTATAGGTTTTAAATTATTTCAAATGGATGTTAAAAGTGCATTTCTATATTTGTTACATTCAATAGGTAGTTTATGTTGAACAACCTCCTGATTTTGTGCATGAATCTTTTGAAAATCATGTTTACAAACTTTCAAAAGCTTTATATGGTGTGAAACAAGCTCCAAGAGCTTAGCATGAAAGGCTTAGCAACTTCCTCATTGAAAAAGGATTGACTAGAGGAATTGTAGTCACTACACTATTTTTAAATAATAAAGTGCATGACATTTTAATTGTTCAAATTTATGTTGATATTATGTTTGAGTGAACTTTATTGTTCTGTTTATCCATTGGCCGAGAAAAGGTTCTATTTTAGAAAGCTATTGAGTGTTTATATACAATTGCTAATAAGTTTGTCATTGTATAGCTCTTTTAATTATCAAAACAACGATTCTTGGTTGATTAGAAGAAATTTCAAATAACACCTGAAGAAGGTGCAGTCGACCGCATCTTACGGGAGTATCGTCTGAAGAATGGCCAGTGGACTTGCGGAAGACCTCGAGAAAATCTTCGGTCGACCGCATGGTACAAGTCATCGACCGCAAAGTAGACAGAGGACATGCGGACGACCAATATCAAATTTCCGGTCGACCGCAGATTACTACTCATCGACCGCAAAGTAAGCAGAGAACTTGCGGACGACCACAATCAAATTGTTCGGTCGACCGCAGAAACTGATTCTATCGTCCGAAAGAAGAAATAACAAGGGATAAGCATATTGGATCAAAAGGTGGTTCAACCAAATCTCAAATGTTACCAAAGAAGAAGAAGAGCAACACTACTGACGAAGTCTGTCGTACGGACTCTCAAATTTAAACCTAACAATTCCTATGTAGATAGGGAAAGTAGGAACCAATCCACAGAGATTTGTCAACTCTTAAATTAAAATCGTTAATTGGAAAAGGTTTTGGGGGTTTTGGTATTTTGAGAATAAGGAAATGACAACAATTAAAATAAATATTTTTGAGGTTTTGGATTTTGTAAACAGAATTAAAACGAAATTTGGAATACAAATGATATAAAAAGCGTTAGCAAGGAACTAGTATCAAGTTATATTTTTCATGGGATTAATCATAGATAGATACATTATTAAGTAGTTGGTTTTAGAATCCCGATCAGCTCAGACAGATTCCTATCCTTACGAAATAGATTAATCCCGATCAGCTCAGACAGATTAATCACTAATTTAATTAAACACCACTACCAACCAGCGTGTATAGGATGCTCAATCAAATTGCATTAAACAAATAAGGCATCACCAACATTAAATTGTATATAACAATCAGCTTAATTATATACAATTTAAATTATATAATTCCGCTACTAATTTAATTCAGTCAAGAGCTGCAACTCAATTAAACTAGTAGATGCTACTTGAATTATTAATACAAGATTAGTAATCCTAGCTATATAATCACATTCATTAACTAGATTGTCAATCCAATTAATTCACACAATTATATTGGTTAAAACAGGAATTATATAAATACTTAATTAATATATATAAGTATATTAAATAAATACAAACATATATATATAGAAAGAAATATTGGATTCATATTAACTAAAGAAATTAGGCGGTTCAACCGGCCATTTAAATAAATTAAACTAAAAGTATGGAGGCTGGCCTTCCATAAAAAAAAGAATTAAAGACATAAAAATATATTAAACTAGTTAAGAGGCTCGGCCTTCCATAATACATAAAATAAAAGAGATAAAAGTAAATTAAACTAATAGGTGGCTCTGCCATCCATTTGCGATATTTAAAGTGCATAAAGCAAAATAAATAAAGACTAGGCGGGTAAACCAACCATAAGTCTAGTTAAATAAATCCAAATAGAAATTAAGTATAAAGAAAATTATCTCATAATCCCATTCATTAATAACTTAACACATATCCTTGCTAACAAAAGAAAATTACTCACAATACATATTTAATAAATATAAGATGAAATTTATAAACATTAGAAAGAAAATTTGAAAGATAAACTCCCCAGAAATATTGAAATTATCCGGACAGAATTTCTTTACTAAATATTACAAAAAGCCTTAAAATATTATTCTAAAAAATCTGGAAAATATACTAATATGAAGATAATAATAAAAGAAATAAATTGCAAAAGAAATGGAGAAGATTGGAGCTAAATTGGTGTCTAAATCATAAAAATAAGCTCCCTATTTATAGCCACAAAAATCAAGGGCAAAATGGTCATTTTGCACCCCAAAGTCTTGAAAATGTAGTTGGTGGCCTAATTTCCCAACTTCGCCACATGTCGCGTCCTCATTGGTCCAAGTTGCAGCTTCTAGAAGCGACACTTGTCACCTTCTGATTGCGCTACTTGTCATCGGATGATTGCGTCACGTGTCATCTTCTCATTGCGCCACGTCATTGCATGAAATAGATTTTTATTTATTTATTTTTTTTATTTTTTATCTTGTCCAATATTTCTTCATCTTCTTCTTTTTATCTCCATAATAAACTAAAATACACTGAAAAACTTACAAACAAAGAAATAGAAGGGAAACGTGAAATATATCCATTAAATAACATAATTAACCGATTTTCAAACAAAATATAGTCATTAAATAATATAAAACTCAGTTAATTTATGAGTACATCAACTACCTTATTCACAAGTAAGGAGAATTAAGTTTGATTCTATGACTATCTCAAGCTTTGAAATGTGATTCTTGAAAGTACCATCTATTCTAGTAAGTTTCCTTTTTGAAAATATTTTGAAGTATTTTGCTAAGGAAGGATGATATGATATTATTGTGCATGATGAGCCTATGTACTATGACTATATACTTTAATGCTATGCTAATCTAGAGAAAAATATTCTTGAAGGATATCAAATTGTATATTATGTGTCTAAAGTATATGGTATTGTTTTAAATTTCAATCACTATAACTTGGATGATATTTTGAGTGCTCCTATTGATGAGATTACATTTTTTTTTACTCACCAAATTTGCCATTATTATGCATTCTCCATTCAAGATTTTGAATATGCTTTTACAAATAAAGAATCCTTTGTGAATTTTGCAAAAAGGGAATCTATTGTTTTTAGTCTTGAACATAATATACTTTGTCTTATGTGCACTACTATATTTGTACTTGATGTACTCATAAATTAACTGATTTTTATGTTATTTAATGACTATATTTTGTTTGAAAATCGGTTAATTATGTTATTTAATGGATATATTTTACGTTTCCCTTCTATTTCTTTGTTTGTAAGTTTTTCAGTGTATTTTAGTTTATTATGGAGATAAAAAGAAGAAGATGAAGAAATGTTGGAGAAGATTAAAAAAATTAAAAAAAAATAAAAAAATAAAAATCTATGTCATCCGATGACGTGGTGCAATGAGAAGATGACACGTGGCGCAATCAGAAGGTGACAAGTGGCGCTTCTAGAAGCCGCAACTTGAACCAATGAGGACACGACATGTGGCGAAGTTGGGGAAATTAGGCCACCAACTACATTTTCAAGACTTTGGGGTGCAAAATGACCATTTTGCCCCTGATTTTTGTATTGCGAGTAATTTTCTTTTGTTAGCAAGGATATGTGTTAAGTTATTAATAAATGAGATTATGAGATAATTTTCTTTGTACTTAATTTCTATTTGGATTTATTTAACTGGACTTATGGTCGGTTTACCCGCCTAGTCTTTATTTATTTTGCTTTATGCACTTTAAATATCACAAATGGATGGTCGAGCCACCTATTAGTTTAATTTACTTTTATGTCTTTTATTTTATGTATTATGGAAGGCCGAGCCTCCTAACTAGTTTAATATATTTTTATGTCTTTAATTCTTTTTTTTTATGGAAGGCCGAGCCTCCATACTTTTAGTTTAATTTATTTAAATGGCCGGTTGAACCGCCTAATTTCTTTAGTTAATATAAATCCAATCTTTCTTTCTATATATATATATATATGTGTGTGTGTATTTATTTAATATACTGATATATATATTAATTAAGTATTTATATAATTCCCGTTTTAACCAATATAATTGTGTGAATTAATTGGATTGACAATCTAGTTAATGAATGTGATTATATAGCTAGGATTATTAATCTTGTATTAATAATTCAAGTAGCATCTACTAGTTTAATTGAGTTGCAGCTCTTGGTTTAATTAAATTAGTAGCGGAATTATATAATTTAAATTGTATATAATTAAGTTGATTGTTATATACAATTTAATGTTGGTGATGCCTTATTTGTTTAATGCAATTTGATTGAGCATCCTATACACGCTGGTTGGTAGTGGTGTTTAATTAAATTAGTGATTAATCTGTCTGAGCTGATCGGGATTAATCTATTTCGTAAGGATAGGAATCTGTCTGAGCTGATCGGGATTCTAAAACCAACTACTTAATAATGTATCTATCTATGATTAATCCCATGAAAAATATAACTTGATACTAGTTCCTTGCTAACGCTTTTTATATCATTTGTATTCTAAATTTCGTTTTAATTCTGTTTACAAAATCCAAAATCTCAAAAATATTTATTTTAATTGTTGTCATTTCCTTATTCTCAAAATACCAAAAAAACCCCCCAAACCTTTTCCGATTAACGATTTTAATTTAAGAGTTGACAAATCTCTGTGGATTCGATTCCTACTTTCCCTATCTACATAGGAATTGTTAGGTTTAAATTTGAGAGTCGTACGACAGGTTTCGTCAAATTTTGGCGCCGTTGCCGGGGATTTGTTTTAATTTCTTCTATTAAAATTGTTAATCTTTTTATTTTGTTACAGATTTCATTCCTTTGGTGATATTCAGATACAAATTTCATTCCTTTGGTGACGCCAGACAACAAGTTCATTGTTGTATGCACTTAAGAAGTGGTAAGATCACCGGGGAAGAATAAGGGAGTAAAACACCAGTTGAGATCAGAGAACAAGCTACAGATTTTGAAGAAGACAAAGTAGAAAATCAACCGGATATCCAACTTATTCCTGGTGATATTCTTCATGCTCATCTTTTTAATATGGCTTTGAATCAAAGATCTCTAAAAAAACTCACTGCTCCTACTCTTGATGAACAACCTTTATGCATTATTTTTCCACAAGTTGATGCTAATTTTAAAATGCATACTGGTTTTATACAATGTTTGCCAACATTTAATGGATTACTTGGAGAAGATCCACTTAGGCACATTAAGGAATTTCATGTTATTTGCACTAATTTGAAACAAGAAGGTAAAAGAGATGAAGTTATTAAACTGCGTTCTTTTCCTTTTAGTTTACAAAATAGTGCAAAAGATTGGTTATATGATTTGCCTTCGGGATCTATTCAAGATTGGACTGGTATGCAAAGAGCTTTTCTAGCTAAATATTATCCTGCATCTAGAACTGCAACAGTCCGAAAGGATATAAGTGGCATAAGACAACAAACTGGTGAAACATTGTATGAATATTGGGAAAGATTTAAAAGATTATGTGCTAGTTGTCCTCATCATCAAATACCTGAACAACTATTAATTCAATATTTTTATGAGGGTTTGATTTCTTATGATAGGATGACTATTGATGCTGCTAGTGGTGGTGCTCTTTCAGATAAAACTCCACAAGCTGCACGTGAATTAATAGCTAACATGGCTGCTAATTCACAATCTTTTAACACCAGGAATGATACCGTAAGAAAGGTAAATGAAGTAGATGCATCATCATCATCATCATCTACACAAATTGAGCAAAGACTAGATCATCTTACCAATTTAGTTGGTCAATTAGTTGGGAAAAGAATCAATGCACCGGTAAAAGCATGTGGAATTTGTTTAGGCAATGACCATTCTACAGATTCTTGTCCTACACTATTTCAAGAGAAACAAGCCAATGCAATGGGTAATTTTCAAAACCAACCTCAGAGAAGACACAATCCATTCTCCAACACATACAATGAAGGGTGGAGAGACCATCCTAACTTTAGATGGAGTAACCAAGGGATTAGGCCACCAATGAACCCACCAGGTTTTGTTCCTAATCAACACCAAAATCCTCCTCAACCTCCTCAGAACCAACAACAGAGTATGTCTTTAGAAGATATGGTAAAATATCTAGCCTCAAGTTCTTTATCTTTTCAGAGAGATACCATGTCCTTCCAAAAGGATACAAAGTCCAGCATTCACAACTTGGAGAATCAGGTAGGACAAATGGCTTCTGAGTTAGGTCAATTGAAAACACAACTTTTCAATAAACTTCCATCACAACCACTCAATCCCAGAGAGAATGCTAGTGCCGTAACATTAAGAAGTGGTAAAGTGTTGGAGGAATTCAAGAGACTAGAGGAGAATAAAGGCACGAAGAAAGCAACTATTTCAAGCCCAGCATCTTCCGACAAAGTTCCTCAAATAGGAGAATCTTCTTCTTCTATTCCCAAGGTAAGTCCTCCTTTCCCTAATAGGTTAACTAAGAACAAGAAAGATGAGGAAGAAAAAGATGTTATGGAGATCTTCAAGAAAGTTGAAGTCAACATTCCTCTTTTGGATGCAATAAGACAGATTCCTCATTATGCTAAGTTCCTAAAAGAACTTTGTACCAACAAGAAGAAGCTTAAAGGTAACGAGAGAATCAGTGTGGGGGAATGTGTGTCTGCTGTTCTCCAACAGAAACTTCCTCCAAAGCAGAAAGATCCAGGTATGTTCGCTATCCCTTGTACAATTGGTGATAAGGTAGTCTCAGGTTGTATGCTAGATTTAGGAGCATCTATTAATGTCATGCCTTATACAATCTATAACTCTTTAAATTTGGGACCAATGAAGCCTACTAGAATTGTTATTCAGTTAGCTGATAGGTCTGTGGCTTATCCAGAAGGAGTAATAGAAAATGTACTGGTTAAAGTAAATGATTTAGTATTCCCTGCAGATTTTTACATTTTGAAAACTGAGGATAGCCAAAATACTTGTTCATCACAGTCATCTATTCTGTTAGGTAGACCATTTTTGAAAACTGCTAGAACTAAAATTGATGTAAATGAAGGTACTTTATCAATGGAATTTGATGGTGATAAAATTTCTTTTAACATATTTGATGCCATTAAGTACCCTTCTGATGAATGTTCTACAGTTTCTGTTGTGTATATTATAGATCCACTTATTGAAGATATTTTTGATTTGAGCTATACTGAAATGATGCAATCCATTATGAACTTGAGCATAGATGAAAATGTTCTTGACACTTTATCTGTAGAATGTGACAATGAACTCAAACAAGCTGTCAAGGATTTATCTGTTTGTCCTGTTAGTAATTCTAAAATTGCATTACCAAGCTCACATGATAAAATCGTACCATCTGTTGTTTGTCCCCCGTCACTTGAGCTTAAAGTTTTACCTTCTCATTTGAAATATGCATATTTGAGTGAAGGTAATGCTTTACCTGTTATTATTGCTAACAATCTCTCATCTTCCCAAGAAGAGAGGTTAGTTTCTGTGCTTAGGGACAACAAGACTGCCATCGGCTGGACTTTAGCCGACATTAAAGGTATTAGCCCATCAACATGCATGCACCGTATATTGTTAGAAGATGGAGCTAAACCAACCAAAGAGTCACAAAGGAGACTAAACCCGCCTATGATGGAAGTAGTAAAAGCTGAAATTCTAAAACTTCTTGATGCTGGTGTCATCTATCCCATCACAGATTCACATTGGGTAAGTCCTGTACATGTTGTTCCAAAGAAAAGTGGAATAACTATTGTGGAAAACTCTGAAGGTGAGAAAATTCCTACTAGAGTGCAAAACGGTTGGAGAGTCTGTATAGACTACAGGAAACTTAATGCATCAACTAGGAAAGACCATTTTCCCCTTCCTTTCATGGATCAAATGTTAGAACGTCTATCTGGTCGTTCTCATTATTGTTTCCTTGATGGTTATTCTGGTTATTTTCAGATTGCTATTGCCTTAGAGGACCAAGGTAAGACAACTTTTACATGCCCATTTGGTACTTATGCTTATATAAGAATGCCTTTTGGTCTATGCAATGCACCTGCTACCTTTCAAAGATGCATGATGTCCTTATTTTCTGATTTTGTCACAAATATCATTGAAATTTTCATGGATGATTTTACTGTCTACGGAAATTCATTTGATTCCTGTTTAGAAAATTTGGAACTTGTGCTTAAACGGTGTGTTGAAACTAACCTTGTTCTCAATTATGAAAAATGTCATTTTATGGTAGAATAAGGAATTGTTTTAGGGCACGTAGTTTCACCAAAAGGACTGGCCGTTAACAAAGCCAAGATTGATGTGATTAAGTCTATTCCTTATCCTTCTACGGTAAGAGAGGTAAGATCTTTCTTAGGCCATGCTGGATTTTATAGAAGGTTTATTAAGGATTTCTCTAAAACTGTTCAACATTTATGCAAGTTATTACAAAAAGAACATAAATTCAATTTTGATGAAGGTTGTAAGCATGCTTTTAAACTGTTAAAAGAGAAATTGATTTCATCACCTATCATTCAGCCCCCTAATTGGAATTTTCCTTTTGAGATAATGTGTGATGCTAGTGACAAAGCGGTTGGAGCTGTTTTAGGTCAGAAAATAGATAAAGTTCCTCATGTGATATATTATGCCCCATGCAATTATACCACAACTGAGAAGGAACTCTACTATGTTATTTTTGCTCTAGAAAAATTTATATCTTATCTGTTGGGAACAAAAGTAATTGTTTATTCAGATCATGCAGCTCTAAAGTACCTATTAAAGAAGAAAGAGTCTAAACCAAGACTATTGAGATGGATTCTCTTACTCCAGGAATTTGACCTTGAAATCCGAGATAAGAAAGGAGCAGAGAATCTTGTTGCTGATCATTTGAGTCGACTGACATATGAAGGGGAAGTATCTCCTATCTCTGATTTATTTCCTGATGAGCATTTTTATGCATTGCATGGAATTATACCTTGGTATGCTGATATGGTTAATTATATTGTTACCAAAGTATTTCCAAATCATTTATCTAAGCCTCAAAAGGATAAAATTAGAAATGACTCAAAACATTACCTTTGGGATGATCCCTACCTATTCAAAAGCTGCGCAAACAATGTCATACGCAGATGTGTTCCAAATAATGAAATTCAATCCATATTGAATTTTTGTCATACTTTTGAATGTGGAGGTCATTTTGGACCAAAACGAACAGCTAGAAAAATTCTGGAAAGTGGATTTTATTGGCCTACTCTTAACAAAGATGCATATTACTTTGTTAAATCTTGCAATGAATGTCAAAGAGTTGGTAATATATCCAAGAAAGATGAAATGCCTTTGAAGACTATATTAGTTTGTGAACTTTTTGATGTATGGGGCATTGATTTCATGGGACCTTTTCCTTCATCTTTTGGAAATACTTACATCTTACTTGCAGTGGATTATGTATCCAAATGGATTGAAGCTAAGGCTACTCGAACGAATGATTCTAAAGCAGTTGTGACATTTATCAAGGACAATATATTCCATAGATTTGGAATACCAAAGGCCATAATCAGTGACACGGGTACGCATTTTTGCAACAAGGTAGTAGAAACTCTGTTTAAAAAATATCATGTTTCTCATAAAGTTTCTACTGCTTATCATCCTCAAACAAATGGACTTGCTGAAATCTCTAACAGGGAAATTAAGTCTATTCTAGCTAAAGTAGTCAATCCTAATAAGAAAGACTGGAGCCTTAGATTGGGAAATGCTCTTTGGGCATATAGAACTGCATTTAAAACCCCTATTGGTATGTCACCATTTAGGTTGGTTTATGGTAAAGCCTGTCATCTACCTGTGGAATTAGAACATAAGGTATTTTGGGCCATTAAACAATGTCATCTTAATCTTGATGATGCACAATCTAATCGAAAACTGCAGATTCAAGAACTAGAAGAGATTAGAAATGATGCATATGTTAATTCCTGGATTGCAAAAGAAAAGATGAAATATTACCATGACAAAAATCTTTCAAGGAAAAATTTCAATATTGGTGATAAGGTTCTACTCTATAATTCTCGTCTGAGACTGTTTCCAGGAAAGCTAAAGTCAATGTGGATTGGCCCATTTGTTATCATTAATATCTTTAATCACGGGTCAGTTGAGATAAAAAGTCTTCAAACGAGCAAAATTTTCAAAGTGAACGGTCATCTCCTTAAACCTTTTCATGAAGGTTTTGTCGGACAAATTATCGATTCCGTTGCTTTTGAAGACCCACTACAAGAAAGGAATTGAAATCTGTGCTTGTCGAGTCTAAGACATTAAACAAGGGCGCTGTGTGGGAGGCAACCCATCGCTTTCTTAAATACTTTTGAATTGTTTGATTTTCCTTTTTCACTTTTTAACTTGCAGGCCTAGCAGAAATTGTTGAATACGTGTCTTCTCGAATACTGAAAGACGGCGTATTTAAGTTAATTAAAAGTCCAACAGTGATTAAACACGGCTTTAAATAGCTTGCTTAATTGTTGAAAGAATCACCAAACGATTTTTGCTAATTTCCTTTCAAGAGTAATTTCATCTGCAAGGTATTTCTTTCCTTTTTACATTTCAGTTTGTCTTTCCATCCCTTCTTTCTTTCTATCTCTTTGTTACATAATGGATGATTCGTTAATGAAAATGAGAAGATATTATCCATTGCTCCCTATTAATTATTTGAGAAAAATCTATCTTATGAGATTGGAGCGTATGAAATTACTAGTATCCATTGGAATGCCTGAGGATATTAGGTGGATAATTGAAGCTAAGGTCCAAATTAGTGGTGAACATCCAACTTTTTCCAAACGTCCACCTGGGTTGGGGAAGAGTAGTTATGCAAAGAAACGGAGAGGTAAAAGAATGAGAGTCTGTTATAAATGTGCTAGATGGAACTGTGATACCAGTTGTCGTTCACTTGGGTATTTATCCGATAATCGAGAAGACAAAATTGCTTTCATTAAGAATGGACTGAGTAAAGAGTCATTAGATGATATCAAACTGACTCTTGATTCGCATTCTAGTGGATACGTTCAAATGGAAATTCTCAGGTTATGGAAACAATTCAAAATTGAACAACTTCGGTACACTCTTCGGTATCTGAATTTAAACGATCCCGTTTGTCAGTTTTTAAGAAAGCTGGATGAGCAGCATACCCCCGACTTGTAGAAGGTGTTTGAAACCGTTACTGGACGTAAAACCAGAGGAAGATGTGAGCCACAATCACAACTACTTGTTTTTATTTGTTTCTTCCTTGATTTGTTTTATTTGTTTGTTTTCTTTTTAGTGTGTAACAGAATCACTTTTGAAGTCGTTACTATGGAAGGTTCATCAATCAGAAGTCTAACAAACATCGCAGTGTTTGGAGGAACGACCGTGGGTGTTACTGTTTCGCATCTAACTGCTGTTATCCAATTGGGAAGAGTACTAGCTCATCGAAAGATCGGTCTAGTATATGGAGGAGGAAATGCTGGATTAATTGGAGAGGTTGCTCAAGCACACCAGTCATACCAAACACTTGTTCAGATTGAAACAAATCAGCCAAACAAAGTTATTGCGGTAGGTGTAATTCTCACTCCTCTGAAACAAATATATGGCAAAACAATTGGACATGAGGTACAAACAAAATCATTTTATGAACGCATGACACTCATGTTGCATAACTGTGATGCTTTCATAGTCATACCAGGATGATATGAGGTATTAGAATGCTTGTTCAATTTAACATTCTGGTTTAACATGAAACTGCACACTAAACCAATTGGTCTTTTAAATGTTGATCACTACTTTGATGGTTTGTTAGCATTTCTTGACATAGATGTTACACATAAGCTTCTATCTCCAGTAGCACGAAGAATAATTGTATCTGCACCCACAACCAAGGAGCTATTGGATGAATTAGTGACTTTTGTACCAGAGACAGATCCAGAAGTACCTCCAATTAAATGGTTAATTTCCGGTAACAAGCGAAAAAGAGATTCAATGGATTTAGAGTTAAAGTTGTAAGTTTTTTCTTTTTAAATAAATGTGTGTTATTTTCTTTTTATTAAAAGCTGTGGAATAATGTTGTTGTTTTTAAAACTTTGTGTGTTTTTTCATTGAGGACAATGTAATTCCCAAGTGTGGGGGGTGGTTTGAGTAAAGAGTCAAGTGATTAAACTCATTTGATTCTTGATCCACACCTTTAAAAACATTGTTTTTAATAATTTGTTGTTTTGTTGAATAAATCATGCATGTATTATAACTTTTTAAGATATTAGGTAATTTTGTGTTAAATTTTTCAGTCATTTTATAATTGTACCCCTTTTTGTAATTTTTTTTTCGAATAAATCAATTGAATATCTTAGCAATTTGACAAAAATATTCTTATTTAACTAATGTGGCTAAATGTTTTATGTTATGAAACCCAGAGTTAAAAACATTAGTATTTTGACTTGATGATAATGTAAGTTTACTATGTGTTTTAGTACATTTAAGGTCACTCTCTACACACTAGAACTTGTTCTTTCACATGTTTGAGACGAAATTTAAATAAGATCTTGGTTGATTTGGGGATGACATAAGGCTTTCTTTGATAGTTTGAGCCTTTCTAAACGAACCATACTTATATATATCCCTCGATCCTACTTTGAGCCAACAAGTATGAATGGTTTCATTACCATTTAATTTCTTTGATAATTAGCCTCGTTTATTACTTTTCTATCCAAATATTTTATTGAGAATGTATTACCATGTGTTAATCTGTATAGAAAAGTTATGAACACTGCTGATAAAAGATTACGAGATATTGCCAAAAAAACCGAAAGGTAAAAAAAAAAAAAAAAAGCTCATAGATATGATCTCAAAAAAAAAAAAGAGAAGAAAAATAAAGAAAAGAAAAGAAAAAGAAAAAGAAAATAGAAAAGTGTGAAAAATGAAGAGATATCATGGCTAAGGTTTTCTTCAAGAGGTGGTAATTCATTTTCAATTTAAACTCTTGAAATATTTTGTATATCCCTATCTTTCAATTGTAACCAAATCCCGAGCTTAACATTACAAGCCTAAAAGTCCTATTTGACCCAGATCGACCAAAATCTTCATGATTAGTGGAGAATATGTGAGTTTACAAGCTTATAAGTTGTGTTGAGAAACTAAGAATGTATTTTTATTTACATAGTGACTTTGTTATTATCCTTTCATTATACTAATAGCATGTTTAAAATAAAAAAAATTTATTCAGGGTTTTATGTTTTTCACAGTCACATTTTGTTAAATTCGAATATTAATGTTAAACTTGTAATGATAATCAAGCACACGAACACAATTGCTTTTCAAATAAAAAGGGGTTAATTGTGAAAGTTGTATTGAAATTTATATAACACTTTGTTACCTTATTAATCTTGTTTAAGTTATTTATATTTGTATATTGTGTGTTTATATTTTGCTTGAGGGCAAGCAAAGAGATAGTGTGGGGGAATTTGATGTACTCATAAATTAACTGATTTTTATGTTATTTAATGACTATATTTTGTTTGAAAATCGGTTAATTATGTTATTTAATGGATATATTTCACGTTTCCCTTCTATTTCTTTGTTTGTAAGTTTTTCAGTGTATTTTAGTTTATTATGGAGATAAAAAGAAGAAGATGAAGAAATGTTGGAGAAGATAATAAAAAATAAAAAATAAAAAATCTATGTCATCCGATGACGTGGCGCAATGAGAAGATGACAAGTGAGGCATTCAGAAGATGACAAGTGGCGCAATCAGAAGGTGACAAGTGGCGCTTCTAGAAGCCGCAACTTGGACCAATGAGGACGCGACATGTGGCGAAGTTGGGGAAATTAGGCCACCAACTACATTTTCAAGACTTTGGGGTGCAAAATGACCATTTTGCCCCTTATTTTTGTGGCTATAAATAGGGAGCTTATTTTTATGATTTAGACACCAATTTAGCTCCAATCTTCTCCATTTCTTTTGCAATTTATTTCTTTTATTATTGTCTTCATATTAGTATATTTTCCAGATTTTTTACAATAAAATTTCAAGGCTTTTTGTAATATTTAGTAAAGAAATTCTGTCCGGATAATTTCAATATTTCCGGGGAGTTTATCTTTCAAATTTTCTTTCTAATATTTATAAATTTCATCTTATATTTATTAAATATGTATTGTGAGTAATTTTTCTTTTGTTAGTAAGGATATGTGTTAAGTTATTAATAAATGAGATTATGAGATAATTTTCTTTGTACTTAATTTCTATTTGGATATATTTAACTGGACTTATGGTCGGTTTACCCGTCTAGTCTTTATTTATTTTGCTTTATGCACTTTAAATATCGCAAATGGATGGCCGAGCCACCTATTAGTTTAATTTACTTTTATGTCTTTTATTTTATGTATTATGGAAGGCCGAGCCTCCTAACTAGTTTAATATATTTTTATGTCTTTAATTCTTTTTTTATGGAAGGCCGAACCTCCATACTTTTAGTTTAATTTATTTAAATGGCCGGTTGAACCGCCTAATTTCTTTAGTTAATATAAATCCAATCTTTCTTTCTATATATATATATATATGTGTGTGTATTTATTTAATATACTGATATATATATTAATTAAGTATTTATATAATTCCTGTTTTAACCAATATAATTGTGTAAATTAATTGGATTGACAATCTAGTTAATGAATGTGATTATATAGCTAGGATTATTAATCTTGTATTAATAATTCAAGTAGCATCTACTAGTTTAATTGAGTTGCAGTTCTTGGTTTAATTAAATTAGTAGCGGAATTATATAATTTAAATTGTATATAATTAAGCTGATTGTTATATACAATTTAATGTTGGTGATGCCTTATTTGTTTAATGCAATTTGATTGAGCATCCTATACACGCTGATTGGTAGTGGTGTTTAATTAAATTAGTGATTAATCTGTCTGAGCTGATGAGGATTAATCTATTTTGTAAGGATAGGAATCTGTCTGAGCTGATCGGGATTCTAAAACCAACTACTTAATAATGTATCTATCTATGATTAATCCCATGAAAAATATAACTTGATACTAGTTTCTTGCTAACGCTTTTTATATCATTTGTATTCCAAATTTCGTTTTAATTCTGTTTACAAAATCCAAAACCTCAAAAATATTTATTTTAATTGTTGTCATTTCCTTATTCTCAAAATACCAAAAAACCCCCAAAACCTTTTCCGATTAACGATTTTAATTTAAAAGTTGACAAATCTCTGTGGATTCGATCCCTACTTTCCCTATCTACATAGGAATTGTTAGGTTTAAATTTGAGAGCCGTACGACAGGCTTCGTCAGTACTCATAGATGGTCATAGGACATCTATTATTCATTTGCACATGTTTATTATGCTAATTATGTTCAAAGGAAAATGAGTAGATCTTGGTTATCTTATGGATATTGTTCTTTGTTAAGAATGCTAAGAAAATAGCAAAGAGCCTACTTTATGGAAGGTTGCTTTAAAGAGTGTTCAAACATTTTGAAATATCTTTACTTGAGGTTGTTGACATGAGATATCTTCATAAACATGATTTTGTTGCATACAAGAGAATGCATGACTTATGTTTCAATGATGATTGGGAGTTGAGAAAGAAAATATCTCAAGAAGATTTACTCCAAGTCATTAACGAAATCGCAAGATTGATGGGTGAAAATGTACTCATTATTATTTGAAAGAGCATTCATGAGAAATGAATTGGTCAAGAAGAAGCTAATCACTTGTTACTTCCACCAGAGAAAGAATAAGGAAAGGGAAGACATCAATGGAAAAAGGAAAAGGAAACTCCTTTTGATACTTCTATTAGAAAGAAACTGAGTGAAGGAAAATGTTTGATGCAAGAGGAATATAAGTTTTATTCCTCACACAAAAGATGCCTTGTGGAATGATTTGGAGCATCTCTCAAACAATATGGATATTATCTTTGAGAAGTTTAATACTAAAATCCAAGATGTGTTTGAAGAAGTTGTTCAACATGAAATCAAGAGTAAAGTTTCTTCATCACAAGGTTGACAATATATCTACTCATCTTGAGACATTATATGGAGTCCACATAGATATTTCTTCACATTTTGATGAGAAGACCACATATATGACAAAGAATCATATTACTCCTATTGTTGTGTCATCAAGTAGTATTGAGCCATCTATTGTTGCTGATACATCCTCTACCATCATTTTAGAGGATACCACTGTAGTGACTACTATTGATGATCTACCAGTTGAAGCTATTATCATTCCGGAAACCACTTCTTCAACATAATCATTTTTGCAGTTTAAGGTCTATGCTCCCAAGCATCGGACTCTAGCTTTGGCTACTTGAGGATCATCTTTATACCTTTCATTTTCTTTTTATATCTATAATGCACTATTTTCATATGTTTTCTGCTACATTATGATCTCTTCATGAAAGCCCTAAAGCTTTTAATGTCTTAATTTTGATTAATGACAAACATTGATGAGGACTAATGTCTTATTTGTACAAGTGATAGAGTTTTTGGATTCATGATTTAATCCATGCAAGAACAGGATTTCAAGTCTTCAAGGAAGTATACAAGTCAAGACTATCAAGATTTGAAGACTAGCTTTTATTGGATTAGATAGGAACTAGAGGTATAGTCTTAGAGTTTTATATTTTGATATATCTAGTTCTACCTCTAATTGAGTAATGGTTTCTAAAGTTTGCTCTATGAACTTAAAACGTTATTTCAAAATGTTTTTAATATGTTAAAATATGTTTAGGTATTTCGAAAACCATGCATCGTAATTTCAAAACTTAAATGGTTCATAAACTCTTGTTGGATTGATACCATAACTTATATGGTTGATTGAAATCATCATTTGTGTGTTAGAGTATTGTTGATACACAAATGAACATGTTTCAGTCGACCTAAAGTGGTCCAGGTATCGTCCATAAGCTAGTTTATCTTGTGGATGCATGTGCTGTCAAATTTGTTCATCTGCCAACTTGTGGACGACCATGAGGTCGACCGCAGGTGAAGTGAGGTCGACCGCAGGTGAAGTCCGGTCGACCGGAGGATGAAAAATCATCATCCGGTGGTTGTCCAGTGAACTTGAGGATGATGGTGCGGACGACCAAGTCTGATTTGCGGTCGACCGCACTTCCTGAGTGGGTTTCCAACAGCTTATTTTTTGACCGTTGGAAACAAACTTTTAAATACCAAAACCTTTGGAATTCTTTCTAAGAAGATTTTTTGAGCAAAAACATTGTATATCTTGATCCTATAACATCTTAGAAATATTCCAAAACCCTTTCAAAACATCAATCTTGTTAAAATCATTAAAGAAGGGTTTTTACATTCAAAGGTGTATTTTGAGCAATCTTGACAAGCCATTACTCAAAGAGGTGATTGTGATTCAACTTGATATATCTTCACATTAAGGTGATATCTATCAAACTCTCTATCTTTTATTATTGATTGTAATTGTATCAAGGTTGCAAGTAGCATAAAACCCTAAGTGTTAGGGTGAGCCTTGTGTAGGTTGTTTTGTATTCAAGGTTTGTTTGTAAAACCTTTGGGTGAACCTTGAATTGAATTGTTGTGTTAGGATTCACTAAGGAGAGTGGTGGGATTATTGTATAATCAAGGTTGTGTTGTAAAACTCAAGGATTGAGTTAGCCTTGATTGGTTTGAGAGGTTATTTGTAAAACCCTAAGGTGAATTGGGTGAGCCTCTTTTGTAATCTCATTTATTTGATTAGTGAAGGGATTTGATAAATCCTTGAGTAGGTAACTCAAGGTAGTGGATTAGGTTTTGTTGGATAAACCGAACCACTATAAATCATTGTGTTCATTGTTCTAATTTCTGCATTTTACTTGAACACTTTATTTCTCACACAACTAGCACACCAAGTGTTTGATATTTGTTGTCAAAGAGGTGTTTTATTGAATTAGGTTTAAAAATCGGATAAAAACCTAATTCACCCCCCTCTTAGGTTTTTCACTTCATATAGTAAAATTTAAGTAATGTAGTTTGTTAGTTTGATTATTCCCCATGATGACTCCTTAGTAAATTGAGAGATTTTATTATATGCTTTTGACCTTATTTTAATCCTTTATACACATTCTTTTTGAATGATGACAAAGGTGGAGAAAAACTAAGTGTTGATAGCAATGTTTAGGAGTTATATTTGTGTTGTGTTCTTTTGGAAACTAACATTATGCAGGAAGATGAAGATCGAGAACACTTACAACAAAAGGGGAGAATTCAATGCAAAGAGGAGAAACCATCTAAAGAAAGATTGATGCACTCATAAATTAACTGATTTTTATACTATTTAATGGCTATATTTTGTTTAAAAATCGGTTAATTGTGTCATTTAATTGATATATTTCACATTTCCTTTCTATTTCTTTGTTTATAAGTTTTTCAGTGTATTTTAGTACATTTTGGAGATAAAAAGAAGAAGAAGTGAAGATGAAAAAAAAAAAAAATCGATGAACAGTAACTCCGGTGAACAGTACCACCGTCGATGATGACATCACTGCTTACGTCATGAACAGTATCCGTCGGCTGGTCAAAGTCAACAAGTCAACCTGCTCCTAGAAATTTCCCTATAAATATGCTAGCTTCATTTCTCATTTGAGACACCAATTTAGCTCCAATCTTCTTCATTTCTTTTGTAATTTCTTTCTTTTATTATTATCTTCATATTAATATAATTTCTAGAATTTTTAGAATAGTTTTTCAAGTCTTTTTGTAAAATTTAGTAAAGAAATTCTGTCCGGATAATTTCAATATTTTCGAGGAGTATTTCTTTCAAATTTTCGTTTTAATGTTTATAAATTTCATCTTATATTTATTAAATATGGATTGTGAGTAATTTCCTTTTGTTAGTAAGGATATGTGTTAAGTTATTAATAAATGGGATTATGAGATAATTTTCTTTGTACTTAATTTCTATTTGGATTTATTTAACTGGACTTATGGTCGGTTTACCCGCCTAGTCTTTATTTATTTTGCTTAATGCACTTTAAATATCGCAAATGGATGGCCGAGCCACCTATTAGTTTAATTTACTTTTATGTCTTTTATTTTCTTTTTTTTTATGGAAGGCCGAACCTCCATACTTTTAGTTTAATTTATTTAAATGGCCGGTTGAACCGCCTAATTTGTTTAGTTAATATAAATCCAATATTTCTTTATATATATATATATATTTGTATATTTATTTAATATACTTATATCTATATATTAATTAAGTATTTATGTAATTCCTGTTTTAATTAATATAATTATGTGAATTAATTGAATTGACAATCTAGTTAATAAACGTGATTATATAGCTAGGATTATTAATCTTGTATTAATGATTCAAGTGGCATCTACTAATTTAAGTGAGTTGCAGCTCTTGTCTTAATTAAATTAGTAGTGGAATTATATAATTTAAATTGTATATAATTAAGCTGATTGTTATATACAATTTAATGTTGATGATGCCTTATTTACTTAATGCAATTTGATTGAACATCCTATACATGCTGTTGGTAGTGGTGTTTAATTAAATTAGAGATTAATCTGTCTGAGCTGATCGGAATTAATCTAATTTGTAAGGATAGGAATCTGTTTGAGCTGATCGGGATTCTAAAACCAATTACTTAATAATGTCTTGATCTATGATTAATCCCATCAAAAATATAACTTGATACTAATTCCTTGCTAACGCTTTTTAATTCTATTCTCAAAATACCAAAAACCCCCAAACCCTTTCCAATTAATGATTTTAATTTAAGAGTTGACAAATCTCTGTGGATTCGATCCCTACTTTCCCTATTTACATAGGAATTGTTAGGTTTAAATTTGAGAGCCGTACGACAGGCTTCGTCAAAGATACTTGAAGTTCAATCATCTTTTGAGGGAAATCAAGAATAGGTACAAAAGGGACGAAATGAAAAAAGGGGAGAATTTGAGGAACTTGAAATATTTGAATTGCACTTGACGATCACGTTCATCAAAACCAAGAAGAAGAGAAAATAACTTTAAAAGGTTAAGTATGGCTATCCTTGGTTTAAAATTTATGTATTTCTAAGTTTTTGAGATATTGAGAATGAAGGAGAATGGGAATTGTGTGTTGATCGCCGAGTTGGCCATTTGTGTGATTTTATGTGATATATCTCATCTCTTTTGCATTGTGATATTGGATTTTATAAGAGTTACAAAGGAAACTCTGTCAAAATTTTTACAAAACTCATGCAGATTTATAGGGGGAGCTTTATGATTGTATTTTAAATGTTTTTAATTATGGAAGGAAGGATGATACGGAGGTTGGTGGAAAAATAGGCTTCTTTAAGCCTATATAAGCTAGGAAGTGATCTCATATACTTACAATGAATACTTTCATTTTGAGATCCAATATTTGTTCGAAAAATGTTACATTCTATATATTTCTTGATATCATCAAACTAAATGGCTATATGCTATGTGTGATATCATACTGAAAGCCCTAAAGCTTTTAATGTCTTAATTTTGATTAATGACAAACATTGATGAGGATTAATGTCTTATTTGTACAAGTGATAGAGTTTTTGGATTCATGATTTAATCCATGCAAGATCGAAGTTTCAAATCTTCAGGAAAGAGCTTTTTATGTCAAGCATTAAAGATAAGCATTTCTGGATTAGATAGGATCGAGAGGTGTCACTTTATTCTTTATTTATCTTTAGATATCTCTAGGTCTACCCCTTTGAGTAATAAGTTCTATAGGTTGCTCAATAAAAGTGAAATGATTTTCAACATGCATTTCATTTAGATAAAACATGAGTTGGGTATTTGAAATGATTTTCAAAATACATGCACATACTTCAAAATTCATAAAATATATTTTGCAAACTCTTGGAGTTGTTTGGAAACTTGTTATGCATAGTTTTAATGCATATGTGGTCGACCTGACAAAAGTGTGGACGACCACAGATCATGCGGTCGACCAGACTTCTCAGAGTATCGTCCGCTGTATGTCCAGAACTCTCTGGAACACTTGCGGATGATGGAGCGGTCGACCGAAATTCTGAGCTCATCGTCCGCAGGTTGTCCAGAGTTCTCTGGAACATTTGCGGATGATGGTGCGGACGACCTTCCTGATTTGCGGTCGACCGCACTTCTCATGAGTGGGATTCAAACAGCCATTTTTATGACCGTTGGTGCATACATATAAATACCCAATCGTTTAAAAAATTCAATAACACTACTTTTTGAGAAAAAATCTGATCCTAACACTTCATAGAACCTCTGGAGATTATTTTGAAACCAAAACATAACATTCATATTGTGAAATCCATCAAAGTGAGATTCATACAAAATCATTGGGGTTCTTGAGCAACTTACAAGAAAATATTACTCAAAGAGGTATTTATGCTTTATATTGATATATCTTCACATTAAGGTGATTTCATATATCAAACTCTTCTTATTCATATCTTGATTGATTTGTTCAAGGTTGCATTGAGCTTAAAACTCTAAGGGTTAGAGCGAGCCTTGAATCATAGAAAATTGTGATTGTATTTAGAGTATCTTTTTCATTAATTGTTGTAATAGAGATAGGTGTGTAAACAAGCTTATATTGTAAAACTTAAAGTGTTGATTGAACCTTGGTTAGTTAAGAGGTTTGTGTTGTAAAACCCTAAGGGAATTGGGTGAGCCTCTATTGTATTCTCTCTTACTATATTAGTGAAAGGTTTTGTGAAATCCTTGAGTAGATAGCTCAAGGTAGTGGATTAGGTTTTGTTGGATAAACCAAACCACTATAAAACTTTGTGTTCTTTGCCTTCTTTTCTTGAACTCATCATTTCACACTTTGTTTGATTAGCAAGTGTTTGATATTTGTTATCTTAGAAAGCCTGTTTATTTTAAAAGAGGAAAAATCGGTTAAAACCTAATTCACCCCCTCTTAGGTTTTTCAATTGGTATCAGAGCAGGTATTCTTGTTGATAAGGCTTAACATCCTTGAAGCAAAGATTTTATGGCTCATCTAGATAACACTATGATGGTAGAATGTTACTCTACTACTAGACCTCCTTTGTTGAATGGCACAAACTATAATTTCTGAAAAAATAGAGTTAGAATCTATATATCTTCTCTAAATTATGAATTATGGAATATTGTTGAAAATGGACCCTATGTGCCTTTTAAAGTTGTTGATGGTATCAAGATTGATAGAATATCTGAGGAATTTGATGATGAAGATAAAAAGAAAATGACCCTTAATTTTCTTGCCATGAACACTCTTACTTGTGCACTTGATATGAATGAGTATAACAGGGTAAGATGTTGTGAATCTGCACATGAAATGTGGAGACTACTTGAAGTGACTCATGAAGGTACAAACCAAGTAAAGGAAACAAAACTTGGTATGCTTACAAGGGAGTATGAACTTTTCACTATGAAATCAAATGAAAATATTACTGATATGTTTACTCACTTTACTAACATTATTAACGGTTTAAAAGTGTTTAGCAAGTCTTATTCTATAGGAGAACAAAACATGAAGATACTCAATGCTTTACCAAAGGCTTGGGAAGAAGAAACCAGTGGAAGAGCTTATTGGATCACTTCTCACTCATGAAATTAGGATGAAGTGGTTGAATGATCAAGAAGTGGAAGACAAAGGGAAAAGAGGAATTGCTCTCAAAGCTAAAGAGAACAACGAAAATGAATCTTCCAGTGATGAGGAAGAAATGGATGATGAGGAAATAGCTCTTGTCATGAAGAACTTCAAGAAAATGTTCAAAAAGGGACATTTCAACAAATTCAAAAAGAAGCCATCGACATCTACAAATATCAACTCAAAGCAATGCTATGAATGTGGAAGTCCAAATCACTTCAAGGCGGATTGTCCAAAATTAAGAGAGAAGGAAAAGAAGTACAAGTCCAAAAACAAGAAAGGACTTGCTTGCACTTGGGATCAAGAAGGAAGTGAAGATGAAGAACAAACTGAACATGCAAATGTTTGTTTCATGGCCATTGAAGATGAGGTAAATACTTCAAAAACTCCTTCTTTAGTTGATAGTGAAAGTGATAATGATATTTGTGACATGTTTGATAGATATGAATTCATTTCCAATCTCTATAAAGAAATGAAAAAGATTATCAAGAAAAACAAAGTTTTGAAATGTCAAGTAGAGAAGCTATCATTAGATAATACTAGGCTCATTGATGAAAATGCCTTGTTAACTTCTACAAAAATTTGTCTTGATGAGAATGTTATTGGTTTAAATGATAAGGTGAAATTTCTTGAGAATGCTAATGTTGATCTTGTTACTAGAAACAAGAAGTTGGATGATATGATAAGTGATTATGATGCCATGAAAGTTAGAATGAGAGATTTAAGTGCTAGCTTGCAAAAACTCACATGTGGTAGGGACAATTTGAACAAACTACTTGGTATGCAAAGACTCACTCATGATAAGAGAGGTCATGGTTTTGATGATAATTGTAAAAATGTCTCATACACACATGAGAGTTTATCTCACTCACATGAAAATATGTCACATGCACATAAGAGAGTACCTCATGCATATTATTCACATGTCTCAACTTCTTCAAAAATATGTTGTACTTATTGTGGTAAAACGGTCACAAGGTGACTAGATGTTATGTGATGAAAAAGATTGAGAATGGTGCTAAAAACACTTGGGTAGTTAAAAGAACTAACCTCAATGGACCCAAGAGAATTTGGGTACCAAAAGGCTTATTAACATCTTTGGTGTAGGTGTGTTTTCAATTGAAAACAAAGGAGAACAAATGATTTCTTGACACTGGATGCTCAAGACACATGACTGGAAATGCATCCATACTTAATGATGTCAAACCAAAGGATGAAGGATTTGTGACTTTTAGTGACAAAAAGAAAGGAAAAATCATTGGCATTGGCAATGTTGGTAAAAGTACTTCTCCCTTTATTAAAAATGTTCTTCTTATTGATAATCTCAAATATAATTTGCTTAGTATTAGTCAATTATGTGATAATGGTTATAAGGTTATTTTCAAAAAGGATTCTTGTTTAATTATTGATGATTGCTCTAACAAAATTGATTTTATTGGAAATAGAAATGGAAATATGTATGATCTTTACTTTGATGATTTAGTTGAACAAGATGTTAAATGCCTTGCTTTGAAAGATGATGATGCGTATCTTTGGCATCGTAGATTAGGACATGTGAGCATGGATACTCTGCATAACTTATCTAAACATGAATATGTTAGAGGATTGCCTGTCATTCATTTTGAAAAAGATCGTGTTTGTGATGCATGTCAATATGGCAAACAAGTCAAGAGTTCTTTTAAACCTAAAAAGATTGTTTCAACCTCAAAACCTCTTGAACTTGTACATATGGATTTATTTGGTCCTATGAAGACAATGAGCCTTGGTGGAAAATTGTATGCTTATGTGATAGTTGATGACTTTTCTAGATTTACTTGGGTATTATTCTTGTTGGGCAAAGATGAAGTTTTTGGAGCTTTTGTCTAGCTTTTTAAACAAGTACATAACACCATAGGATGCAATTTCATCTCCATTAGAAGTGATAATGGTAGAGAATTTTGCAATAGTAACTTCACTAAACTGTGTGATGAAAATGGAATTTCTCACAATTTTTCTGTTGCTAAAACTCCTCAACAAAATGGTGTTGTTGAGAGGAAAAATCGTACTTTACAGGAAATGACTCGTTCTATGCTATGTGAAAATAATTTGCCAAAGTATTTTTGGGCTGAAGCTGTAAACACCTCTTGTTACATTATAAATAGAGTGCTTCTTAGACCTCTTGTAAAGAAAACCCCCTATGAACTTATGTTTGACAAAACTCCTTCTATTTCTTACTTCAAGGTTTTTGGTTGTAAATGTTTTGTTTTAAATGTCAAAGACAATCTTGGTAAGCTTGATAAGAAATCCGACGAAGGTATATTTCTTGGCTATTCTTCAATAAGAAAAGCTTATCGTGTGTATAATAAGAGAACTATGATTATTGAAGAAGTTATTCATGTTGTTTTTGATGAATCTAACATCTATTTGCCAATAGTTGAGATTGAAGGTGACTTTCAAGAAATACCTTTGAAATCAATGAATAAAGATGTTATTCAAACAAATGAAAATCCTTCAACATCAAAGGATGAGAATGAAGAAGTCTTTGAAAATCAAGAATCTATCTCACTTGAAGAAGGAACAAAGTGTGATCTTCCAAAAGAATGGAAATATGTCCACAACCATCCAAAGGATCAAATCATTGGTGATCCAAATGAAGGGGTAAGAACAAGAAGACATTTTATAAACTTTGTTGATGATTTTGCATTTTTATCTCATATAGAACCTAGGAATATTGATGAAGCTCTTAATGATGATTTTTGGATTATTGCCATGCAAGATGAGTTAAATCAATTTGAAAGGAGCAAAGTATGTGAACTTGTACCTAGACCTTCTGATCTTACCATTATTGGTACAAAATGGGTTTTTAGAAATAAACTTGATGAACATGGTATTGTGACTAGAAATAAGGCTAGACTTGTCGCTCAAGGATATAATCAGGAAGAGGGTATTGATTATGATGAGACTTTTGCTCCAGTTGCTAGATTAGAGTCCATTAGAATGTTACTTGCATTTGCTTCCTTTAAAGGCTTTAAATTATTTCAAATGGATGTCAAAAGTGCTTTCTTAAATGGTTTAATCCAAGAGGAGTGTATGTTGAACAACCTCCTGGTTTTATTCATGAATCCTATGTAAATCATGTGTACAAGCTCTCTAAAGCCTTATATGGTTTAAAGCAAGCACCAAGAGCTTGGTATGATAGATTTAGCAATTTTCTTATTAAAAAAGGTTTTTCTAGAGGTATAGTTGATACTACTCTTTTTATTAAAAATAAAGCACATGATATTTTGATTGTTCAAATATATGTTGATGACATTATTTTCGGAGCTACTAATGAAAATATGTGCAAAGATTTCTCTAAGACAATGCAGGATGAATTTGAAATGAGTATGATGGGTGAGTTGACATTCTTCCTTGGATTACAAATTAAGCAAGCAAAGGAAGGTACTTTCATTAACCAAGCTAATTACACAAAAGAATTACTGAAAAGGTTTGGAATGGCTGATTCAAAGGAGATTGATACTCCTATGGCCACATCTATTAAATTAGACAAAGATGAGAATGGTAAGATGGTTGACCAAACTACATACAGAGGTATGATTGGTAGTCTTTTGTATTTAACTGCTAGTAGACCTGATATTATGTTCTCTGTCTGTCTATGTGCTAGATTTCAATCATCCCCTAGAGAATCTCATTTAATTGCTGTGAAACGTATTCTTAGATACTTAAAGGGGACTATAGATTTTGGTTTGTGGTATCCTAAATCTATGACTTTTGAGCTAGTAGCATTTACTGATGCAGATTATGCAGGTTGTAGAGTAGAACGTAAAAGTACTAGTGGTCACTGTCAATTTCTTGGTTACTCTTTAGTTTCTTGGTATAGTAAGAAACAAGCTTGTGTCTCTCTCTCTACCACTGAAGCTGAATACATTTCTGCTGGTGGTTGTTGTGCACAAGTTTTATGGATGAAAACCACCTTGCAAGATTATGGCTTGAACTTTGATTGTATCACTATCAACTGCGATAATACTAGTGCCATAAATCTGACAAAGAATCCTATACAACATGCAAAAACTAAGCATATAGATATTACACATCATTTTTTGCGTGATCATGTTTTAAAAGGTGATATTGTTCTTGAGTTTGTTCCTACGGATGATCAATTAGCTAATATTTTCACAAAGCCTTTGGCTGAGAAAATGTTTTGTTTACTTAAAAAACTTTTGGGTATTGGTACTTTTGATTTCTAACTTGTGCGGTTTTTGTGAAGTCTGTCAAAGATATGTTTTTGCATTGTTTGGATAACACCATTGGCAGGTGCGGTCGACCGCATGCTAGAAAATAATAGTCCACAGAACAGACAATGGACTTGCGGATGATCATGACAGAATGACAGGTCGACCGCAGATTCAAAACATCGACCGGAAAGGTTCCAGAAGACTTGCGGACAACTCTTATCAAATCGTCCGGTCGACCGCAGATTCAAAACATCGACCGGAAAGGATCCAGAGAATTTGCGGACTACTCAAATTAAAACTTCCGGTCGACTGCAGATTAAATTTATCAACCGCAAATGTTCCCGAGAAACAAAAATCAACGTGCGGACGATACTGCGGACGACGATCCGGTCGACCGCACATCTGTGGACCGTTACAAATATGCCTCATTCGGACGCAATCTTTCATCTTCCAATCATCCCCACCTCTTCACTTATCAGCCGCAACTCTTCAAATTCCCATAACCCAACGACAATTCACCATAAATACACTTCATTTCTTCTCCAATTCATACATTCATCCTACATATCATTGTTTGCTACATTTCAAAACCCTAGAAATGGCAAAAACTCAAAATGACAAGGGCAAAACACAAATGGTTCAAGATGTTCCAAAGAAGAAGAGAACCATGCAAGCTTCTTCTCAACTCTTTAGGAGCAAGCATCATAAGGATCGTTACAATGATTACCTCAAGAATCACCAAGTAATTTCTGGGAGCACCATTGATAGGTATGAATTTCCCTTTGATAGAATTCTTACCTATATAGCTTGGCAAGGATGAGATAGTATAATTGATCATGAAGAATCCTTGTATACTGATCTTGTATATCAATTTTATGCTAATCTCGAAGAGGTGATAGAAAAAGAGGGAGAGATGACTATAAGGACCCTTTTTGTTTCAAGGGTAAATGGGATAGATATACAATTTACTTCCATTGGTTTAGATGAAATCTTAGAGATACCTATTGATGGGGTTGAGTACTTTAATACTCATCACAAAATAAATCATAAGGATTTTTCTTCTGAGGGTTTTGAGAAGATGTTCACTCAAGGAAACTCTTTTGTCAACTTAGTCAAGAGAGAGGCCAATGTGTTTAGTTTTGAGCATCGTATTCTTCATCATATGTGCACTAACATCTTCATCCCCACTGAAGGCCATAAAACTACTGTCACGTTTATGCATATGTTTCTTATGTATTTGTTGGTAAAGAGAATCCGGGTAGATTTTGGTTACATAATGGCACACCACTTGATGGCTACCATTGAGAAAGGCAAAGGTGTTCCGAAAAGCTTACCTTATGGATGGTTATTAACCAAAGTCTTCCACCATTTCAACGTCCCATTTCCAGAACTGAAGGGGACAAAATATGTGCCTAAGTTCAACTTTGCTTCTTTTAAAAGAATGCAAGCATTATGCCTCAATGGTACATGGGACTTGAAGAAAAATATGACTCCGGAAGAGATTGCTGTGGCAACAAAGGAGACAGCAATGCTGATGGGAAAGGAACCACCAATTATTCTTGCAGAAAATGTTTTTGGTGATGAATTTGTCTCGGAAGAAGCTGAGGGTTCCCAAGGCGTTAAACGATCACTACATCTTGATGAGAAAGAAGATGTTCTCCCCGAGGCTCCAGATTTGAAGAAGGCAAAAGGTAAAGAAAAAGTTGGAGAGGAAGACGTATCCACTCCACAACCTGCCATCTGGGGTGCCCTGGAAGAAATTTCTTCTCAGATTGGCTCGATGTTCAGCACGTTTGACAATCATTTCAAGACACTTCATTCCAAGATCGACGACCTGGCATCAAGGGTGGAGTACCATGGCATCGAGATCATCAATATCAAATATCATCTAGAGGCACTACATGGCATTCCGGTTGACGTTTCTACACCACCACCTTCACGTGATATGCCCCCGCCTGATGAGCAGCATGCTGGACTGTCCGCTTCCACAGCTAAAGTTTATATGCGACGGCCCAAGAGATAGTGTTTTTCTGCACTTGTTGTACTTTTGATTTATCTAGACAATTTATCTCCTGTTTGTATTCTTGAATCCTCTATTTTTATATATGCATTTGTTTTCCCCATGATGACTCCTTGGTAGTTGAGGGATCTTATTGTTTAATTGACTTAGTTTTATCCTTCTATCCATTCTTTCTGAATTATGACAAAGGGGGAGAAAAACTACTGTTGATTGCAATATATAAATGTTGTGAAACTAACCTTTTGTTTCAGGAATTTCTGAGATGAACTTAAATGTTCAAACTCATCAAAATCAAGAGAAAGAAGAAACAGCTCTAAAAGGTTAAGTATGGCTATCCTTGGTTTAAAATTTATGTATTTCTAAGTTTATGCTATATTGAGATTGAAGGAGAATGGGAATTCTGTGTTGATGGTCGGGATGGCCTTATGTGTGATTTTATGTGTTATCTCATCTCTTTTTGCATTGTTGAGTTTATGTTGCAAAAATGGTTTTTATAAGAGTTACAAAGGAAACTCTGTCAAAATTTTTACAAAATTGATGCATATTGATAGGGGGAGCTTTATAAATGTTTTTATAGCCTATCTATATGTTATTAATTCTGGAAGGAAGGAGGATACGGAGGTTGGTGGAAAAATAGGCTTCTTTAAGCCTATATAAGCTAGGAAGTGATCTCATATACTTACAATGAATTCTTTCATTTTGAGATCCAATATTTATTCGAAAAATGTTACATTCTATATAATTCTTGATATCATCAAACTAAATGGTTATATGCTATATGTGATATCTTACAAATACCTAGCATATTGTAAGGGGGAGCATTTTTACAATACTTGATACATATTCTATAAACTCTTCATTACTTTGAATCCTTGCACTTAATTGTTTTACCTATCACATTGTATCAATATTTGTCATCATCAAAAAGGGGGAGATTGAAAGCCCTAAAGCTTTTAATGTCTTAATTTTGATTAATGACAAACATTGATGAGGACTAATGTCTTATTTGTACAAGTGATAGAGTTTTTGGATTCATGATTTATCCATGCAAGATCGAAGTTTCAAATCTTCAGGAAAGAGCTTTTTATGTCAAGCATTAAAAATAAGCGTTTCTGGATTAGATAGGATCGAGAGGTGTCACTTTATTCTTTATTTATCTTTAGATATCTCTAGGTCTACCCCTTTGAGTAATAAGTTCTATAGGTTGCTCAATAAAAGTGAAATGATTTTCAACATGCATTTCATTTAGATAAAACATGAGTTGGGTATTTGAAATGATTTTCAAAATACATGCACATACTTCAAAATTCATAAAATATATTTTGCAAACTCTTAGAGTTGTTTGGAAACTTGTTCTGCATAGTTTTAATGCATGTGTGGTCGACCTGACAAAAGTGTGGACGACCCCTGATCATGCGGTCGACCAGACTTCTCAAAGTATCGTCCGCTATATGTCCAGAACTCTCTGGAACACTTGCGGATGATGGAGCGGTCGACCGGAATTCTGAGCTCATCGTCCGCAGGTTGTCCAGAGTTCTCTGGAACATTTGTGGATGATGGTGCGGACGACCCTCCTGATTTGCGGTCGACCGCACTTCTCCTGAGTGGGATTCAAACAGCCATTTTTATGACCGTTGGTGCATACATATAAATACCCAATCGTTTAAAAAATTCAATAACACTACTTTTTGAGAAAAAATCTGATCCTAACACTTCATAGAACCTCTGGAGATTATTTTGAAACCAAAACATAACATTCATATTGTGAAATCCATCAAAGTGAGATTCATACAAAATCATTGGGGTTCTTGAGCAACTTACAAGAAAATATTACTCAAAGAGGTATCTATGCTTTATATTGATATTTCTTCATATTAAGGTGATTTCATATATCAAACTCTTCTTATTCATATCTTGATTGATTTGTTCAAAGTTGCATTGAGCTTAAAACTCTAAGGGTTAGAGTGAGCCTTGAACCATAGAAAATTGTGATTGTATTTAGAGTATCTTTTTCATTAATTGTTGTAATAGAGATAGGTGTGTAAACAAGGTTATATTGTAAAACTCAAAGTGTTGATTGAACCTTGGTTAGTTAAGAGGTTTGTGTTGTAAAACCCTAAGGGAATTGGGTGAGCCTCTATTGTATTCTCTCTTACTATATTAGTGAAAGGTTTTGTGAAATCCTTGAGTAGATAGCTCAAGGTAGTGGATTAGGTTTTGTTGGATAAATCAAACCACTATAAAACTTTGTGTTCTTTGCCTTCTTTTCTTGAACTCATCATTTCACACTTTGTTTGATCACCAAGTGTTTGATATTTGTTATCTTAGAAAGCTTGTTTATTTTAAAAGAGGAAAAATTGGTTAAAACCAAATTCACCCCCCCTCTTAGGTTTTTCACATACAAATACCTAGCATATTGTAAGGGGGAGCATTTTACAATGTTTGATACATATTCTATAAACTCTTCCTTATTTTGAATCATTGCATTTAATTGTTAGACCTATCACATTGGATCAATATTTCTCTTCATCAAAAAGGGGGAGATTGAAAGCCCTAAAGCTTTTAATGTCTTAATTTTGATTAATGACAAACATTGATGAGAACTAATGTCTTATTTGTACAAGTGATATAATTTTTAGATTCATTAATTAATCCATGCAAGAACAAGATTTCAAGTCTTCAAAGAAGTATACAAGTCAAGACTATCAAGATTTGAAGACAACCTTTTATTGGATTAGATAGGAACTAGATGTATAGTTTTTGAGTTATATATTTTGATATCTCTAGTTCTACCTCTAATTGAGTAATGGTTTCTAAAGATTGCTCTATGAACTTAAAACGTTATTTCAAAATGTTAGAATATGTTTTGGTATTTCGAACACCATGCATCGTGATTTCAAAACTTAAATGGTTCATAAACTCTTGTTGGATTGATACCATAACTTATATGGTTGATTGAAATCATCATTTGTGTGCTAGAGTATTGTTGATGCACAAATGAACATGTTTCAGTCGACCTAAAGTGATCCGGGTATCGTCCATAAGTTAGATTATCTTGTGGATGCATGTGCTGTCAAATTTGTTCATCTGTCATCCTGTGGACGACCAAGTGGTCGACCGCAGTGAAGTGAGGTCGACCGCAGGTGAAGTCCGGTCGACCGGATGATGAAAAATCATCATCCGGAGGTTGTCCAGTGAGCTTGCGGATGATGGTGCGGACGACCAGTTTGATATGCGGTCGACCGCACTTCCTGAGTGGGTTTCCAACAGCTTCATTTTCTACCCTTGGGAACAAACCTTTAAATACCAAAACCTTTGGAATTCTTTCGAAGAAGAGTTTTTGAGAAAAAACATTGTATATCTTGATCCTATAACATCTTAGAAACATTCCAAAACCCTTTCAAAACATCAATCTTGTTAAAATCAATCAAGAAGGGTTTTTACATTCAAAGGTGAATTTTGAGCAATCTTGACAAGCCATTACTCAAAGAGGTGATTGTGATTCTAATTGATATATCTTCACATTAAGGTGATATCTATCAAACTCTCTATTTTTTATTATTGATTGTAATTGCATCAAGGTTGCAAGTAGCATAAAACCCTAAGTGTTAGGGTGAGCCTTGTGTAGGTTGTTTTGTATTCAAGGTTTGTTTGTAAAACCTTTGGGTGAACCTTGAATTGATTTGTATTGTTAGGATTCACTAAGGAGAGTGGTGGGATTATTGTATAATCAAGGTTGTGTTGTAAAACTCAAGGGTTGAGTGAGCCTTGATTGGTTTAAGAGGTTATTTGTAAAACCCTAAGGTGAATTAGGTGAGCCTCTTTTGTAATCTCATTTATTTGATTAGTGAAGGGATTTGATAAATCCTTGAGTAGGTAACTCAAGGTAGTAGATTAGGTTTTGTTGGATAAACCGAATCACTATAAATCATTGTGTTCATTGCTCTAATTTATGCATTTCACTTGAACACATTATTTCGCACACAACTAGCACACCAAGTGTTTGATATTTGTTGTCAAAGAGGTGTTTTATTGAATTAGGTTGAAAAATCGGATAAAAACCTAATTCACCCCCCTCTTAGGTTTTCATCTTTCATTTGGGGTCATTTAGTTGATATTACATGTGCTTCATTGTCAATTTTTCTGAATTCTCATAGCGAAGGCCCTCTTCCTGAGTTTCATTGGCAGCAAGTTATTATTGATACGAATTATAATTTTGATGATGCATGTTCTGTTTTTGACTTGTACCAAAGAAAAATTGGAAGACTTCGTGAAAAGAATAAGCTCATGTCTAAAGATCTTCGGGCTTTTCCACGCCTTATTGTGCATATTTTTTTGTCATAATGTTTTAATTAAGTCATCATTTCATAATGAAATACACTATTCAGATCTTTATTTTCTTTATCGTTTAACTAATGAATTAGGTGATATGATATCTGGTATTCCTTTGGCTCGTTTAATTATTGCTAATATGCTAGAAGTTGTTAAACAAAACTCTCAAAAGAAAACTTTTCCATATGTTTTGCTTCTTTCTTGGTATTTTGAGTGTCTCAGGATACCTATTGCTGATACAGTTCGTCGGGAGCACATCTCATCCTCCCGAGTAGTTTCCTTGGAGATTTTACGGTTTTTTGGTTACGAGTATCATCGGGGTGAGCGGATGCATCCTCGAGTTTGTCAGACAGAGCGGGAGCAAGGTCATATTCCACCAATGAGTTCCAATTCTAAGAGGCCGGTTTTTTAGCCTTCTTCTGAGGAGGATTCTGATGATGTTGATCAGATAGAGCCCAAGCTTCCTGGTGTGCCTATATCTTCTACTGGTCCGTCCATTTCTCGTGAGGATTTGATTCTCAAGCAATTGAATCAAATACATATGAATCAGTCCAAGATTCTTGAGAACCAAATGCATTAGGAAGC
Organism: Apocynum venetum; assembly: GCA_019593545.1. NCBI lineage: Eukaryota > Viridiplantae > Streptophyta > Magnoliopsida > Gentianales > Apocynaceae > Apocynum > Apocynum venetum. The sequence continues at coordinate 169,437 of SRSM01000133.1, forward strand.
ACAGTTAAATGCCATTGAGGGGAGACTTGTAGCTATTGAAGAACAAGTCTTAGCGCTTCGAGTTTCTCTTCCTCCATCTCCCCTCGGGTGACATCCTTCTTTTTCTCTACTTGTTCTTGGATTTGTTTGTTTGTTTTTCTTGTCTTTGATTATGTTATGACATTGAGGACAATGTCTCATTCCAATGTGGGGGAGTTTTGTTTTTAATGTTTATGTTTTTTTGTGTCATTTATTGTTGTTTATGGTTTATGTTTGTGTTGTTTATGGTTAAAAAAATGAAAAAAAAACAAGTTTATGGTTTAAAAAAAAAAGTTTTGTTTTTATGCATGTTTGTGTGTTTGTTATGCCTATGATGAAACTAATACAAGTTTGTGTTAATTGATAGAGTTTCAATAATGTTTGTGTTTTAAATTCTCTATTTATTATGAGGCATCTTGACATTCTACGAGTTTTTGTGAAAAGTCAAAATTGTCATTTATGGATGATTTGTGGTAGTTAATTTGAATTGACATGGCTTATTTTTAGTAAAAAAATCTTGATTTTTTAAATGAGATTGAGTTTACTTTTGATTTAGATATATTCATGGTCAATTTAGACACTCTAGAACTTGTTTTCTCACACTTTTGAAGCGAAATATGATTGAATTTGGTTGACTTGGCGATGACACAAGGCCTTCTTTGGACGTTTGAGCCTTTCTTGAGCCACCCTTTCTATATTATACCCCTCAATCCTATTTTTGAGCTTTAATGTTGTGATGGATGAATCTATTATTATCTTTCTTTGTAAGCCTTTGAAAATAATGTTTAAAACATTTACATGTGATGTACTCATAAATTAACTGATTTTTATGTTATTTAATGACTATATTTTGTTTCAAAATCGGTTAATTATGTTATTTAATGGATATATTTCACGTTTCCCTTCTATTTCTTTGTTTGTAAGTTTTTTAGTGTATTTTAGTTCATTATGGAGATAAAAAGAAGAAGAAGAAATGTTGGAGAAGTTTTAAAAAAAAAAAAATCTATATCATCCAATGACGTGGCGCAATAAGAAGATGGCATGTGGCGCAATCAGAAGATGACAAGTGGCGCTTCTAGAAGCCGCAATTTGGACTAATGAGGACGCGACATGTGGCAAAGTTGGGGAAATTAGGCCACCAACTACATTTTCAAGACTTTGGGGTGCAAAATGACCATTTTGCCCCTGATTTTTGTGGCTATAAATAGGGAACTTATTTTTATGATTTAGACACCAATTTAGCTCCAATCTTCTCCATTTCTTTTGAAATTTATTTCTTTTATTATTGACTTCATATTAGTATATTTTCCAGATTTTTTAGAATAATATTTCAAGACTTTTTGTAATATTTAGTAAAGAAATTATGTCCGGATAATTTCAATTTTTCCGGGGAGTTTATCTTTCAAATTTTCTTTCTAATGTTTATAAATTTCATCTTATATTTATTAAATATGTATTGTGAGTAATTTTCTTTTGTTAGCAAGGATATGTGTTAAGTTATTAATAAATGGGATTATGAGATAATTTTCTTTGTACTTAATTTCTATTTGGATTTATTTAACTGGACTTATGGTCGGTTTACCCGCCTAGTCTTTATTTATTTTGTTTTATGCACTTTAAATATCGCAAATGGATGGCCGAGACACCTATTAGTTTAATTTACTTTTATGTCTTTTATTTTATGTATTATGGAAGGACGAGCCTCCTAACTACTTTAATATATTTTTATGTCTTTAATTCTTTTTTTTATGGAAGGCCGAGCCTCCATACTTTTAGTTTAATTTATTTAAATGGCAGGTTGAACCGCCTAATTTCTTTAGTTAATATAAATCCAATCTTTCTTTCTATATATATATATATGTGTGTGTGTGTGTATTTATTTAATATACTTATATATATATATATATTAATTAAGTATTTATATAATTCATGTTTTAACCAATATAATTGTGTGAATTAATTGGATTGACAATCTAGTTAATGAATGTGATTATATATCTAGGATTATTAATCTTGTATTAATAATTCAAGTAACATCTACTAGTTTAATTGAGTTGCAGCTCTTGGCTTAATTAAATTAGTAGCGCAATTATATAATTTAAATTGTATATAATTAAGCTTATTGTTATATACCATTTAATGTTGGTGATGCCTTATTTGTTTAATGCAATTTGATTGAGCATCCTATACACGCTGGTTGGTAGTGGTGTTTAATTAAATTAGTGATTAATCTGTCTGAGCTGATCGAGATTAATCTATTTTGTAAGGATAGGAATCTGTCTGAGCTGATCGGGATTCTAAAACCAACTACTTAATAATGTATCTATCTATGATTAATCCCATGAAAAATATAACTTGATACTAGTTCCTTGTTAACGCTTTTTATATAATTTGTATTCCAAATTTCGTTTTAATTCTTTTTACAAAATCCAAAACCTCAAAAATATTTATTTTAATTGTTGTCGTTACTTTATTCTCAAAATACCAAAAACCCCCAAAACCTTTTCCGATTAACGATTTTAATTTAAGAGTTGACAAATCTCAGTGGATTCGATCCCTACTTTCCCTATCTACATAGGAATTGTTAGGTTTAAATTTGAGAGCCGTACGACAGGCTTCGTCAACATGTCATAATTGTTAAGAGATTTCTTTGAAATATCTTTAGATTGACACTTGTGAAGTTGATGGTTGTGATAAAAAGGTGTTGAAAAGGTTTTGCAAAGTTGTGTTAAGGGTTGATGAAAAAGATCTTGGAATTTTAAAGAAAAAAAAAGAGTTTGTCTTCTCTAAAAAGGAAAAAAATAGAGCAAAAGTGCAAAGTAAAGAGAGGCATATGATGAAAAAAAATTGAAGTGATAAAAAAAAAAGAAAAGCACTTGAAAAATAAGAATGAGAAAAAGAGTTCTAAGATTGTCCAAAGTTTATGAGTTGGTTGATTTGGTTAAATGTGAAAAAGAGAAAAGTGTCAATTGAAGAACTATTGTTTCAAATTCTCTATCATTTTGTTTTAATTCTCTTGACTACTTTGTTTTCCTTACCTTTCTTTGTTAACCAACACACAAGCCTAATGTTACATGCCTTAAGTCCAATTTGACTCAAGTCGACTTTATTATTTCTATTAGTGGAGAGATGTGTGAGATTACAAGCCTATGGTAGTGTGGATATTACTTATCATATGACTATGATGTGTTTGAGTTGATTGTGGCTTGATTGAATTTGTTCTTGTTATTTGAGTACGGTTTTTAAATTTAAAATGGATTTTGATTGGTTTTCAAGGTTATTGGCCATGTTAAGGATAGTTAGCTGTTACAACGAGTCTATCGGTGATGATCTATCACACATGCACAATTTATTTTAAAAAATAGAGTTGATGGATGACTTTGAGGATTATTGAAGAGAATTTGGTGCAACTGTATTAAAGTTCTTGATATTGATTAACTTGTTTCCTCAGGCATTGAGTTGTTATTTTATTTGATTTATAAGTTTGCTTGAGGGCAAGCAAAGGTGTAGTGTCGGAGAGTTTGATTGAACCATAATAGTTTGGTTTTCTAGTGTTTATCGTGTTGTTTATTGAGTTTAAATCTAGCTAATTATGTGTTTTTGTGCTTTAAATAATTCTTTACACTTATACTTTGTTTTCAAGTCTTTTGAAGGTTTTAGGAGATATTTAGACGGAATTGGAAGAGATTGGAAGCTTGAAGATGATTTTTTGGAAGAAAGAAGAAGTGGACTTGTGGGAAGAGGAAATGGACGCGCAAGGCCAGGAAGTGGACGCATCCATCAAACCTCACGCGTCCACCCTCAAAAGTATGACCGCATCAAGCGTCCAAGTGGACACGTCAGTTACTCTCAGGCAGTCCACTTTGCTTTCTCGGGCGTTCACTCTCCGAATTGAAGTTTTTAAGCTAATTTTAAGTAGTTTCTATTTAGAACTCTTGTGTAATTAACCCTATGACTTTATCTAGCTATTTGTAGGGTTTATTAGCTTAGTTTTAGGGGGGTGAAGCACCTTCGTTATTTTGTTTACCGAGCTTTGCAGAAGATCAAGGGTTGGAACTTCTTGGGAAATTGGATTTCCGACTAATGAGTTTCTCTCTTTCCCTTAATCTTTTTATGATGTTTTCTTTTATGGATTGTAAGTAAACGTTTATAGTTGGCAAGGACATGTACTAAGTTTACTTTATTCGGGAATATGAGATTTTTATTTTGTCATTAAAAATCCGATTTTTTCAAAGAATCATTATTTTTATTTGAGTATTTAAACAATTCTTGGTTTTATTCTATCAATTGTGTTATTTCAATTATTATTGGCCATATTAATTGTTTTACACAGTTGATTAACTAGGGTTATGCAGAATTGATTTTCGGTAACCAAAAGTAGTAACTATTGATTAATTTAAATGTGTGTTTGATTAATTGATAGGGAATTGTTTGAAACCAATTGCATAATTTTAATCGGCCATTAATTTTATGTAATTTGTGTTGATGTTGTCATCGAGCTGAATAACTTAATTGACTATTTTATGCGAGAGACTTGGTAATTTAGTTTGATTAGGTTAAAGTTAATTTGTTGTGCTTCTTGGGAATTAACCTAAATTTACAGGAATCGGAATTTGCTGCGCTACGCGAAATTCTAAGTCATTACTCAAATAGGTTATTATCAATGATTAGTCCCGAATAAATAAAACTGAAATACGAAATCCTTACTATCATTTTTTCTATCCATTGATTCTTAATTGATTTGTGAGTTATTTTATTTAAAGTTTTATTCTTTTAGATAAAAATTGAATCTTTCCCCCCAAATCTCGATCAGTTTACTTATTTTGAGATTTTACAAGTTCATGTGGGTTCGACTCTTATTTGCCCTAACTACATAAGTTGGTTAAAGTTTGGAATTTAATTTGATAGCGTAATGACACGCTCGTCAGTAGATTGTTAGATAGCATGCTTAAGGATTTGGTTATTTCTATAGAGATTGGGAGTATTTAAAACTCAAGAATTCTTAGGTATTTTGAGTAAGAGAAGTCACCAGTGCTACAATAATTGCTTACTATAGCCCCAACACAATTATGAGACATACCAAGCATGATTAATGAATTTATTTTTCATCTCAACCTTGTCATATTTTAACCATATAGTTTGTCTCTACAACATATTCCCATTCAAAAAAAAAACGTTGGTGACATTTTGCTGAGGAGGAAAGATTTTTCCTTGTCATTCTCAATTTTTCCTAAGAATTTGTTTGGCAGTTATTTGAACTGAGTCCTTAATTAGGTTTGACTTGGACGAAATTAGATAAAAAGGACTAAGTAGTCCAATTGCAAAAATGTTAGAGATTATTTTTAAAAAGAAAAAGAAAAGAAAGCAGGGATTGATGCTAACAAAACAACAAATTTATGGGACTAAATTCACCTATAAAAAGAAGTAGGGCCAAAGTTAAAAAATGAACAAATTTGGGACTAAATTCACCAAAAAAGGAAAGTGACCACAGTACAATAACAATTTTACCCATCGTAAACTCAAGTTCGTCGTTGACTCTACTATCAATATGTCATGATCATAATTGTAATTATTTGTCCTTTGTGTTAAACCTTTAACCACTTATAAGAAGGCTTTTAATTGCAAGTACTGATGGATCGCCATTGGAATTTTGTCGTCGATAAAAGTTGCACAACTCATTGGATTGTTGAGAAAAACTTATTCCGTCAATAATTTACTAATGTATTTCAAAGGAAATGTTCTTTGTTTGTAAGTTCCAGACATAATAATTCCATTACCAAAGATAAAATTTCCATCGTTAATTGTCTTACAAATACCTAGCATATTGTAAGGGGGAGCATTTTATAATATTTCATACATATTCTATAAACTCTTTCTTACTTTGAATCCTTGCACTTAATTATTTTACCTATCACATAGCATCAATATTTGTCATATTCTATAAATAGTTTAGTTTTGAGTGTCAAGTACCTTAGATATCTTGTTTCCGAACATTGTAGAAGATCAAAGGTTGGAGTTTCTTGAGAAATTGAATTTCCAACTAATGAGTTTCTCTTTTTCCCTTAATCTTTTTATGATGTTTTCTGAAAAACCTAAGAGGGGGGTGAATTAGGTTTTAACATATTTTTCCAAACTTAATTCAAGCACTACTTTCTAAGACAACAAATAACAAACACTTGGTGTTCAACCAGTGTGTGAAATAATGTGTTTAAGAAATTGACAAACAACAACACAACGATTTATAGTGGTTCGTTTTATTCAACAAAACCTAATCCACTACCTTGAGCTATCTACTCAAGGATTTCACAAAACTTTTCACTAAATTAGTACAAGAGATTACAATAGAGGCTCACCCAATTCCCTTAGGGTTTTACAACACAAACCTCTTACCCAATCAAGGTTCACCCAACTCTTTGAGTTTTATACAACAACCTTGATTACACACCTATCTCTAATACAACAATTAATGAAATAGACACACTTAATACAATCACAATTTTCTATGATTCAAGGCTTACTCTAACCCTTAGAGTTTTAAGTTCAATGCAACCTTGAATAAAACATACAATATAAGAAAATGAATAGTTTGATATAGATATCACATTAGTGTGAATCAACATCCACCTAGTATTATTCTTGTTCAACTATCAAATCAACCACCTCCTCAAGCTCAACCTCAAGGTATGTCCTTAAAAGATATGGTTAAATCAATTGCTTCTAACACAATGACTTTTCAGAATGAGACCAAATCTAGTATACAGAATCTTGAAAATTAAGTCGGACAATTGGTGATGTACTTATAAATTAACTGATTTTTATATTATTTAATGACTATTTGTTGTTTAAAAATCGGTTAATTATGTTATTTAATGGATATATTTCATGTTTCCCTTCTATTTCTTTGTTTGTAAGTTTTCCAGTGTATTTTAATTCATTATAGAGATAAAAAGAAGAAGAAGAAAATGACACGTGGCGCAATCAGAAGATGACAAGTGGAGCTTTTAGAAGCCGCAATATGGACCAATGAGGACGCAACATATGGCGAAGTTTGGGGAAATTAGGCCTGCAACTAAATAGAAAGCTTATTTTTGTGCCTATAAATAGGAAGCTTATTTTTATGATTTCAACACCAATTTAGCTCCAATCTTCTCCATTTCCTTTGCAATTTATTTCTTTTATTATTGTCTTCACATTAGTATATTTTTCAGAATTTTTAGAATAATATTTTAAGGCTTTTTGTAATATTTAGTAAAGAAATTTTGTCCGAATAATTTCAATATTTCCGGGGAGTTTATCTTTCAAATTTTGTTTTCAATGTTTATAAATTCCATCTTATATTTATTAAATATGTATTATGAGTAATTTCCTTTTGTTAGCAAATATATGTGTTAAGTTATTAATAAATAGGATTATGAGATAATTTTCTTCGTATTTAATTTCTATTTGAATTTATTTAACTAAACTTATGGTCTGTTTACCCGCCTAGTCTTTATTTATTTTGTTTTATGCACTTTAAATATCGAAAATGGATGGTCGAGCCACCTATTAGTTTAATTTATTTTTATGTCTTTAATTCTTTTTATGAAAGGCCGAGCCTCCATACTTTTAGTTTAATTTATTCAAATGACTGGTTGAACCGCCTAATTTGTTTAGTTAATATAAATCTAATCTTTCTTTATATATATATATATATATATATTTGTGTATTTATTTAATATACTTATATATATACTAATTGAGTAGTTATATAATTCTTGTTTTAACCAATATAATTGTGTGAATTAATTGGATTGACAATCTAGTTAATGAATGTGATTATATAGCTAGGATTATTAATCTTGTATTAATGATTCAAGTAGCATCCATCTACTAGTTTTATTGAGTTGCAGCTCTTGATTTAATTAAATTAGTAGCAGAATTATATAATTTAAATTGTATATAATTAAGCTTATTGTTATATACAATTTAATGTTGGTGATGCCTTATTTAGTTGATGCAATTTGATTGAGCATCCTAAATACGCTAGTTGGTAGTGGTGTTTAATTAAATTAGAGATTAATATGTTTGAGCTGATCGAGATTAATCTAATTTGTAAGGATAGGAATTTTTCTGAGTACCAACTACTTAATAATGTATTTATCTATGATTAATCCCATTAAAAAAAAACTTGATAGTAGTTACTTACTAACGCCTTTTTATATCATTTGTATTTCAAATTCATTTTTAATTTTATTCATAAATCCAAAAACCCCAAAATATTTATTTTAATTGTTGTCATTAGATTATTCTCAAAACACAAAAAAACCCCAAAATCATTTTTCGATTAATTATTTTAATTTAAGAGTTGACAAATCTCTGTGGATTCGATCCCTACTTTCCTTATTTACATAGGAATTGTTAGTTTAAATTTGAGAGTTGTACGACAGGCTTCGTCAATTGGCCTTATAAGTTAGTCAAATTAAGTCTCATTTATTCACAAAACTCCCTTCTCAACCTATAAACCCTCGAGAAAATGCCAATATTGTTATTCTGCGGAGTGGAAAGGAGTTAGTTGAGCCTAAATAATTCCAAGATGATAAGAAAGAATTAGAGAATAAATCTAGTCGGGGTCCAAACATTACTAGTGGAAGTAAACTTCCAAAAATTGAACCTTCTTCTCAATCTAAAATATCCCTCCCTTTTCCTTTAAGGCTAGCTAAGAACCGGAAAGAAGAAGATGAGAAAGATGTTATTGATGTATTCAAGAAAGTAGAGGTAAACATTCCCCTCCTTGATGTTATCCGCCAAATTTCTCGGTATGCTAAATTTATAAAAGAATTATGCACTATTAAAAAAAAAGCTTAAGGTGAATGAAAAGGTGAGTGTGGGGGAATGTGTTTCTGCAGGCCTTCAGCAAAAACTCCCATCTAAGCAAAAGGATCCAGTATGTTTGCTATCCCTTGTATTATTGGTGATAAAGTTACTTCGGGATGCATGTTAGATTTAGGAGCATCTATTAATGTTATGTTATATTCTATCTATGTTTTATTAAATCTTGGACCATTGAAATCTACTAGAGTTATTGTGTAATTAGTTGATAGGTCTATTGCATATCCAAAAGGGGTAATTGAGGATATGTTGATTAAGGTAAATAACTTGATATTTCCCGCAGACTTTTATACTTTGAAAACTGAAGATGGAAATAATTCATCTATATCGCATTCCCTAATTTTGCTTGGAAGACCATTTTTGAAAACCACAAAAACTAAAATTGATATTAATGAAGGTACATTGTCAATATGGAATTTAATGGGGAAATAATATCATTTAATATCTTTGATGCTATGAAATATCCATGTGAAAAGTTTTCTTCGGTTTCTGTGGTTGACATAATTGATCCTCTTGTACAAGATGTTTATGATTTGAGATATGTTGACATGATGCAAACGATTATGAGCACGAGTATTATTGAGCATGAACTTGACAAATTATCTATAGAATGTGATCAAAACTAAAAAATGGCTATTAAAGAATTGTCTAGATGTCCAAAAGTAGAATCCTACCATTGACTTACCTACTTTTCATGATAAAGATGCTTTCATTTGTTGTATGTCCACCTTCCATTGAGCTTCAACCTTTGCCTTCACACTTGAAATACACATATTTAGGTAATGGAGAGGAATTGCCTGTTATAATTGCTAATAATCTTACTTCCAATCAGGAGGAAAGGGAACATTGAAAGCCCCTAAAGCTTTTAATGTCTTAATTTTGATTAATGACAAACATTGATGAGGACTAATGTCTTATTTGTACAAGTGATAGAGTTTTTGGATTCATGATTTAATCCATGCAAGAACAAGATTTCAAGTCTTCAAGGAAGTATACAAGTCAAGACTATCAAGAATTGAAGACAAGCTTTTATTGGATTAGATAGGAACTAGAGGTATAGTTTTTGAGTTATATATTTTGATATCTCTAGTTCTACCTCTAATTGAGTAATGGTTTCTAAAGGTTGCTCTATGAACTTAAAACGTTATCTCAAAATGTTTTTAATATGTTAGAATACTGTTTTAGTATTTCGAAAACCATGCATCGTGATTTCAAAACTTAAATGGTTCATAAACTCTTGTTGGATTGATACCATAACTTATATGGTTGATTGAAATCATCATTTGTGTGTTAGAGTATTGTTGATACACAAATGAACATGTTTCAGTCGACCTAAAGTGGTCCAGGTATCGTCCATAAGTTAGTTTATCTTATGGATGCATGTGCTGTCAAATTTGTTCATCTGTCATCCTGTGGACGACCATGAGGTCGACTGCAGTGAAGTGAGGTCGACCGCAGGTGAAGTCCGGTCGACTGGAGGATGAAAAATCATCATCCGGAGGTTGTCCAGTGAGCTTGCGGATGATGGTGCGGACGACCAGTCTGATATGCGATCGACCGCACTTCCTGAGTGGGTTTCCAACAGCTTCATTTTTGACCGTTGGGAACAAACCTTTAAATACCAAAACCTTTGGAATTCTTTCGAAGAAGATTTTTTGAGCAAAAAAATTGTATATCTTGATCCTATAACATCTTAGAAACATTCCAAAACCCTTTCAAAACATCAATCTTGTTAAAATCAATCAAGAAGGGTTTTTACATTCAAAGGTGAATTTTGAGCAATCTTGACAAGCCATTACTCAAAGAGGTGATTGTGATTCAAATTGATATATCTTCACATTAAGGTGATATCTATCAAACTCTCTATTTTTTATTATTGATTGTAATTGCATCAAGGTTGCAAGTAGCATAAAACTCTAAGTGTTAGGGTGAGCCTTGTGTAGGTTGTTTTGTATTCAATGTTTGTTTGTAAAACCTTTGGGTGAACCTTGAATTGAATTGTATTGTTAGGATTCACTAAGGAGAGTGGTGGGATTATTGTATAATCAAGGTTGTGTTGTAAAACTCAAGGGTTGAGTGAGCCTTGATTGGTTTGAGAGGTTATTTGTAAAACCCTAAGGTGAATTGGGCGAGCCTCTTTTGTAATCTCATTTATTTGATTAGTGAAGGGATTTGATAAATCCTTGAGTAGGTAACTCAAGGTAATGGATTAGGTTTTTTTGGATAAACCGAACCACTATAAATCATTGTATTCATTGCTCTAATTTCTGCATTTCACTTGAACACATTATTTCTCACACAACTAGCACACCAAGTGTTTGATATTTGTTGTCAAAGAGGTGTTTTATTGAATTAGGTTGAAAAATCGGATAAAAACATAATTCACCCCCCTCTTAGGTTTTTCAATTGCCATAGGCGACTTTAGCTAATATAAAATGAATTAGTCCTTCTACATGCATGCATCGCATTTTATTAGAATATGGCACTCGTGCAACTAGGGAATCACAAAGGAGATTAAACCCTTCTGTGATGGATATTGTTAAAAAAGAAATCTTAAAATTACTAGATGCTGGTATAATATTCTCTATCACTGATTCTCAATGGGTTAGCCCAATTCATGTAGTTCCTAAGAAAACTGGAATTACTATCATTGAAAACAAGGAAGGAGAAAAAGTACTTACAATAGTTCAAAACGATTGGCATGTTTGCATTGATTACAAGAAATTGAACTCAGCTACTAGAAAATATCACTTTCCCCTTCCCTTTATGGATCAAATGCTTGAACGTGATGGTTTTTCTGGTTATTTACAAATTGCTATTGCCCTTGAGGATCAAGATAAAACCACATTTACATGTCATTTTGGAACCTATGCATATCGGCGCATGCCTTTTGGGTTATGTAATGCACCCGCTACTTTTCAAAAATGCATGATGTCTTTTTTCTCTAATTATGTGACTAATATAATTGAAATCTTCATGAATGACTTTACTGTGTATAGAGATTCTTTTGTCTATTTTCTAATTTTCTCTGATATAGACGCCTCGATTTTCTTTTCACGCGTCCAAGTGGAAGTTTCCACAGAGTCACACAGCCATCTTCCAGAAGAAAAAAAATTCAAAAACAAAAGTAAAAACCATGAAACTATGTCGTTTCATTAAGTGACACCAATAATATAAACCATTTTCCTTTTTTCTTTCCTTCTTCTTCTTTTTTTTTCTTTTCTCCATCTCTTGGCCGCGTCTCTTCTTTTCCCTGCGTCCGTTTTCTCTGCAACAAAACCGTCCATCTCCCACATTCTCTGTGCATGCCTTCTTTTGCTCCACAATCAAGCTAGCAGTTTCCACTCCAGATTTGTTATCTTGGTGGTGCAAAATTTGTAGCTTTAAAAAGAGGAGTTTTTCTTAACTTTTCAGAAGTTGCATTTTGTGTTAGGATTGTTTAAATTTTGTTGTGGGCTTTGTTTCTTTGTCATTGCATTATTGGATTTCTTGTTTACATCATGTTTATAAAGAAAAATCTTTGTGTCAAACGTGGGAGAACTTCTAGAGTTCAATTTGATTAATCTCGTTTTACCAGTTTAGATAATTCTAATTGGTATGACTCTCACAAGGCTCGCACTTTGTTAATTGAGCATCCCCTGTCCCCTGATGTTGAATTTGTTTTTTATATTCGGGATATTTTCCAAACTCTTAGTTGGGAAGGTATTCTTGATTTGGGTCAGGATTATTATCCTCAACTTATTTGTGAATTTTATGCTAATATAGATAATAAACATAGTGAGGATAACAACAGGATTATCTCTTTCGTTCGGGGTCATTTAGTTGATATTACATGTGCTTCTTTGTCAAATTTTCTGAATTCTCCTAACGAAGGTTCTCTTCCTGAGTTTCATTGGCAAAAAGTTTTCATTGATGAGACTTATAATTTTGAGGATGTTTGTTCTGTGTTTGGCTTGTATCAAAGGAAAACTGGAAGAGTGCGTGAAAAGTATAAGCTAATGGCTAAAGATCTTTAGGCTTTTCCATGCCTCATTGTGCATATTTTTTTTCATAATGTTTTACCTAAGTCATCATCTCATAATGAAATGCGTTATTCAGATCTTTATTTTCTTTATCATTTAACTAATAGCTTAGGTGATACATTATCTGGTATTCCTTTGGCTCGTTTACTTATTACTAATATATGACGAAGCCTGTCGTACGGCTCTCAAATTTAAACCTAACAATTCCTATGTAGATAGGGAAAGTAGGGATCGAATCCACAGAGATTTGTCAACTCTTAAATTAAAATTGTTAATCGAAAAAGGTTTGGGGGGTTTTTTGGTATTTTGAGAATAAGGAAATGACAACAATTAAAATAAATATTTTTGAGGTTTTGGATTTTGTAAACAGAATTAAAACAAAATTTGGAATACAAATGATATAAAAAGCGTTAACAAGGAACAAGTATCAAGTTATATTTTTCATGGGATTAATCATAGATAGATACATTATTAAGTAATTGGTTTTAGAATCCCGATCAGCTCAGACAGATTCCTATCCTTACAAAATAGATTAATCCCGATCAGCTCAGACAGATTAATTACTAATTTAATTAAACACCACTACCAACCAGCGTGTATAGGATGCTCAATCAAATTGCATTAAACAAATAAGGCATCACCAACATTAAATTATATATAACAATCAGCTTAATTATATACAATTTAAATTATATAATTCCGCTACTAATTTAATTCAGCCAAGAGCTGCAACTCAATTAAACTAGTAGATGCTATTTGAATTATTAATACAAGATTAATAATCCTAGCTATATAATCACATTCATTAACTAGATTGTCAATCCAATTAATTCACACAATTATATTGGTTAAAACATGAATTATATAAATACTTAATTAATATATATATATATAAGTATATTAAATAAATACACACACATATATATATAGAAAGAAAGATTGGATTTATATTAACTAAAGAAATTCGGCGGTTCAACCGGCCATTTAAATAAATTAAACTAAAAGTATGGAGGCTCGGCCTTCCATAAAAAAAAAAGAATTAAAGACATAAAAATATATTAAACTAGTTAGGAGGCTCGGCCATCCATTTGCGATATTTAAAGTGCAAAAATCAAAATAAATAAAGACTAGGCGAGTAAACCGACCATAAGTCTAGTTAAATAAATCCAAATAGAAATTAAGTATAAAGAAAATTATCTCATAATCCCATTTATTAATAACTTAACACATATCCTTGCTAACAAAAGAAAATTACTCACAATACATATTTAATAAATATAAGATGAAATTTATAAACATTAGAAATAAAATTTGAAAGATAAACTCCCCGAAAATATTGAAATTATCCGGACAGAATTTCTTTACTAAATATTACAAAAAGCCTTGAAATATTATTCTAAAAAATCTGGAAAATATACTAATATGAAGACAATAATAAAAGAAATAAATTGCAAAAGAAATGGAGAAGATTGGAGCTAAATTGGTGTCTAAATCATAAAAATAAGCTCCCTATTTATAGCCACAAAAATCAGGGGCAAAATGGTCATTTTGCACCCCAAAGTCTTGAAAATGTAGTTGGTGGCCTAATTTCCCCAACTTCGCCACATGTCGCGTCCTCATTGGTGCAAGTTGCGGCTTCTAGAAGCGCCACTTGTCACCTTCTGATTGCGCCACTTGTCATCTTCCGATTGCGCCACGTGTCATCTTCTCATTGCACCACGTCATCGGATGACATAGATTTTTATTTTTTTATTTATTTTTTATCTTCTCCAACATTTCTTCATCTTCTTCTTTTTATCTCCATAATAAACTAAAATACACTGAAAAACTTACAAACAAAGAAATAGAAGGGAAACGTGAAATATATCCATTAAATAACATAATTAACCGATTTTCAAACAAAATATAGTCATTAAATAACATAAAAATCAGTTAATTTATGAGTACATCAAATTCCCCTCATACTATCTCTTTGCTTGCCCTCAAGCAAAATATAAACACACAATATACAAGTATAAATAACTTAAACAAGATTAATAAGGTAACAAAGTGTTATATAAATTTCAATACAACTTTCACAATTAACCCCTTTTATTTGAAAAGCAATTGTGTTCGTGTGCTTGAATATCATTACAAGTTTAACATTAATATTCAAAGTTAACAAAATGTGACTGTGAAAAACATAAAACCCTTGAATAAATTTTATTTTTGAGGTAATGACATTGGAGCTAAATTAATAAATTGCAAAATAAATTGAGAAGATTGGAGCTAAATTGGTATCTAAATCATAAAAATAAGCTTCCTATTTATAACCACAGAAATCAGGGGCAAAATGGTCATTTTGCACCCCAAAGTCTTGAAAATTTAGTTGGTGGCCAAATTTCCCCAACTTTGCCACATGTCGCGTCCTCATTGATCCAAATTGCGGCTTCTAAAAGCGCCACTTGTCACCTTCTGATTGCGGCACTTGTCATCTTCTAATTGCAGCACGTGTCATCTTCTCATTGCGCAAAGTCATCAGATGACATAGATTTTTTTTTTTTAAAACTGCTCCAACATTTCTTTTTCTTCTTTTTATCTCCATAATTAACTAAAATACACTGAAAAACTTAGAAACAAAGAAATAGAAGGAAAACGTGAAATATATCCATTAAATAACATAATTAAACGATTTTCAAACAAAATATAGTCATTAAATAACAGAAAAATCAATTAATTTTTAGTACATCAAATTCCCCCACACTATCCCTTTGCTTGCCGTCAAACAAAATATAAACATAAAATATACAAGTATAAATATTTAAACAGGATTAATAAGGTAACAAAGTGTTATATAAATTCCAATACAACTTTCACAATTAATCCCTTTTTATTTTAAAAAAACAATTGTGCTCGTGTGCTTGAATATCATTTACAAGTTTAACATTAACATTCAAAGTTAACAAAATATGACCGTGAAAAACATAAAACCCTTGATAATTTTTTTTTTTAAACATGCTATCAATATAATGAAAAGATAATAACAAAGTCACTATGTAAATAAAAATACATTTTTAGTTTCTCAAAACAACTTATAAACTTGTAAACTCACATACTCTCCACTAATGATGAAAAATTTTGGTCGATCTGGATCATATAGGACTTTTAAGCTTGTAATGTTAAGCTTCAGGATTTGGCTACAAACGAAGGATAGGAATATACAAAATATAACAAGAGTTTAAATTGAGAATGAATTACCACCTCTTGACGAAAACCTTAGCCATGATATCTTTCATTTCTTTTTTTTCTTTTTTTTCTTTTTTTTAAGAGATCAAATAAATGAGCTTTATACCTTTTGATTTTTTTTTTTGACAATATCTCATAATCCTTTATCAACAGTGTTCATAACTTTTCGATACAGATTAACACATGTTTAATACATTCTCAATAAAGTATTTGGATAGAAAAGTAATAAACGAGGCTATTTATCAAAAAATTAAATGGTAAAGAAATCATTCATACATGTTGGCTCAAAGTAGGATCGAATGATATATATATAAGTATGGTTCGTTCAGAAAGGCTCAAACTATCAAAGAAGGCCTTATGACATCCCTAAATCAACCAAGATCTTAATTAAATTTCGTCTCAAGCATATGAAATAACAAGTTCTAGTGTTTAGAGAGTAACCTTAAATGTACTAAAACACATAGTAAACTTACATTATCATCAAATCACAATACTAATGTTTTCAACTCTGGGTTTCATAACATAAAAGATTTAGCCACAATAGTTAAATAAGAATGTTTTTTGTCAAATTGTTAAGATATTCAATTGATTTTACGGAAATTTGTTTTTTACAGAAATGGGTACAATTATAAAAGGATTGAAAAATTTAACACAAAATTACCTAACATCTTAAAAAGTTATAATACATGCATGATTTATTCAACAAAAAACAAGTTATTAAAAACAATGTTTTTAAAGGTGTGGATCAAGAATCAAATGAGATTAATCGCTTGACTCTTTACTCAAACCACCCCCACACTTGGGAATTACATTGTCCTCAATGTAAAAACACACAAAGTTTTAAAAACAACAACATTATTCCACAGCTTTTAATAAAAAAGAAAATAACACACATTTATTTAAAATGAAAAACTTACAACTTTAACTCTAAATCCAGTGAATCTCTTTTTCGCTTGTTATCGGAAATTGACCAATTAATTGGAGGTACTTCTGGATCTGTCTCTGGTACAATAGTTACTAATTCATCCAATAGCTCATTGGTTGTGGTACAGATACAATTATTCTTCGTGCTACTGCATATAGAAGCTTATGTGTAACAACTATGTCAAGAAATGCTTACAAACCATCAAAGTAGTGATCAACATTTAAAAGACCAATTGGTTCAGTGTGCAATTTCATGTTAAACCAGAATGTTAAATTGAACAAGCATTCTAATACCTCATATCCTCTTGGTATGACTATGAAAGCATCACAGTTATGCAACATGAGTGTCATGCGTTCATAAAATGATTTTGTTTGTACCTCATGTCTAATTGTTTTGCCATATATTTGTTTCAGAGGAGTGGGAATTACACCTACCGCAAGAACTTTGTTTGGCTGATTTGTTTCAATCTGAACAAGTGTTTGGTATGACTGGTGTGCTTGAGCAACCTCTCCAATTAATCCAGCATTTCCTCCTCCATATACTAGACCGATCTTTCGATGAACTAGTACTCTTCCCAATTGGATAGCAGCAGTTAGATGCGAAACAGTAGCACCCACGGTTGTTCCTCCAAACACTGCGATGTTTGTTAGACTTTTGATTGATGGACCTTATATAGTAACGACTTCAAAAGTGATTCTGTTACACACTAAAAAGAAAACAAATAAATAAAACAAATCAAGAAAGAAACAAATAAAAACAAGTAGTTGTGATTGTGGCTCACATCTTCCTCTAGTTTTACGTCCAGTAACGGTTTCAAACACCTTCTATGAGTTTGGGGTATGCTGCTCATCCAACTTTCTTAAAAACTGGCAAACGAGATCGTTTAAATTCAGATACCGAAGAGTGTACCGGAGTTGCTCAATTTTGAATTGTTTCCATAACCCGAGAATTTTCATTTGAACGTATCCACTAGAATGCGAATCAAGAGTCAGTTTGATATCATCTAATGACTCTTTCTCAGTCCATTCTTAATGAAAGCAATTTTGTCTTCCCGATTATTGGATAAATACCCAAGTGAACGACAATTGGTATCACAGTTCCATCTAGCACATTTATAACAGACTCTCATTCTTTTACCTCTCCGTTTCTTTGCATAACTACTCTTCCCCAACCCAGGTGGACGTTTGGGAAAAGCTGGATGTTCACCACTAATTCGGACCTTAGCTCAATTATCCACCTAATATCCTCAGGCATTCCAATGGATACTAGTAATTTCATACGCTCCAATCTCATCAGATAGATTTTTCTCAAATAATTAATAGGGAGCAATGCATAATATCTTCTCATTTTCATTATTGAATCATCCATTATGTAACAAAGAGATAGAAAGAAAGAAGGTATGGAAAGGCAAACTAAAATGTAAAAAGGAAAGAAAAACCTTGCAGATAAAATTTACTCTTGAAAGGAAATTAACAGAAATCGTTTGGTGATTGTTTCAACAATTAAGCAGGCTATTTAAAGCCGTGTTTAATCACTACTGGACATTTAATTAACTTAAATACGCCATCTTTCAGTATCCAAGAAGACGCGTATTCAACAATTTCTACTAGGCCTGCAAGCTAAAAAGTGAAAAAGGAAAATCAAACAATTCAAAAGTATTTAAGAAAACGATGGGTTGCCTCCCACACAGCGCCCTTGTTTAAAGTCTTAGACTCGACGAGCACAAATTTCAATTCCTTTCTGGTGGTGGGTCTTCAAAAGCAATGGAATCGATAATTTGCCAGACAAATCCTTCATGAAAAGGTTTCAGGAGATGACCGTTCACTTTAAAAATTTTGCTCGTTTGAAGACTTTTTACTTCCACTGACTCGTGATTAAAGATATTAATGATAACAAATGGGCCAATCCACCTTGACTTTAGCTTTCCTGGAAACAGTCTCAGACGAAAATTATAGAGTAGAACCTTATCACCAATATTGAAATTTTTCCTTGAAATATTTTTGTCATGGTAATATTTCATCTTTTCTTTTGCAATCCAAGAATTAACATAGGCATCATTTCTAATCTCTTCTAATTCTTGAATTTGCAGTTTTCGATTAGATTCTGCATCATCAAGATTAAGATGACATTATTTAATGGCCCAAAATGCCTTATGTTCTAATTCCACAGGTAGATGACAGGCTTTACCATAAACCAACCTAAATGGTGACATACCAATAGGGGTTTTGAATGCAGTTCTATATGCCCAAAGAGCATCTCCCAATCTAAGGCTCCAGTCTTTCCTATTAGGATTGACTACTTTAGCTAGAATAGACTTAATTTCCCTATTAGAGATTTCAGCAAGTCCATTTGTTTGAGGATGATAGGCAGTAGAAACTTTATTAGAAACATGATATTTTTTAAACAGAGTTTCTACTACCTTGTTGCAAAAATGTGTACCTCTGTCACTGATGATGGCTTTTGGTATTCCAAATCTATGGAATATATTGTCCTTGATAAATGTCACAACTGCTTTAGAATCATTTGTTCGAGTGGCCTTACCTTCAATCCATTTGGACACATAATCCACTGCAAGTAAGATGTAAGTATTTCCAAAAGACGAAGGAAAATGTCCCATAAAATCAATGCCCCATACATCAAAAAGTTCACAAACTAATATAGTTTTCAAAGGAATTTCATCTTTTTTGGATATATTACCAACTCTGTGACATTCATTGCAAGATTTAACAAAGTAATATACATCTTTGTTAAGAGTAGGCCAATAAAATCCATTTTCCAGAATTTTTCTAGCAGTTCGTTTTGCTCCAAAATGACCTCCACATTCAAAAGTATGACAAAAATTCAATATGGATTGAATTTCATTATTTGGAACACATCTGCGTATGACATTGTCTGCGCAGCTTTTGAATAGGTAGGGATCATCCGAAAGGTAATGTTTTGAGTCATTTCTAATTTTATCATTTTGAGGCTTAGATAAATGATTTGGAAATACTTGGTAACAATATAATTAATCATATCAGCATACCAAGGTATAATTCCATGCAATGCATAAAGATGCTCATTAGGAAATAAATCAGAGATAGGGGATACTTCCCCTTCATATGGGAGTCGACTCAAATGATCAGCAACAAGATACTCTGCTCCTTTCTTATCTCGGATTTCAAGGTCAAATTCCTGGAGTAAGAGAATCCATCTGAGTAGTCTTGGTTTAGACTCCTTCATCTTTAACAGTTACTTTAGAGCTGTATGATCTAAATAAACAATCACTTTTGTTCCCAACAGATAAGATCTAAATTTTTCTAGAGCAAAAATAACAGATAGTTCATTCTCAATTGTGGTATAATTGCATTGGGCATCATCAAGTAATTTAGATACATAATATATCACATGAGAAACTTTATCTATTTTTGACGAGCGTGTCGTTGCGCTATCAAATTAATACCAAACTCAACCAACTTATGCAGTTAGGGCAAGTAAGGGTCGAACCCACAGGAATTTGTAAAATTTTAGAATAAGTAAACTAATCAAGATTAGGGGGGAAAGATTTGGTTTTTATCTAAAAGATTAAAACTTAAAAATAAGTAATTCACAAAATAACTAGAAATCAATGGATAAAAAAGACGTTAGCAAGGACTTTGTATTTCGGTTTCATTTATTCGGGATTAATCATTGATAATAACCTATTTGAGTAATGACTTAGAATTCCGCGTAGCGCAGCAAATTCCAATTCCTGTAAAAATTAGGTTAATTCCCGAGAAGCACGGCAAATTAACTTTAACCTGATTAAACCAAATTACCGAATCGCTCGCATAAGATAGTCAATCAAGTTATTAAGCATAAGGACAACATCAACACAAATTACATAAAATTAATGGCCGATTAAAATCATGCAATTCGTTTCAAACAATTCCCTATTAATTAATCAAACACAGATTTAAATTAATCAATAGTTACGACTTTTGGTTACCGAAAACCGATTCTGCATAACCCTAGTTAATCAACTATGCAAAACAATTAAGATGGCCAATAATAATTGAAATAACACAATTGATAGAATAAAACCAAGAATTGTTCAAATACTCAAATAAAAGTAATGATTCCTTGAAAAGATCGGGTTTTTAATTACAAAACGTAAATCTCATATTCCCGAATAACATAAACCTAATACATGTCCTTGCTAACTTAAAAACGTTTACTCACAAAGCATAAAGGAAAACATCATAAAAAGATTAAGGGAAAGAGAGAAACTCATTAGTTGGAAATCCGATTTCCCGAGAAGCTCCCACCCTTTGATCTCCTACAATGCTTGGGAAGAAAATATCTAAGGTGCTTGCCACCCTAAACTAAGCTATTAAGGCCTATAAATAGTTAGAAAAGGTCCTAGGGTTAGTTACATAAGAGTCCTAATTCAAAACTACTAAAAAACTGCCCAAAATCTTCAATTCGGAGAGTGGACGCGCGTGCTGTCAAAAGTGGACGCGTGAGGCTCCAAAACTACTGAGAATGGACGCGTGGATGAATAGTGACGCGTCCACTTCTTCAAGTATGCGTCCAATTGGTTTCTGAGGCGCGTCCACTCCATTTTTCATGCGAAACAACTTCTTAAAGCTCCTATCTTCCTCCAATGTCTTCTAAACATGTTAAAATACCTTCAAAATACCTGCAAACAAAGATAGAAGTGTAAAGAACCAATTTAAGCACATAAACACACAATTAGGTAGATTTTATTTCAATAAACATCACATTAAGCTCATAAAAACCAATCTAATTATGGTTCAATCAAATTCCCCCACACTAAACCTTTGCTTGTCCTCAAGCAAAATAACAACATAAAGAAACAAAATCAAAATTTAAATGTCTCAGAAAACAAGCCAAATAATCTCAAGAACCTCAATTCATTTGCACCAAATTCTCTCCAATAATCCTCCAAGTCATCTATCAACTCTACTTTTTAAAATAAATCGTGCATGTGTGATAAATCATCACTATGGATTCATTGTAAATAGTTAACCATCCTTAACATGACCAAAAGCTTTGAAAACTAATCAAAATCCATTTTAGAGTAAAAAAATTGTACACAAGTAACAAGAACAAATTCAATCAAGCCACAATCAACTCTAACACATCATAGTCATATGAAAAGTAATTTCCACACTACCATAGGCTTGTGATCTCACACATCTCTCCACTAATGGAAAAACTTATGGTCGACTTGAGTCAAATTGGACTTGAGGCACGTAACGTTAGGCTTGGGTGTTGGTTAACAAAGAAAGGTAAGGTAAACAAAGCAGTCAAGAGAATTACACAAAAGGATAAAAGAATTTGAAATCAAAGTTCTTCGATTGACACTTCTCTCCTTATTACTCATTTAATCACATCAACCAACTCATAAACTTTGGACAATCTTGGAACTCTTTTTCTCTTTTTTTTTTCTCAAGTGCTCTTTTTTTTTTTTTTTAGCACTTCACTCTTTTTCATCATATGTCTCTCTTTTCTTTTTATTCTTTTGCTTTTTTTCTAAGAGAAGACAAACTTTTTTTTTTCTCTTTAAAATTCCAACATACATTTCATCAACCCTCAGCACAACTTTGCAAAACCTTTCAACACCTTTTTATCACAACAATAAACTTCACAAGTGTCAATCTAAAGATATTTCAAAGAAATCTCTTGACAATTATAACATGTAAAGTTTTTAAACATTATTCTCAAAGGCTTACAAAGAAATATAATAATGGATTCATCCATCACAACATTATAGCTCAAAAATAGGATCGAGGGGTATAATATAGAAATGGTGGCTCAAGAAAGGCTCAAACGTCCAAAGAAGGCCTTATGTCATCCCCAAGTCAACCAAATTCAATCATATTTCGCCTCAAGAGTGTGAGAAAACAAGTTCTAGAGTGTCTAAATTGACCATGAATGTATCTAAGTCAAAAGTAAACTTAATCTCATTCAAACTTGTCAAAAGTGATTTCAAAAATCAAGATTTTTTACTAAAAATAAGCCATATTAATTCAAATTAACTACCACAAATCATCCATAAATAACAATTTTGAATTTTCACAAAAAACTCGTAGAGTGTCAAGATGCCTCATAATAAATAGAGAATTTTAAAGCACAAATAATATTGAAATTCTATCAATTAACATAGACTTGTATAAGTTTCATCATAGGCATAACAAACACACAAACATGCATAAAACATAACAAATTTTTTTTTCAAACCATAAACTTTTTTTTATTTTTTTTTAAACCATAAACAACAATAAATGAACACAAAAAAAACACAAACATTAAAAACAAAACTCCCCCACACTGGAATGAGACATTGTCCTCAATGTCACAAACATGCAAACAAATAAAATGAAAAATTCAAATAAAATAAAAGGAGGGATGTCACCCTTATCAAGGCCGTTGAAGATGTAATTGCTGATTAAGGGCTATGGGTGACCAACAACTTTCAGAAATATATTCCCTTTGAAAATCAATTGTCGTCCAAATAACAAAGTTGTTGTGTGAGAGTCAGTTGAACCTGCAATTAGCTGTTAGGACCTTTTGTAAACAACCTAGAACATAGAAAAAAGAAAAAAAAACTACAAACTAACTAGAAAAAAGAAAGTAATTCTCTATTGGGTTGCCTCCCAAAAAGCGCCTTTGTTTAAGGTCTTTGGCTCGACCTACAGAGCCAAATTAACCTACAGAGCCAAATTATCCAATGCCTTCCCTCTCATGGAATAGAGGAGCATCCATTTTTACTTCTTTAAGCTTTATGACTCCATGCTTCCAAAATTTATTTATTTCATATAGAGTACCTACCATGAAATCCTCAAACAAACAATTAGTAGAAGTCAAATAAAAATTTAGCAAGTTAGTACAACTCAACCCATCAAAATTATGTGGCATGATAAAATCAATATGTTCAATATTACACACATCATGACACAAAGAAGAATGTAAGGCACTAGGATTGGTTTCAACTTCTACATTGTTAGGCTTTTCTATGGTTTCAATATTTGATTCCTCAAACTCACATTGAATGACAAAAGAAGGAGATTGTGGATTATCAATGGAAATAAGAGATTCTTCAAACTCAAGAATGCTAGGAACTACCTTATTACGAAAAATATGTCCATCCTCTAATTTTTCAGCTTCACTAAGATCAACATTAGACTCATCCTCACTAGGACTCAACAAATGGAATGAAGCATCATGAGTAAGTTGATCCTTAATTTCACTAAACTCGGAAGCTAGTTGACCTAATTGACTTTCCAGATTTTGGATTCTTAATTTGGTCTCTTGTTGAAAATTAAGAGTATTAGAGGCTATGGACTTGATAACTTCTTCAAGAGACATGCTATGAGATTGATCTTGAGAGATAGGAAGGGAATCTTGAGCATAATAATTAGGAGGATAGTTATTCCTAGGAAAGTTATCATAACTAGGCTCATAGATATAATTAGAATAACTATTTCCAAATTCATCCCACCTAAATTGAGAATAAGGCATCTCTATGTGATAAGGAATAGAATCATGTGGGTTAGACCTATGAGAAAGTGGATATGAGTAACCACTAAATCCATTAGAACACTCAAAGGGTCTAGCATTCTTTCTTCCAATAATATAACCCCTTACTAAAGAAGTAAGGTTATCTATTTTGTTCTGCAAAGATTGATAATCTACAACATCCATCCTAGAGTCATCATATTGAGACTAAGAGGAATACATACAAAAATCAAAACCAAATAAAGAAAGAAATTAACAACGTAGAAAGAGGAATATTGAAGATTCAAGCTTCTGAATTTGTCACTAGAGAGAGAAACCTGAAAATCAAAAACAAAGAAAAACATTAGAAAACTTAATCTCAAAATTTTAAACAATTCCCCGGCAACGGCGCCAAAATTTGACGAGCGTGTCGTTGCGCTATCAAATTAATACCAAACTCAACCAACTTATAAAGTTAGGGCAAGTAAGGGTCGAACCCACAGGAATTTGTAAAATTTTAGAATAAGTAAACTAATCAAGATTAGGGGGGAAAGATTTGGTTTTTATCTAAAAGATTAAAACTTAAAAATAAGTAATTCACAAAATAACTAGAAATCAATGGATAAAAAAGACGTTAGCAAGGACTTTGTATTTCGGTTTCATTTATTCGGGATTAATCATTGATAATAACCTATTTGAGTAATGACTTAGAATTCCGCGTAGCGCAGCAAATTCCAATTCCTGTAAAAATTAGGTTAATTCCCGAGAAGCACGGCAAATTAACTTTAACCTGATTAAACCAAATTACCGAATCGCTCGCATAAGATAGTCAATCAAGTTATTAAGCATAAGGACAACATCAACACAAATTACATAAAATTAATGGCCGATTAAAATCATGCAATTCGTTTCAAACAATTCCCTATTAATTAATCAAACACAGATTTAAATTAATCAATAGTTACGACTTTTGGTTACCGAAAACCGATTCTGCATAATCCTAGTTAATCAACTATGCAAAACAATTAAGATGGCCAATAATAATTGAAATAACACAATTGATAGAATAAAACCAAGAATTGTTCAAATACTCAAATAAAAGTAATGATTCCTTGAAAAGATCAGGTTTTTAATTACAAAACGTAAATCTCATATTCCCGAATAACATAAACCTAATACATGTCCTTGCTAACTTAAAAACGTTTACTCACAAAGCATAAAGGAAAACATCATAAAAAGATTAAGGGAAAGAGAGAAACTCATTAGTTGGAAATCCGATTTCCCGAGAAGCTCCCACCCTTTGATCTCCTACAATGCTTGGGAAGAAAATATCTAAGGTGCTTGACACCCTAAACTAAGCTATTAAGGCCTATAAATAGTTAGAAAAGGTCCTAGGGTTAGTTACATAAGAGTCCTAATTCAAAACTACTAAAAAACTGCCCAAAATCTTCAATTCGGAGAGTGGACGCGCGTGCTGTCAAAAGTGGACGCGTGAGGCTCCAAAACTACTGAGAATGGACGCGTGGATGAATAGTGACGCGTCCACTTCTTCAAGTGCGCGTCCAATTGGTTTCTGAGGTGCGTCCACTCCATTTTTCCTGCGAAACAACTTCTTAAAGCTCCTATCTTCCTCCAATGTCTTCTAAACATGTTAAAATACCTTCAAAATACCTGCAAACAAAGATAGAAGTGTAAAGAACCAATTTAAGCACATAAACACACAATTAGGTAGATTTTATTTCAATAAACATCACATTAAGCTCATAAAAACCAATCTAATTATGGTTCAATCAATTTTCTGACCTAGAACAGCTCCAACCGCTTTGTCACTAGCATCACACATTATTTCAAAAGGAAAATTCCAATTAGGGGGTTGAATGATAGGTGATGAAATCAATTTCTCTTTTAACAGTTGAAATGCATGTTTACAACCTTCATCAAAATTGAATTTATGTTCTTTTTGTAATAAATTGCATAAAGGTTGAAAAATTTTAGAGAAATCTTTAAGAAACCTTCTATAGAATCCAACATGGCCTAAGAAAGATCTTATCTCTCTTACTGTAGAAGGATAAGGAATAGACTTAATTATATCAATCTTGGTTTTGTCAACAGCCAGTCCTTTTGGTGAAAGTACGTGCCCTAAAACAATTCCTTGTTCTACCATAAAATGACACTTTTCATAATTGAGAATAAGGTTAGTTTCAACACACCAATTAAGCACAGACAAGTTATATTTTTTATGGGATTAATCATAGATAGATACTTTATTAAATAGTTGGTTTTAGAATCACGATCAGCTCAGACAGATTTTTATCCTTACAAAATAGATTAATCCCGATAAACTCAGACAGATTAATCTCTAATTTAATTAAATATCACTACCAACCAGCCTGTATAGGATGCTCAATCAAATTGCATTAAACAAATAAGGCATCACCAACATTAAATTATATATAACAATCAGCTTAATTATATACAATTTAAATTATATAATTCCGCTCCTAACTTAATTCAGCCAAGAGCTGCAACTCAATTAAACTAGTAGATGCTACTTGAATCATTAATACAAGATTAATAATCCTAGCTATATAATCACATTCATTAAATAGATTGTCAATCCAATTAATTCACACAATTATATTGGTTAAAACATGAATTATATAAATACTTAATTAATATATATAAGTCTATTAAATAAATACACACACACACACACACATATATATATATAGAAAGAAAGATTGGATTTATATTAACTAAAGAAATTAGGCGGTTCAACCGGCCATTTAAATAAATTAAACTAAAAGTATGGAGGCTCGGCCTTCCATAAAAAAAAAGAATTAAAGAAATAAAAATATATTAAACTAGTTAGGAGGCTCGGCCTTCCGTAATACAGAAAATAAAAGACATAAAAGTAAATTAAACTAATAGGTGGCTCGGCCATCCATTTGCGATATTTAAAGTGTATAAAGGAAAATAAATAAAGACTAAACGGGTAAACCGATTATAAGTCCAGTTAAATAAATCCAAATAGAAATTAAGCACAAAGAAAATTATCATATAATCTCATTTATTAATAACTTAACACATATCCTTACTAACAAAAGAAAACTACTCACAATACATATTTAATAAATATAAGATGAAAATTACAAACATTAGAAAAAAAATTTGAAAGATAAACTCCCCGGAAATATTGAAATTATCCGGATATAATTTCTTTACTAAATATTACAAAAAGCCTTGAAATATTATTCTAAAAAATCTAGAAAATATACTAAGATGAAGACAATAAAAGAAATAAATTGCAAAAGAAATAGAGAAGATTGGAGCTAAATTGGTGTCTAAATCATAAAAATAAGCTTCCTATTTATATCCACAAAAATCAGAGGCAAAATGGTCATTTTGCACCCCAAAGTCTTGAAAATTTAGTTGGTGGCCTAATTTCCCCAACTTCGCCACATGTCGCTTCCTTATTGGTCCAAATTGCGGCTTTTAAAAGTGTCACTTGTCACCTTCTGATTGCGCCACTTGTCATCTTCTAATTGCACTATATGTCATCTTCTCATTGCGCCACGTCATCGGATGACATAGATTTTTTTCTTTTTTTTTTTAAACTTCTCCAATATTTCTTCTTCTTCTTTTTATCTCCATAATTAACTAAAATACACTGAAAAACTTACAAACAAAGAAATAGAAGGGAAACGTGAAATATATCCATTAAATAACATAATTAACCGATTTTCAAACAAAATATAGTCATTAAATAACAGAAAAATTAGTTAATTTTTTAGTACATCAATGATCATTTTATTTTGTCATAAAATAATACATTTTACGATATCTAAGATCGTTAGCTTATGGTTTATCATTTGTGATATTTTTTTGTCGTCAATGAATGGTTATAAATATGTCACAAAAGGGAATGATTCGTCACGAAATATGTGATAAATGATCAAATGCTTGTGACAAAAAATTAATTTGTCACATTATTAAGTGACATATTGTTTGTCACCTTTCGTCTGAAAATAGCGTCACTAAATATATGAGTCGTCACATAACATGAGATAGATATTAAACTATTTCTGACGAAACGAAATTCGCCAATCCCATACATGACATTTATTTACGTCTCCAAAATTGAATGATAGCCAACAAATATTTATAAATACATAATTAATGGTGACATCGATAAAATCATCACTTAAATATGTGACGTTTAAAACATCACATAATATCGTTTGACGTTAGACAATTGATGACGAAGATGTAATAAAACGTGACAAATAAATTATGTACTTATTGTCACCGAACATATATTATTATATTAATTTGTGACGTCAAAGTCGAAATTGTCATAAGAATAAGTGACGTAATTAGTGTCACTAAATATTAATTTTATTTTGATAATTAATGACGTAAATAAAATTGTCAAACCAATAATAAAATATATTATATAATAAACCAAATAAAATAAACATAAAGTAAAGAATACCCATTATTAAATATAAACTATAACATTAATAGTTAGTCAAAGTATTATGAGTCACATTCAAAACTCAACATCTTAAACATGAAAAACAAATGTAAAATATTATACTATCTTGTTTAAATGAGCATAAAAAAAATAAAGGGGTAAATCCTAGTAACTAGTGAAACCGATATCTACCATCAATCTGACTCTTCTTCTCCTTCTATTGGTGCTTCTTCTGATGATAATGATTCTGGAGAGCTTGGCTCACTTGAATCTACAATAAATATTTAAGCACTATTAATAACATCCATTATTAAATCATATTGTATATAGACATAAAAATAATCTTTTTCTTATTAATTTTTTAAAAAATCATATACTTTATTAAACCAAAGTTAAAGAAAAGCACATATGAAATTAGAAACAATACGGAAAAGCTTCATAGATATATCTTTTATTGTTTTTTTTATTCTGCAACAACTTAGTAAGGTAGTTCTATTGTCCCTTTGATAGAGGCTTAGAGTAGCACAATCAAGGCTCACAAGTCACATGGTTATATAAATTGCATATTGCAAAGTCATGGTTATATTCATGATCCTAAAACTTGATAGTCTTGACTTGTATACTTCCTTGAAGACTTGAAATCTTGTCCTTGCATGGATTAAATCATGAATCCAAAAACTCTATCACTTGTACAAACAAGACATTAGTCCTCATTAATGTTTGTCATTAATCAAAATTAAGACATTAAAAGCTTTAGGGCTTTCAAAATAAATCAAATGATCTCAGGTATGGCATTTGCAACTTTGCTTTTCAAAGCACATGGAAGAAGCTAAGTCAATTGACAGTTAGGGATATACAAGAATCACATGAATTCTATCACAAAACAACTTATTATAATAGTATGGAATACTGAGACATATGAGCTTTTAGCTTAAGGAACATACCATATTCTGAAAATTGTAGCATGGGCACTTGCATTCCAAAACCAACCATAGCTTTAGTCATAACTTCTCTGTGTGCACGATTTTTATCAAATTTTGACTTGCATTGCTTAAGCTTCCGCTTGGTCTTACTAAGTTTTTCTGATAATTTAGAAATTGTTTCTTTGGTTGCTTTTGTAGTCCGATTGTCAGGCTTAGGTTCATTTCCAAGCCCTTTGATATAGCTCGAACTGGTTCCCAGCACTTCATCCACTATAGAGTCAATTGTCCTAGGCTCTTTTCCTTCTCCAATGGAATCTTCTAACAATTGATGCATTTTCTCCTACAAGTTAAGAAAAGGGAAAAAAAAACAAAAGATTAAGTTAATGCTACAATAAGAAAAATGGCTATTAATAAAACACCTATTGATTAGATAAGGTTACATAATGAAAAACCTAAGAGGGGGGTGAATTAGGTTTTTATCCAATTTTTCAACTTAATTCAATTAAACACCTCTTTGACAACAAATATCAAACACTTGGTGTGCTAATTGTATGAGTAAAAATGTGTTCAAATAAAGTGTAAAAAGTAGAACAATGAATACAATGATTTATCCAACAAAACCTAATCCACTACCTTGAGTTACCTACTCAATGATTTTACCAAATCCCTTCACTAATCAAATAAATGAGATTACAAAAAATAGCTCACCTAACTCACCTTAGGGTTTTACAAATAACCTCTCAACCAATCAAGGCTCACACAACCCTTGAGTTTTACTACACAACCTTGATTATACAATAATCTCACCACTCTCCTTAGTGAATCCTCACAATACAATTCAATTCAAGGTTCACCCAAAGGTTTTACAAGCAAACCTTGAATACAAAACAACCTACACAAGGCTCACTCTAACACTTAGGGTTTTAAGCTACTTGCAACCTTGATACAATTACAATCAATAATAAGAGATAGAGAGTTTGATAGATATCACCTTAATGTGAAGATATATCAATTTGAAGCATAAACACCTCCTGAGTAATTTGTTTCTTTAGATTGCTCAAGAACACCAATGATTTAGTAAAGACCCTTCTTGGATGATTTTCACAATGTAAATGTTATGAAAGGGTTTCAGCAAGTCCATTTGTTTGAGGATGATAGGCAGTAGAAACTTTATGAGAAACATGATATTTT
Source organism: Apocynum venetum (assembly GCA_019593545.1). Taxonomy (NCBI): domain Eukaryota; kingdom Viridiplantae; phylum Streptophyta; class Magnoliopsida; order Gentianales; family Apocynaceae; genus Apocynum; species Apocynum venetum. Next base: position 200,568 of record SRSM01000133.1, read on the forward strand.
TTAAACAGAGTTTCTACTACCTTGTTGCAAAAATGCGTACCTCTGTCACTGATGATGGCCTTTGGTATTCCAAATCTATGGAATATATTTTCCTTGATAAATTTCACAACTGCTTTAGAATCATTCGTTTGAGTAGCCTTAGCTTCAATCCATTTGGATACATAATCCACTGCAAGTAAGATGTAAGTATTTCCAAAAGACGAAGGAAAATGTTCCATGAAATCAATGCCCCATACATCAAAAAGTTCACAAACTAATATAGTCTTCAAAGGCATTTCATCTTTCTTAGATATATTACCAACTCTTTGACATTCATTGCAAGATTTAACAAAGTAATATGCATCTTTGTTAAGAGTACGCCAATAAAATCCACTTTCCAAAATTTTTCTAGCAGTTCGTTTTGGTCCAAAATGACCTTCACATTCAAAAGTATGACAAAAATTCAATATGGATTGAATTTCATTATTTGGAACACATCTGCGTATGACATTGTTTGCGCAGCTTTTGAATAGGTAGGGATCATCCCAAAGGTAATGTTTTGAGTCATTTCTAATTTTATCCTTTTGAGGCTTAGATAAATGATTTGGAAATACTTTGGTAACAATATAATTAACCATATCAGCATACCAAGGTATAATTCTATGCAATGCATAAAGATGCTCATCAGGAAATAAATCAGAGATAGGAGATACTTCCCCTTCATATGTGAGTCGACTCAAATGATCAGCAACAAGATTCTCTGCTCCTTTCTTATCTCGGATTTCAAGGTCAAATTCCTGGAGTAAGAGAATCCATCTCAATAGTCTTGGTTTAGACTCTTTCTTCTTAAATAGGTACTTTAGAGCTGCATGATCTGAATAAACAATTATTTTTGTTCCCAACAGATAAGATCTAAATTTTTCGAGAGCAAAAATAACAGAGTAGAGTTCCTTCTCAGTTGTGGTATAATTGCATTGGGCATCATCAAATAATTTAGATGCATAATATATCACATGAGGAACTTTATCTATTTTCTGACCTAGAACAGCTCCAACCGCTTTGTCACTAGCATCACACATTATTTCAAAAGGAAAATTCCAATTAAGGGGTTGAATGATAGGTGATGAAATCAATTTCTATTTTAACAGTTTAAATGCATGTTTACAACCTTCATCAAAATTGAATTTATGTTCTTTTTGTAATAGCTTGCATAAAGGTTGAATAGTTTTAGAGAAATCCTTAATAAATCTTCTATAAAATCCAGCATGGCCAAAGAAAGATCTTACCTCTCTTACCGTAGAAGGATAAGGAATAGACTTAATCACATCAATCTTGGCTTTGTCAACAGCCAGTCCTTTTGGTGAAACTATGTGCCCAAAAACAATTCCCTGTTCTACCATAAAATGACATTTTTCATAATTGAGAACAAGGTTAGTTTCAACACACCGTTTAAGCACAAGTTTCAAATTTTCTAAACAGGAATCAAATGAATTTCCGTAGACAGTAAAATCATCCATGAAAATTTCAATGATATTTGTGACAAAATCAGAAAATAAGGACATCATGCATCTTTGAAAGGTAGCAGGTGCATTGCATAGACCAAAAGACATTCTTCTATAAGCATAAGTACCGAATGGGCATGTAAAAGTTGTCTTACCTTGGTCCTCTGGGGCAATAGCAATCTGAAAATAACCAGAATAACCATCAAGGAAACAATAATGAGAACGACCAGATAGACGTTCTAACATTTGATCCATGAAAGGAAGGGGAAAATAGTCTTTCCTAGTTGATGCATTAAGTTTCCTGTAGTCTATACAGACTCTCCAACCGTTTTGCACTCTAGTAGGAACTTTCTCACCTTCAGAGTTTTCCACAATAGTTATTCTACTTTTCTTTGGAACAACATGTACAGGACTTACCCAATGTGAATCTGTGATTGGATAGATGACACCAGCATCAAGAAGTTTTAGAATTTCATCTTTTACTACTTCCATCATAGGCGGGTTTAGTCTCCTTTGTGACTCTCTGGATGGTTTAGCTCCATCTTCTAACAATATACGGTGCATGCATGTTGATGGGCTAATACCTTTAATGTCGGCTAAAGTCCAGCTGATGGCAGTCTTGTTGTCCCTAAGCACAAAAACTAACCTCTCTTCTTGGGAAGATGAGAGATTGTTAGCAATAATAACAGGTAAAGCATTACCTTAACTCAAATATGCATATTTCAAATGAGAAGGTAAAGCTTTAAGCTCAAGTGACGGGGGACAAACAACAGATGGTAAGATTTTATCATGTGAGCTCGGTAATGCAATTTTAGAATTACTAACAGGATAAACAGATAAATCCTTGACACATTGTTTGAGTTCATTGTCACATTCTACAGATAAAGTGTCAAGAACATTTTCATCTATGCTCAAATTCATAATGGATTGCATCATTTCAGTGTAGCTCAAATCAAAAATATCTTCAATAAGTGGATCTATAATATCCACAACAGAAACTGTAGAACATTCATCAGAAGGGTACTACATGGCATCAAATATGTTAAAAGAAATTTTATCACCATCAAATTCCATTGATAAAGTACCTTCATTTACATCAATTTTAGTTCTAGCAGTTTTCAAAAATGGTCTACCTAACAGAATAGGTGACTGTGATGAACAAGTATTTTGGCTATCCTCAGTTTTCAAAATGTAAAAATCTGCAGGGAATACTAAATCATTTACTTTAACCAGTACATCTTCTATTACTCCTTCTGGATAAGCCACAGACCTATCAGCTAACTGAATAACAATTCTAGTAGGCTTCATTGGTCCCAAATTTAAAGAGTTAAAGATTGTATAAGGCATGACATTAATAGAGGCTCCTAAATCTAGCATACAACCTGAGACTACTTTATCACCAATTGTACAAGGGATAGCAAACATACCTGGATCTTTTTGCTTTGGAGGAAGTTTCTGTTGGAGAACAGCAGACACACATTCCCCCACACTGATTCTCTCGTTACCTTTAAGCTTTTTCTTGTTGGTACAAAGTTCTTTTAAGAACTTAGCATAACGAGGAATCTGTCTTATTGCATCCAAAAGAGGAATGTTGACTTCAACTTTCTTGAAGATCTCCAGAACATCTTTTTCTTCCTCATCTTTCTTGTTCTTAGTTAACTTATTGGGGAAAGGAGGACTTACCTTGGGAATAGAAGAAGAAGATTCTCCTATCTGAGGAACTTTGTCGAAAGTTGTTGGACTTGAAATAGGTGCTTTCTTCGTGCCTTTATTTTCCTCTGGTCTCTTGGATTCTTCCAAGACTTTACCACTTCTCAATATTACGGCACTAGCATCCTCTCTGGGATTGAGTGGTTGTGATGGAAGTTTATTGAAAAGCTGTGTTTTCAATTGACTTAGCTCAGAAGCCATTTGTCCTACCTGATTCTCCAAATTGTGAATGCTGGACTTTGTATCCTTTTGGAATGACATGGTATCTCTCTGAAAAGATATAGAACTTGAAGCTAGAGATTTCACCATATCTTCTAAAGACATACTCGGTTGTTGGTTCTGAGGAGGTTGAGGAGGACTTTGGTGTTGATTAGGAACAAAACCTGGTGGGTTCATTGGTGGCCTAACCCCTTGGTTACTCCATCTAAAGTTAGGATGGTCTCTCCACCCTTCATTGTATGTGTTGGAGAATGGATTGTGTCTTCTCTGAGGTTGGTTATGAAAATTACCCATGGCATTGGCTTGTTCCTCTTGAAATAGTGTAGGACAAGAATCTGTAGGATGGTCATTGCCTAAACAAATTCCACATGCTTTTACCGGTGCATTGATTCTTTTCCCAACTAATTGACCAACTAAATTGGTAAGATGATCTAATCTTTGCTCAATTTGTGTAGATGATGATGATGATGATGCATCTACTTCATTAACTTTCCTGACAGTATCATTCCTGGTGTTAAAAGATTGTGAATTAGTAGCCATGTTAGCTATTAATTCACGTGCAGTTTGTCGGGTTTTATCTGAAAGAGCACTACCACTAGCAGCATCAATTGTCATCCTGTCATAAGAAATCAAACCCTCATAAAAATATTGAATTAATAATTGTTCAGGTATTTGATGATGAGGACAACTAGCACATAATCTTTTAAATCTTTCTCAATATTCATACAATGTTTCACCAGTTTGTTGTCTTATGCCACTTATATCCTTTCGGACTGTTGCAGTTCTAGATGCAGGATAATATTTAGCAAAAAAAAGCTCTTTGCATTCCAGTCCAATCTTGAATAGATCCCGAAGGCAAATCATATAACCAATCTTTTGCACTATTTTGTAAACTAAAAGGAAAAGAACGCAGTTTAATAACTTCATCTCTTGTACCTTCTTGTTTCAAATTAGTGCAAATAACAAGAAATTCCTTAATGTGCCTAAGTGGATCTTCTCCAAGGTAATCCATTAAAAGTTGGCAAACATTGTATAAAACCAGTATGCATTTTAAAATTAGCATCAACTTGTGGAAAAATAATGCATAAAGGTTGTTCATCAAGAGTGGGAGCAGTGAGTTCTTTCAGAGATCTTTGATTCAAAGCCATATTTAAAAGATAAGTAGGAAGAATATCACCAGAAATAAGTTGGGTATCCGGTTGATTTTTTGCCTTGCCTTCTTCAAGATCCGTAGCTTGTTCTCTGATCTCAACTGGTGTTTTACTCCCTTGTTCTTCCCCAGTGATCTTATCACTTCTTAAGTGCATACAACAATGAACTTGTTGTCTGGAGTCACCAAATGAATGAAATCTGTATCAGAATATCACCAAAGGAATGAAATCTGTAACAAAATAAAAAGATTAAAAATTTTAATAGAAGAAATTAAAACAAATCCCCGGCAACGGCGCCAAAATTTGACGAAGCCTGTCGTACGACTCTCAAATTTAAGCCTAACAATTCCTATGTAAATAGAGAAAGTAGGGATCGAATCCACAGAGATTTGTCAACTCTTAAATTAAAATCGTTAATCGGAAAAGGTTTTGGGGGTTTTGGTATTTTGAGAATAAGGAAATGACAACAATTAAAATAAATATTTTTGAGGTTTTGGATTTTGTAAAAAGAATTAAAAACGAAATTTGGAATACAAATGATATAAAAAGCGTTAACAAGGAACTAGTATCAAGTTATATTTTTCATGAGATTAATCATAGATAGATACATTATTAAGTAGTTGGTTTTAGAATCCCGATCAGCTCAGACAGATTCCTATCCTTACAAAATAGATTAATCCCGATCAGCTCAGACAGATTAATCACTAATTTAACTAAACACCACTACCAACCAGCGTGTATAGGATGCTCAATCAAATTGCATTAAACAAATAAGGCATCACCAACATTAAATTTTATATAACAATCAGCTTAATTATATACAATTTAAATTATATAATTCCGCTACTAATTTAATTCAGCCAAGAACTGCAACTCAATTAAACTAGTAGATGCTACTTGAATTATTAATACAAGATTAATAATCCTAGCTATATAATCACATTCATTAACTAGATTGTCAATCCAATTAATTCACACAATTATATTGGTTAAAATAGGAATTATATAAATACTTAATTAATATATATAAGTATATTAAATAAATACACACATATATATATATAGAAAGAAAGATTGGATTTATATTAACTAAAGAAATTAGGCGGTTCAACCGGCCATTTAAATAAATTAAACTAAAAGTATGAAGGCTCGGCCTTCCATAAAATAAAAAAAAGAATTAAAGACATAAAAATATATTAAACTAGTTTGGAGGCTCGGCCTTCCATAATACAGAAAATAAAAGATATAAAGTAAATTAAACTAATAGGTGGCTCGGCCATCCATTTGCGATATTTAAAGTGCATAAAGCAAAATAAATAAAGACTAGGCGGTTAACCGACCATAAGTCCAGTTAAATAAATCCAAATAGAAATTAAGTACAAAGAAAATTATCTCATAATCCCATTTATTAATAACTTAACACATATCCTTGCTAACAAAAGAAAACTACTCACAATACATATTTAATAAATATAAGATGAAATTTATAAATATTAGAAAGAAAATTTGAAAGATAAACTCCCCGGAAATATTGAAATTATCCGGACAGAATTTCTTTACTAAATATTACAAAAAGCCTTGAAATATTATTCTAAAAAATCTGGAAAATATACTAAGATGAAGACAATAATAAAAGAAATAAATTGCAAAAGAAATGGAGAAGATTGGAGCTAAATTGGTGTCTAAATCATAAAAATAAGCTCCCTATTTATAGCCACAAAAATCAGGGGCAAAATGGTCATTTTGCACCCCAAAGTCTTGAAAATGTAGTTGGTGGCCTAATTTCCCCAACTTCGCCACATGTCGCGTCCTCATTGGTCCAAGTTGCGGCTTCTAGAAGCGCCACTTGTCATCTTCTTATTGCGCCACGTGTCATCTTCTCATTGCGCCACGTCATCGGATGACATAGATTTTTATTATATTTTATTTTTTTTTAATTTTTTTATCTTCTCCAACATTTCTTCATCTTTTTCTTTTTATCTCCATAATAAACTAAAATACACTGAAAAACTTACTAACAAAGAAATAGAAGGGAAACGTGAAATATATCCATTAAATAACATAATTAACCGATTTTCAAACAAAATATAGTCATTAAATAACATAAAAATCAGTTAATTTATGAGTACATCAATGCGTCACATGCTCTGCAGGCGTCCACTTTGTAATGTCGGATGTCCACTCTCCGGATTAAAGTTTTTAAGTTATTTTTAAGTAGTTTCTAATTAGAACTCTTGTGTAATTAACCATAGGACCTTTTCTAGCTATTTATAGGGCTTAATAGTTTAGTTTTGGGTGTCAAGCACCTTAAATATCTTTTTACGACTAACATTTTTTATATCCATTGATTTTTAGTTGATTTGTGAATTATTTATTTAAAGTTTAAATCTTTTAAATAAAAATTGAATCTTTTTCCCCAAAATCTTGATCAGTTTACTTTATCTGAAATTTTACAAGTTCTTGTAGATTTGACCCCTTACTTGCGCTAACTATATATATTAGTTGAGTTTGGTATTAATTTGATAGTGCAACGACACGCTCGTCAAAATGACATGTATTAAAAGTTATTAAAGTTATTATATAAAACACTGAAGTTTATATTGGACTAGAACTAAATTAATTTAATCAATGACCAGTTTAATGCTCTAACTTTGAACTTTTAACTACCAACTTTTACTTTTCTATTATTTATCTTATGTATTTACTTTTTATCATTTATTTTATCGTCCCATTGGTGAGTAAAAACCATCAAATATACTTTTTGTACTTTAAATTCCATAAATATATACAACAATATTTTCATCTTTTATTCTTTTATACTTTTTATTGTGTGAGGTAAAATTTTCCTATTTTTACTTTTTATGGCCAGTAAAACTTCCAAATTTCGTAAAGACATAATTTTATAAATATATAATTGCGTAACCATTTTCTTTTATTTTGCAAGCTTAATTGTCCAATTTTGTTTAATTATTTTAGTCATGTTATTTAATAATTTAAGTATTTATAAAATTTTTATTATTATTTATAAATAATAATGTTTAATTAATTAGAAACTCTTTTTAATTTACATGATTAATCAACTAAAATTATTAATCTTTAATTGATAATCATAGTAGCATATGTTAGTTTAACTAAGTTATAGAAACTTTGGAGCACATTTTCATCTCTTGTCCTTGTGTGCAACAACTTTGGTGGATGTGGCACTTTAAAATTGATGTTTTTTCTCCGCTTAGCATTCATGATTGGATCACTTTTCTCCTCAATCCTTCAAATGGCTTACCTCTTTCACCAGAGCAGAAGCTTGAGTTTCTAATTTTTTCACTTTGTATGATGGAGTTTACTTGGCTCCATCCAAATCAGGTGAGACTTGGTGCTCCTCTGAAATCTGGGAAGGAACTTGGTGATCTCATTGGTTCTAAGACTGCTGAATACTGGAAAATAACTAAATATTCAGGTGGAAGAAAGAATCCCACTGCTAAAGAAAAATGGACTCCTCCTCAATTAGGCTATTTGAAGATGAATTTTGATGCTGCCTTTTCTTGTCTTGAAGTTGTTGTAGCTGCTGTAGTACATGATCTTGATGGTAACACATTGTTTACTTTTGCTACCTATTCTACTTTAGATAGCTATATGGCAGAAGAATTGGCTCACTGTTTTCAAAGGAGATGGGCTATGTGAACATTATGTTTGAGGGTGATCCCTTAAATCCTATCATGGTTGCTAAGGGAATGATGACTATCAAGTTTGGAGGTCGAAAGTTCTTATTGATTCAGCCAATAATTATCTTGCTAAACATAAAACTTGGTCTATTAAATATATTTCCCGAGATTGTAATATGTTGCCCACAATATTACTAAATGGGCTAAAGAATACATTTTTTGGCTACATCCCTGTCCATACCCTCCCTAAACTCTGATTGCATGGATGTTTATGATATCATTAATGATTAGATCTTTGATTATCAAAAAAAAAAAACTTTCGGCATACTAATTATTAACCTTAATTTAATACAACATAATTATGGGCATGATTGCGCACAAAACAGGATGACCATGGGCACAAGCTTTCAATCGTTGGGTTGGATTACTGACATATGGCGAGGGTAGAATGTCTGGCTAGTGTTGTGGAATGAAAGTTTGCCTATTTAGACGAGGAATGATCTTTGAACCTAGGGAGAGGCAACCTTACAAACTAAGATGATAGAGTGAGTACTTTGAAGCCTCCTGCGACAATAAGTTAGTAAATTGAAAAGGAGGATAGAATAGAGAGAAGATTAACTTACTTGCTCTATGAATAATAATGTTTTGGTTGTACTCCTTTCTTTTGTACTTACCATAATAAGTATATATACTTCCATAGCGAGGCTTTAATCACTTAAAAGGAGAAGGTGAGAGACAATGTTGATAAGCTAGTGTATTCAATTTAACCATAAGACTTCATATTTCGATGTAAATCTAAAACTTTTTCAATTTCCAACATTAAAACATTAAACTTACTTAGAGCATCTGTAGTACTTTGTTATTAATGTAAAAAAAAATCACATTACCAAAATTAATAGTAACTTTAAATTTTCTCCCCAATACACATGAATTGAGTTTACATTATTGAAGTACTCATAAATTAACTGATTTTTATGTTATTTCATAACTATATTTTGTTTGAAAATCGGTTAATTATGTTATTTAATGGATATATTTCACGTTTCCCTTCTATTTCTTTGTTAGTAAGTTTTTCAGTGTATTTTAGTTTATTATGGAGATAAAAAGAAAAAGATGACGAAATGTTGGAGAAGATAAAAAAAAAAATCTATGTCATTCGATGACGTGGCGCAATGAGAAGATTGCACGTGACGCAATCAGAAAATGACAAGTGGCGCTTCTAGAAGCCGCAACTTGAACTAATGAGGACGCGACATGTGGCGAAGTTGGGAAATTAGGCCACCAACTATATTTTCAAGACTTTGGGGTGCAAAATGACCATTTTGCCCCTGATTTTTGTGGCTATAAATAGAGAGCTTATTTTTATGATTTAGACACCAATTTAGCTCCTATCTTTTCCATTTCTTTTGCAATTTCTTTCTTTAATTATTGTCTTCATCTTAGTGTATTTTCTAGAATTTTTAGAATTATATTTGAAGGCTTTTTGTAATATTTAGTAAAGAAATTCTGTCCGAATAATTTCAATATTTACGGGGAGTTTATCTTTCATATTTTCTTTCTAATGTTTATAAATTTCATCTTATATTTATTAAATATGTATTGTGAGTAGTTTTCTTCTGTTTGCAAAGATATGTGTTAAGTTATTAATAAATGGGATTATGAGATAATTTTCTTTATACTTAATTTCTATTTGGATTTATTTAACTGGACGTATGGTCGGTTTACCCGCCTAGTCTTTATTTATTTTGCTTTATGCACTTTATATATCGCAAATGGATGGCCGAGCCACCTATTAGTTTAATTTACTTTATATCTTTTATTTTCTGTATTATGGAATGCCTAGCCTCCTAACTAGTTTAATATATTTGTATATCTTTAATTCTTTTTTTTATGGAAGGCCGAGCCTCCATACTTTTAGTTTAATTTATTTAAATGACCGATTGAACCGCCTAATTTCTTTAGTTAATATAAATCCAATCTTTCTTTTATATATATATATGTGTGTATTTATTTAATATACTTATATATATTAATTAAGAATTTATATAATTCCTGTTTTAACCAATATAATTGTGTGAATTAATTGGATTGACAATCTAGTTAATGAATGTGATTATATAGCTAGGATTATTAATCTTGTATTAATGATTCAAGTAGCATCTACTAGTTTAATTGGGTTGCAGCTCTTGACTTAATTAAATTAGTAGCGGAATTATATAATTTAAATTGTATATAATTAAGCTGATTGTTATATACAATTTAATGTTGGTGAGACCTTATTTGTTTAATGCAATTTGATTGAGCATCCTATACACGCTGGTTGGTAGTGGTGTTTAATTAAATTAGTGATTAATCTGTCTGAGCTGATCGGGATTAATCTATTTTGTAAGGATAGGAATCTGTCTAAGCTGATCGTGATTCTAAAACCAACTACTTAATAATGTATCTATCTATGATTAATCCCATGAAAAATATAACTTGATACTAGTTCCTTGCTAACGCTTTTTATATCATTTGTATTCCAAATTTCGTTTTTAATTCTTTTTACAAAATCCAAAACCTCAAAAATATTTATTTTAATTGTTGTCATTACTTTATTCTCAAAATACCAAAAAAAAACCCCAAAACCTTTTCCGATTAACGATTTTAATTTAAGAGTTGACAAATCTCTGTGGATTCGATCCCTACTTTCTCTATTTACATAGGAATTGTTAGGTTTAAATTTGAGAGTCGTACGACAGGTTTCGTCAATTATGCTGGCATATTTATGATAGTGTCAACAAATATGTTATCTTTTGACATCGTGCTTAACATTCTGACTCAACACCTGGGGATAAGCATGCTTCACTTTATAATAAATTTATCAATTAATAAATGACACTTAAATAATGCAATGACTAAATTTTATTATTTATTCATTTAACATTTTAATTATTAATTGTTATGTGACAAAATTTACTGAATATTAATAGTTTAACATCGGAGATGCTATAAAGAAATCCTATGTAACATAGACATTGTATCTATCTAACCACATCACAATAGCAATTCAGGATGAGTTTCCATCAATAGTAATAAAATAGAATTATTATGAAATGTTAAAAGATTAAAAAAGATTAGTGATAAATTCTTTGTACGCTTACTTGGAAGTTGGAAAAATTCAATTCAAGCTCTTGTTTTGGATAATTAAGAAATGATGACACATACACGCAATGTGATTGTAGGCAAAACATTGAATTCCATGTAGTTTTTCCTGCCCATTTATGTAAGAAGTTGCCATCTATAATTATTCTATGAAAAGATTCATTACACATATGGGGGTAAAAGTGAAGGGTTGTTGTGAGGACATATCATTCCACTTACAAATTGTAAAAGGGCGAATTTCCATTCAACCACAACGTCGTCTCTTTGCCCCTAACTACTCTAGTGATATATGTGTGTAACTTACACACATATATCATATGTAAGTTATTACTTTTATATTAGTATTTATTAAACGCACACCCTTATTACTAAGAGTACACTTTAAAATTTTATTGTTACCCTTTTACAATATCTCTATTTTTTTTTTCTTCACTAAGCTCTCTCAAATCTCTATAAAAAATTATCAAATCGGAATCATTTTCAACAAAATAAATGCCTAAAAAAGTTAGTTTTCTATTACCTAACTACTTTTATTCGTTTATTACCGAAAATTTCTTGATATTATTCGTTAAAATTGAAAACAATGGATTTAGTTTATATATGATTTGAATTGATAAAATCTTGTAATTTAATGAATGGATATTGTGTATATGATATATTAATATTTATATGGATAAATTTTGGTGAAAAATTAATGACAATTTTAAAAAGGGAAAAGATTGGATCTGGGTGAGTTCTATTTGGAGGCTTGATCGGTTGGACTTGGTCCAGTGTAGTCGGCCTGCTAGGATGGGCTTGATCCGTCTGAACAAGCCATGCCCAGCTGGACGGGCCGTACGCATATTTTTTTATTTTATTTTTATTTTTTGTTTTACTTTAGTTAATTTAATAAATGCATATATCTTCAATTAATTAAATATTTTCTCAATTTTAAAACTTGCATTTGATTTCTTAAATTAAATTACTTAGTGTTAATTAGTTATGTTTTATTTAGTTAACAATAATTTACTTGAACAAATTATAAATTAATATATTTAAGTTTAGAATATTTTATTTTAATTATTTAAGTTTAATAAAGAAAATATGAGTTTAATTTACTTTAATTAGCGTAGTAACATATCAGAATTTTTAGTTTTTGAAAGTTTATTAGTTTAATATTTTTTTAAAAGTTTAGTTTATTTTAATTCAAACAAAATAATGTGCATAACAGTTTAGTAATGTATTATTTGTTTTTGCTTTTATATTTTAGTTTGATATGTTATATTATATTACTTTCTTTTAATTAGTTAACTTTAATTCAAATAAATATGAATTTTATTTTATTTTACTAAGAATTTTATTGCTTTCCTTTAACACACAAGTTATCTAACCGAAAGGTATGTAATAATTTGTCATTTATTATTTAATATAGTGAATATTATGTTGTTGTTATATGCTGAATTTTTTCTATATTTTGATAATTTGTTAAATTATAATATGTGCTTTACAGGTGAAAACTATTTTAACCCTATAGGAGGGGTATGAGATGTCAGATGGGGTTGGAGTTGTATTACACTCAAGTAGAGCGAGCATTTAAAATGCTCGCTTTAGATGATCCATATGGGAGTGATGATATAGTTGTAGGAAAGTCCTCCTACGGCCTAAATAACTCTAAGAAGTCAGCCATAGATTTTATCTTTCAAGATAAAGATATTGAACCATCATGATCTCGTGGTTCTACATCTAAACATAGATCGAGTTTTTTTGTCAATGTTGTCATTTGATGGATAGTGTACTATGTACTATGGACGATTGTATTATTATTTGCGTATTGTATTGTTTTATTTGTGTTTGTTTAGACTTTAAAAAGTGATATTATAAAAAAAAATTCATAGATAAATGCCAAATAGACTACATGAACTATATCTAAAAATGAAATAAAAAACTTATCTATGAGACCATCACATCTAAATTTAGTGTTGTAAAATATGGTTTTAGTCTTCATGCAAATTAAGATCACACAACCATTTCCAATTAGTAAATATCGAAGGAATGGGGAAGATGTATGTCATACACAACTGTCCACATAACAATAACTAATTAATAGATGATTTTCAATATAAGTTATGAAAACTGGAAAATTTTGACCCGTCTCGATCCATTTCGTCCAAGTTGACCATTCAAATAAAATGAATTTGTCCGAATAAACCGTCTGCACGACCTCAATTTTTTCCAATTCGTAAAACAATATATAAATTTTTAAAAATATATGTAAATTGAAAATAAAAAACAAAATATATGTCATTATCATCTATATGTATCATAATCAAAATCAGCTTATATATCTTTCATTTTTCTTAAATGTATTGAGAGAGTTTTTTTAAAATGATAAATTAGAGAAAAAAATATCGAAGATAAAATTGGAAGAAAATGTATGCATTAATTAAATTTGGTGTGCCTTTAGTAATTCTGGTGACACCATGAACTTGAGGCTTTTTATAATCATTGTACACTACTTTAATCAGAGTTATATTATTGGGTGCATTTGTATATTTATTTAGTTTCTAAGCTTTAAGAAGTACCTTTATAGAGTTAAATTTGAAATTATTTTGAGAGTTTAAAAGTTGGAAATAATACATTAGTTGAATTTTTTTTGCGTTTTCACCCTCCAAAAAGAATTAAAAATATAAAATTTTTTTGTGAGGTTATTTCCCGTAATGAGAAGACATTGAAATCTTTTCCGCTGGTAATGAAGGGCTTATTTGTCTACCTACCTAAAACACGTCTTTGAAAGTCAAATTGTTAGTGAATGCTGAATGGAAAGATTTCCATCGAAGATGAGAATCTTCAATGCGTCATGATGGCATTTTCATTTTGCATAGGGCATTTAGATGGCAATATATGGGCTCAGGAACTTTGACTTTGCCATAAGATGTGCTCATACCAAAACAACACAGCAGTAAACGTCACTGCAACATCACAATTTGGTACACGTTCCAACATCAGACCTACTCTACGTGCATATGACGTTTGTCCTGATGCCCCCCAAATGACGATTCAGTGGTTGTGATTGATTCTTGTGAGACACAAAACCCATGTACAGCAGTGCCAGTAGGTATTGGTGCTTGTAACAGTTTGACACTCTTTCTTTTTTTGTTTTTAAAAAATAACAGATTAAAAAGGTTCTTATTTAGTCTCACAAACAAAATTAGTCCTATAATAATATAAATGATTGTAACTAAATAAGGATAGCAAAGATCCCGAAAGTCTACATCAGAATTTTCTAATATTTTTACTACTGCCAAATAGCTTTGTGGTCAGACAAGTTGGTGATAAGTATAAACAAATAGGGGCCAATGGGATAAAAGTAAAAATATGTAATTGATAAGACTCAAGAAGGTTCTGTGCGAAGGAAAGTGGTGGAATTGGGGTGGGTTTTCATTCTTTTGCTCATTGGAATCCTGAAGGGTCGATTTTCTTTGTATGTTTTTCATTTGCTCTGTAAAAGTCTTGGAATTTGGATGCTTTCATATTAGCTGGGATATCTTAGAATGAAATACTTGATTTGAGGATTCTTAAACTTTTACCGTCTGGGTTGATTGGAATTTATTGTTATTGTTTATGATCTTTTGAATTTGTTCTTCTTTGAACTTCTGTAATTTGTTTTCTTACATTCTTTGTTGCTTTTGTGCCAAACCAACCTTATATTTCTTTATTGAAAAGATTCCATAAAAGGGCATCTTTCCTTGGAGGTTTCGTTTTTGTTTATATTTGTCAGAGTCAAACCCTTAGGTTTCCCTCCTCATTCACAATTCCTAAGTTCACCTTCTTTGTGGTAACAGAAGATTGCTTATTGTAGTTGCCGATTGATCTATCTTGAGTCACCTAAATTTCATCTTTCTGGATTCAGGTAGACTGATTGATATCACTCTTTTGGTTGCTTTTGTTTCAATTACCATAAAAGAAAATGAAAAAGATTATCTTTTTTTATTTATTATTTCTTACTTTCTGGGTTTCATTTAATCTGTTTGTTTGATGGATGGTCACGAAGACCTTGAAATCAGGTGCTTTTGTTCCAGAATTTATGTTGGTAGTTTTTGGGGTAGATCTTGCGACATATGCTATTGAGAACATTGACTTGCTTGCTTGTTTTTTAAGGGATAATATTCTGAAATACAAATTAAAAAGATCTATTCGAGAGAAATCAGATTTCGGCTCTATAATACTTATGCTGATGTTTATTATTACTATTTTGCCCTATGGGGAAGGTCAGGATGGGGAAAAGGTCACTTTAGAAGATTGCATATTGAACACGACTAGCTTGAGGCAACATTTTGTTAGAAAAGATTTTAGTATCTTGATGCATATATTTCTACGTGACATCTGAAGAGAAGTAGATCCTTTAGTACTTGCTGGTGCATACTGCACTTGGTATGTTGCTCTGCTCGTAGGTGGAGAAAGGAAAAGGTTATAGTTAGTGAAAGTTGCTGCCAAAGTTCTAAAGAATTATGTTGATATAATTCTTGCGATCTATAAATACTGTGCTATTCATCTTACTTGAGCTTTTCTGATAGAACTATCATTAGGGGGAGAGTGTGCAGATTAGTAGTAAATCAAGAAAGTTACATTACGAGAATGCATTCTTCTAAAGCTGTTGAATAGGAAAATGAAGAAAAAATTATTTGTGAAGATGTAATTTCTGTTTCGAAATGTGTTCAGCAGAGCTGAGGGAGCTAGATGTATGACAGCATTTATCTGTTAAGGACATCGAAAACTTCAAATTCATCATTTAAGACGTTGATACTGTCTACTGCTACCTATGGAATATTTAAGCTTTAAGATGAGAGTGGTAGAGATATTTCTTGTGAATAATAATAACAAAGATGATGTATCTCTTTCCATGGCATCTTAGATTTAATGCTTCATTTTTTATGTGATTTTTTTCCTTTTCTGCTTGACTTGTTTTTCTATTAACGATTTTGAATCTTTTGGGGGTTGAATGCCGGAAGTTTAGGGTTCCTAACAAGCTTTTTTCTGCAGAGTCCAGATTATCTTTGTGCTGGCTGTTTGGCTGGATAGAAGCACTGCTTTATGCACTAATTACTAGGCAATTTGTGCCGCTGAAGATAAATCTTATGATATCCCATCTTTTTTCTGAAACTGAGAATTAAACATGTCCTTAGTGAGATCTGCATCCGCCTTTGAAAATCGCAAACTCTACTCACTGAATGGTGCCAATAACAACTCTGGCTTATCAGCAAGCATATTCAACTCAGACAAGCAGCATGGAAAAACTTATTCAACTGAATCTTACAGCAATGGGAGTTATGATCCAAAATATTTTCTTGAATCTCCATCAGAAGAACAGACACAGGCATCTAACTCTGATGTTCTAGAAAATTCATTCCCCTCACCGCCTTCCTCTTCTTGTCAGCTCATGGCGGGCCACACTTCTTTAAGCTCCTCTTTTTTGCCGGCAAAACGATGCGATCCTTACCAATTTAACTATGAATCTGAATACCTGACCGAAGGGCCTGATATGATGGACTATGATCAGGACAAGGTGAGACTGAAGCTCCAAGAACTTGAGAGAGAACTTTTTGATGATAATAATGCTATTGAAGATATGTGCTGTCCTTATCAAAGCATGGAGACTGATTGTGGATGGCCTTACCCAACTCAGAATTTGATGCACCATGACTCACCCAAGGAGTCATCATCCTCAGATTCAAATATTAGTAGCATCAGCAGCAATAAGGAACTATCTGTGACCACTCCTCGAACTCCCAAGCAGATGCTTTTTGATTGTGCTACTGCAATTCAAGAAGGAAACATTAATGAAGCTTCAACAATGATAAATGACTTACGACAGAAAGTCTCCATTCAGGGAGATCCTTCTGAAAGGATTGCAGCATATATGGTAGAAGCTCTTGCTGCCCGCATTGCTACCTCTGGTAAAGGTCTTTATAAAGCTCTAAAATGTAAAGAACCCCCATCGTCTGAAAGACTTTCTGCGATGCAAGTCCTGTTCGAGGTATGTCCCTGTTTTAGGTTTGGATTTATGACAGCAAATGGTGCTATTCTGGAGGCCTTTAAAGATGAAAAGCGAGTTCACATAGTAGATTTTGATATTAACCAAGGAAGTCAGTACTATACGCTGCTGCAAACACTGGCTCGATTGCCTCATAAGCCGATGCATTTGAGGCTAACTGGAGTGGATGACCCTGAATCAGTTCAACGTGCTGTCGGAGGACTGAAGAATATTGGACAGAGGCTTGAAACACTGGCTGGAGATCTTGAGATCCCATTCGAGTTCTGTGCACTAGTAGCAAATACTGCAGATGTCACACCAGTGATGCTCGGCTGCAACCCTGGGGAAGCTCTAATAGTCAACTTTGCATTCCAGCTTCATCATATGCCTGATGAAAGTGTTTCAACAGTAAATCAACGGGATCAGCTTCTCCGCATGGTTAAGAGCTTAAGTCCAAAACTTGTGACGGTTGTTGAGCAGGATGTGAACACTAACACTGCTCCTTTTATGCCAAGGTTTACAGAAGCCTACAGTTACTACTCTGCTGTGTTTAACTCTCTTGATGCCACTCTACAGAGGGATAGCCAAGAGAGGATGAATGTAGAGAAGCAGTGTCTGGCTCGTGACATAATAAATATTGTTGCATGTGAGGGAGAGGAAAGGATCGAGCGATATGAGGTTGCAGGAAAATGGAGAGCTAGAATGATGATGGCTGGTTTCACTTCAAGCTCAATTAGCCAAAGTGTGAAGGATGAAATCTGTAAACTAATAAAGCAATATTCTGAAAGGTACAAGGTTAAGGAGGAAATCAGTGCACTCCATTTTGGATGGGAAGACAAAGTTCTGATTGTTGCTTCGGCATGGAGGTAAACTGCTTTTGTTTCCAGCGCTTACCAAATGAACTTTTAAAGGAAAACCAGAGGCGAATCAAGAAAATTTTCGATGAGATGCATCTCATCGTGTAATTTGAGGTCACATCTGACTGTAGCTGTAAGTTGGGTTTTTATCAGGATCCAGTTGATATAGGATCTAACTTGCTTAGGTTATATCTTGGAACAATCAGGAGATACATATGTAAAAATCCAGTAAAAGTTTCTGTTCTTGAAGTTATATGCATGTGAAAAATATCCAATTCTAGAATATTTTTCCTGCAATCTGTTCCATCTAGACAGTAACAACTCGACTCTTTAGTTTGCTAATATCATCCAAAACCATTCTTGTCTATTAATTGTCTCCTGGGTGAAAGTTTCTGAGACCATTTTATCTTAATCTGCTACCCTAGTTTCTACATAGTTGTAAAGATTTCTTTACACAAATCATTTCAAGAAAGAATGTTTTCTGTGGTTATTCTTTAGAAATCTCAGTCTATGGTATTCCCCTCAAAAGGTTGAAGCCTCCACGGAGAATCATTTGACAGAGTTGTTTAGATTTATAGATATTTCTCGGACTCCTTAGGACAATCTATAAGAAGGATATAATTTGAGACTTTTGAAAGTTATTTTGTATATTCTTTTCAATATTACTATTCTTACTAATGAAGAAAGAGAAAATAAATGTTTTAATATATGTGAAATTTCTAAGAAAATATGATATAATAAATGAAAGTATTTTAGTAAATTAGAATTTGTCCATAATGTGTGAAATATTCAAATATTTTATATTTTAGGATATACACATTGAAAAGCAATAGAAACAATTAACTCTATTTAAACCTTTCCAAAATATGGTTTATTTGCCATGGACAGTTTAAAACTAACAAGCTACTATGGGAAAGGAAGGTTATTGAAGTGCCTTGCTTGTACATGTGACTATCACATGGAGAGTTCACTTCATGCTCTGCGTCTGCCGGATTGTTTGAGAGATAGTAGTTTGGAAACCTATCTTCCCTAATTCTCATTGTAACATTTTTTGACTGGCACCAAGTATCGTGAATGGATCAAATATAATTTGAGTAGTAATTAGGAAACAGGTTATGTCCAATGAAAATTCAATTTTCTGTTAAACAACTCATGCACTTCGATACTTTAGGAACATAAAGAGACGTAGGCCTCACTCTTTTGTTGATTCCTCTCTAAGACCATTTATAAGTCGTGGACTTGCTCAGCTAACTGTTTGGATGGTAATAGATTAGTATATAGAGTTGTATACCATAGACCTCTAAACGAACTGAGATCTGCTCACGACTGAAGTTAGTTCATTTTCATTTACAACTCAGTTCGTTTATTAGACGAATATGAAAATTTATTCGTGTACCAATCCAACGAACATAAGTGTTGTTCGAAATATTATAATTAATATTGTTATATTATAATATACTTTATTTATTCAGAAATATAAGTCGCTGGATGATTTTCTTATTATATTAAAATATAAGTTGAAATTTTAAGAATATTTCACCATTGACTTCTATTATTATCCTTATTTATTTTTATCTTTCCTCTCACCACTTTCTTATTTTCAAAACAAAACCTTTATATTTTCTTCTTAAAACCATTTTTTTTCTCTTTCTTATTTCCAAAACATAATAATTAAGAATATTTTAGAAACAAAATTTTTTCTTGATTTGTATAAAAATAGACCCAATGACTAATATTGCTGGACGGATGGATGATTTTTTTATATATTTTATATTATTTTTATATATATTAAAATAAAAACAAAAAAATAAAATTTAATTTCAAATTTGAATTCAAACTAATCAAGCAATTTTGAAAAACGTAAGAGGGGAGATGAATTATGTTTTTATCAGATTTTTCAACATAATTCAATAAAACACCTCTTTGACAACAAATATCAAGCACTAGGTGCGCTAGTTGTGTGAGTAAAATGTGTTCAAATAAAATGCAGAAAATAGAGCAATAAACACAATGATTTATAGTGGTTCGGTTTATCCAACAAAACCTAATCCACTACACTGAGTGAAAAACCTAAGAGGGAGGTGAATTAGGTTTTAACATATTTTTCCAAACTTAATTCAAACACTACTTTTTAAGACAACAAATAACAAACACTTGGTGCTCAACCAGTGTGAAATAATGTGTTCAAGAAATTGACAAACAACACAACGATTTATAGTGATTCGGTTTATCCAACAAACTTAATCCACTACCTTGAGTTATCTACTCAAGAATTTCACAAAACTTTTCACTAAATTAGTACAAAAGATTACAATAGAAGCTCACCCAATTCCCTTAGGGTTTTACAACACAAACCTCTTACCCAATCAAGGTTTACCCTACTATTTGAGTTTTACACAACAACCTTGATTACACACCTATCTCTAATACAACAATTAATAAAATAGATACACTTAATACAATCACAATTTTCTATGATTCAAGGCTCACTCAAACCCTTAGAGTTTTAAACTCATTGCAACATTGAATAAAACATACAATATAAGAAAAGGAATAGTTTGATATAGATATCACGTTAGTGTGAAGATATATCAATTTAAAGCATTAATACTTCCTTGTGTAATACTTTCTTCTAGATTACTCAAGAACACCAATGATTTAGTATTAACCCTTGTTTTGAGAATTTCACAATGTAAATATTATATTTGGGTTCCAAAATGATTTCAAGATGTTCTATATAGAGTAAGAATCAAATTTTTGCTCAAAAAGTCATTCAATTGAGTTTTTCAAATATTTATATGTGTGCTCCAACGGTCATAAAAATGTCTGTTGGAAACCCACTCAGGAGAAGTGCGGTCGACCGCATATCAGACGGGTCATCTGTACCATCATCCACACGTGTTCCAAAGAGCTTTGAACATACTGCAGATGATGATCTGAGCAGTCTGGTCGATCGCACCATCATCCGCAAGTGATCCAGAGAACTCTGCACATTCTGCGGACGATGAGCTGAGAGGTCTGGTCGACCGCACATGCATCCAAACTATGCAAAACAAGATTCCATTCAACTCCAAGGGTTTGTGGAATACATTACATAGAATTTTAAGTAAGTGCATGTATTTTGAAAATCATTTTAAAAACCCAACTCATGTTTTATCTAAATGAAGTGTATTTTGAAAAACATTTCATTTTTATTGAGCAACCTATAGTAATTATTACTTATAGAGGTAGACCTAGATATACCCAATAGATATAAAAGAAATAGCACTACACCTCTAGATCCTATCTAATGCAAAAATTGCTTATCTTCAACGCTTGACAACATATGATCTTTCCTGAAGACTTGAAACTTCGATCTTGCATGGATTAGACATATGAATCCTAAAAGACCAACACTTATACAATTAAGCCATTAGATCTTATCAATGTTTCTCATTAATCAAAATTAAGACATTAAAAGCTTTAGGGCTTTCATTGAGTTACCTACTCAAGGATTTTACCAAATCCCTTCACTAATCAAATAAATGAGATTACAAAAAAGGCTCACCCAATTCACTTTAGGGTTTTACAAATAACCTCTCAACCAATCAAGGCTCACTCAACCCTTGAGTTTTATAACACAACCTTGATTATACAATATTTTCACCACTCTCCTTAGTGAATCCTAACAATACAATTCAATTCAAGGTTCACCCAAAGGTTTTACAAACAAACCTTGAAAACAAAACAACCTACACAAGGCTCACCCTAACACTTAGGATTTTATGCTACTTGCAACCTTGATATAATTACATTTAATAATAAGAGATAAAGAGTTTGATAGATATCACCTTAATGTGAAGATATATATCAATTTGAATCACAATCACCTCTTTGAGTAATGGCTTGCCAAGATTGCACAAAATTCACCTTTGAATGTAAAAACCCTTCTTGAATGATTTTAACAAGATTGATGTTTAGAAAGGGTTTTGGAATGTTTCTAAGATGTTATAGGATCAAGATACACAATGTTTTTGCTCAAAAATTGTTCTAAGAAAGACTTTCAAAGGTTTTGGAATTTATAGGTTTGTTCATAACGATAAAAAATAAAGTTGTTAGAAACCCACTAGCAATTAGCGGTCGACCGGTGCATCATCCGCAACATCATTCACAAGCTCATTGGACAACCTTCGGATGATGATTTTCATCTTGCGGTTGACCTCACTTTACTGCGGTCGACCGCATGGTCGTCCACAAGTTAACAGATGAACAAATTTGAAAGCACATGTATCCACAAGATAAACTAACTTGTGGACGATACCTGAACCACTTTAGGTCAATTGTAACATGTTCATTTGTGTATCAATAATATTTTAACACAATGATGATTTCAATCAACCATATAAGTTATGGTATCAATCCAACAAGAGTTTATGAACCATTTAAGTTTTGAAATCATGATGCATGGTTTTCGAAATACCAAAAACATATTTGAACATATTAAAAACATTTTGAAATAACGTTTTAAGTTCATAGAGCAACATTTAGAAACCATTACTCAATTAGAGGTAAAACTAGAGATCTCAAAATATATTAAACTCTAAAACTATACACCTAGTTCCTATCTAATCTAATAAAAACTTGTCTTCAAATCTTGATAGTCTTGACTAGTATACTTCCTTGAAGACTTGAAATCTTGTCTTTGCATGGATTAAATTATGAATCCAAAAACTCTATCACTTGTACAAACAAGACATTAGTCCTCATCAATGTTTGTCATTAATCAAAATTAAGACATTAAAAGCTTTAGAGCTTTCAATCTCTCCATTTTTAAGATGACTAATATTGATGCAATGTGATAGGTAAAACAATTAAGTGCAATGATTCAAAGTAAGGAAGAGTTTATAGAATATGTATCAAACATTGTAAAATGCTCCCCCTTACAATATGCTAGGTATTTGTAAGATATCACATATATTATATAAAACATTTATAGTTTGATGATATCAAGAAATATATTAAATAAAACATTTTTTGAACAAATATTAGATCTTAAAATGAAAAGATTCATTATAAATATATGAGCTCACTTCCTGGCTTATATAGGCTAAAAAAAGCCTATTTTTCCACCAAACTCTGTATCCTTCTTCTTTCCTGTTTTAAAAACAATTATAAAGCTCCCCCTATCAATATATATGAGTTTTGTAAAAATTTTGACAGAATTTCCTTTGTAACTCTTATAAAATCCAATTTCACAACACAAACTCAAGAATGCAAAAAGAGATGAGATATATCCAATAAAATCACATGTAAGGCCAACCCGACCAGCAACACTGAAATGATGAAATCCATTTGTTGTTTGTCCCCCGTCACTTGAGCTTAAAGCTTTACCTTCTCATTTGAAATATGCATATTTGAGTGAAGGTAATGCTTTACCTGTAATTATTGCTAACTATCTCTCATCTTCCCAAGAAGAGAGGTTAGTTTCTGTGCTTAGGGACAACAAGATTGCCATCGGCTGGACTTTAGCCGACATTAAAGGTATTAGCCCATCAACATGCATGCACCGTATATTGTTAGAAGATGGAGCTAAGCCAACCAGAGAGTCACAAAGGAGACTAAACCCGCCTATGATGGAACTAGTAAAAGCTAAAATTCTAAAACTTCTTGATGCTGGTGTCATCTATCCAATCACAGATTCACATTGGGTAAGTCCTATATATGCTGCTCCAAAGAAAAGTGGAATAACTATTGTGGAAAACTCTGAAGGTGAGAAAGTTCCTACTAGAGTGCAAAACGGTTGGAGAGTCTGGATAGACTACAGGAAACTTAATGCATCAACTAGGAAAGACCATTTTCCCCTTCCTTTCATGGATCAAATGTTAGAACGTCTATCTGGTCATTCTCATTATTGTTTCCTTGATGGTTATTCTAGTTATTTTCAGATTGCTATTGCCCCAGTATACCAAGGTAAGACTACTTTTACATGCCCATTCGGTACTTATTCTTATAGAAGAATGCCTTTTGGTTTATGCAATGCACATGCTACCTTTCAAAGATGCATGATGTCCTTATTTTCTGATTTTGTCACGAATATCATTGAAATTTTCATGGATGATTTTACTGTCTATGGAAATTCATTTGATTCATGTTTAGCAAATTTGGAATTTGTGCTTAAACGGTGTGTTGAAACTAACCTTGTTCTCAATTATGAAAATTGTCATTTTATGGTAGAACAAGGAATTGTTTTAGGGCACGTAGTTTCACCAAAAGGACTGGCTGTTGACAAAGCCAAGATTGATGTGATTAAGTCTATTCTTTATCCTTCTACGGTATGAGAGGTAAGATCTCTCTTAAGTCATGTTGGATTCTATATAAAGTTTATTAAGGATTTCTGTAAAACTGCTCAACCTTTATGCAAGGTATTACAAAAAGAACATAAATTCAATTTTGATGAAGGTTGTAAACAAGCATTTAAATTGTTGAAAGAGAAATTGATTTCATCACCTATATTCAACCCTCCAATTGGAATTTTCCTTTTGAAATAATGTGTGATGCTAGTTGATGTACTCATAAATTAACTGATTTTTATGTTATTTAATGATTATATTTTGTTTGAAAATCGGTTAATTATGTTATTTAATGGATATATTTCACGTTTCCCTTCTATTTCTTTGTTTGTAAGTTTTTCAGTGTATTTTAGTTTATTATGGAGATAAAAAGAAGAAGATGAAGAAATGTTGGAGAAGATAAAAAAATATATATATATATATTTCCTCCGATGACGTGGCGCAATGAGAAGATGACACGTGGCGCAATCAGAAGGTCACAAGTGGCGCTTCTAGAAGCCGCAACTTGGACCAATGAGGACGCGACATGTGGCGAAGTTGAGGAAATTAGGCCACCAACTACATTTTTAAGACTTTGGGGTGCAAAATGACCATTTTGCCCCTGATTTTTGTGGCTATAATAGGGAGCTTATTTTTATGATTTAGACACCAATTTAGCTCCAATCTTCTCCATTTCTTTTGCAATTTATTTCTTTTATTATTATCTTCATCTTAGTATATTTTCCAGATTTTGTAGAATAATATTTCAAGGCTTTTTGTAATATTTAGTAAAGAAATTCTGTCCGGATAATTCATCTTCAATATTTCTTCAGAGGAGTTTATCTTTCAAATTTTCTTTCTAATGTTTATAAATTTCATCTTATATTTATTAAATATGTATTGTGAGTAGTTTTCTTTTGTTAGAAAGGATATGTGTTAAGTTATTAATAAATGAGATTATGAGATAATTTTCTTTGTACTTAATTTCTATTTGGATTTATTTAACTGGATTTATGGTCGGTTTACCCGCCTAGTCTTTATTTATTTTGATTTATGCACTTTAAATATCGCAAATGGATGGCCGAGCCACCTATTAGTTTAATTTACTTTTATGTCTTTTATTTTATGTATTATGGAAGACCGAGCCTCCTAACTAGTTTAATATATTTGTATGTCTTTAATTCTTTTTTTTTTATGGAAGGCCGAGCCTCCATACTTTTAGTTTAATTTATTTAAATGGCCGGTTGAACCGCCTAATTTATTTAGTTAATATAAATCCAATCTTTCTTTCTATATATATATATATGTGTGTATTTATTTAATATACTTATATATATTAATTAAGCATTTATATAATTCCTATTTTAACCAATATAATTGTGTGAATTAATTGGATTGACAATCTAGTTAATGAATGTGATTATATAGCTAGGATTATTAATCTTGTAGCATCTACTAGGATTATTAATGATTCAAGTAGCATCTACTAGTTTAATTGAGTTGCAGCTCTTGGCTGAATTAAATTAGTAGCGGAATTATATAATTTAAATTGTATATAATTAAACTGATTGTTATATACAATTTAATGTTGGTGATGCCTTATTTGTTTAATGCAATTTGATTGAGCATCCTATACACACTGGTTGGTAGTGGTGTTTAATTAAATTAGTGATTAATCTGTCTGAGCTGATCGAGATTAATCTATTATGTAATGATAGGAATCTGTCTGAGCTGATCGGGATTCTAAAACTAACTACTTAATAATGTATCTATCTATGATTAATCTCATGAAAAATATAACTTGATACTAGTTCCTTGCTAATGCTTTTTATATCATTTGTATTCCAAATTTCGTTTTTAATTCTTTTTACAAAATCCAAAACCTCAAAAATATTTATTTTAATTGTTGTCATTACTTTATTCTCAATATTCCAAAACCCCCAAAACCTTTTCCGATTAACGATTTTAATTTAAGAGTTGACAAATCTCTGTGGATTCGATCCCTACTTTCCCTATCTACATAGGAATTGTTAAGTTTAAATTTGAGAGCCGTACGACAGGCTGCTTCAAATTTTGGCGCCGTTGCCGGGGATTTGTTTTAATTTGTTCTATTAAAATTGTTAATCTTTTTATTTTGTTACAGATATTATTCCTTTGGTGATATTGAGATAAAGATTTCATTCCTTTGGTGACACCAGACAACAAGTTCATTGTTGTATGCACTTAAGAAAGTGGTAAGATCACCGGGGAAGAAGAAGGGAGGAAAACACCAGTTGAGATCAGAGAACAAGCTACGGATAAGATCACCGGGGAAGAAGAAGGGAGTAAAACACCAGTTGAGATCAGAGAACAAGCTACGGATCTTGAAGAAGGCAAAATAGAAAATCAACCGGATACCCAACTTATTTCTGGTGATATTCTTCCTACTCATCTTTTTAATATGGCTTTGAATCAAAGATCTCTAAAAGAACTCACTGCTCCTACTCTTGATGAACAACCTTTATGCATTATTTTTCCACAAGTTGATGCTAATTTTAAAATGCATACTGGTTTTATACAATGTTTGCCAACATTTAATGGATTACATGGAGAAGATCCACTTAGGCACATTAAGGAATTTCATATTATTTGCACTAATTTGAAACAAGAAGGTACAAGAGATGAAGTGATTAAACTGCGTTCTTTTCCTTTTAGCTTACAAAATAGTGCAAAAGATTGGTTATATGATTTGCCTTCGGGATCTATTCAAGATTGGACTGGAATGCAAAGAGTTTTTCTAGCTAAATATTATCCTGCATCTAGAACTGCAACAGTCCAAAAGGACATAAGTGGCATAAGACAACAAACTGGTGAAACATTGTATGAATATTGGGAAAGATTTAAAAGATTATGTGCTAGTTGTCCTCATCATCAAGTACCTGAACAATTATTAATTCAATACTTTTATGAGGGTTTGATTTCTTATGACAGGATGACTATTGATGCTGCTAGTGGTGGTGCTCTTTCAGATAAAACCTCACAAGCTGTACGTGAATTAATAGCTAACATGGCTGCTAATTCACAATCTTTTAACACCAGGAATGATACCGTAAGAAAGGTAAATGAAGTAGATGCATCATCATCATCATCATCATCATCATCATCATCATCTACACAAATTGAGCAAAGACTAGGTCATCTTACCAATTTAGTTGGTCAATTAGTTGGGAAAAGAATCAATACACCTGTAAAAGCATGTGGAATTTGTTTAGGCATTGACCATCATACAGATTCTTGTCCTACACTATTTCAAGACGGAACAAGCCAATGACATGGGTAATTTTCAGAACCAACCTTAGAGAAGACACAATCCATTCTCCAACACATATAATGAAGGGTGGAGAGACCATCCTAACTTTAGATGGAGTAACCAAGGAGTTAGGCCACCAATGAACCCATCAAGTTTTGTTCCTAATCAACACCAAAATCCTCCTCAACCTCCTCAGAACCAACAACAGAGTATGTCTTTAGAAGATATGGTAAAATCTCTAGCCTCAAGTTCTATATCTTTTCAGAGAGATACCATGTCCTTTCAAATGGATACAAAGTTCAGCATTCACAACTTGGAGAATCAGGTAGGACAAAGTTCTAAAGGCATGGAGAAAGCACCTTGGAGAACATTCTAAAGGCACGGAGAAAGCACCTATTTCAAGCCCAGCATCTTCCGACAAAGTTCCTCAGATAGGAAAATCTTCTTCTTCTATTCCCAAGGTAAGTCCTCCTTTCCCCAATAAGTTAACTAAGAACAAGAAAGATGAGGAAGAAAAAGATGCTATGGAGATCTTCAAGAAAGTTGAAGTCAACATTCCTCTTTTGGATGCAATAAGACAGATTCCTCGTTATGCTAAGTTCTTAAAAGAACTTTGTACCAACTAAGAAGAAGCTTAAAGGTAACGAGAGAATTAGTGTGGGGGAATGTGTGTCTGCTGTTCTCCAACATAAACTTCCTCTAAAGCAGAAAGATCCAGGTATGTTCGCTATCCCTTGTACAATTGGTGATAAAGTAGTCTCAGGCTGTATGCTAGATTTAGGAGCCTCTATTAATGTCATGCCTTATACAATCTATAACTCTTTAAA
This sequence comes from Apocynum venetum, assembly GCA_019593545.1. Classification (NCBI taxonomy): domain Eukaryota; kingdom Viridiplantae; phylum Streptophyta; class Magnoliopsida; order Gentianales; family Apocynaceae; genus Apocynum; species Apocynum venetum. The sequence continues at coordinate 229,223 of SRSM01000133.1, forward strand.
TTTGGGACCAATGAAGCCTTCTAGAATTGTTATTGAGTTAGCTGATAGGTTTGTGGCTTATCCAGAAGGAGTAATAGAAGATGTACTGGTTAAAGTAATGATTTAGTATTCCCTGCAGATTTTTACATTTTGAAAACTGAGGATAGCCAAAATACTTGTTCATCACAGTCACCTATTCTGTTAGGTAGACCATTTCTGAAAACTGCTAGAACTAAAATTGATGTAAATGAAGGTACTTTATCAATGGAATTTGATGGTGATAAAATTTCTTTTAACATATTTGATGCCATGAAGTACCCTTCTGATGAATGTTCTACAGTTTCTGTTGTGGATATTATAGATCCACTTATTGAAGATATTTTTTATTTGAGTTACACTGAAATGATGCAATCCATTATGAACTTGAGTATAGATGAAAATGTTCTTGACACTTTATCTGTAGAATGTGACAATGAACTCAAACAAGCTGTCAAGGATTTATCTGTTTGTCCTGTTAGTAATTCTAAAATTGCATTACCTAGCTCACATGATAAAATTTTACCATTTGTTGTTTGTCCACCGTCACTTGAGCTTAAAGCTTTACCTTCTCATTTGAAATATGCATATTTGAGTGAAGGTAATGCTTTACATGTTATTATTGCTAACTATCTCTCATCTTCCCAAGAAGAGTGGTTAGTTTCTGTGCTTAAGGACAACAAGACTACCATCGGCTGGACTTTAGCCGACATTAAAGGTATTAGCCCATCAACATGCATGCACCGTATATTGTTAGAAGATGGAGCTAAGACAACCAGAGAGTCACAAATGAGACTAAACCCGCCTATGATGGAAGTAGTAAAAGCTGAAATTCTAAAACTTCTTGATGCTGGTGTCATCTATCCTATCACAGATTCACATTCGGTAAGTCATGTACATGTTGTTCCAAAGAAAAGTGGAATAACTATTGTGGAAAACTCTGAAGGTGAGAAAATTCCTACTAGAGTGCAAAACGGTTGGAGAGTCTGTATAGACTACAGGAAACTTAATGCATCAACTAGGAAAGACCATTTTCCCCTTCCTTTCATGGATCAAATGTTAAAACGTCTATCTGGTCATTCTCATTATTGTTTCCTTGATGGTTATTCTAGTTATTTTCAGATTGCTATTGCCCCAGTATACCAAGGTAAGACTACTTTTACATGCCCATTCGGTACTTATGCTTATAGAAGAATGCCTTTTGGTTTATGCAATGCACCTGCTACCTTTCAAAGATGCATGATGTCCTTATTTTCTGATTTTGTCACGAATATCATTGAAATTTTCATGGATGATTTTACTGTCTATGGAAATTCATTTGATTCATGTTTAGCAAATTTGGAACTTGTGCTTAAACGGAGTGTTGAAACTAACCTTGTTCTCAATTATGAAAAGTGTCATTTTATGGTAGAACAAGGAATTGTTTTTGGGCACGTAGTTTCACCAAAAAGGACTCGCTTGTTGACAAAGCCAAGATTGATGTGAGAGGTAAGATCTTAGGCCATGTTGGATTATATAGAAGGTTTATTAAGGATTTCTCTAAAATTGTTCAACCTTTATGCAAACTATTACAAAAAGAACATAAATTCAATTTTGATGAAGGTTGTAAACAAGCATTTAAATTGTTGAAAGAGAAATTGATTTCATCACCTATCATTCAACCCCCTAATTGGAATTTTCCTTTTGAGATAATGTGTGATGCTAGTGACAAAGCAGTTGGAGCTGTTCTAGGTCAGAAAATAGATAAAGTTTCTCATGTGATATATTATGCATAGTGGTTACTTGATGATGCCTAATGCAATTATACCACAACTGAGAAGGAACTCTACTCTGTTATTTTTGCTCTAGAGAAATTTGATCTTATCTGTTGGGAACAAAAGTGATTGTTTATTCAGATCATGCAGCTCTAAAGTACCTGTTAAAGAAGGAGTCTAAACCAAGACTACTCAGATGGATTCTCTTACTCCAGGAATTTGACCTTGAAATCCAAGATAAGAAAGGAGCAGAGAATATTGTTGCTGATCATTTGAGTCGACTCACATATGACGGGGAAGTATCTCCTATCTCTAATTTATTTCCTAATGAGCATCTTTATGCATTGCATGGAATTATACCTTGGTATGCTGATATGGTTAATTATATTGTTACCAAAGTATTTCCAAATCATTTATCTAAGCCTCAAAAGGATAAAATTAGAAATGACTCAAAACACTACCTTTGGGATGATCCCTACCTATTCAAAAGCTGTGCAGACAATGTCATACGCAAATGTGTTCCAAATAATGAAATTCAATCCATATTGAATTTTTGTCATACTTTTGAATGTGGAGGTCATTTTGGACCAAAAGGAATAGCTAGAAAAAATCTGGAAAGTGAATTTTATTGGCCTACTCTTAATAAAGATGCATATTACTTTGTTAAATCTTGCAATGAATGTCAAAGAGTTGGTAATATATCCAAGAAAGATGAAATGCCTTTGAAGACTATATTAGTTTGTGAACTTTTTGATGTATGGGGCATTGATTTCATGGGACCTTTTCCTTCGTCTTTTGGAAATACTTACATCTTACTTGCAGTGGATTATGTGTCAAAATGGATTGAAGCTAAGGCCACTCGAACAAATGATTCTAAAGCAGTTGTGACATTTATCAAGGACAATATATTCCATAGATTTGGAATACCAAAAGTCATAATCAGTGACAGAGGTACGCATTTTTGCAACAAGGTAGTAGAAACTTTGTTTAAAAAATATCATGTTTCTCATAAAGTTTCTACCGCCTATCATCCTCAAACAAATGGACTTGCTGAAATCTCTAATAGGGAAATTAAGTTTATTCTAGTTAAAGTAGTCAATCCTAATAGGAAAGACTGGAGCCTTAGATTGGGAGATGCTCTTTGGGCATATAGAACTGCATTCAAAACCCCTATTGGTATGCCACCATTTAGGTTGGTTTATAGTAAAGCCTGTCATCTACCTGTGGAATTAGAATATAAGGCATTTTGGGCCATTAAACAATGTCATCTTAATCTTGATGATGCACAATCTAATCGAAAACTGCAAATTCAAGAATTAGAAGAGATTAGAAAGGATGCCTATGTTAATTCTTGGATTGCAAAAGAAAAGATGAAATATTACCATGACAAAAATATTTCAAGGAAAAATTTCAATATTGGTGATAAGGTTCTACTCTATAATTCTCATCTGAGATTGTTTCCAGGAAAGCTAAAGTCAAGATGGATTGGCCCATTTTTTATCATTAATATCTTTAATCACGAGTCAGTGGAGATAAAAAGTCTTCAAACGAGCAAATTTTTAAAGTGAACGGTCATCTCCTGAAACCTTTTCATGAAGGATTTGTCGGACAAATTATCGATTACATTGCTTTTGAAGACCCACCACCAGAAAGGAATTGAAATATGTGCTCGTCGAGTCTAAGACGTTAAACAAGGGCGTTGTGTATGAGGCAACCCATCGCTTTCTTAAATACTTTTGAATTGTTTGATTTTCCTTTTTCACTTTTTAGCTTGCAGGCCTAGCAAAAATTGTTGAATACGCGTCTTCTCGGATACTGAAAGATGACGTATTCAAGTTAATTAAATGTCCAACAGTGATTAAACACGGCTTTAAATAGCTTGCTTAATTGTTGAAAGAATCACCAAACGATTTCTGCTAATTTCCTTTCAAGAGTAAATTCCATCTGCAAGGTATTTCTTTCATTTTTTTACATTTTAGTTTTTCTTTCCATCCCTTCTTTCTTTCTATCTCTTTGTTACATAATGGATGATTCACTAATGAAAATGAGAAGATATTATCCATTGCTCCCTATTAATTATTTGAGAAAAATCTATCTTATGAGATTGGAGCGTATGAAATTACTAGTATCCATTGGAATGCCTGAGGATATTAGGTGGATAATTGAAGCTAAGGTCCGAATTAGTGGTGAACATCCAGCTTTTCCCAAACGTCAACCTGGGTTGGGGAAGAGTAGTTATGCAAATAAACGGAGAGGTAAAAGAATGAGAGTCTGTTATAAATGTGCTAGATGGAACTGTGATACCAGTTGTCGTTCACTTGGGTATTTATCCAATAATCGGGAAGACAAAATTTCTTTCATTAAGAATGGACTGAGTAAAGAGTCATTAGATGATATCAAACTGACTCTTGATTCACATTCTAGTGGATACGTTCAAATGGAAATTCTCGGGTTATGGAAACAATTCAAAATTGAACAACTCCGGTACACTCTTCGATATATGAATTTAAAAGATCCCGTTTGCTAGTTTTTAAGAAAGTTGGATGAGCAGCATACCCCCGACTCATAGAAGGTGTTTGAAACCGTTACTGGACGTAAAACCAGAGGAAGATGTGAGCCACAATCACAACTGCTTGTTTTTATTTGTTTCTTCCTTGATTTGTTTTATTTGTTTGTTTTCTTTTTAGTGTGTAACAGAATCACTTTTGAAGTCGTTACTATGGAAGGTTCATCAATCAGAAGTCTAACAAACATCGCAGTGTTTGGAGGAACGACCGTGGGTGCTACTGTTTTGCATCTAACTGCTGCTATCCAATTGGGAAGAGTACTAGCTCCTCGAAAGATCGGTCTAGTAAATGGAGGAGGAAATGCTGGATTAATTGGAGAGGTTGCTCAAGCACACCAGTCATACCAAACACTTGTTCAAATTGAAACAAATCAGCCAAACAAAGTTCTCGAGGTAGGTGTAATTCCCACTCCTCTGAAACAAATATATGGCAAAACAATTGGACATGAGGTACAAACAAAATCATTTTATGAACGCATGACTGTGATGCTTTCATAGTCATACCAGGAGGATATGAGGTATTAGAATGCTTGTTCAATTTAACATTCTGGTTTAACATGAAACTGCACACTAAACCAATTGGTCTTTTAAATGTTGATCACTACTTTGATGGTTTGTTAGCATTTCTTGACATAGCTATTACACATAAGCTTTTATCTCCAATAGCACGAAGAATAATTGTATTTGCACCCACAACCAAGGAGCTATTGGATGAATTAGTAACTTTTGTACCAGAGACAGATCCAGAAGTACCTCCAATTAACTGGTCAATTTCCGGTAACAAGCGAAAAAGAGATTCAGTGGATTTAGAGTTAAAGTTGTAAGTTTTTCTTTTTAAATAAATGTGTGTTATTTTCTTTTTTATTAAAAGCTGTGGAATAATGTTGTTTTTAAAACTTTGTGTGTTTTTACATTGAGGACAATGTAATTCCCAAGTGTGGGGGGGTGGTTTGAGTAAAGAGTCAAGTGATTAATCTCATTTGATTCTTGATCCATACCTTTAAAAACATTGTTTTTAATAACTTGTTATTTTGTTGAATAAATCATGCATGTATTAATTTTGTGTTAAATTTTTCAATCATTTTATAATTGTACCCCTTTCTGTAAAAAACAGATTTTCGTAAATCATTTGAATATCTTAACAATTTGACAAAAACATTCTTATTTAACTAATGTGGCTCAATCTTTTATGTTATAAAACTCAGAGTTAAAAAAATTAGTATTGTGATTTGATGATAATGTATGTTTACTATGTGTTTTAGTACATTTAAGGTGACTCTCTACACACTAGAACTTGTTCTTTCACATGCTTGAGACGAAATTTAATTAAGATCTTGGTTGATTTGGGGATGACATAAGGCCTTCTTTGATAGTTTGAGCCTTTCTGAACGAACCATACTTATATATATCCCTCGATCCTACTTTGAGCCAACATGTATGAATGGTTTCATTACCATTTAATTTCTTTGATAAATAGCCTCGTTTATTACTTTTCTATCCAGATACTTTATTGAGAATGTATTAAACATGTGTTATTCTGTATCGAAAAGTTCTGAACACTGTTGATAAAGGATTATGAGAGATTGTCAAAAAAAAAAAATCAAAAGGTATAAAGCTCATTTATTTGATCTCTTCAAAAAAAAAAAGAGAAAAAGAAGAGAAAGAAAAAAAAAATGAAAGATATCATGACTAAGGTTTTCGTCAAGAGGTGGTAATTCATTCTCAATTTAAACTCTTGATATATTTTGTATATTCCTATCCTTCGTTTGTAGCCAAATCCCGAGCTTAACATTACAAGTTTATCGACCAAAATTTTCATCATTAGTGGAGAGTATGTGAATTTACAAGTTTATAAGTTGTGTTAAGAAACTAAGAATGTATTTTTATTTACATAGTGACCATCATCTGTAAGTGTTCCAGAGAACTCTAGAGATACTGCGGACAATGAGCTGAGAAGTCCGGTCGACCGCACCATCATCCGCAAGTGTTCCAAAGAGCTTTGGACATTCAGCGGATGATAAACTGAGAAGTCTGGTCGACCGCATGATTTGTGGTCGACAACACTTCAGTTAGGTCAATCGCACATGCATAATTTCACAATGTAAATGATATATGTGGGTTCCAAAATGATTTCAAGATGTTCATTATCCGCAAAGCTTTTAATGTCTTAATTTTGATTAATGAGAAACATTGATAAGATCTAATGGCTTAATTGTATAAGTGTTGGTCTTTTAGGATTCATATGTCTAATCCATGCAAGATTGAAGTTTCAAGTTATCAGGAAAGATCGTATGTTGTCAAGGGTTAAAGATAAGCAATTTTTGGATTAGATAGGATCTAGAGATGTAGTGCTATTTCTTTCTATATTAGGTATCTCTAGGTCTACCCTTATGAGTAATAATTTCTATAGGTTGCTCAATAAAAATGAAATGTTTTTCAAAATACACTTCATATAGATAAAACATGAGTTGAGTTTTTGAAATGAGATACGTGTGTAATCAAGGTTGTTGTGTAAAACTCAAAGAGTTGGGTGAACCTTCATTGGGTAAGAGGTTTGTGTTGTAAAACCCTAAGGGAATTGGATGAGCCTTTATTGTAATATCTTGTACTAATTTAGTGAAAAGTTTTGTGAAATCCTTGGATTAGGTTTTGTTGGATAAATCGAACAATTATAAATCATTTTATTGTTTGTCAATTTCTTGAACACATTATTTCACACACTGGTTGTTGAGCAGCAAATGTTTGTTATTTGTTGTCTTATAAAGTAGTGTTTGAATTAAGTTTGGAAAAATCTGTTAAAACCTAATTCATCCCCCCCCCCTCTCTTAGGTTTTTCAATTGGTATCAGAGCAGGTCTTCTTGTTTAAAAGGTTTAACCACCTAGAAGCAAAGATTCTATGACTATATTTTGTTTGAAAATCGGTTAATTATGTTGTTTAATGGATATATTTCACGTTTCCCTTCTATTTCTTTGTTTGTAAGTTTTTCAATGTATTTTAGTTCATTATGGAGATAAAAAGAAGAAGAAGAAATGTTGGAGATGTTAAAAAAAAAAAACAATTCTATGTCATCCGATGATGTGACGCAATAAGAAGATGACACATGGCACAATCAGAAGGTGACAAGTGGCGCTTCTAGAAGCCGTAATTTGGACCAATGAGGACGCGACATGTGGTGAAATTAGGAAAATTAGGCCACCAACTAAATTTTCAAGACTTTGGGGTGCAAAATGACCATTTTGCCCCTGATTTTGTGGCTATAAATAGGAAGCTTATTTTTATGATTTAGACACCAATTTAGCTCAAATCTTCTCCATTTCTTTTGCAATTTATTTCTTTTATTATTGTCTTCATCTAAGTATATTTTTCAGATTTTTTAAAATAATATTTCAGGGTTTTTTGTAATATTTAGTAAAGAAATTCTGTTCGGATAATTTCAATATTTCCGGGAAGTTTATCTTTCAAATTTTCTTTCTAATGTTTATAAATTTCATCTTATATTTATTAAATATGTATTGTGAGTAGTTTTCTTTTGTAATCAAGGATATGTGTTAATTTATTAATAAATGGGATTATGAGATAATTTTCTTTATACTTAATTTATGTTTGGATTTATTTAACTGGAGTTATGGTCGGTTTACCCGCCTAGTCTTTATTTATTTTGCTTTATGCACTTTAAATATTGCAAATGGATAGCCGAGCCACCTATTAGTTTAATTTACTTTTATGCCTTTTATTTTATGTATTATGGAAGGCCGAACCTCCTAACTAGTTTAATATATTTTTATGTATTTAATTCTTTTTTTTATGGAAGGCCGAGCCTCCATACTTTTAGTTTAATTTATTTAAATGGCCGATTGAACAACCTAATTTCTTTACTTAATATAAATCCAATCTTTCTTTCTATATATATATATATATGTGTGTGTTGATTGAACCATAATTAACCTAGTTTTCTATGGTTTATTATGCTGTTTATTAAGTTTAAATCTAGCTAATTATGTGTTTTGGTGATTTTAATGATTCTTTACACTATTACTTTTGTTTTCAGATCTTTAGAAGATTTAGAAGATGTTGGAATGAAATTGGAAGAAATTGGGAATTTGAGGATGGATATTTAGAAGAAAGGAGAAGTGGAAGCGCAAGGCCAGAAAGTGGACGCGCTCACCAGATTTCACGCGTCCACCCTCAGAAGTTGGACAGGAAAGTGGACGCGCAAGGCAAGAAAGTGGACGCGTCCACCAGATTTCACGCGTCCACACTCAGAAGATTGACAGTCAAGTGGAGGCGTCTCATCTACTGAGGCGTCCACTTTGAAGACTCAGGCATCCACTTTCCGAATTCAAAGTTTTAAGCTTGTTTTAAGTAGTTTCTAATTAGGACTCTTGTATAAACCATCCTAGGACCTTTTTCTAACTATATATAGGCCTTAATAGCTTAGTTTAGGGGTCAAGTACTTTAGATTCTCTCTTCCCGAGCATTGTAGGAGATCAAGGGTGGGAGCTTCTCGGGAAATCGGATTTCCGACTAATGAGTTTCTCTCTTTCCCTTAATTTTTTTTTTTGATGTGTTCCTTTATGTTTTGTGAGTAAACGTTTTAAGTTAGCAAGGACATGTATTAGGTTTACTTTATTCGGGAATATGAGATTTTTGTTTTGTCATTAAAAACCCGATCTTTTCAAGGGATCATTATTTCTATTTGAGTATTTGAACAATTCTTGGTTTTATTCTATCAATTGTGTTATTTCAATTATTATTGGCCATCTTAATTGTTTTACATAGTTGATTAACTAGGGTTATGCAGAATCGGTTTTCGATAACCAAAAGTAGTAACTATTGATTAATTTAAATCTGTGTTTGATTAATTAATAGGGAATTGTTTGAAGCGAATTGCATGATTTTAATCGGCCATTAATTTTATGTAATTTGTGTTGATGTTGTCCTTATGCTTAATAACTTGATTGACTATCTTATGCGAGCGATTCGGTAATTTGGTTTAATCAGGTTAAAGTTAATTTTCCGTGCTTCTCGGAAATTAACCTAATTTTTACAGGAATTGGAATTTGCTGCGCTACGCAGAATTCTAAGTCATTACTCAAATAAGTTGTTATCGATGATTAATCCCGAATAAATAAAACTGAAATACAAAGTCCTTGCTAACGTCTTTTTATCCATTGATTTCTATTTATTTTGTGAATTACTTATTTTTAAGTTTTAATCTTTTTAGATAAAAACCAAAGCTTTTCCCCCCAAAGTCGTGATTAGTTTACTTAATCAAAGAATTTACAAGTCTCTGTGGGTTCGACCCTTACTTGCCCTAACTATATAAGTTGGTTGAGTTTGGTATTAATTTGATAGCGCAACGACACGCTCGTCATGTGTGTATTTATTTAATATACTTATATATATTAATTAAGTATTTATATAAATCCTGTTTTATCCAATATAATTGTGTGAATTAATTGGATTGACAATCTAGTTAATAAATGTGATTATATAGCTAGGATGATTAATCTTGTATTAATGATTCAAGTAGCATCTATTAGTTTAATTGAGTTGCAGCTTTTGGCTTAATTAAATTAGTAGTGGAATTATATAATTTAAATTATATATAATTAAGCTGATTGTTATATACAATTTAATGTTGGTGATGCCTTATTTGTTTAATGCAATTTGATTGAGCATCCTATACACGCTGGTTGGTAGTGGTATTTAATTAAATTAGAGATTAATCTATCTGAGCTGATCGGGATTTTAAAACCAACTACTTAATAATGTATCTATCTATGATTAATCTCATGTAAAATATAACTTGATACTAGTTCCTTGCTAACGCTTTTTATATCATTTGTATTCCAAATTTCGTTTTAATTCTGTTTACAAAATCCAAAACCTCAAAAATATTTAGTTTAATTGTTGTCATTACCTTATTCTAAAAATTCCAAAACCCCCAAAACTTTTTCGGATTAACGATTTTAATTTAAGAGTTGACAAATCTCTGTGGATTCGATTCCTACTTTCCCTATCTACATAGGAATTGTTAGGTTTAAATTTAAGAGTCGTACGACAGGCTTCGTTAGCACATTTAGACAACACTATGATGGTAGAAGGTTACTCTACTACTAGACCGCCTTTGTTGAATGGTACAAATTATAATTTTTGGAAAAATAGAGTTAGAATCTATATATCTTCTCTGAACTATGAATTATGAATTAATGTTATTGATGGTATCAAGATTGACAAAATATCTGAGGAATTTGATGATGAAGATAAAAAGAAAATGACCCTTAATTTTCTTGCTATGAACACTCTTGTGCACTTTATATGAATGAGTATAGCAGGGTAAGATGTTGTGAATCCATATATGAAATGTGGAGATTTCTTGAAGTGGCTCATGAAGGTACAAACCAAGTAAAGGAGACAAAAGTTAGTATACTTACAAGGGAGTATGAACTTTTCTCTATGAAGTCAAATGAAAATATTACTGATCTGTTTACTCGTTTTACTAATATTATTAATTGAAAGTCCTAAAACTTTTAATGTCTTAATTTTGATTAATGACAAACACTGATGAGGACTAATGTCTTGTTTGAACAAGTGATAGAGTTTTTGGATTCATGATCTAATCCATACATGGACAAGATTTCAAGTCTTCAAGAAAGTATACAAGTCAAGACTATCAAGATTTGAAGACAAGCTTTTATTGGATTAGATAGGAACTAGAGGTATAGTTTTAGAGTTATATATTTTGATATCTCTAGTTTTACCTCTAATTGAGTAATGGTTTCTAAATGTTGCTCTATAAACTTAAAACGCTATTTCAAAATGTTTTTAATATGTTAAAATATGTTTTGGTATTTCGAAAACCATGCATTGTGATTTCAAAACTTAAATGGTTCATAAACTCTTGTTGGATTGATACCATAACTTATATGGTTGATTGAAACCATCATTTGTGTGTTAGAGTATTGTTGATACACAAATGAACATGTTTTAGTCAACCTAAAGTGGTCCAGGTATCATCCACAAGTTAGTTTATCTTGTGGATGCATGTGCTATTAAATTTGTTTATCTGTCAACTTATGTACGACGATGAGGTCGACCGCATGTGAAGTAAGGTCGACCGCATGATGAAAATCATCGTTCGAAGGTTGTCCAGTGAGCTTGCGGATGATGGTGCAGATGACCTTTCTGATATGCGTGGCTGACTACACTTCTCCTGAGTGGGTTTCCAACAGCTTCATTTTTTACCGTTGGGAACAAACCTTTAAATACCAAAACCTTTGTAATTATTTCTAAGAATAATTTTGAGCAAAAAAATTGTATATCTTGATCCTATAACATCTTAGAAACATTCCAAAACCCTTTCTAAACATCAATATTGTTAAAATCATTCAAGAAGGGTTTTTACATTCAAAGGTGAATTTTGAGAAATCTTGGCAGGTCATTACTCAACGAGGAGATAGCTCTTGTTATGAAGAACTAGTAAGGAAGAAATGGATGATGATGAGATAGCTTTTGTTATGAAGAACTTCAAGAAAATGTTCAAAAAGGGACACTTCAAAAAATTCAAAAAGAAGCCATCCACATCCACAAATACCAACTCAAAACAATGCTATTACTTCAAGAAAGTCCAAATAACTTCAAGGCGGACTGCCCAAAATTAAGAGAAAAAGAAAAGAAGTACAAGTCCAAAAACAAGAAAGGACTTGCTTGCACTTGGGACCAAAAAGGGAGTGAAGATGAAGAACAAATTGAACATGCAAATGTCTGTTTCATGGCTATTGCAGATGAGGTAAATACTTCAAAAACTTCTACTTTAGTTGATAGTGAAAGTGATAATGATGTTTGTGAAATATTGGATAAATATGAATTCATTTCCAATCTCTATCTAGAATGAAAAAGATTATCAAGAAAAACAAAGTCTTGAAATGTTAAGTAGAGAAGCTATCTTCAGATAATACTAGACTTATAGATGAAAATGCCACGTTGATTTCCACAAAAATCTGTCTTGATGAGAATGTTCTTGGTTTAAATGATAAGGTGAAATTCCTTCAAAATGCTAATGTTGATCTTGTTGCTATAAACAAGAAGTTGGGTGATATGCTGAGTGATTATGATGCCATGAAAGTTAGAATGAGTGATTTAAGTGCTAGTTTGCAAAAGCTTACATGTGGTAGGGACAATTTGAACAAATTACTTGGTATGCAAAGACTCACTCATGATAAGAGCGGTCTTGGCTTTGGTGATAACTATAATGATGACACACACACACATAAGAGTTTTTCTCACTAACATGAAAATATGTCACATGCACATAAAAGAGTATCTCATGCATATTATTCACATGTTTCAACTTCTTCAAAAATATGTTGTACCTATTGTGGTAAAAATGGTCACAAGGTGACTAGATGTTATGTGAAGAAAAAGATTGAGAATGGTGCTAAAAACACATGGGTAGTTAAAAGAACTAACCTCAATGGACCCAAGAGAATTTGGGTACCAAAAGGCTTATTAACATCTTTGGCGTATGTTTGTCTTCAATTGAAAACAAAGGAGAACAAATGGTTTCTTAATAGTGGATGCTCAAGATACATGACTGGAAATGCATCCATACTTAATGATGTTGAACCAAAGGATGAAGGGTTTGTGACTTTTGGTGATAAAAAGAAAGGGAAAATCATTGACATTGGCAATGTTGGTAAAAGTATTTCTCTTTTTATTAAAAATGTTCTTCTTATTGATAATCTCAAATATAATTTGCTTAGTATTAGTCAATTATGCTACAATGTCTATAAGGTTATTTTCAAGAATGATTCATATTTAATTCTTGATGTTTGCTCTAACAAAATTATTTTTGTTGGAAATAGAAATGGAAATATGTATGATCTTTACTTTGATGATTTAGTTGAACAAGATGTTAAATATCTTGCTTTGAAAGATGATGATGCATATATTTGGCATCGTAGATTAGGACACCTGAGCATGGATACTTTGCATAACCTATCAAAACATGAATATGTTAAAGGATTGCCTGCCATTCATTTTGAAAAAGATCGTATTTGTGATGCATGTCAATATGGTAAACAAGTTAAGAGTTCTTTTAAATCTAAGAAAATTGTTTCTACCTCAAAACCTCTTGAACTTGTACATATGGATTTATTTGGTACTATGAGAACAATGAGTCTTGGTGGCAAATTGTATGCATATGTGATAGTTGATAACTTCTCTAGATTTACTTGGGTATTATTCTTGTTGAGCAAAGATGAAGCTTTTGGAGTTTTTGTCAAGCTTTTTAAACAAGTACCAAACTTCTGTTGCAAAAATTCAACAAAATGGTGTTGTTGAGAGGAAATGACTCGTTCGATGGTATGTAAAAATAATTTGCCAAAACTCATGTTATGAAGAAAACCCCTTATGAACTCATGTTTGACAAAACTCCTTCTATTTCTTACTTCAAGGTTTTTTGTTGTAAATGTTTTATTTTAAAAGTCAAAGACAATCTTGGTAAGTTTGATAAGAAATCCGACAAAGGCATATTTCTTGGCTATTCTTCAATAAGTGATGTACTCATAAATTAACTGATTTTTATACTATTTAATGACTATATTTTGTTTAAAAATCGGTTAATTGTGTCATTTAATTGATATATTTCACATTTCCTTCCTATTTCTTTGTTTATAAGTTTTTCAGTGTATTTTAGTACATTTTGGAGATAAAAAGAAGAAGTGAAGATGCAAAAAAAAAAAAAAAAAAAAAAAAAAAACGATGAACAGTAACTCCGGTGAACAGTACCGCCGTCGATGATGACGTCACTGATTACGTCATGAACAGTGTCCGTCGCTGGTCAAAGTCAACAAGTCAACCTGCTACAGTACCCGGAGGTCAAAATGACCATTTTACCCCTAGAAATTTCCCTATAAATATGCTAGCTTCATTTCTCATTTTAGACACCAATTTAGCTCCAATCTTCTTCATTTCTTTTGTAATCTCTTTCTTTTATTATTATCTTCATATTAATATAATTTCTAGAATTTTTAGAATAGTTTTTCAAGTCTTTTTGTCAAATTTAGTAAAGAAATTCTGTCCGGATAATTTCAATATTTTCGGGGAGTATTTCTTTCAAATTTTCGTTCTAATGTTTATAACTTTCATCTTATATTTATTAAATATGGATTGTGAGTAATTTCCTTTTGTTAGCAAGGATATGTGTTAAGTTATTAATAAATGAGATTATGAGATAATTTTCTTTGTACTTAATTTCTATTTGGATTTATTTAACTAGACTTATGGTCGGTTTACCCGCCTAGTCTTTATTTATTTTGCTTTATGCACTTTAAATATCGCAAATGGATGGCCGAGCCACCTATTAGTTTAATTTACTTTTATGTCTTTTATTTTCTTTTTTATGGAAGGCCGAGCCTCCATACTTTTAGTTTAATTTATTTAAATGGCCGGTTGAACCGCCTAATTTGTTTAGTTAATATAAATCCAATCTTTCTTTATATATATATATTTGTATATTTATTTAATATACTTATATCTATATATTAATTAAGTATTTATGTAATTCCTGTTTTAATTAATATAATTATGTGAATTAATTGGATTGACAATCCAATTAATAAACGTGATTATATAGCTAGGATTATTAATCTTGTATTAATGATTCAAGTGGCATCTACTAATTTAATTAAGTTGCAGCTCTTGGCTTAATTAAATTAGTAGTGGAATTATATAATTTAAATTGTATATAATTAAGCTGATTGTTATATACAATTTAATGTTGGTGATGCTTTATTTACTTAATGCAATTTGATTGAACATCCTATACACGCTGGTTGGTAGTGGTGTTTAATTAAATTAGAGATTAATCTGTCTGAGCTGATCGGGATTAATCTAATTTGTAAGGATAGGAATCTGTCTGAGCTGATCGAGATTCTAAAACCAATTACTTAATAATGTCTTTATCTATGATTAATCCCATGAAAAATATAACTTGATACTAATTCCTTGCTAACGTTTTTTTTTTATATCATTTATATTCCAAATTCCTTTTTAATTCTATTCTCTAAAAATACCAAAAACCCCCCAAAACCCTTTCCGATTAATGATTTTAATTTAAGAGTTGACAAATCTCTGTGGATTCGATCCTTACTTTCCCTATCTACATAGGAATCGTTAGGTTTAAATTTGAGAGCCGTACGACAGGCTTCGTCAATAAGCAAAGTTTATCATGTGTATAATAAGAGAACTATGATCATTGAAGAAGTCATTCATGTTGTTTTTGATGAATCTAACATCTATTTGCCAAGAGATGAGAATGAAGGTGATACTCAAGAAACTACCTATGGAGTCAATGAATAAATATGTTGTTCAATCAAATGAAGATCCTTCAACATCTAAGGATGAGAATGAAGAAGTCTTTGACAATCAAGAATCTACTTCACTTGAAGAAGAAACAAAGTTTGATCTTCCAAAGGAATAGAAATTTGTCCATAACCATGCAAAGGATCAAATCATTGGTGATCCAAATGAAGGGGTAAGAACAAGAAGACACATTATAAACTTTGTTCATAATTTGTATTATTGTCTCATATAGAAAATAGGAACATTGATGAAGCTCTTAGTGATGATTTTTGGATTATTGCCATGCAAGATGAATTAAATCAATTTGAAATAAGCAAAGTTTGGGAGCTTGTACCTAGACATTCTAATCACACCATTATTGGTACAAAATGGGTTTTTAGAAACAAACTTGATGAACATGGTATTGTGACTAGAAATAAGGCTAAACTTGTTGCTCAAGGATATAATCAGGAAGAGGGCATTGATTATGATGTGACATTTGCTCCAGTTGCTAGATTTACTTCCATTAAAACGCTACATGAATTTGCTTCCTTTAAAGGTTTTAAACTATTTAAATGGATGTTAAATGGTTTCATCCAAGAGGAATTGTATGTTAAACAACTTACTGGTTTTATTCATGAATCTTATGCAAATCATGTTTACAAGCTTTCTAAAGTTTTATATGGTTTAAAGCAAACACCAAGAGCATGGTATGAAAGACTTAGAAATTTTCTCATTGAAAAAGGTTTTTCTAGAAAAATAGTAGATACTACACTTTTCATGAAAAACAAAGCACATGATATTTTGATTGTTCAAATATATGTTGATGATATCATATTTGGAGCTACTAATGAAAATATGTGCAAAGATTTCTCTTAGACAATGCCAGGATGAATTTGAAATGAGCGTGATGGGTGAGTTGACATTCTTCCTTTGGTTACAAATTAAGCACATAAAAGAAAGTACATTCATTAACCAAGTCAAGTACACAAAAGAACTACTGAAAAGGTTTGGAATGGCTGATTCAAAACAGATTGATACTTCTATGACCACGTCTATTAAATTGGACAAAGATGAAAATGGTAAGATGGTTGATCAAACTACATATAGAGGTATGATTGGTAGTCTTTTATATTTAACTGCTAGTAGACCTGATATTATGTTCTCTATTTGTTTATGTGCTATATTTCAATCATCTCCTAGATAATCTCATTTAATTGCTGTCAAACGTATTTTTAGATACTTGAAAGGGACTATAGATTTTGGTTTATGGTATCCTAAATCTGTCATTTGAGTTAATAGTATATACTAATGCAGATTATGCGGGATGTCAAGTAGAACGTAAGAGTACTAGTAGTCACTGTCAATTTCTTGTTTATTCATTAATTTCATGGTATAGCAAGAAATAAGCTTGTGTATCTCTTTCTACCACTGAAGCTGAATACATTTCAGCTAGTAGTTGTTGTGCACAAGTTTTATGGATGAAAACTACTTTGAAAGATTATGGCTTGAATTTTGATTGTATCTCTATCAACTGTGATAACACTAGTGCCATTAATCTGACAAAGAATCCTATACAACATGCAAAAACTAAGCATATAGATATTAAACATCATTTCTTACATGTCCATGTATTAAAAGGTGAAATATCATTTGATTTTGTTCCTACGGATGATCAATTAGCTGATATATTCACAAAGCCTTTGGTTGAGAAAATGTTTTGTTTACTTAGAAAACTCTTGGGTATTGGTACTTTCAATTTCTAACTTATGTGTTATTGTATAGCATGTGGAAACCACTTTTTTTTTTGTTCGGATGATACCCAGTCCAGATGCGGTCGACCGCATATGAGTGAAAGTCGTCCACATAACAGACAGTGGACTTGCAGAAGATCATGACAAGACCACCGGTTGACCGCTGCTTATTAATCATCGACCGCAAAGCTTCCAGAGTACTTGCGGATGACCCGTATCAAAACTTCTGGTCGATCTCAGATTCAACTAAGTCAATGTGCGGACGATGCAACGGATGAACGATCCGGTCGACCGCACCTGTAGGACCGTTACAAAAATACCTCTTTCGGACGCAACCTTTCATTTTTCAATCATCCCCACCTCTTCACGTATTAGCCGCATCTCTTTAAATTCCTATAACCCACTACAAATCCACCATAAATACACTTCATCTCTTCTTCAATTCACTTATTCATCTTACATATCCTTGATTTCTGAATTTCAAAACCCTAGAAATAGCAAAAACCAATACTACCAAGGGCAAAACTCAAATGACTCAAGAAGTGCCAAAGAAGAAAAGAACCATGCAAGCCTCTAATCAACTCTTCCGGAGCAAGCATCATGATGCTCGTTACAACGATTATCTCACGAATCGTCAAGTAATCTCTGGAAGTACCATTGATAGATTTGAGTTTTCCTTTGATAGAATTCTTACATATGTGGCTTGGCAATGATGGGATAGTATAATAGATCATGAAGAGCCTTTATACATTGATCTTGTATATCAATTTTATGCCAATTTTGAAAAAGTTAAAGACAAAAAAGGTGACCGGACTATAAGGACTACTTATGCTTCAAGAGTAAATAGGATAGAAATGCATTTTACATCCATTGGCTTGGATAAAATATTAGAAATTCCTATTGATGGGATTGAGTACTTCAATACTCACCAAAAGATTAGACGTAAGAATTTCTCCACTAAGGCTTTTGAGAAGATATTCACCCAAGGTAACTCATTTGTCAACTTAGTCAAGAGAGAAGCCAATGTGTTTAGTTTTGAGCATCGCATCCTTCATCATATGTGTACTAGCATTTAATGCCAACTAAAGGACATAAAACTACAATTACTTTTATGCATATGTTTCTCATGCTTATGTTGGTCAAGAGAATTATGGTGGATCTCGGCTATATCGTGGTAGAACATATAATGGCTACCATCGAGAAAAGTAAAGGTGTTCCCAAAAGCTTGCCTTATGGACCACTATTAACCAAAGTCTTCCGGTTCTTCAACATTCCATTCCCAGAATTGAAGGACATAAAATAATTGGTGGATCTTTGTCCATCAACCTCGCTGTCTCCTTTGTTGCCATAGAGATCTCTTCCGGAGACATATTCTTCTTCAAATCCAATGTGCTATTGAGACATAAAGCCTGCATTCTCTTGAAGGATGCAAAATAGAACATGTTTTTGGAGACGAATCTGTCACGGAAGAAGCTGAGGGCTCCCAAAGGGTTAAACGATCACTTCGTCTTGATGAGGAAGAAGATATTCTCCCCGAGGCCCCGAAATTAAATAAGGAAAAATGTAAAGAAAAAGTTGATGAGGAAAAAGAATCCACTCCACATCCTGCCATCCAGAGTGCATTGCAAGAACTGTCATCTCAGATTGGTTCGATGTTCAGCACCTTCGACAATCACTTCAAGAACCTTAACGTCAAGATAGACGATCTGGCATCACGGGTGGAGTAATATGGCATTGAGATTACCAATATCAAGTATCATCTTGAAGCGCTTCACGGTGTTCAGGTTGATATCTCTACACCGCCACCACCTTCAGGTGACATGCCCCCGCCTGTTTAGCCGCCTGGTAGACCATCATCTTCCACGGCCAAGGTTTATGTGAGAAGGCCTAGGATATAATTTCTATCTTGTTTTTTTGTACTATTTTCTAGCTACCTAACTTTGAACTCTATTGTATAATTTTTCATTTTGTTTATATATATATTTTTTTTCCCAATGATGACTCCTTGATAGTTGAGGGACTTTATGGTTTATTGACTTAGTTATATCTCTTATATCCATTTTTTTTTAATGATGACAAAGGGAGAGAAAAACTACTGTTGATTGCAATATATAATTGTTATGAAACTAACCATTTGTTTCAGGAAAATTTGAGATGACCTTAATAGATAAAATTCATCAAAACCAAGATAAAGAATAAACAACTCTAAAAGGTTAAGTATGGCTATCCTTGGTTTTCAATTCTGTTTTTGATTGATTGAAGGAGAATGGGAATTGTGGGTTAAAGATTGAGCAATCTAGAAAAACATATTACTCAATGAGGTACTTATGTTTCATATTGATATATCTTCACATTAAGGTGATATCTATATCAAACTCTTCCTATTCTTATCTTGTTAATTTTATTCAAGGTTGCATTGAGCTTAAAACTCTAAGGGTTAGAGTGAGCCTTGAATTATAGATAATTGTGATTGTCTTAAGTGTTTGTATTTCATTAATTGTTGTATTAGAGATAAGTGTTTAATCAAGGTTGTAGTGTAAAACTCAAAGTGTTGAGTGAACCTTGATTGGGTAAGAGGTTTGTGTTGTAAAACCCTAAGGTGAATTGGGTGAGCCTCTATTGTAATCTCTTGTACTGAATTATTGAAAGGTTTTGTGAAATCCTTGAGTAGATAGCTCAAGGTAGTGGATTAGGTTTTGTTGGATAAACCGAACCACTATAAATTGTTGTTTCTTTGCAAATTTCTTGAAAACATTATTTCATACACTGTTTGAGCACCAAGTATTTGATATTTGTTGTCTTAGAAAGCATTGTTTGTTTTAAAGAGGAAAAATCGGTTAAAACCTAATTCATCCCCTCTCATAGGTTTTTCAATTGGTATCAGAGTAGGTCTTCTTGTTTATAAGGCTTAACCTCCTAGAAGCAAAGATTCTATGGCTCATCTAGACAACACAATGATGGTAGAAGGTTACTCTACTACTAGACCTCCTTTGTTGAATGGTACAAACTATAATTTCTGGAAAAATAGAGTTAGAATCTATATATCTTCTCTGAACTATGAATTATGGAATAGAGTTGAAAATGGACCATATGTGCCTTTTAAAGTTGTTGATGGTTGACGAAACCTGTCGTACGGCTCTCAAATTTAAACCTAACAATTCCTATATAGATAGGGAAAGTACGGATCGAATCCACAGAGATTTGTCAACTCTTAAATTAAAATCGTTAATCGGAAAAGGTTTGGGGGGTTTTTTGGTATTTTGAGAATAAGGAAATGATAACAATTAAAATAAATATTTTTGAGGTTTTGGATTTTGTAAACAGAATTAAAACGAAATATGGAATACAAATGATATAAAAAGCGTTAGTAAGGAACTAGTATCAAGTTATATTTTTCATGGGATTAATCATAGATAGATACATTATTAAGTAGTTGGTTTTAGAATCCCGATCAGCTCAGACAGATTCCTATCCTTACAAAATAGATTAATCCCGATCAGCTCAGACAGATTAATCACTAATTTAATTAAACACCACTACCAACCAGCGTGTATAGGATGCTCAATCAAATTGCATTAAACAAATAAGGCATCACCAACATTAAATTGTATATAACAATCAGCTTAATTATATACAATTTAAATTATATAATTCCGCTACTAATTTAATTAAGCCAAGAGCTGCAACTCAATTAAATTAGTAGATGCTACTTGAATCATTAATACAAGATTAATCATCCTAGCTATATAATCACATTCATTAACTAGATTGTCAATTCCAATTAATTCACACAATTATATTGGTTAAAACATGAATTATATAAATACTTAATTAATATATATAAGTATATTAAATAAATACACACACACACACACACACACATATATATATATATATATATATAGAAAGAAAGATTGGATTTATATTAACTAAAGAAATTAGGCGGTTCAACCGGCCATTTAAATAAATTAAACTAAAAGTATGGAGGCTCGGCCTTCCATAAAAAAAAGAATTAAAGACATAAAAATATATTAAACTAGTTAGGAGGCTCGGTCTTCCATAATACATAAAATAAAAGACATAAAAGTAAATTAAACTAATAGGTGGCTCAGCCATCCATTTGCGATATTTAAAGTGCATAAAGCAAAATAAATAAAGACTAGGCGGGTAAACCGACCATAAGTCCAGTTAAATAAATCCAAATAGAAATTAAGTAAAAAGAAAATTATCTCATAATCCCATTTATTAATAACTTAACACATATCCTTGCTAACAAAAGAAAATTACTCACAATACATATTTAATAAATATAAGATGGAATTTATAAACATTAGAAAGAGAATTTGAAAGATAAACTCCCCGGAAATATTGAAATTATCCTGACAGAATTTCTTTACTAAATATTACAAAAAGCCTTGAAATATTATTCTAAAAAATCTGGAAAATATACTAAGATGAAGACAATAATAAAAGAAATAAATTGCAAAAGAAATGGAGAAGATTGGAGCTAAATTGGTGTCTAAATCATAAAAATAAGCTCTCTATTTATAGCCACAAAAATCAGGGGCAAAATGGTCATTTTGCACCCCAAAGTCTTGAAAATGTAGTTGGTGGCCTAATTTCCCCAACTTCGCCACATGTCGCGTCCTCATTGGTCCAAGTTGCGGCTTCTAGAAGCGCCACTTGTCACATTCTGATTGCGCCACTTGTCATCTTCTCATTGCGCCACGTGTCATCTTCTCATTGCGCCACGTCATCGGATGACATAGATTTTTATTTTTTATTTTTTTTTATTTTTTATCTTCTCCAACATTTTTTCATCTTCTTCTTTTTATCTCCATAATAAACTAAAATACACTGAAAAACTTACAAACAAAGAAATAGAAGGGAAACGTGAAATATATCCATTAAATAACATAATTAACCGATTTTCAAACAAAATATAGTCATTAAATAACATAAAAATCAGTTAATTTATGAGTACATCAATGGTATCAAGACTGACAAAATATCTGAGGAATTTGATGATGAAGATAAAAAGAAAATTACCCTTAATTTTCTTGCCATGAACACTCTTACTTGTGCACTTGATATGAATGAGTATAACAGGGTAAGATGTGAATCCGTACATGAAATGTGGAGACTATTTGAAGTGACTCATGAAGGTACAAACCAAGTAAAGGAGACAAACCTTGGTATACTTACAAGGGAGTATGAACTTTTCACTATGAAATCAAATGAAAATATTACTGATATGTTTACTCGCTTTACTAACATTATTAACGGTTTAAAAGTGTTTAGTAAGTTATATTCTATAGGAGAACAAAACATGAAGATACTCAATGCTCTACCAAAGGCGTGGGAAGGCAAAACCATTGCTATGCTAGAAACTCATGACTTGAAGAAGAAACCAGTGGAAGAGCTTATTGGATCACTTCTTACGCATGAAATAAGGATGAAGTGGCTAAATGATCAAGAAGTAGAAGACAAAGGGAAAAGAGGGATTGCTCTCAAAGCCAAAGAGAACAACAATAATCAATCTTCTAGTGATGAGGAAGAAATGGATGATGAGGAAATAGCTCTTCTCATGAAGAACTTCAAGAAAATGTTCAAAAAGTGACACTTCAACAAATTCAAAAAGAAGCCATCGACATCCACAAATACCAACTCAAAGCAATGCTATGAATGCGGAAGTCTAAATCACTTCAACACGGATTGCCCAAAATTAAGAGAGAAAGAAAAGAAGTACAAGTCCAAAAACAGGAAAGGACTTGCTTGCACTTGGGATCAAGAAGGAAGTGAAGATGAAGAACAAACTGAACATGCAAATGTTTGTTTCATGGGCTATTGAAGATGAGGTAAATACTTCAAAAATTCCTACTTTAGTTGATAGTGAAAGTGATAATGATGTTTGTGACATGTTTGATAAAGATGAATTCATTTCCAATCTCTATAAAGAAATGAAAAAAATTATCAAGAAAAACAAAGTCTTCAAATGTCAAGTAGATAAGTTATCTTTAGATAACTTATAGACTCATAAATGAAAATGCCATGCTAACTTCCACAAAAAACTGTCTTGATGAGAATGTTATTGGTTTAAATGATAAAGTGAAATTCCTTGAAAATGCTAATGTTTATCTTGTTACTATAAACAAGAAGTTAGGTGATATGATGAGTGATTATGAAGCCATGAAAGTTAGAATAAGTGATTTAAGTGCTAGTTTGCAAAAACTTACATGTGGTAGGAACAATTAGAACAAATTACTTGGTATGCAAAGACTCACTCATGATAAGAGAGGTCTTGGTTTTGATGATAACTATAATGATGTCTCACACACACATGAGAGATTATCTCACTCACATGAAAATATGTCACATGCACATAAGAGAGTACCTCATGCATATTATTCACATGTTTCAACTTCTTCAAAAATATGTTGTACCTATTGTGGTAAAAATGGTCACAAGGTGACTAGATGTTATGTGAAGAAAAAGATTAAGAATGGTGCTAAAAGCACTTGGGTAATTAAAATAACTAACCTCAATGGACTCAAGAGAATTTGGGTACCAAAAGGCTTATTAACATCTTTGGTGTAGGTTTGTTTTCAATTGAAAACAAAGGAGAACAAATGGTTTCTTGACAGTGGATGCTCAAGACACATGACTGGAAATGCATCCATACTTAATGATGTGTTGACAAGTTTTTTAAACAATTGGGTATTTATAAGTATGCATCAACGGTCATAAAAATAGCTATTTGAATCCCACTCAGGAGAAGTGCGGTCGACCGCATATCAGAAGGGTCGTCTGCACCATCATCCGCAAATGTTCCAGAGAACTCTGGACAAAACTGCGGACGATGAGCTGAGAAGTTCGGTCGACCGCTCCATCATCCGCAAGTGTTGTCCAGAGAGCTCTGGACATTCAGCGGACGATACTCTGAGAGGTCTGGTCGACCGCATGATCTGTGGTCGTCCACACTTTAGTTAGGTCAACCACACATGCATTAAAACTATGCAGAACAAGTTTCCAAACAACTCAAAGAGTTTGTGAAATACATTTTATGAATTTTCAAGTATGTGCATGTATTTTGAAAATCATTTCAAATACCCAACTCATGTTTTATCTAAATGAAATGCATTTTGAAAATTATTTCACTTTTATTGAGCAACCTATAGAACTTATTACTCATAGAGGTAGACCTAGAGATATCTAAAGATAAATAAAGAAATAAAGCTACACCTCTAGATCCTATCTAGTCCAGAAACGCTTATCTTCAATGCTTGACATCAAAAGCTCTTTCCTGAAGATTTGAAACTTCGATCTTGCATGGATTAGATATATGAATCCTAAAAGATCATCACTAATACAATAAATCCATTAGTCCTTATCAATGTTTGTCATTTAATCAAAATTAAGATATTAAAAGCTTTAGAGAGCTTTCACTATGTATATAGGGAAAATAGGGATCGAATTCACAAAGCTTTGTCAACTCTTAAATTAAAATCATTAATCAGAAAAGGTTTGAGGGGTTTTGGTATTTTGAGAATAAGATAATGACAACAATAAATATTTTGAGGTTTTGGATTTGTGAATAAAATTAAAAAGGAATTTATAATATAAATGATATAAAAAGGCATATGAACTAGTATCAAGTTATATTTTTCATGGGATTAATCATAGATAAATACATTATTAAGTAGTTGGTTTTAGAATCTCGATCAACTCAAACATATTCCTATCCTTACAAATTAGATTAATCCCGATCAACTCAAATAGATTCATCTCTAATTTAATTAAACACCACTACCAACCAGTGTGTATATGATGCTCAATCAAATTGCATTAAACAAATAAGGCTTCACCAACATTAAATTGTATATAACAATCAGCTTAATTATATACAATTTAAATTATATAATTTCTCTATTAATTTAATTTAGCCAAGAGTTGCAACTCAATAAACTAGTATATGTTACTTGAATCATTAATATAAGATTAATCATCCTAGCTATATAATCACATTCATTAACTAGATTATCAATTCAATTAATTCACACAATTATATTGGTTAAAACATGAATTATATAAATATATATAAATATATTAAATAAATACACACACACACATATATATATATATATAAAGAAATATTAGATTTATATTAACTAAACAAATTAGGCAGTTCAACTGACCATTTAAATAAATTAAACTAAAAGTATGGAGGCTCGGTCTTCCATAAAAAAAGAATTAAAGACATAAAAATAAATTAAACTAGTTAGGAGGCTCGACCTTCCATAATAAAGAAAATAAAAGACATAAAAGTAAATTAAACTAATAGGTGGCTCAACCATCCATTTGCGATATTTAAAGTGCATAAAGCAAAATAAATAAAGACTAGTCGGGTAAACCGACTATAAGTCCAGTTAATTAAATCCAAATAGAAATTAAGTAGAAAGAAAATTATCTCATAATCTCATTTAGTAATAACTTAACACATATCCTTGCTAACAAAAGGAAATTACTCACAATACATATTTAATAAATATAAGATGAATTTTATAAACATTGTAAAGAAAATTTAAAAGATAAACTCCTCGAAAATATTGAAATTATTCGGATATAATTTCTTTACTAAATATTACAAAAAGCCTTGAAATATTATTCTAAAAATTCTGGAAAATATACTAAGATGAAGACAATAATAAAAGAAAGAAATTGCAAAAGAAATATAGAAAATTGGAGTTAAATTGGTGTTGAAATCATAAAAATAATCTTTCTATTTATAGCCACAAAAATCAAGGGCAAAATGGTCATTTTGCGACCATTTTACCCCCCAAAGTCTTGAAAAGTTGGTGGCCTAATTTCCCCAACTTCGTCACGTGTCGCATCCTCATTGGTCCACATTGCGGCTTCTGATTACGCCACTTGTCATCGTCTGATTGCGTCACGTCATCGGATGACATAGATTTTTTTTTAAAAACTTCTCCAACATTTCTTCTTTTTTTTTTTTTATCTCCATAATGAATTAAAATATGCTGGAAAACTTACAAATAAAGAAATAGAAGGGAAACGTGAAATATATCCACTAAATAACATAATTAACCGATTTTTAAACAAAATATAATCATTAAATAACATAAAAATTAGTTAATTTATAAATAGATCAATCAACGCATTGCATCATGATAACCATTCGTTCATATATAGAGTTTGTTTGTATTTCAAATCCAATTGTCTTTATACAAGTTATACTAAGTATAATTGGAATTATACTTACTGTGAGAATATTCATAATATGAGCTGTTTGAGAAACTACTCATATTCTTTCAAAGTTGGCTACTCCACAAACGAAATCAATATTCAGTGTGACAGACACATATGAAACTTGATTCCCAACTGTTACACCTCAAAAAAAGATCGATTATTTTTACTTTTTGTTTCCAATTTCATTTGATTTTTTTTTTTATTCGTTAAAAAGTTGAATGGTCACAAGCTTGCATATGTTTGGATGATGTGTCTTCCATAAGTATATATATTAAATGTAAGAAAAGAAATGATAAAGAAAGAAGAATTATAAAGATCTTGTTGGTTCAAAATAAAGAAGTAATTTTGCCAACTAACAAACTTTATATATAGAGAGAGAAATATGTATATACATACACATGCACACAAAGAGGTAATGTGTCATTCTCTTTTCTATTTTGATCTTTTATGCTATTTTTTCAAATCATGTTAAAAATATATATAAAAGTCAAATATGAAAATAGAGAATGTGTCATTTGTTCAAATCAGTTTGAAAAAATTAACAAAATGATGAATTAGAAAAGATGATCAAATATTATATTCAAATGTAATTGAATTTATTTATTTGAAATATGAACAAAATGTCAAAATGTCAAAATGAATTAAATAATGTGTGTATGTATATATATATATATATATATATTTGTATTTGTTGATGTTATCTTTCTATATAAAGGGATTGCTATTAGATAAAAAATTATTATTCTTCAACCTAACGAACCCTGTCGAATCCAATTCTTATGTAAATTAAGAAAATAGGAATCGAATTCATATAAATTTATTAACTCTTAAATTAAAACAATTAATCCAAAAATGTTTTGAAAATTTTAAATATTGTAAATAAGAAAATAAGAATAATTAAAAGAAATATTTTTGAAGTTTTTGAATTTGTAAATAGAATTAAAAATGAATTTGAAATACAAATTATATAAAAAGCGTAACAAAAAATTAATATCAAGTAATATTTTCATGTGATTAGCCAATACTATTAAGTAGTTAGGTTTTTTAATCCCAATTAGCTCAAATATATCTATACCCTTACAAATTAAATTAATCTCAATTAGATCAAACAAATTAATATCTAATTTAATTAAACACATTAACCAATCAGTGTGTATAGAATGGTCAATCAAATTTTATTAAATAAATAAAGCATCACTAACATTAAATTATATATAACAATCAAATTCATTTATATACAATTTAATTATACACTTTCACTACTTGAATAATTAATACAAAATTAATAATCATCGTTATATAATCACATTTATTATCTAAATTGTCAATCCAATTAATTAGCATAATTATATTAATTAAAACATAAATTATATAAATACACAAATATATATATATATATATATTTATATTTCTATAAATAAAGATTGAATAATATTTACTAAACAAATTAAACGGTTCAACCGAACATTTAAATAAATTAAACTAAAAGTATAAACTTTACATAAAAAGAAATTAAACTAGTTACGAATCTCGATCTTTCATAAAAAAGAAATAAATGTATAATAAAAAAATAAAAGACAATTTTAAACTAATTAATTGATTCCATCTCTCATTTGCGATATTTAAAGTATATAAAAAATAATAAAGATTAAGCACGTAAATCGAGTCCACACAGTAACTGACATAAAATACCAATCAGAAATTGAATATCTTCTGCAACTATGGATTTGAATTTATTTTCATTGGAAATTTTGCTAGAAGATTCTGACTGATTTACAGAGCTAACAAAACAATGAGACAGCGTATTGTACAACACTTTCAGTCACTCCACCCCAAATTCTAGAAAAGCCATATAGGCCCCTTATATACTTTGAGAGAGAGATCAATGCTTCACACCTACAAAACACAATCCTACTTCAGCTTGGGCTTGCAGCTCTTCCAAAATTTTCACAAGTTTGTCACGGGACAATGTAGTATTTGTTTGTTCAGCAAGCATATTCCTCAACCTTTCATTGCCCACAAGCAAGACAAAGAAAATCAGAAAGAATCAAATTGCATAACGTTGAGGCTCAGAAAATAAAAAATTGACATCCTAAAACTTACTATATATCATGGACAGTGAAACCTATCAACAAATCAAAAAAATAGGCCATGATCTTTGACCCCACTCAACAATCACAAGATCTTATTGGTCGAAGTAAGGTTCTATTCGAGCTCATCTTAATTCCACAAAATTGTGGATCCAGAAGCAACTTCATACATCAGTGAACACAGCAAGAAAAATTATAAAGCAGAAAGACAGACTTTTGGAAGGGAGGTATTGCTACATGTATTTCCAAAATGAACATCCACGTTTGACTTGGCACAGATACTACCAATTGACTAACCAGCATTTCCTATATTACCCTTGATGAGTTACTATGGGTTGGATCTGATAGCAAGAGTTACAAAATTTTCCTTCTTAAATGACTTGATGGAAAATTCTGATTGCAAACTGCCTTGCCCTAGATTTGTGGGCTCAAAATGTGAACTATGGGCTCGACAACACTTATAGTCAATTACTTAGTAGACGTTCTTGCTGTACCAAAGTTGACAATGGATAATTAGAATTATTCTTATATACCATTCTTCATTCTTGTCGACTTCTAATATGATATAAGGGTTTCACCCCTCTTAAGGATAGGAGATCTATTAGCACAAAGCCCAAAACTAATCAGGTTTATAGGATTCTAGATGTGGGTCTGACCTTGGGCAGCATTGAAATCCTTACCCACTCTCATACATCACAACCAAGCTTTCACCTCATTATAACCAAAATAAATATCTCAAGTTGGCAATGGGACTATTCTTATATGCACCATTTCTTCATTATTATAAACTTTCAATATGGGATTCGGTATCACAAAACGTAGTGTATGGAGTGAATGTTACTTCCCCAAGAAGAGAAAGTAAGCTTTTGGACTGCAGGGCATACTTTCTATAGACAATTCATATCTAACCATTGTCCTTTTCCACCTACACATGATCTGTTACAAAATTCTTCTGAGGGAACTAAATATAATTGGATTTAGTGGAAACTCCAAAAAATATATGATTCAATGGAGCAGATGGCCATATGCTGTGTTTGATAACCAGCTACACATGAAATTCCCAGTATGTTTCAGTTCTACCTTCAGAAAGAGGGATGTGGTGAAAGGAACTAAAGTTTCTGAAAATATTCTATTCTCCTAAAATTACTACATTCATCTCGGCACCAGTAATAATGGGAATATATCCCTTCTTTTTTCTTTGGTAGGATAAGTTACCAAAAGTTGAAGCAAAAGTTCACCCTTTATCAAAATAAATACAGCAACTACAATAAGAAGAAACTTTGCAACAGAATTACTTTATTGGATTTTCTGGCTTCCCTGCAGGATGCAATGACTTGAAACTGTATTTAATGGGATGCATAAAATTGCAATTCATGAAAATACTAGCTTATGAAGAAAATACATCTTGGCACAACAATACCATACACCAACACTTAGAGAAACCTAGTATTGGTTTAGAAAGTGAATAAGCAGGAATTAATGTATGTAGTAGATCTGGAGAAACAGATGATCTCTAGAAACCATTGGAAGCAACTCCACTTACTATTTAGGGTAGTGACAACTACAGAAAAAGGAGGGTGTGAAGTATGTTAAGTAAGATAAAGACACTGATTTCTGAAAGTAATGACTTTAAAGAAAACACATGCAAGCCTAAGTATAAGAATCACAAACACAGGTTATAAATGAGAGCATTAGATAGGTTAAGCCAGAGCATTTCCATCCCAGTTAAGAGAGGGTCAGTCTATAGCATCTTTATCATTAAAGATCTTTGAAAGAGATGAAGAACCAAAAAACTAGGGCTCAAATTCACCAGAACATTCTTGGAAAAGAAAACTATTTGATGGTTTATATAAGAACCAGAAAAAGATTTACCTATGAACAATTGCAGTGTCTCCATGACCTGTGCAAATAATGAGCATGGAATTTAGTGGTAGACTAGAATGGAGGTTTCGGATTCTACCATCCATGCGACTAAGAATGTCTTTCAGTTCAGTGGTCACGTTGTACTTTGTGCTTTTTCTTCCACTAGGCTTCTTGGAACATGTAAGCAAAGCCATCATCTCTGCTAAATTCCTATTTAATTTCTCTGAATCATCTGCTTGTCTCTTGAAATAACAATTTAGCTCAGAAAGCTGTATCCAGACAAACTGCACCTTGTCATTCCTTACCTACAAAGACAGAATTAGTTCAGAAAAATAATTGTAATCTATGAAAAGAGCTTTTTCCTCCACTCTCCACACAGCAAGTAGCTACCTCTTTCTTGGCTTTTGAAAGAGCTTCATCATCAGAAGACGCTGGAATCGTATTGGACAGCTCAGCAGCATATCGCTTCACAACAGATATGTCATCAATTATTGAGGAGGCTTTTCCATACTCACCCAAAATTGTTAGGAGTTTTTTCCTCATAAATGATGGCGGTGAACCAAAATCAGGCCCTAGTTGGCAAAAGACAAGCAAATGAAGTTGGGAATGCATTCCAGGCGGACTTAGAAGTAAATTTAGACAAAACGGAAAAACAGAGGCAAAGAGGCACAGTTAGTATAGCAGAAACAAACTGGCATCACGTGAGTAGCATACTTGTGAGGAAAAAGAAAGAATAAACTCAGTGATTCTAACTATTTCAATTTCTGAATAGAAACAAACAAAGAGAGCATAAATGCATTGCCAACATAAAGTTTTCTATTAAAAAAAAACCACACACACAGAGAAGACATGAGCCATAACAGAGCAATTCTATATATGAAATGCAATTGGGATACTCTATGACTTATTTAGCAGATTACTGTCTTGCTGACCATCATGCTTCTCCAGCTCTGGTTACTAAACAAATTAAGATAGACAAGAGGGTTAAATAAAATGCATACCCAGAAAATGATGAAATTAACAGCATTAACACACAATCAAGTGCCATCTTGAGAATGTTTCCACGAAGAAACAAAAACATGCACTACCAGTGTACTTCCATGTTTTCTCAGTCAAGAAAACTTTTACTCTTATAAAGAATTGGATGTCCACTTTTCTATTTTGGGATATCACAACATTAATGATCACTTCCCTAAAAGAAACACTTTTTTATCTAAAGTTTCACAAATTATCTCCTTGATAAGATAAGGAATATGTATCTCACTAACTCATGGTTCTCCCTTCTAACCACTTGGTTTAATAAGGTAACAACTTACGTAAGGTCAAATACTCTCCTAAATATTTCTGACAAGTCAAGAAAGGGATATTCAATTTCCAATAGAGGGAGTAACAACCACAGCTAGCACCCAGCATTTCCCCCACCCCCTCCCAAAAGAAAAGAAAAGATCGAACCACACCAATTAGAAGACATATATCAATTGTCCATTATAATGTTGTTACATTCAAGAAAACACATAATACTGTTTTCAGTTAATCAAAATGCAGATCAAACAAATAGGCTAAACAGGAAAAAATTAAAATGTTAAAAGAAATGCTAAGATCTGATACTGCAAGAAACAAACAAATAATGAATTGTCTTAATGTCACTTGAAATGCTTGCTTCTGTTTAGAAATTGTCTACTCCAAACACGGAAGATCTTACCGTTTTTAATTTTTAGCAGCGCCAGATCCATTGTGGCTCTTGCATCTTCAATACTGTCATGCCCATTTCCAGAATCTTGTATCTCCTTGTGAAGAAATCTCCTTGCTAGGACACGAAGAGCTGTTTTATATGACTGACCACGTGGATGTATATACAGAACTGCGGTATCAATCACCAAATCATGGCAAATTTTCAACGCCAATAAATCATTCTCCAATGAATGTCCAACAAGAATAGTTTCTTTGTAAACCAGTTGTAGAAATTCTTCCTGGACATAAAAGTAAATGTTACAACTAACTGCACATGGTACATAGGTACATTTAAGTGCCTAAGTTAAATGAAAGACAGATATCCTAGAACTCCAGAATAACTAAAAGAGAAATGCTCCCACTAACAAACCTGAATATCTTGTAGAGTTGTACTTACACCGTTCAACATCTCACATGTGATTCCACTGTACCTGCAAGATCCACAAATTATCAGAATTCCTCTCAAACCTTAGAAGAAATAGGTGAGCATAAAACTCAAAGCCTTGTCATTAAAACAAAGGTTCTTAAATAGAAACCTATAAAGAAGCCAAAATAAAACGATAGGTGCCTTTAGATTGCAATCTTGGATTTAAGATTCAGTGTCCTAATTAGAGATACAAATGACTCTCATATTTGCACCCAGTAATCTCCCTGTTCTTTTCCATTGAAGTTCGAAAAAAGACATTCCATTGCAACTGCTTAAATGTTCTACTTTAATTTAATATTGGGTATTTAGATCAATTCCTCTTCCTGAAATCTAATCTGTCGAGTCATTGCCCTTGAGAAACTAAAAAAGCTACTCCTACACTAGAAATATTGAAAGTTTCAATACAACTTTAAGAGAAACTCTTTATATTCTATTGATCCATTTTTCCTAATTAAACAGATCTTTTTTACTCCTATTAGTACCATCAGTAATTAATTAAAAAGTCATTTATCAACCCTTTATAAATCAAGTTACTACTAGTTAAGGACTTCTGATAATCCATCTTAAAAGTGTCAAGGTTCATTATCTACAATTTTTCGTTTTTCATCCTCCTTTGGATCATATTCTCAAATGACATGTTATTGAATTTCCTAAACTTTACCTAGGAACCTTTAATATATTTGATAGACGAGGGTAGAAATTGGATGAATTGCATGCAGTAACATAATGGCCCATGTTTCCTATTACTCAGACGTGTTCATTTGTCATCTCACAAAAACATCATGTCAGTCATGTCACTGATAATGTAAAAAGGGAAGCAATAAAACAAAAAACACATGGTAAATTGTGTTTACTTGTATTAAGAATTGGACACAAGGAAAGACACAATAGGATCAACATTGATTATATTTTCATAAAAAGAATAGAATATGATTGCCATCATGTTCTGCACAAATGATGATTCTTTGCATTACTATTTCTAACATGCCTTTCATGTCCAATTGTATAACAAATTCTAATTTCGAATCATCTCGATTCCCATATCCCTCTGACATGCCTAATCTACTGGTTTAATCACTGGCTACTTGAAATGAGCAGGCTCATGAAAGAATACAAAGGCAAAGAGATAGGAAAGTAAAGAAACTTGTGAGCACTTCATGAAACAGAATTTTAACAAATAAGGAATCATTAACCTATCCCAGCATGACATAATTGAACACCTATTCTTCAAAGAAAGAATCATCAACCAATCTCTATACATATATTAACTTAAGTATTAGGTCTTCTCAGGCCTTGCTTCCTTTTGATGCACAAAGCACTAAAAGTTATCTATAATATAATGTCTTCATTTGTCCATGTTACCACTAATCTCCTACAATCCTATAATCCTATAATGAGATTTTAGAATTCGTAAATGAAGAAAAATAAAAATTTTCATTTAACTAATTAAATAGAGCGCCTGTCCATTATAACATGTTGAATTCCCTTCCCTCACACCATCCCATAATAGAAAAGACAACTTTAGAATGAGATATACAGCTTTCTTTTTCGATTAGGAATTGCTAGGTTATGAGTTTGATCTTGAACATTTATACAAACACTCCATTTACGTCCAATATATCTTTGAAGCCTAATTAACAATATAAATTCAAATCTGCTATCTTTCATAGATATTGATTGCTCAAGAAGTAGAACATACGTGCACTAAGAAGAAAAAATATAAAGAAGAAACAAAAGCCAATTAGCAGTAAAGTAAGATTTTGTGGATGAATAAAGTAAGAGCCATAATTGACTGGAAAATTGTTTTAGCAACTACACAAAAACCATGAAGTGAACATGTGAACGTAACTTAAGAAACTAGATGCAAGATCTAATACTAACAAATTACAGTTAACACTAATGTATTATCATGATAAGTATAAGAAATTACCTAGTGTTATAGTCAACAATTGCATTCAATGGTTTAACCAACTTATCCAACACAACCTGCGTATTTTTTGAAGGATCAGCAAAAAGATTATAAGAAAAATGAGTTTTATAATCAAGTTTATTTGCAATATAACAGTATTATCCTTCATAGGCCACCACTAAATATTGAGGGCATAAAGTGAAAAACCCAAGAAAACTCACAGCATATAGGGTCATTCAATGGTCTCACCCAAGTTTTTGCTTGAGTAGGATATAGAAAGATCAGGCAAAGTTATGCAGTTAATTTCAAGATAACATACAACAGAAGGTCAATTCGGCTGCAGTAATTCTATTACCCATATGGTCCTAGTCATCATTGCTATAACTTTTTGTTTTCCCATGCTTAGCTTTTCCTGTGCTCAGGCAAGCTGGCGAAGGTAGGATGCACTGGTGCCAATCAAGACAAAAGTCATTATGATGAATAACTTCCAATTACACCTCAAGACGTGAAGCGATATGAGAAACAGTTTGCACTCCCCACAACAGAACACTACTCAGAAGATAAGTAGAATTATTGATAAATACTAAAGTGTATTTCACATCAACAGAAATCACAAATCTTCAGTATCCTTCAGAGCAGAGTTCCAATTTCAGGAAAATTTAAAATTATTAAAGTTATAGTTTTTCTGAAGGTAATGGGAGTTTCTTCACTATCAAAAGAAATTATCATGCTCATATCCCTTCTGGATTAAAACTTCTTTCATACTTGCTTATATTCTGCCATAACAATTTTGCAAGGATAGAAGTAATACCTGTTTTTTGACATCCACTAGTGTCACCCTGGTAAGCTCGAACCCCTCGCTTGTAATACACTAGCAATGCAAAAATGATTTGCCACAGATAAAATGTAAATCAACTGAACAGCAGAAAATCAAGAATCCTTTCATGTTGAAGCAGAAAATCAACAATCATTTCAGATTGCGATCAAATACAAATTATGACAGAGAGCTCCTAAAAGCACAAGGATTAAAAACAGGCATGTCTATGTAGGATTAACAAGTACGCTCTATATACAGCATAACAAAGATAGATAAGCACTGGACCTTTCACAGGAAACAATAATGTGTAAACTGAGTGATAATATTCAAACATGGCCTTACCATCTCACAATCAAGGGCTAAAATCTCATAAGGAGGAGTTCCAGAAGGAGCTGGAATCGTTGAAAGAAATTCTGCAATGTGGGCCAATGTTACAAAAATCAATTTAACTCCCATATTTGCAAGATTATCAAGAAAGAGAGGATCCAAGACACAACATATCCGTGTCACCTGGTCTATTATTGCAGTTGCAATAACCATTTTCTTCTAATTGCTTAACAGTAAGTGTATAGTAAGTTAGTGGGAACGGTAGATCTTTCAAATTCAAAACATCAAGGGATGAAAGATCCTCAGAACCAGATGTACAAGCTCCTGCATGACAAAGGGCAAAATATAAAATGAGCAGGATGCATAAATTCCATGTCATGCAAAAAATTTGTTCACATAGAGGTTACACAAGCATTTGACAATTGATTTTGCACTAACTCCAGGCCAACCTTAGTGCTTGTTTGGCTGGAGTGTTTTAAAGAAGTAATTGAGCAAAATAAAGATAAATATACATTACTTCTCCTAGTGAAAGTAAAAGGTGTCTCTCTCTCCTCTCCCTTCCCCTCCCCCTTCACATACCAAACAATACATTAGGTGTTTTCTAGACATGAGCACAACTGAACATCTTTCACATTAAAGGATTATCTCTTTCAAGTCAAAAGGGAATATATTGCATGCAACTGCAATATACAAGTAAAATGGAAAAACCAATCAAAGACCTTGTTCAGACGGTCGAGAAGTCTTCCTTGGAATAGGCTGAATAGCTTCTCTTTTTCTTTTTGTTTGGCAGGTTAGAAGTGTATCTATCGTCCGCACTCCATCTGATACACAGCTAGCACAGAATAAAATAATGGCCCATAAGTGTTATGTTATGATCATAAAATCAAAATATAAAATCCTCCATCATTATGAAAATGTCCCCAACCTGAGAGCTAACACTGCTCGTGGAATACCACAAAATTCTTTTAAACTTTTCAGTAATTTAGACTGTGACAAGTACAGAGCAGCATCAAGTCCTGGCATATACAACATTACCACCTTTGGTATCAGGGGTTTGTTCTGCAATCCCAGAAGAATGACATTCAGAGATTCAGAAA
Source organism: Apocynum venetum (assembly GCA_019593545.1). NCBI lineage: Eukaryota > Viridiplantae > Streptophyta > Magnoliopsida > Gentianales > Apocynaceae > Apocynum > Apocynum venetum. The sequence continues at coordinate 266,188 of SRSM01000133.1, forward strand.
TAAAACATCAATCTATTACAGTTGCTGGTGAGTGATGCAATACTATTTGGACAAATACTGTTTATTTAGTAAAATTTGTAGTAATTCACAGACATTGTGACATATGATAAAGCAAAACAAGTGTAGAACAAACAGCAGGCATGAAAGTGTTTCTAGAACAAAGGAGGCAAGAGGAAGTGAGAAGGCACGAAACGAACAGAAAAGAGCCTAATACAACAAATTTATGAATATATTTGACAGATTAGACACTGAACACTTCAAATCCTGTCAAATGTGAGTTTCAGCTGCTACCTCTTTAATTAAGGAACAGCAGAATAATTCTTTAATCTAACTCTACAAAAAACCTATGAAGCTATTACATAATGTCACATATTATAAAACTAAATAAAGAAAAAAGACAATGGTTATAGAAATTATTTTAATGAGATCCTGCCGATAGTTAAGTTCATATCTTCACCAGGTTACAATGAACATTCTGCACATAGCTCAAAACAATATATGCTGAATGCTCCCTCCAAAACAAAATAAATGACAAACATAGAATTGAATGTCTCTCTTCCATCCCAGATATGCAAAAAAATAACAATAACAATTAGAGATCTTAAAGAAACCCAAAGGAATGTAATCACTTTGATAAAAACCCATGACGGCATAAATCCTTCACCAAGCACCCAAGTCACAAGCCCTTGTACATCCTGCAATATTACATCAAAGATTTTGAAAACAATCCAAAAATTTAATCGAAAATGAATTCTAACCCAAACTTGCCAAAAATGGTCCAATCCTACTTGCAAATTCAAGGTCGAGTTAGCCTCTGGCTGCTTAAAAACAACATCCGCTCGTGCCTGCATCAGATGATTTAAAATTCCAATCATGTGCCATATGAGCATCAGAGAAAAGTTTAATAGAAACTATTACAATTATCTATTCACACACAACATACAAATCCTAATATTAATTCTTAGTAGTTTCATTCATCTTCTGCACAGACATAACTGAAAATTTGGGGAAAACAACATTCGCAGGACAGAAACAACTATGAAATGAAAAATGAGGGCTACAACATTAAGGTCTTCAATTTTGTAAACTTTTTTCACGTTCTCTTTCTGACTTAAAGATTACTCCCTTCTGGTAAATACAAATTCAAACTACTCCAAAAAGGTTATTCAACCATTTCACAACTTAAGAATGTGTACAGTTAAAAATAGACCACTGTACGAAACCCACCACCAAACTTGTGATTTTGTCTACAAAACACAAATAAACTATTCCTTCAGCCTAATATTCCATCACTAAACGGATAAAAAAAAATTTATAAACTCAATTTCATCCAAATCAAAACTTTCTTCCTTTCCTGGAGAAACCAAGCAAGTCCATTCAACCTCCATCACTGAACAGAAACATATCCTATATATGGGCTTTATTCTACAAAGGTCACACAAATTGATAACAGAAACAAGTACCAAGAAGAGGAAATTTCTGGAAAAATGAAAAAAGAAGGTGGGTTTTGCTGAAATATACCTCAGGGCCATAGATATCAAAGAATGCATTAGAGTTACCATTGTCATTGTTGGATTTTTCTTCACCGGAGTTTTGATTATGAGTAGAGCTCATGGTTTGATTGTAGCAATTGCCTACGCTATCACTATTTACCAAAAAAAAAAAAAAACCAATTGCCTACGCTATGTTTACGAAGAGGACTGAGGCCATATGAACCCTTTTGTACATGTTTTTTCTTTCTCCTTTTTTACCTTTTTTTTAAAAAACAAAAACTTTGACGGGTCGATCCAAGTAGAACTGGGAATATGGGTCAATTCTTTAGGCCAGCCCACTTTTGCGAAAAATATGAAATGAACTTTGAAATTTGCAACCCGAATAAAATCTAACATAATTGGCTTGGCCCGTGGCTCGAAAAGGTTAGGGTTAGGAGCTTGGCCCTTTCCCAAACTTTTTATTCTTTTATCAAAAGGAACCAAGGTCAACCGTCCACCCAACTCAGAATCCTTTAATTCGCATATCAAGTTTCTAATTATATTTCCAAACTGTTGACATCTTTCTCTTCTCAAAATCTCAGTTCCCCTTCTCTCCAAAAAATCACCCTTTCTTTCTTTGGAGTTTGAACTACTTTCAGCCTTTGCCTTAGGGGTGACCCTTTGGGGCATGTCCAACGTGCGCTGACAGGGCCCCACTATTCATTAGCATACTAAAAATATTTTTATATAGGTATATGCATATTTGAATTTTTTATGATTTTAAAAAATATATTATATAAGTCATCATATTCATGAATAAACTAACAAATAATATTTTTATGTCAATTGTTTTGTCTAGATTAGTTGTGTTTGTATGCTCTCTCTTTTCTTGTTTTTTAAAAATTTGCGCTGCCTGGCTATTATGAAAAAGAGTTTATTTGCAAGCTTAAAAAAAAAAGACTTTATCTACAAACCAAAAACTCTTCTTTTTTTTTTTTTTGCGTTTGATAAAAGTTTTTGTTTTAGTCTTTCAAATTCTCAATTCCTATATAATTTCTATATACTTAGATTTTAATTTGTATTATGATTCCAACTCAATATTGATGTGATGGAAGACAATAATCTTAGTTCTAGTCTTTTGTAAGAATTAATTTGAATCCTAAATTAGTTGGGTGCATCACTTTATCGGACTTGGGATGGGAGCACAAAATGATTTGTTAAAATTTAATCAAAAAATATTACTAATAAAACATCCATATGGATTTCAAAAACTAGCTAAAAAAACTAATGAGATAATGGAATCTCAAAAGGTTCTCTTGAAATATTCATTTTAAAAAGGTAATGTGTAAGCTTTATTTAAATTCAAAAAACGTTTTTAGTTCTTTTTGAAGATGTTGTGATTTTATTTTACTTCTACTTTTTTAGGACATGTCAATAATATTTAGATATTAAATTGTCATATTCTTGAGAATAAAATAATATTCTTTCACATTTTTCTTTGTAATATTCAATAGTATTAATTTAAATAAAATTATTGTTTTTTTATTAGTGAAGAAGGGCATAGCTTTTATTTTATTATTAGGAAATTTATTGCCCAATTATATTATTTGTATTTTATTTATATTTCTTTATGTTTTATTTAGTTGAATAATTAGGAGATTTATCGTCTAATTTAGTTTAAATTTTCTTATTATGTTTTATTTAGTTAAATAATTGAGAGACTTATCGTCCATTTAGCTAGTTTTTATTTTATTTCTTTTTATGGTTAGGAATTCTGCCTAATATTATATGTTTTAAATATTGTTATTAATTTTATATTTGTTGAGTATTTATATAATTCATTGTTTGAGAATCCTAAATTGAGGAACTATTGAACATACTTGAAGTTTTTGCTCAAGAAGTAGACCCTGGGTTATCTCAAATTAAGTGTTCTATTAAAAGTAATAAGCAGAACAGGAATTTTCGTGAACTAGATTTAGATTTGTAGTTGTGATTTATTTTTTGTATTTTCGGCATCCTAGTAATATCCATTTTCCTATTATTAACTTATTTAATTCCTTGCTATGTTTTTATAAAAATTGTTAGGATTTTTAGTATCAATTGTAACAAATTAAAGAGCAATTCTCCATTTTCAAAAACCTCTTGACAACACATCATTGTATGTAAATATTTATATGTTTGTTTCATTATGACAGTATAATCTCCTAGTATGGGAGGAATGGTCTGAGTACGGAGTCTTTATCTAACTCTTGAGTTGCATTCTTAAAAGCATTGTTTTTAATGATTTTTATTTGTTTTTGTGAAATGCTTTTAAATATATGCTTGTTTTGTGAATTTTTTTTTGCAAGTATTATAATTTGTTTGAGATAATATGTAATATTGTGTTAAATGTTTTCAAACCTTTTCTTATTGTATCCTTATTTGTTAAAGTTTTTTTAAAAATTCAAATGAATATTGTTAAATGAATTATTAGGTTTAAATTTAAGAGTCATACGACAGGTTTCGTCAAGCGACACTACCCCTAAATTTTATTAATAAAAAAAAATTAAAGTACAAAAAGAAAGAGCAAAGCTCCAATTAGAAGGAATAAATAAGTACTACTTCCTTACAAAACAAAACCTAGAACTAGTGAAACGTTAAAGAAAATTAACTTTCATAAGAGAAAGCAAATCACTAGCATTTGCTAGGAGGATTCTACGCAAATGATGAGGTAAAGTTTCCTAAGTGAAGAAGATTGTATCAATCATATGTACCAACTAGCCCATTTACAGATTGATTGGTTTGACGAGACACATAAGCAACAGTCACCTTGTGATTCTAAATAATTTGACAAAGACAAACTAAGTGATAATAGATTAACCAGTTACCCACCTCTGAAGAAGATAATAATGATACCAAAATATAATTGTCTACCTCAACCTCAAAATTAGAAAGACCTCTAAGAACACAACTTTGAAGACCAAATAATAGTGCCATGTTTCAACATGAAGTACCGATATATCACCAAATTCTTTATAGAAAGCAAAAATAAGTTGTTCGTTATCCCTTGTACAATTGGTGATAAGGTAGTCTCAGGTTGTATGCTAGATTTAGGAGCCTCTATTAATGGCATTGATGTACTCATAAATTAACTGATTTTTATGTTATTTAATGACTATATTTTGTTTGAAAATCGGTTAATTATGTTATTTAATGGATATATTTCACGTTTCCCTTCTATTTTTTTGTTTGTAAGTTTTTCAGTGTATTTTAGTTTATTATGGAGATAAAAAGAAGAAGATGAAGAAATGTTGGAGAAGATAGAAAAATAAAAAAAAAAATAAAAATCTATGTCATCCGATGATGTGGCGCAATAAGAAGATGACACGTGGCGCAATCAGAAGATGACAAGTGGCGCAATCAGAAGGTGACAAGTGGCGCTTCTAGAAGCCGCAACTTGGACCAATGAGGACGCGACATGTGGCGAAGTTGGGGAAATTAGGCCACCAAATACATTTTCAAGACTTTGGGGTGCAAAATGACCATTTTGCCCTTGATTAAACTAAAAGTATGGAGGCTCGGCCCAAAAGTTAATACATTTAGGCTTTTAGGCCTACATAGCCCCTGATTGTATAGCTCTTTTAATTATCAAAACAATGATCCTTGGTTGATTATAAGTTGCTTAGAAGAAATTTCAAATGACACCTGAAGAAGGTGCGGTCGACCGCATCTTACAGGAGTATCGTCCGAAGAATGGTCAGTGGACTTGCGAAAGAGCTCGAGAAAATCTTCGGTCGACCGCATGGTACAAGCCATCGACCGCAAAGTAGATAGAGGACTTGCGGACGACCAAGATCAAATTTCCAGTCGACCGCAGATTACTACTCATCGACCGCAAAGTAGGCAGAGAACTTGCGGACGACCACAATTCTTATTCGATCGACCTCACAAAATGATTCTATCATCCGAAAGAGGAAATGTCGAGAGATTAGCAAATTGAATTAAAAAGTGGTTCAACCAAATCTCAAATGGTACCAAAGAAGAAGAAGAGCAACACTACTTCTTTATTCACAAGTAAGGAGAATTAAATTTGATTCTATGACTATCTCGAGTTTTGAAATGTGATTTTTGAAAGTACCATCAATTCCAGTAAGTTTCCTTTTTGAAAATATCTTGAAGTATTTTGCTAATGAAGAATGATTTGATATTATTGTGCATTATAAGCCTATGTACTATGACTATATGCTTCAATGCTATGCTAATCTAGAGAAAAATATTCTTGAAGGATATCATGTTGTATATTATGTGTCTAAAGTATATGGTATTGATTTAAATTTCAATCACTATAACTTGGATGATATTTTGAGTGCTCCTGCTGATGAGATTATATTTTTTTAATACTCACCAAGTTTGCTATTATTTTGCATTCTCCATTCAAAATTTTGAAGATGTTTTTCAAATGAATAGTCCTTTGTGAATCTTGCAAAAAGGGAATCTATCGTTTTTAGTTTTGAAAATAATATACTTTATCATATGTGCACCACTATATTTGTACTCATAAATGGTCATAGGACATCTATTACTCATTTGCACATGTTTATTATGCTAATTATGTTCAAAGGAAAACGAGTAGATCTTGGTTATCTTATGTATATCGTTCATGAATAAGAAAGCTAAGAAAATAGCAAAGAGTCTCATTTATGGAAGGTTGCTTTAAAGAGTGTTCAAACTTTTGGAGATATTTTTACTTGAGGTTGTTGGCATGAGATATCTTCATAAACATGATTTTGTTGCATATAAAAGGATGCATGACTTATGTTTCAATGATGATTGGGAGTTGAGAAAGAAAATATCTCAAGAATATTTACTCCAAGCCATTATCGAAACTGCAAGATTGATGGGTGAAAATATACTCATTATTATTTAAAAGAGCATTCATAAGAAAGGAATTGATCAAGAAGAAACTGAGACATCAAGGGGTATAAAGAGAAAAGTTGATCAACTAGAGGAAAAAGAAACTCCTTTTGGTACTTCTATTAGAAAGAAACTGAGTGAAGGTAAACGACTGATACAAGAGGAATATAGGTTTTATTTCTCCTACAAAAGATGCCTTGTGGAATGATTTGGAGCATCTCTCAAACAAGATGGATATTATCCTTAAGAAGTTTAATACTAAAATCCAAGATGCGTTTGAAGAAGTTGTTCAACTTAAATCAAGAGTAAAGTTTATTCATCACAAGGTTGATAATATATCCACTCATCTTAATGCATTATATGGAGTCCACATAGATAATTCCTCACATTTTGTTGAGAAGACTACATATCTGCCAAATTATCCTATTTCTCCAATTGTTGTGTCATCTAGTAATATTGAGTCATCTATTGCTGCTGATACATCCTCTACCATCATGTCAAAGGATACCACTGTAGTGACTACTGTTGATGATCTACTAGTTGAAGTTATTATCATTCCGGAGACCACTTCTTCAACATAATCATTTTTGCAGTTTAAGGTCTATGCTCCCAAGCCTCGGACTCTAGCTTTGGCTACTTGAGGATCATCTTTATACCTTTCATTTTCTTTTCATATCTATAATGCACTATTTTTATATGTTTTTTGCTACATTATGATCTCTTCATGTAGTAAAATTTTAAGTAATGTAGTTTATTGGTTTGATTATTCCCCATGATGACTCCTTGGTAAATTGAGAGATTTTATTATATGCTTTTGACCTTATTTTAATCCTTCATACACATTCTTTTTGAATGATGACAAAGGGGGAGAAAAACTAAGTGTTGATAGCAATGTTTATGAGTTATATTTGTATTGTGCTCTTTTGGAAACTAACATTTTGCAGGAATATGAAGATCAAGAACATTTACAACAAAAGGGGATAATTCAATGCAAATAGGAGAAACCATCTAAAGAAAGATACTTGAAGTTCAATAAATTTTTAGGAAAATCAAGAATAGGTACAAAAGGGAAGAAATGACAAAAGGGGAGAATTTTATGAACTTGAAGTATTTAAAGTGCACTTGACGATCACGTTCATCAAAACCAAGAAGAAGAAGAAATAACTTTAAAAGGTTAAGTATGGTTATCCTTGATTTAAAATTTATGTATTTCTAAGTTTTTGAGATATTAAGAATGAAGGACAATGGGAATTGTGTGTTGATTGCCGGGTTGGCTATTTGTGTGATTTTATCTAATATATCTCATCTCTTTTGCATTGTTGAGTTTGTATTGTGAAATTGGATTTTATAAGAGTTACAAAGGAAACTCTGTCAAAATTTTTACAAAACTGATAGGGGGAGCTTTATAAATGTTTTTATAGTCTATCTATATGTTGTTAAAACTGGAAGGAAGGAGGATACGGAGGTTGGTGGAAAAATAGGCTCTTTTGAGCCTATATAAGCTAGAAAGTGATCTCATATACTTATAATGAATCTTTTCAATTTGAGATCCAATATTTGTTCAAAAAAATGTTTCATTTAATATATTTTTTGATATCATCAAACTATAAATGTTTTATATATTATATGTGATATCTTACAAATATCTAGCATATTGTAAGGGGGAGCATTTTACAATGTTTCATACATATTCTATAAACTCTTCCTTACTTTGAATCCTTGCACTTAATTGTTTGACCTATCACATTGCATCAATATTTGTCATCATAAAAAAGGGGGAGATTGAAAGCCCTAAAGCTTTTAATGTCTTAATTTTGATTAATGACAAACATTGATAAAGACTAATGTCTTGTTTAAACAAGTGATAGAGTTTTTGGATTCATGATCTAATCCATGCATGGACAAGATTTCAAGTCTTCAAGGAAGTATACAAGTCAAGACTATCAAGATTTGAAGACAAGTTTTTATTGGATTAGATAGGAACTAGAGGTATAGTTTTGTCACTTCAAGTAGTTTCCACATTTCATGTGTGGATTCACAATATCTTACCCTATTATACTCATTCATATCAAGTGCATAAGTAAGAGTGTTCATAGCGAGAAAATTAAGGGTCATTTTCTTTTTATCCTAATCATCAAATTCCTCAGATATTTTATCAATCTTGTTACCATCAACAACTTTAAAAGGAACATAAGGACCAATTTCAACTATATTCCATAATTCATAGTTCAGAGAAGATATATAGATTCTAACTCTATTTTTCCAGAAATTATAATTTGTACCATTCAACAAATGAGGTCTAGTAGTAGAATAACCTTCTACCATCATAGTGTTGTCTAGATGTGCCATAGAATCTTTGTTTCTAGGTGGTTAAACCTTTTAAACAAGAAGATTTGCTCTTATACCAATTGAAAAACCTAAGAGGGGGGTGAATTAGGTTTTTACCGATTTTTCCAACTTTAAATCAAACAATGTTTTCTAAGACAACAAATATCAAACACTTGGTGCTCAAACAGTGTGTGGAATAATATATTCAAGAAATTTGCAAAGAACACAACGATTTATAGTGGTTCTGTTTATCTAACAAAACCTAACCCACTACCTTGAGCTATCTACTCAAGGATTTTACAAAACTTTTCAATAATTTAGTACAAGATATTACAATAGAGGCTCACCCAATTCACCTTATGATTTTACAACACAAACCTCTTACCCAATCAAGGTTCACTCAACACTTTGAGTTTTACACTACAACCTTGATTATACACTTATATCTAATACAACAATTAATGAAATAGAAACACTTAAAACAATCACAATTATCTATAATTCAAGGCTCACTCTAACCATTAGAGTTTTAAGCTCAATGCAACCTTGAATAAAACTAACAAGATAAGAATATGAAGAGTTTGATATAGATATTACCTTAATGTGAAGATATATCAATTTGAAGCATAAGTACCTCCTTGAGTAATATGTTTCTCTAGATTGCTCAATAACACCAATGATTTTGTAAAGACCCTTCTTGGATGACTTTCACAATGTAAATGTTATGAAAGGGTTTCAAAATGATTTCAAGATGTTCTATGAAGAGTAAGAATCAGATTTTTGCTCAAAAAGTCGTAATTTTGAGTTTTTTTAAACAATTGGGTATTTATATGTATGCACCAACGGTCATAAAAATGACTGTTAGAATCCCACTCAGGAGAAGTGCGGTCGACCGCATATCAGACTGGTCGTCCGCACCATCATCCGCAAGTTTTTCAGAGAGCTTTGGACATTCTGCGGACGATGATCTGAGTAGTCTAGTCGACCGCACCATCATCCGCAAGTGTTCCAGAGAGCTTTGGACATTTTGCGGACGATGAGCTGAGAGGTCTGGTTAACCGCATGATCTGAGGTCAACCGCACTGCAGTTAGGTCGCAAAACAAGATTCCAATAAACTCCAAGAGTTTGTGGAATACATTTCATAGAAATTAAAGTATGTGCATGTATTTTGAAAATCATTTCAAATACCCAACTCATATTTTATCTATATGAAGTGCATTTAAAAAATATTTCACTTTTATTGAGCAACCTATAGAAATTATTACTCAATTAGAAGTAAGACTAGAGATATCAAAATATATTAAACTCTAAAACTATACCTCTAGTTTCTATCTAATCCAATAAAAGCTTGTCTTCAAAACTTGATAGTCTTGACTTGTATACTTCCTTAAAGATTTGAAATCTTGTCCTTGCTTGGATTAAATTATGAATTCAAAAACTCTATCACTTGTACAAACAAGACATTAGTCCTCATCAATGTTTGTCATTAATCAAAATTAAGACATTAAAAACTTTAGGGCTTTCAGTTGCAAGTAGCATAAAACCCTAAGTGTTAGGGTGAGCCTTGTATAGTTTGTTTTGTATTCAAGGTTTATTTGTAAAATCTTTGGGTGAACATTGAATTGAATTGTATTGTTATGATTCACTAGGAGAGTGGTGGGATTATTCTATAATCAAGGTTGTGTTGTAAAACTTAAGGGTTGAGTGAGCCTTGATTGGTTGAGAGGTTATTTGTAAAACCCTAAGGTGAATTGGGTGAGTCTCTTTTGTAATCTCATTTATTTGATTAGTTAAGAGATTTGGTAAATCCTTGAGTAGGTAACTCAAGGTAGTGGATTAGGTTTTGTTGAATAAAACGAACCACTATAAATCATTATATTCATTGCTCTAATTTCTGCATTTTATTTGAACACATTATTTCTCATACAACTAGCACACCAAGTGTTTGATATTTGTTGTCAAAAAAGTGTTTTATTGAATTAGGTTGAAAAATCAGATAAAAACCTAATTCACCCCCCTCTTAGGTTTTTCATCTACTATTCCCATTTCAAGAATAATTTCATCTGCAAAGTACTTCTATTATTTTTATACATTTTAGTTTGACTTTCCATTGCTTCTTTCTCTCTATCTCTTTGTTGCATAATGGATGATTTAGTAATGAAATTGTGAAGATATTACACATTGCTCCCTATAAATTATTTGAGAAAAATATATCTTATGAGAATAGGAGAGTATGAAATTACTAGTATATATGAAAATGCCTAAGAATATTAGATGGATAATTGAAGCTAATGCTCTAATTAGTGGTGAACATCTAGCTTTTCCTAAACGTCTGCCTGGGTTGGGAAATAGTAGTTATTCAAATAAACGAAGAGCTAAAAGAATGAGAGTTTGTTATAAATGTGGTAGATGGAATTGTGATGCTAGTTGTTGTTCACTTGGGTATTTATCCGATAATTGAGAAGACAAAATTATTTTTTAATTAATATAATTGTGTGAACTAATTGGATTAACAATCTAGTTAATAAATATGATTATATAACTATGATTATTAATCTTTTATTAATGATTCAAGTAGCACCTACTAGTTTAATTGAATTGCAGCTCTTGACTTAATTAAATTAGTAGCAGAATTATATAATTTAAATTCTGTATAATTCAAACTGATTGTTGATGATGCCTTATTTACTTAATGCAATTTGATTGAGCATCCTATACACGCTGGTTGATAGCGGTGCTGAATTAAATTAGATATTAATCTATTTGAATTGATCAAGATTAATCTAATTTGTAAGCATAAGAATCTATCTGAGGTAATCGGGATTCTAAACCCAAATACTTAATAATGCATTTATCTATTATTAATCTCATGAAAAAGACAACTTGATACTAGTTTCTTATAACGCTCTTGACGAGCGTGTCGTTGCGCTATCAAATTAATACCAAACTCAACCAACTTATGCAGTTAGGGCAAGTAAGGGTCGAACCCACAGAGACTTGTAAATTCTTTGATTAAGTAAACTAATCACGACTTTGGGGGGAAAAGATTTGGTTTTTATCTAAAAAGATTAAAATTTAAAAATAAGTAATTCACAAAATAACTAGAAATCAATGGATAAAAAAAACGTTAGCAAGGACTTTGTATTTCGGTTTTATTTATTCGGGATTAATCATCGATAACAATTTATTTGAGTAATGACTTAGAATTCCGCGTAGCGCAGCAAATTTCAATTTCTGTAAAAATTAGGTTAATTCCTGAGAAGCACGACAAATTAACTTTAACCTGATTAAACCAAATTACCGAATTGCTCGCATAAGATAGTCAATCAAGTTATTAAGCATAAGGACAACATCAACACAAATTACATAAAATTAATGGACCGATTAAAATCATGCAATTCGCTTCAAACAATTCCCTATTAATTAATCAAACACAGATTTAAATTAATCAATAGTTACTACTTTTGGTTATCGAAAACCGATTCTGCATAACCCTAGTTAATCAACTATGTAAAACAATTAAGATGGCCAATAATAATTGAAATAACACAATTGATAGAATAAAACCAAGAATTGTTCAAATACTCAAATAGAAATAATGGTCCCTTGAAAAGATCGGGTTTTTAATGACAAAACAAAAATCTCATATTCCAGAATAAAGTAAACCTAATACATGTCCTTGCTAACTTAAGAAAACTACTCACAAAGCATAAAAGAAAACATAATAAAAAGATTAAGGGAAAGAGAGAAACTCATTAGTCGGAAATCCGATTTCCCGAGAAGCTCCCACCATTGATCTCCTACAATGCTCGGGAAGAAGAAATCTAAAGTACTTGACACCCCCAAAAACTAAGCTATTAAACCCTATAATAGTTAGAAAGGTCCTAGGGTTAGTTACATAAGAGTCCTAATTCAAAACTACTAAAAAACGCCCCAAAATCTTCAATTCGGAGATGGGGACGCGCGTGCTGTCAAAAGTGGACGCGCGGGGCTGGTCAGAAACGTCAGTGGACGCGTGAGGCTAAGTACGCGTCCAATGTTTGTCCTATTTTGCAAACAACTTGATCTTCTAAGTCTCATACCTTCTGTTCTGTGAAAGACATCATCAATAGTTTTAACAAAAACTCCAAAAACATATATTAATAAATGTATTTAAATTGTTAAAAAATTAACAACTGTTTGTGGGATTAGACAACAAACTTAATCCGATTAATTAGTGTTGAATTAGAACTTTTTATTGATAAGTTGTGACAATAAACACTCTATCAATATCAATGAAGGGAATGACTTGAAATTCGGTTGATATATTTAATATGGAGCATTAGTGCAAGGTTGATATGCTATAGATTCTCAACACTTTGAGCTAAATAACATATTTAATGAGTAAGTAGTTGACCTTCATATTCTTAGAGATCCTAAGAATGCATATAAATCCTTAAATGTTGATGATACTTGTGGTCTTGTACAAAAACATTATACTTTTGATTTCATGAAACATGAGAAAGAAAACTTGAAGTACTAATTGTAGCATGATAAACTTAATGTCTCGAATCTTCCCATATTGAAGACTTTGTCTACAGTTGCTGACTTATGTCATGAATTAGCGGAGACAATAATGAATAAGGTGTATTTTCTTGTTGACAAAATGATTGGTCTTATAATGACTCTTTCTGTTTCTACAACAACCCCTCAAAGATCATTATTAGCAATGAAGATTACAAAAAAGATCATTTTCTTGTTGATAATCTTGTTCGATGAAGATTACTTAAACTTTTGATTCAAACTCTATAGATGATTTTGTTTTAACAAAAGAACATATAACACATTTTTTAAGAAACATATTTTATTATTCTTGATTGTGATTCTTTTGCTTTAGTATTGATAGTGTAAAAATAAAAACTCTTTTGTTTTAAGTAGAATAAATATGGATAAAACATTAAGTAAAATAATATTATTTACTTTGTGTGAAATGACAATTTCTAAAAGAAGAAGAAGAAAAAAAAAGGAATATTCATTTCTCCTTACCTCTTCCTTCATTTATGTTGCCAAATCCGTAAAGAGCAGCGGACCTAAACCCAAACGAACCTTGGGAGGTGGCTACATCAGTCTCTAATCGGTCCAAAGAGAGATGTCGAAGACGCTGGTACAGCCCATAGGACAGAAGAGACTCACCAATGTTGCCGTTGTTCGCCTCAAGAAGCACGGCAATCGCTTCGAAATCGCCTGTTACAAAAACAAAGTCCTTTCTTGGCGATCCGGCGTGTAATGCCCTTCCCCTTTTTTCCATTTTAAGAATAATTTATTTGGATGAAATTTTTGTTTCGGTTGCTGATGATGATTGATATGTTCTCTTTGGTGAATTATATAAGGGAGAAGGATTTGGATGAAGTTTTGCAATCGCACACAGTCTATTCAAATGTTTCGAAAGGTGTTTTAGCCAAGTCTAAAGATCTAATTGCTGCTTTTGGACATGATGATCAGACCAAAATTTGTTTGGAGGTTAGTTCGACTCAATTAGCTATTCGTTCTTGAAAGAGACAGCTACTATATTTCTTCACACCTATTTTTTAATTTACAAGAAGTTTCACGTCTTCTAGTAGAAATTCAAGAACCCTTTGGCTTCCTGTGTTTATTTGCGGGCACTTACAGCCGTTCATTTAGATTTAGTGCGCTTAAGGAACTTCTCACTGAACTCAAAATTAGTAAAAATTTTGTTTGAACAAACACTTGCACCCAAATGCCTCTGAACTATGTTGACACATCTTTTGCAGATTCTGGAGAAGGGAGAGTTACAAGTTGCAGGGAAGGAGAGGGAATCACAGTTCTCAAGCCAGTTTAGAGATATTGCAACCATAGTCATGCAGAAGACTATTAACCCTGAGACCCAACGGCCATATACCATAAGCATGATTGAGCGTCTGATGCATGATATCCATTTTGCAGTTGATCCGAGTAGCAACTCGAAGAAGCAGGTAACTTCATTCATTATTCAAGTGTAACAGATATCTCTAGCGTGAAGGACTGCAGTGAGAGCATAAGGTTTTGTTTCCTGGTGAATTAATCTTTTATATGTGGTTTTCAACAAATTCCAATGCATTTTCGGTTGGGTTATTCATTTCTTTTTATGTTTTGCTGATGTTGTTTTGAGATTCTTGTTAGTTCCATTAGGTTATATTCTCATCCAAATTTTTAAATTTTTATTCAAAACAGGCCTTAGAAGTTATCCGTGAGCTTCAAAAGCACTTCCCAATAAAACGTGCACCGATGAGGTTGAGGTTGATTGTTCCACAGCAGAATATATCTTCTCTTACAGAGAGACTTAATGGATGGGATGCAAAAATTGTTTCAAGGGATGAATCTGGGAGTCAGATATCTATTGTAAGTAAACTTTACTATCTTTAGTGATTTATTTTTACTTTTAATCATTTTGTCATGTTTATATAATCATTTTTTGTGTTTGTCAATGATCTAATTCTTTTGATCATTGGCCAAGGATGTTCGTGCTTCACAATAAGTGATATTTGATTTTGTTGATTAAGAGTAATTGATGAATTGTTTGATTTAGGGGATCTTGGAAATGTTTTCTTGGCTCATCAATATGTATAAATATGAAGTGAAAAATTTATTCCTATTACTACTTGATGTTCTTCTTATGTTGGTTGTTCGGGCATGTCCTGTGCAAAAGCCTGGGAACAAGTGTAATTAGAGAGTACATTAGATGCCTAACACACCATAGCTATGTTGGTTGTTTATTGCATTGATGATTTTTTTCTCCAAATATAAATTAGACACCCATCTGCCTCTGAATGTGGAAAGACAAATTACTGACTTTGAGAAAGCTATTAAGGAAGGAAAATCAGTCTGATGACCAAAAGTATCATTCTGATTCCACAATGAAACAATGGGAAGAGATGTAGTGGGAGTAGAATTATATATAGAAGAAACAAGGTGAGAGAAACCAGGAAAAAAAATGATAGGACTAGGGAGTAGAAGAGAGAATTAAATCGAAGCAATTTATTTATGTTGGAAGTGGAAGCTACACCTTCTCCTCCTTTTTTTTTTAAGGTGCGGTTGGGGTAAAAGCTCTTACTTATGTGGGGATAGATGTGTGATTGTACATGAAGAAGAATGAACTTTTCAAAGTACATCTTCCTAAACAATCTATGCCACACCATCTGTTGCAGAAAAGTGTTGAACTGCTTATACTGAGGTCTCTGATTTTTTTTTTCTTTTTAATGATGATTCAAAATGATTAGTTTACATCTTTCTCAAGAAAGAAGCAACAGCTTTATCTTCTTTTGATTCTGTACTACTATTCATTTCTTGCATTAATTTTTTTGACAAAAAACTGAGATTTTTCAATTTGAAGTGTTTCCTACCTCAATTTCCTTGCCAACCACTGCTGCAGGTATGCGAGATGGAGCCTGGCCTTTTTCGGGATTGTGATGCCCTTTTGAGGAATCTCCAAGGCAGGCTCGAACTTCTGGCAGTTAATGTGCATGTGGATAGTGACAGCCAAGTGGATCATTATGATGATCATGAAGATGATCCATCAATCCTCCACAAGAATTCTGGAGATACTGTGCCCCAGTTGAGTGAGAAATTGGAGAAGCAGACTATTTCAGCCAAGAGTGGAACATCTTATGGACATGTGAAACAGAATAAGTGCAACACATGCAATGCTCTTGTGGGTGATTCAAAAGAATATAGGGAGCACTGCAAGAGTGAGTGGCACAAGCATAATCTGAAGCGCAAGACCAGGCAGCTGCCTCCCCTTACTGCTGAAGAATGCATGGCTGATTTGGAAGTTGGTGATTCCAAGGATGATCTGAAGGATTACTCATTTTGAAGTGAGCAGTTTTTTTGGTTGGATGTGTATATTTGGGTGCAAGAATTTTGTGAAAGTCTGTGTTTTTTGTGGATCTAATAGGTAGCTTTTGGTATTTTAATCGAATGCTAAGTCCGTCAACAATCACAGTTTTAGGGAACTTACAGAAAGTTATTGATTTTGTGATCCTTGACAGTGTTAGCTAATGGTATTTTGGTGTTATTCACCTTCTTCCCAGATTTATTGACAATACAGTTTTTTTGTCCCGATGGAACTTTATTTTCAAATTGCTTCCCTTGTGAGGTTATTGTCTTCTCTAATCAAGGAATAAGCATACACCAGGGCTAAAGAAATGAGTGTTACAAACATTTATCCAGGTTTATGCAATCATGTCGTTTATGTTGTCATAGGGTTCTTTAGCCAGGTCTATGTTAGGATATGGAAAATTGTTGAATTGAGAAATACATTATTCTGAAAATGCCCCCTATATTAGCTTTACCACTTTTGAACAAATCCGTTACTTCACTGGGTTATTTTCAAAATTCGGCTAAAATGACCAAAGATACTGAACTGGAAAAGGTTAAGGATAAAAAAAATATGGAAAAAAAGGACTAAAGACACCAAAGTTAAAAACGTCGGGACTAAATTCAACAATTTTCCTTCGGATATCTAACGGTAAAGGTTTATTTTCATTGAAGCATCTGTGTTTCAGGGGGTAAGGTCGCAATGTATGAACTTGCTGCAGCTGAATAGGATTTGGAATTGTAGACACTTTAATTTCAAATGAAACCTCATTCTCTTCTGGAGAAGAAAAAAATTATTTGGAAGAACAGAATCACCGGCTATTTACGCATAAAGGGGAGTGATCACAGTAAGATTGATTGATATCCCCCAAAAGTGACTAATCCCTGAGATAACTCTGAAGAGATTCATTTTTCATATCATGGATCATATAAAGCACAATAGGACAAATCCTTCCATTGGAGACAAAAACCACTTTCATTTCCTTCTTGGTTGGGAATGTAATAAAGTTTTCAGTGTATTAGACAGCAAGGACAAAACAGCGAGAATTGAAGGGGTATTCTTTGTGAATTTTGAGCCTATACCCTAATGAAACACCTGAGTTTCAATCCAAGGTCCCAATTTATAAACCGGGAAAATGCAGAAGCATGGTGGAGGACAAGGTAAAAGGCTTCAAATGTCTAATATGGCACAGTATGTGCAAATACTAGGCAGGATGTCCTCTTCAGACAAGTAGTCTGATGCTTCCAGTTCTAGATATCCTTTTCAAATGTTCCAAAGGCTTCTTCGCCGTGTCAAATACTTCCGGGGTCGACCTTTTTTCGTCGTAAACTCCAATGCTGCACATATTTTCCAATTTGGCAATGATCCTCAAGGTCAGAAACTCCCTGTGTAGTTAATTAGGCAATGACGGGGCCAGGAAGTTCTTTATCCACTGCAAAAATAATTGTGACAAGCATTAAGCAAACAAAAACTGAAATTCTCCTCGTCCAAATTGAGTGTCGCACACATTCTATAAATATTATAGGATTTCTCACATTTTATTTGGACGTGAGAATATATTGTAGTCACAGACTACATTACCATGATCGCTGACTTCATGAAGTTTCACCCTCAGGAATTTGGCGCCCTAGGTCTCACAGACAAAGCTGCACAAATCACAGGCAAAGATTATTAAAAATTATAGGATATTTTTTTTCTTCCACAAATACCTTATTGAAAAGCGCAATCTAAAACAAAGATGTTGATTTTTACTCTTGAGTACAATTTTCAGTGGAAAAAGTAATCGAACTTGCTGACTTTGGAAATCCATTGCAGGAAATTTTGTTGTAAATTAGGCTTTGCTACCAGCATTTCATTTTCCCTTCAAAATATTTTTCTCTTGTTTACCTTGAATGAAGGGACGATACATCAGTTATGCAGCTGTTGGACGAGCAGTATGATCTCTTTGCAGGCAAATTTCACTGAAACTCTTCACTTCTTCAGAGAGGTGGTTTGAAATTTCAGGTGCATCTTTAACATTTTCTATTTGAAATTGTTAAATACCTTGAATCAGTTCATCTAATATTAAAATTACGTTGCTAGTTAAAACTGAAAACAACAAACTATAAAGCAGTAAAAATGATACAGAAAAATTTATTAACGCAGTTCGACATAACTTTCTGCTTACGTCTGCGAGACCCTCATCCAAATTAATTCACAATTAATATACAAATGAATACATCATATCAACTTTCTTGTACAATACATAGCAAATTCAATTTTAACTCAACGTGAGTTAAAACCAACAATGCAGTTGCTTTTACGAACCAATCTTCAGCAGCATCACAATCAACACTGCAGTTTCTCCACGAGACAACTTTCAGCAACACCATAATCAGCAATACTGTTGATTCTCAGTCAACAGTCAACAATATAGTTCCACACCAACCTGTCAGCTTGAAAGGATAGAACACACTCACCAACACTATAGTTACTCCACGAGACAACCTTCAGCAACACTAATCTTGTACTCAATCGGTCAGCTTGATTGAGCAGAATTGCAATTGCCCTTTTTCCAACAGAGGGACTTCAATGTGTATGAATAATGAACACCACTGGATCCAAATCTCACATTCAAGCTCTTTAACAATATATGATTTGGACTAACAATATTTCAACAAGGGTTTGTAGAATATTACCTCAAGAAGTTCTTCACTATGATATACTCTCTCTTGTGTTGTTGATATATCTTGTAGAGGATAGTTATAGTTATTCCAAGAAGCCTTGCCTTGAACTATGCAAAAGGCTATCACACTCATGTTTCAAGGAACATGTCTCCATGCTTAAAGGACATGTCTCTCATGCCTTTACATTGAACTTTTTAATAAGACACACAATCAATACAATTGTTTTCACAAGATATACACAGACAAAAACATAAATTGTTAAACATATTTCAAACACATGAATGACGATTATAATATCTCATTTCTGGATTCAAAGAAATACCACGAGCATAGGATTAATATTAGCAACAAAATCATACCCCATCATAATGGTTCCGTAGTGGTTTGGTAGTTGCCATCTCAAGAACAGTACATCCAAGGCTCCAAATTCCATAGCTAGGTTGTAACCACCAACATTAATCATAACCTAGCTATAGAGATAATTCCATAACTAAAATAGATGTCCATCATGTTAAATATGAATAATGAACCAAATAATATGAAAAATCTAAGAGGGGGTGAATTAGGTTTTATCCGATTTTTGCAACCTAATTCGATTATATACTTTTAAGATAACAAATATCAAACACTTTGATATGATTCTTTCTTATCTATTAAACAAGACCCATAACAACTTCTTGATACTATTAACAAAGATCACGGATTAGGAGCCTTTAGTTATCAAACAACTAAGAACCCTAGTTATAAGCGGCGAAATTCTTAGAGAATTTCAAAGCAAAGCTCTCATAAGAATTTTAAAAGGAAACTCAAAATTGAATTCAATGATAATAACCTGATTTGTTCCAATTACATATATAGAAGAAAGAGTTCAAATCATTGTTTGATTAGGAACTCTATTTATTTAAAAAGGAAACCAAATCTACTAAGATATCAAATCTACTCAGATTTCCTTATTCAAAAAAGAAAACAAATAAAACAATAAATCTAATAGACACCAAATTTGTCAAGATTTTCATATTCTTATAAAAAATGAATAAACCCTAAAATTCTTATGGGCTGGACGAAATTCTTAAGTTTGGTGGGCTTGCAATTGGACTTTCTTCTCCTTTGTATGAAATCTGAAAAACCTAAAAAGGGGGGTAAATTAGGTTTTAACAGATTTTTCCAAACTTAATTCAAACACTACTTTCTAAGACAACAAATAACAAACACTTGGTGCTCAACCAGTGTGTGAAATAATGTGTTCAAGAAATTGACAAACAATACAACGATTTATAGTGGTTTAGTTTATCCAACAAAACCTAATCCACTACTTTGAGCTATCTACTCAAGGATTTCACAAAACTTTTCACTAAATTAGTACAAGATATTACAATAGAGACTCACCCAATTCCCTTAGGGTTTTACAACACAAACCTCTTACCCAATCAAGGTTCACCCAACTCTTTGAGTTTTACACAACAACCTTGATTACACACCTATCTCTAATACAACAATTAATGAAATAGATACACTTAATACAATCACAATTTTCTATGATTCAAGACTCACTCTAACCCTTAGAGTTTTAAGCTCAATGCAACTTTGAATAAAACATACAATATAAGAAAAGGAATAGTTTGATATAGATATCACCTTAGTATGAAGATATATCAATTTAAAGCATAAATACCTCTTTGTGTAATACTTTCTTCTAGATTGCTCAAGAACACCAATGATTTAGTATAAACCCTTCTTTTGAGAATTTCACAATGTAAAATGTTATATTTGGGTTCCAAAATGATTTCAAAATGTTCTATATAGAGTAAGAATCAGATTTTTGCTCAAAAAGTCATTCTATTGAGTTTTTCAAACAATTGGATATTTATATGTGTGCTCCAAAGATCATAAAAATGTCTTGGGCAGCCCATGCAATTTCCCTCTTGAGCAGATTGATCCAAATAACACAAAATAAGCCCATTAAGTGCATCTTTTATATGTTTAGCTCTAACTCTTGTAATTGGACCCCCATCATAGGCAAACGATCTAGTTTCTTCTTATCTACGCTTTTTGCCTTATTCATCCAAAGGTAAAGGAGATAAATCTAATGGTGTTAAATGATTAAAACCATAAATAATCTCAAAAGGTGAATAATGAGTAGATGAATGCACACTCTTATTATATGCAAACTCTACATGAGATAAACAATCATCCCATGATTTCAGATTCTTTTTAATGATAGCTCTCAATAATTGTCCCAAAGTTCTATTCACTACCTCAATTTGTCCATCAGTTTGTGGATGACAAGTAGTACTAAACAGCAATTTAGTTCCTAATTTTGCTAACAAAGTTTTCCAAAAGTAAGATAAAAATTTAGCATCTCTATCACTCACAATGAACTTAGGCATACCATGCAAATGAACTATTTCTTTAAAGAAAAAATCAGCAACATATGAAGCATCATTAGTTTTATGACATGTGAAAAACCTAAGAAGGGGGGGGGGGTGAATTAGGTTTTAACCGATTTTTCTTCTTTAAATTAAACAAGCTTTCTAAGATAACAAATATCAAACACTTGGTGTTCAACCAAAGTATGAAAAGATGAGTTCAAGAAAAGAAGCAATGAACACAAAGATTTATAGTGGTTCGGTTTATCCAACAAAACCTAATCCACTACCTTGAGCTATCTACTCAAGGATTTCACAAAACCTTTCACTAATATAGTAAGAGAGAATACAATAGAGGCTCACCCAATTCCCTTAGGGTTTTACAACATAAACCTCTTAACCAACCAAGGTTCACTCAACACTTTGAGTTTTACAATATAACCTTGTCTACACACCTATCTCTATTACAACAATTAATGAAAAAGAAGCTCTTAACACAAACACAGTTTTCTATGGTTCAAGGCTCACTCTAACCCTTAGAGTTTTAAGCTCAATGCAACCTTGAACAAATCAATCAAGATATGAATAAGAAGAGTTTGATATATGAAATCACCTTAATGTGAAGATATATCAATGTAAAGCATAAATACCTCTTTGAGTAATGTTTTCTTGTAAGTTGCTCAAGAACCCCAATGATTTTGTATAAATCTCACTTTGATGAATTTCACAATATGAATGTTAAGATTTGGTTTCAAAATAATCTCCAGAGGTTCTATTAAGTGTCAGGATCAGATTTTTGCTCAAAAAGTGATTGATATGAGTTGTTTAAACGATTGAGTATTTATATGTATGCACCAACGGTCATAAAAATGGCTGTTTGAATCCCACTCAGGAGAAGTGCGGTCGACCGCAAATCAAGAGGGTCGTCCGTACCATCATCCGCAAATGTTCCAGAGAACTCTGGACAGCCTGCGGACGATGAGCTCAGAAGTCCGGTCGACCGCTCCATCATCCGCAAGTGTTCCAGAGAACTCTGGACAGCCTGCGAACGATACTCTGAGAAGTCTGGTCGACCGCATGATTTGTGGTCGTCCACACTTTTGTCAGGTCGACCACAAATGCATTAAAACTATGCAGAACAAGTTCCCAAACAACTCTAAGAGTTTGCAAACTATATTTTATGAATTTTGAAGTATGTGCATGTATTTTGAAAATCATTTCAAATACCCAACTCATGTTTTATCTAAATGAAATGCATTTTGAAAATCATTTCAAATATCCAACTCATGTTTTATCTAAATGAAATGCATTTTGAAAATCATTTCACTTTTATTGAGCAACCTATAGAACTCATTACTCAAAGGGATAGACCTAGAGATAACCAAAGATAAATAAAGAATTAAAGCTACACCTCTAGATCCTATCTAATCCAGAAACGCTTATCTTCAAGGCTTGACATCAAAAGCTCTTTCCTGAAGATTTGAAACTTTGATCTTGCAAGGATTAGATATATGAATCCTAAAAGATCATCACTAATACAATAAAGCCATTAGTCCTTATCAATGTTTGTCATTTAATCAAAATTAAGATATTAAAAGCTTTAAGGCTTTCAATCTCCCCCTTTTTGATGATGACAAATATTGATGCAATGTGATGAATATAACAATTAAGTGCAAGGATTCAAAGTAAGGAAGAGTTTATATAATATGTAATAAAATTATTAAAAATGCTCCCCCTTACAATATGCTAGGTATTTGTAAGATATCACATATGACATATAACCATTTAGTTTGATGATATCAAGAAATATATAGAATGTAACATTTTTCGAATAAATATTGGATCTCAAAATTAAAGTATTCAATGTAAGTATACGAGATCACTTCCTAGCTTATATAGGCTTAAAGAAGCCTATTTTTCCACTAACCTCCGTATCCTCCTTCCTTCCATAATTAATAACAAATAGATAGGCTTTAAAAACATTTATAAAGCTCCCTCTATCAATATGCATCAGTTTTGTAAAAATTTTGACAGAGTTTCCTTTATAACTCTTATAAAAACCATTTTTGCAACATAAACTCAACAATGCAAAAAGAGATGAGATAACACATAAAATCGCATATAAGGCCAACCCGGCCATCAACACACAATTCCCATTCTCCTTCAATCTCATTATATCATAAACTTAGAAATATATAACTTTTAAACCATGGATAGCCATACTTAACCTTTTAGAGCTATTTCTCCTTTCTCTTGATTTTGATGAGTTTGAGCATTTAAGTTCATCTCAGAAGTTCCTGAAACAAAAAGTTAGTTACACAACATTCATATATTGCAATCAACAGTTGTTTTTCTCCCCCTTTTGTCATCATTCAAAAAGAATGGATAGAAAGGATAGAACAAAATTAATTAAACAATAAGATCCCTCAACTACCAAGGAGTCATCATGGGGAAAAATATATAAAAATAGAGTCAAGAATACAAACAAGAGATAAGTTGTCTGGATAAAACAAAAGTACAATAAGTGCAGAAAAACACTATCTCCTAGGTCGTCGCATATAAACTTTTGCTGTGGAAGAGGATGGTCCAGCAGGCTGCTCATCAGGCGGGGGCATATCATGTGAAGGTGGTGGTGTAGAAACGTCAACCTGAATGCCATGTAGTGCCTCTAGATGAAATTTGATGTTGATGATCTCAATGCCATGGTACTCCACCCTTGATGCCAAGTCGTCGATCTTGGAGTGAAGTGTCTTGAAATGATTGTCAAACGTGCTAAACATCGAGCCAATCTGAGAAGAAATTTCTTCCAGGGCACCCCAGATGGCAGGTTTTGGAGTGGATACATCTTCCTCTCCAACTTTTTCTTTACCTTTTGCCCTCTTCAAATCTGGAGCCTCAGGAGGAACATCTTCTTCCTCATCTAGATGAAGTGATCTTTTCACTCCTTGTGAGTCTTCACCTTCGCCAGAAAGGTCGTCTTCATGAAGAATTATCGGTGGTTCTTTTCCCATCAACCTTGCTGTCTCCTTTGTTGCCACAATGATCTCTTCCGAAGTCATATTTTTCTTCAAATCCCATGTACCATTGAGACATAACGCTTGCATTCTTTTAAAAGAAGCAAAGTTGAACTTAGGCACATGTTTTGTCCCCTTCAGTTCTGGAAATGGGACGTTGAAATGGTGGAAAACTTTGGTTAATAACCGTCCATAGGGTAAGCTTTTCGGAACACCTTTGCCCTTCTCAATGGTAGCCATCATGTGGTGTACCATAATGTAACCAAAATCCACCCGGATTCTCTTCACCAACAAATACATAAGAAACATATGCATAAACGTGACAGTTGTTTTATGGCCTTCAGTGGGGATGAAGATGTTAGTGCACATATGATGAAGAATACGATGTTCAAAACTAAACACATTGGCCTCTCTCTTGACTAAGTTTACAAAAGAGTTTCCTTTAGTGAAGATCTTCTCAAAACCCTCAGCAGAAAAATCCTTATGATTTATTCTGTGATGAGTATTAAAATACTCAATCCCATCTATAGGTATCTCTAAGATTTCATCTAAACCAATGGAAGTAAATGTTATATCTATCCCATTGACCCTTGAAACAAAAAGAGTCCTTATAGTCATCTCTCCCTTCTTTTCTAATACCTCTTCAAGATTAGCATAAAACTGATATACAAGATCAGTATACAAGGATTCTTTATGATCAATTATATTATCCCATCCTTGCCAAGCCATATAGGTAAGAATTCTATCAAAGGGAAATTCATACCTATCAATGGTGCTCCCAGAAATTACTTGGCGATTTTTGAGGTAATCATTGTAATGATCCTCATGATGCTTGCTCCTGAAGAGTTGAGAAGAAGCTTGCATGGTTCTCTTCTTCTTTGGAACATCTTGAACCATTTGTGTTTTCCCTTTGTCACTTTGAGTTTTTGCCATTTCTAGGGTTTTCAAATGCAGCAAACAAGGATATGTAGGATGAATGTATGAATTGGGGAAGAAATGAAGTGTATTTATGGTGGATTGTTCGTGGGTTATGAGAGTTTGAAGAGTTGCGGCTGATAAATGAAGAGGTGGGGATGATTGGAAGATGAAAAGTTGCGTCCGAAAGAGGCATATTTGTAACGGTCTACAGATGTGCGGTCGACCGGATCGTCGTCCGCAGTATCGTCCGCACCTTGATTTTTGTTACTCGGGAACATTTTCGGTCGATACATTTAATCTGCTGTCGACCGGAAGTTTTAATTTGAGTTGTCCGCAAATTTTCTGGAACATTTTCGGTCGATGTGTTTAATCTGCGGTCGACCGGACGATTTGATAAGTGTATCGTCCGCAAGTCCACTGGAACCTCTCCGGTCGATATTTTGAATCTGCGGTCGACCGGTCATCCTGTCATGATCATCCTCAAGTCCACTGTCTGTTCTGTGGATGATTATTTTCTAGCTTGCGGTCGACCGCACCTGCCAATGGTGTTATCCAAAACAATGCACAAAAGCATATATTTGACAGACTTCAAAAAAACGCACAAGTTAGAAATCAAACGTACCAATACCCAAAAGTTTTCTAAGTAAACAAAACCTTTTCTCAGCCAAAGGCTTTGTGAAAATATCAGCTAATTGATCATCCGTAGGAACAAACTCAAGAACAATATCACCTTTTAAAACATGATCACGCAAAAAATGATGTTTAATATCTATATGCTTAGTTTTTGCATGTTGTATAGGATTCTTTGTCAGATTTATGGCACTAGTATTATCGTAGTTGATAGTGGTACAATCAAAGTTCAAGCCATAATCTTGCAAGGTGGTTTTCATCCATAAAACTTGTGCACAACAACTACCAGCAGAAATGTATTCAGCTTCAGTGGTAGAGAGAGAGACACAAGCTTGTTTCTTACTATACCAAGAAACTAAAGAGTAACCAAGAAATTGACAGTGACCACTAGTACTCTTACGTTCTACTCTACAACCTGCATAATCTGCATCAGTAAATGCTACTAGCTCAAAAGACATAGATTTAGGATACCACAAACCAAAATCTATAGTCCCCTTTAAGTATCTAAGAATACGTTTCACAGCAATCAAATGAGATTCTCTAGGAGATGATTGAAATCTAGCACATAGACAAACAGAGAACATAATATCAGGTCTACTAGCAGTTAAATACAAAAGACTACCAATCATTCCTCTGTATATAGTTTGGTCAATCATCTTACCATTCTCGTCTTTGTCTAATTTAATAGATGTGGCCATAGGAGTATCAATCTCCTTTGAATCAGCCATTCCAAACCTTTTCAGTAATTCTTTTGTGTACTTGGCTTGGTTAATGAAAGTACCTTCCTTTGCTTGCTTAATTTGTAATCCAAGGAAAAATGTCAACTCACCCATCATGCTCATTTCAAATTCATCCTGCATTGTCTTAGAGAAATCTTTGCACATATTTTCATTAGTAGCTCCGAAAATAATATCATCAACATATATTTGAACAATCAAAATATCATGAGCTTTATTTTTAATAAAGAGAGTAGTATCAACTATACCTCTAGAAAAACCTTTTTCAATAAGAAAATTGCTGAGTCTATCATACCAAGCTCTTGGTGCTTGCTTTAAACCATATAAGGCTTTGGAGAGCTTGTACACATGATTTACATATGATTCATGAATAAAACCAGGAGGTTGTTCAACATACACTTCCTCTTGAATGACACCATTTAAGAAAGCACTTTTGACATCCATTTGAAATAATTTAAAACCTTTAAAGGAAGCAAATGCAAGTAACATTCTAATGGACTCTAATCTAGCCACTGGAGCAAAGGTCTCATCATAATCAATACCTTCTTCCTGATTATATCCTTGAGCCACAAGTCTAGCCTTATTTCTAGTTACAATACCATGTTCATCAAGTTTGTTTCTAAAGACCCATTTTGTACCAATAATAGTAAGATTTGAAGGTCTAGGTACAAGTTCCCATACTTTGCTCCTTTCAAATTGATTTAACTCATCTTGCATGGCAATAATCCAAAAATCATCATTAAGAGCTTCATCAATGTTCCTAGGTTCTATATGAGATAAAAATGCAAAATCATCAACAAAATTTGTAAAAAATCTTCTAGTTCTTACCCTTTCATTTGGATCACCAATGATTTGATCCTTTGGATGGTTGTGAACATATTTCCATTCTTTTGGAAGATCATACTTTGTTCCTCCTTCAAGTGAGATAGATTCTTGATTTTCAAGGACTTCTCTATTCTCATCCTTTGATGTTGAAGGATTTTCATTTGTTTGAGCAGCATCCTTATTTATTGACTTCAAGGGTATTTCTTGAATATCACCTTCAATCTCATTTCTTGGCAAATAGATGTTAGATTCATCAAAAACAACATGAATAACTTCTTCAATAATCATAGTTCTTTTATTATACACACGATAAGCTTTTCTTATTGAAGAATAGCCAAGAAATATACCTTCATCGGATTTCTTATCAAACTTACCAAGATTGTCTTTGACGTTTAAAACAAAACATTTACAACCAAAAACCTTGAAGTAAGAAATAGAAGGAGTTTTGCCAAACATAAGTTCATAAGGGGTTTTCTTCACAAGAGGTCTAAGAAGCACTCTATTTATAATATAGCAAGAGGTGTTTACAGCTTCAGCCCAAAAATACTTTGGCAAATTATTTTCACATAGCATAGAACGGGCCATTTCCTGTAACGTACGATTTTTCCTCTCAACAACACCATTTTGTTGAGGAGTTTTAGCAACAGAAAAATTGTGAGAAATTCCATTCTCATCACACAGTTTAGTGAAGTTAATATTGCAAAATTCTCTACCATTATCACTTCTAATGGAGATGAGTTTGCAACCTATGGTGTTTTGTACTTGTTTAAAAAGCTTGACAAAAGCTCCAAAAGCTTCATCTTTGCCCAACAAGAATAATACCCAAGTAAATCTAGAGAAGTCATCAACTATCACATAAGCATACAATTTTCCACCAAGGCTCATTGTCCTCATAGGACCAAATAAATCCATATGAACAAGTTCAAGAGGTTTTGAAGTTGAAACAATCTTCTTAGGTTTAAAAGAACTCTTGACTTGTTTACCATATTGACATGCATCACAAACACGATCTTTTTCAAAATGAATGGCAGGCAATCCTCTAACATATTCATGTTTAGATAAGTTATGCAAAGTATCCATGCTCACATGTCCTAACCTACGATGCCAAAGATATGCATCATCATCTTTCAAAGCAAGACATTTAACATCTTGTTCAACTAAATCATCAAAGTAAAGATCATACATATTTCCATTTCTATTTCCAACAAAAACAATTTTGTTAGAGCAATCATCAATAATTAAACATGAATCCTTCTTGAAAATAACCTTATAACCATTATCACATAATTGACTAATACTAAGCAAATTATATTTGAGATTATCAATAAGAAGAACATCTTTAATAAAGGGAGAAGTACTTTTACCAACATTGCCAATGCCAATGATTTTCCCTTTCTTTTTGTCACCGAAAGTCACAAATCCTTCATCTCTTGGTTTGACATCATTAAGTATGGATGCATTTCCAGTCATGTGTCTTGAGCATCCACTGTCAAGAAACCATTTGTTCTCCTTTGTTTTCAATTGAAAACATACCTACACCAAAGATGTTAATAAGCCTTTTGATACCCAAATTCTCTTGGGTCCATTGGGGTTAGTTCTTTTAATTACCCAAGTGCTTTTAGCACCATTCTCAATCTTTTTCTTCACATAACATCTAGTCACTTTATGACCATTTTTACCACAATAAGTACAACATATTTTCGAAGAAGTATAGACATGTGAATGATATGCATGAGATACTCTCTTATGTGTATGTGACATATGTGAGTGAGATAAACTCTCATGTGTGTGTGAGACATTATTATAACTATCATCAAAACCAAGACCTCTCTTATCATGAGTAAGTCTCTGCATACCAAGTAGTTTGTTCAAATTGTCCCTACCACATGTAAGTTTTTGCAAGCTAGCACTTAAATCACTCATTCTAATTTTCATGGCATCATAATCACTCATCATATCATCCAACTTCTTGTTTCTAGAAATAAGATCAACATTAGCATTCTCAAGAAATTTTACCTTATCATTTAAACCAATAACATTCTTATCAAGACAAATCTTTGTAGAAGTTAACAAGGCATTTTCATCGATGAGCCTAGTATTATCTAATGATAGCTTCTCTACTTGACATTTCAAGACTTTGTTTTTCTTGATAATCTTTTTCATTTCCTTATAGAGATTGGAGATGAATTCATCTCTATCAAACATGTCACAAATATCATCATCACTTTCATTATCAACTAAAGAAGGAGTTTTTGGAGTATTTACCTCATCTTCAATGGCCATGAAACAAACATTTGCATGTTCAGTTTGTTCTTCATCTTCACTTCCTTCTTGATCCCAAGTGCAAGCAAGTCCTTTCTTGTTCTTGGACTTGTACTTCTTTTCTTTCTCTCTTAATTTTGGACAGTCCGCTTTGAAGTGATTTGGACTTCCGCATTCATAGCATTGCTTTGAGTTGTTATTTGTAGATGTCGATGGCTTCTTTTTGAATTTGTTGAAATGTCCCTTTTTGAACATTTTCTTTAAGTTCTTCATGACAAGAGCTATTTCCTCATCATCCATTTCTTCCTCATCACTGGAAGATTCATTTTCGTTGTTCTCTTTAGTTTTGAGAGCAATTCCTCTTTTCCCTTTGTCTTCCACTTCTTGATCATTCAACCACTTCATCCTAATCTCATGAGTGAGAAGTGATCCAATAAGCTCTTCCACTGGTTTCTTCTTCAAATCATGAGTTTCCAACATAGCAGTAGTTTTGCCTTCCCAAGCCTTTGGTAAAGCATTGAGTATTTTCATATTTTGTTCTCCTATAGAATAAGACTTGCTAAACACTTTTAAACCGTTAATAATGTTAGTAAAGCGAGTAAACATATCAGTGATGTTTTCATTTGATTTCATAGTGAAAAGTTCATACTCCCTTGTAAGCATACCAAGTTTTGTTTCCTTTACTTGGTTTGTACCTTCATGAGTCACTTCAAGTAGTCTCCACATTTCATGTGCAGATTCACAACATCTTACCCTGTTATACTCATTCATATCAAGTGCACAAGTAAGAGTGTTCATGGCAAGAAAATTAAGGGTCATTTTCTTTTTATCTTCATCATCAAATTCCTCAGAAATTCTATCAATCTTTATACCATCAACAACTTTGAAAGGAACATAGGGACCATTTTCAACAATATTACATAATTCATAGTTTAGAGAAGATATATAGATTCTAACTCTATTTTTCTAGAAATTATAGTTTGTGCCATTCAACAAAGGAGGTCTAGTAGTAGAGTAACCTTCTACCATCATAGTGTTATCTAGATGAGCCATAGAATCTTTGCTTCAAGGATGTTAAGCCTTATCAACAAGAAGACCTGCTCTGATACCAATTGAAAAACCTAAGAGGGGGGGGGTGAATTAGGTTTTAACCGATTTTTCTTCTTTAAATTAAACAAGCTTTCTAAGATAACAAATATCAAACACTTGGTGTTCAACCAAAGTATGAAAAGATGAGTTCAAGAAAAGAAGCAATGAACACAAAGATTTATAGTGGTTCGGTTTATCCAACAAAACCTAATCCACTACCTTGAGCTATCTACTCAAGGATTTCACAAAACCTTTCACTAATATAGTAAGAGAGAATACAATAGAGGCTCACCCAATTCCCTTAGGGTTTTACAACATAAACCTCTTAACCAACCAAGGTTCACTCAACACTTTGAGTTTTACAATATAACCTTGTCTACACACCTATCTCTATTACAACAATTAATGGAAAAGAAGCTCTTAACACAAACACAGTTTTCTATGGTTCAAGGCTCACTCTAACCCTTAGAGTTTTAAGCTCAATGCAACCTTGAACAAATCAATCAAGATATGAATAAGAAGAGTTTGATATATGAAATCACCTTAATGTGAAGATATATCAATGTAAAGCATAAATACCTCTTTGAGTAATGTTTTCTTGTAAGTTGCTCAAGAACCCCAATGATTTTGTATAAATCTCACTTTGATGAATTTCACAATATGAATGTTAAGATTTGGTTTCAAAATAATCTCCAGAGGTTCTATTAAGTGTCAGGATCAGATTTTTGCTCAAAAAGTGATTGATATGAGTTGTTTAAACGATTGGGTATTTATATGTATGCACCAACGGTCATAAAAATGGCTGTTTGAATCCCACTCAGGAGAAGTGCGGTCGACCGCAAATCAAGAGGGTCGTCCGTACCATCATCCGCAAATGTTCCAGAGAACTCTGGACAGCCTGCGGACGATGAGCTCAGAAGTCCGGTCGACCGCTCCATCATCCGCAAGTGTTCCAGAGAACTCTGGACAGCCTGCGGACGATACTCTGAGAAGTCTGGTCGACCGCATGATTTGTGGTCGTCCACACTTTTGTCAGGTCGACCACAAATGCATTAAAACTATGCAGAACAAGTTCCCAAACAACTCTAAGAGTTTGCAAACTATATTTTATGAATTTTGAAGTATGTGCATGTATTTTGAAAATCATTTCAAATACCCAACTCATGTTTTATCTAAATGAAATGCATTTTGAAAATCATTTCAAATACCCAACTCATGTTTTATCTAAATGAAATGCATTTTGAAAATCATTTCACTTTTATTGAGCAACCTATAGAACTCATTACTCAAAAGGATAGACCTAGAGATAACCAAAGATAAATAAAGAATTAAAGCTACACCTCTAGATCCTATCTAATCCAGAAACGCTTATCTTCAAGGCTTGACATCAAAAGCTCTTTCCTGAAGATTTGAAACTTTGATCTTGCAAGGATTAGATATATGAATCCTAAAAGATCATCACTAATACAATAAAGCCATTAGTCCTTATCAATGTTTGTCATTTAATCAAAATTAAGATATTAAAAGCTTTAAGGCTTTCAACATGGAATGAAGTGTGCCATTTTAGAAAACCTATCAACTACAGCAAATATACTATCAAATCCACGTCTAGTTCTAGGTAAACCAAGACAAAATCCATAGAAACATCTATCCAAGGTGTATGTGACACAGGTAATAGTATGTATAAACCATGTGGATACATTTTAGACTTAGCTTGCAAACATGTAATACAATTAGCACAATACTTAAAAACATTTGATCGCATATTAGGCCAAAAGAAGTGCTCCAGAAAAACATCTAAAGTCTTGGATATGCCAAAATGTCCCATTAAACCCACTTCATGTGCTTCACGAATCAAAAGTAATCGCATAGAACACTTATGAAAGCAAAGTTGTCTCATGTGAAATAGATAACTATCATGCCTATAGAACTTATCAAAACCAGCATTCTCACATGCATTATAAACATTGCTAAAATCACTATTTTTTTCATACAATTATTTAATATGCTCAAAACCTAGCAATTTAGCATCTAAAGTGGTAATAAGTGCATACCTTCAACTTAAAGCATCAGCAACAACATTTTCCTTTCCCTTATTGTACTTGATGATGTTTGGAAATGATTCACTGAATTCACTCCATTTAGCATGTCATTTATCCAACTTATTTTGTCCTTTCAAATACGTAATTTTGTTAATTGCTCGACAATCAACACACATTCGCCAATAACCATCTTTTTTAGGCACCAACAACATGGGTATTGCACATGGACTCATACTTTCTCTAATCAAGTCCTTAGAAAACAATTCATCCACTTGCCTTTGTAACTTTTTGGTTTCTTCAGGATTGCTTTTATAAGCTGGTCGGTTTGGAATTTGTGTTCTAGCAATGAAGTCAATTTGGTGTTCAATCCCTCTAAGTGGTGGCAATCCTTCTGGCATAGTTTTGAAAACTAATTCTTCAAATTCCTACAACAAAGTTTGAAAAGAACTAGGAATAGAAAAGAGATCTGGGTTAGAAGAAATAGTTAAATTTACTCATTTGAATACCAAAAGAAGCATAGATTGCCTAGATAGATAGGTCTTTGATGTACTCATAAATTAACTGATTTTTATGCTATTTAATGACTATATTTTGTTTGAAAATCGGTTAATTATGTTATTTAATGGATATATTTCACGTTTCCCTTCTATTTCTTTGTTTGTAAGTTTTTCAGTGTATTTTAGTTTATTATGGAGATAAAAAGAAGAAGATGAAGAAATGTTGGAGAAGAAAAAAAAAAAATCTATGTCATCCGATGACGTGGCACAATGAGAAGATGACACGTGGTGCAATCAGAAGATAGACAAGTGGCGCAATCAGAAGGTGTCAAGTGGCGCTTCTAGAAACCGCAACTTAGACCAATGAGGACGCGACATGTGGCGAAGTTGGGGAAATTAGGCCACCAACTACATTTTCAAGACTTTGGGGTGCAAAATGACCATTTTGCCCCTGATTTTTGTGGCTATAAATAGGGAGTTTTTTTATGATTTGGATACCAATTTAGCTCCAATCTTCTCCATTTCTTTTGCAATTTATTTCTTTTATTATTGTCTTCATATTAGTATATTTTCCAGATTTTTTAGAATAATATTTCAAGGCTTTTTGTAATATTTAGTAAAGAAATTCTGTCCGGATAATTTCAATATTTCCGGGGAGTTTATCTTTCAAATTTTATTTCTAATGTTTATAAATTTTATCTTATATTTATTAAATATGTATTGTGAGTAATTTTCTTTTGTTAGCAAGGATATGTGTTAAGTTATTAATAAATGGGATTATGAGATAATTTTATTTATACTTAATTTCTATTTGGATTTATTTAACTAGATTTATGGTCGGTTTACCCGCCTAGTCTTTATTTATTTTGCTTTATGCACTTTAAATATCGCAAATGGATGGCCGAACCACCTATTAGTTTAATTTACTTTTATGTCTTTTATTTTATGTATTATGGAAGGCCGAGCCTCCTAACTAGTTGAATATATTTTTATGTCTTTAATTCTTTTTTTTTATGGAAGGCCGAGCCTCCATACTTTTAGTTTAATTTATTTAAATGGCCGGTTGAACCGCCTAATTTCTTTAGTTAATATAAATCCAATCTTTCTTTCTATATATATATATATGTGTGTGTGTGTGTGTATTTATTTAATATACTTTTATATATTAATTAAGTATTTATATAATTCCTGTTTTTACCAATATAATTGTGTGAATTAATTGGATTGACAATCTAGTTAATGAATGTGATTATATAGCTAGGATTATTAATCTTGTATTAATAATTCAAGTAGCATCTACTAGTTTAATTGAGTTGCAACTCTTGGCTTAATTAAATTAGTAGCGGGATTATATAATTTAAATTATATATAATTAAGCTGATTGTTATATACGATTTAATGTTGGTGATGTCTTATTTGTTTAATGCAATTTGATTGAGAATCCTATACACGCTGGTTGGTAGTGGTGTTTAATTAAATTAGTGATTAATCTGTCTGAGCTGATCGGGATTAATCTATTTGGTAAGGATAGGAATCTGTCTGAGCTGATCGGGATTCTAAAACCAACTACTTAATAATGTATCTATCTATGATTAGTCCCATGAAAAATATAAGTTGATACTAGTTCCTTGCTAACGCTTTTTATATCATTTGTATTCCAAATTTCGTTTTAATTCTGTTTACAAAATCCAAAACCTCAAAAATATTTATTTTAATTGTTGTCATTTCCTTATTCTCAAAATACCAAAAAACCCCCAAACCTTTTCCGATTAACGATTTTAATTTAAGAGTTGACAAATCTCTGTGGATTCGATCCCTACTTTCTCTATCTACATAGGAATTATTAGGTTTAAATTTGAGAGTCGTACAACAGGCTTCGTCAGTCTTTTGGACCTCACCTTCTCTTGCATAGAAACTGTCTTTTACCTCTTGTTTTGCCATTCTTTGCGCACTATTCTCTCCTTTTACATGTGCCCTCTCACAGCTCTCCTTTTGCTCATGCATCTTCTTTTTCTTTTGTGCACTCTCACATTCACTCAATATTTTTTGATCTTCAAACACCTCTTCTGTCAAGGATTTATCTGCATGTCTTATTAGTAATTCAAAAATTGCATTACCTAGCTCACATGATAAAATTTTACCATGTGTTGCTTGTCCCCCGTCACTTGAGCTTAAAGTTTTACCTTCTCATTTGAAATATGCATATTTGAGTTAAGGTAATGCTTTGTCTGTTATTATTGCTAACAATCTCTCATCTTCCCAAGAAGAGAGGTTAGTTTTTGTGCTTAGCGACAACAAAACTGTCATCGGCTGGACTTTAGCAGACATTAAAGGTATTAGTCCATCAACATGCACGCACCGTATATTGTTAGAAGATGGAGCTAAACCAACCAGAGAGTCACAAATGAGACTAAACCCTCTGATGATGGAAGTAGTAAAAGCTGAAATTCTAAAACTTTTTTATGCTGGTGTCATATACCCAAGCACGAATTCACATTGGGTAGGTCTTGTACATGTTGTTCCAAAGAAAAGTGGAATAACTATTGTGGAGAACTAGAGTTCCTACTAGAGTGCAAAAATGGTTGGAGAGTCTGCATAGACTACGGGAAACCTAATGCATCAACTAGGAAAGACCATTTTCCCCTTCTTTTCATGGATCAAATGTTAGAACATCTATCTGGTGGTTCTCATTATTGTTTCATTGATGGTTATTCTGGTTATTTTCATGCCAAGGTAAGACTACTTTTACATGCTCATTCGGTACTTACGCTTATAGAATAATGCCTTTTGTTTTATGCAATGCACCCGCTACCTTTCAAAGATGCATGATGTCTTTATTTTCTGATTTTGTCACGAATATCATTAAAATTTTCATGAATGATTTTACTGTCTATGGAAATTCATTTGATTCCTGTTTAGAAAGTTTGGAACTTGTGCTTAAATAGTGTGTTGAAACTAACCTTGTTCTCAATTATGAAAAGTGTCATTTTATGGTAGAACAAGGAATTGTTTTAGGGCACGTAGTTTCACCAAAAGGACTGGCTGTTGACAAAGCCAAGATTGATGTGATTAAGTCTATTCCTTATCCTTCTACGGTAAGAGAGGTAAGATCTTTCTTAGGCCATGCTGGATTCTATAGAAGGTTTATTAAGGATTTCTCTAAAACTGTTCAACCTTTATGCAAGCTATTACAAAAAGAACATAAATTCAATTTTGATGAAGGTTGTAAACATGCATTTAAACTGTTGAAAGAGAAATTTATTTCATCACCTATCATTCAACCCCCTAATTGGAATTTTCCTTTTGAGATAATGTGTGATGCTAGTGACAAAGCAGTTGGAGCTGTTCTAGGTCAGAAAATAGATAAAGTTCCTCATGTGATATATTATGCATCTAAATTACTTGATGATGCCCAATGCAATTATACCACAACTGAGAAGGAACTCTACTCTGTTATTTTTGCTCTAGAAAAATTTAGATCTTATATGTTGGGAACAAAAGTGATTGTTTATTCAGATCATGCAGCTCTAAAGTACCTGTTAAAGAAGAAGGAGTCTAAACTAAGACTACTGAGAATCTTGTTGTTGATCATTTGAGTCGACTAACATATGACGAAGAAGTATCTCCTATCTCTGATTTATTTCCTAATGAGCATCTTGGTATGCTGATATGGTTAATTATATTGTTACTAAACTATTTACAAATAATTTATCTAAGTCTCAAAAGGATAAGATTAGAAATGACTCAAAACACTACCTTTGAGATTATGCCTACCTTTTCAAAAGCTGCGCAAACAATGTCATATGCAGATGTGTTCCAAATAATGAAATTCAATCTATATTGAATTTTTGTCATACTTTTGAATATGGAGGTCATTTTGGACCAAAACGAACTGCTAGAAAAATTCTGGAAAGTGGATTTTATTGGCATACTCTTAGCATCTTCCAAGAAAGATGAAATGCCTTTGAAGACTATATTAATTTGTGAACCTTTTTATATATGGGGCATTAATTTCATAGGACCTTTTCCTTTGTCTTTTGGAAATATACATCTTACTTGCAGTAGATTATGTATCCAAATGGATTGAAGCTAAGGTCACTCGAACGAATGATTCTAAATCAGTTGTGACATTTATCAAAGATAACATATTCCATAGATTTCAAATTCCAAAGTCCATCATCAGTGACAGAGGTACGCATTTTTGCAACAAGGTAATAGAAACTTTGTTTAAAAAATATCATGTTTCCCATAAGTTTTCTACTGCCCATCATCCTCAAACAAATGAACTTCCTGAAATCTCTAACAGGGAAATTAAGTCTATTCTAGCTAAAGTAGTCAATCCTAATAGGAAAGACTGAAGTCTTCAATTAGGAGATGTTTTTTGGACATATAGAACTGCATTCAAAACCCCTATTGGTATGTCACCATCTACCTGTGGAATTAGAACATAACGCATTTTGGGACATAAAACAATGTCATCTTAATCTTGATAATACACAATCGCATCGAAAACTGCAAATTCAAAAATTAGAAGAGATTAGAAATAATGTTTATGTTAATTCTTGGATTGCTAAAAAAAGATAAAATATTACCATGACAAAAATCTTTCAAGGAAAAATTTTAATATTGGTGATAAGATTCTACTCTATAATTCTAGTTTGAGACTGTTTTCAGGAAAGCTAAAGTCAAGATGGATTGACCCATTTGTTATCATTAATATCTTTAAGCACGGGTCAGTGGAGATAAAAAATCTTCAAACGAGCAAAATTTTTAAAGTGAACAGTCATCTCTTGAAACCTTTTCATGAATGATTTTTCGGACAAATTATCGATTCCGTTGCTTTTAAAGACCCACCACCAGAAATGAATTGAAATCTGTGCTTGTCGAGTCTAAGACATTAAACAAGGGCGTTGTGTAAGAGTCAACCCATTGCTTTCTTTAATACTTTTAAATTGTTTGATTTTCCTTTTTCACATTTTACCACCAGCTTTTCCCAAACGCCCACCTGGGTTGGGGAAGAGTAGTTATGCAAAGAAATGGAGAGGTAAAAGTCTGTTATAAATGTGCTAGATGAAACTGTAATTCTAGTTGTCGTTCACTTGGGTATTTATTCGATAATCGTTCACTGGTTTAACATGAAATTGCACACTAAATCAATTGGTCTTTTAAATGTTGATCACTACTTTGATGGTTTGTTAGCATTTCTTGGCATAGCTGTTACACATAAGCTTCTATCTCCAGTAGCACGAAGAATAATTGTATCTGCACCCACAACCAATGAGCTATTGGATGAATTAGTAACTTTTGTACCAGAGACAAATCCAGAAGTACCTCAAGCTATTGGATGAATTAGCTGGTCAATTTCTGGTAACAAGCGAAAAAGTGATTCAGTAAATTTAAAGTTAAAGTTGTAAGTTTTTCTTTTTAAATAAATGTGTGTTTTTACATTGAGGACAATGTAATTCCCAAGTGTGGGGGGTGGTTTGAGTAAAGAGTCAAGTGATTAATCTCATTTGATTCTTGATCCACACCTTTAAAAACATTATTTTTAATAACTTGTTATTTTGTTGAATAAATCATGCATATATTATAACTTTTTAAGATGTTAGGTAATTTTGTGTTAAATTTTTCAATCCTTTTATAATTGTACCCATTTCTGTAAAAAACAAATTTTCGTAAATCAATTGAATATCTTAACAATTTGACAAAAATATTCTTATTTAATTAATGTGGCTAAATCTTTTATGTTATCAAACCCAGAGTTAAAAACATTAGTATTGTGATTTGATGATAATGTTAGTTTACTGTGTGTTTTAGTACATTTAAGGTCACTCTCTACACACTAGAACTTGTTCTTTCACATGCTTGAGACGAAATTTAAATAAGATCTTGGTTCATTTGGGGATGACTGTAAATTAACTGATTTTTATGTTATTTAATAACTATATTTTGTTTGAAAATCGGTTAATTATGTTATTTAATTGATATATTTCACGTTTCCCTTCTATTTCTTTGTTTGTAAGTTTTTTTATGCATTTTAGTTCATTATGGAGATAAAAAGAAGAAGAAGAAATGTTGGAGAAGTTTAAAAAAAAAAAAATCTATATCATCCGATGACGTGGCGCAATAAGAAGATGACATGTGGCGCAATCAGAAGATGACAAGTGACGCAATCAGAAGGTGACAAGTGGTGCTTCTAGAAGCCGCAATATGGATCAATGAGGACGCGACATGTGGCGAAGTTGGGGAAATTAGGCCACCAACTAAATTTTCAAGATTTTGGGGTGCAAAATGACCATTTTGCCCCTGATTTTTGTGGCTATAAATATGGAGCTTATTTTTATGATTTAGACACTAATTTAGCTCCAATCTTCTCCATTTCTTTTGCAATTTATTTCTTTTATTATTGTCTTCATCTTGGTATATTTTCCAGATTTTTTAGAATAACATTTCAAGGCTTTTTGTAATATTTAGTAAAGAAATTCTGTCCGGATAATTTCAATATTTCCGGAGAGTTTATCTTTCAAATTTTCTTTCTAATGTTTATAAATTTCATCTTATATTTATTAAATATGTATTGTGAGTAATTTTCTTTTCTTAGCAAGGATATGTGTTAAGTTATTAATAAATAGGATTATGAGATAATTTTCTTTGTACTTAATTTCTATTTGGGTTTATTTAACTGGACTTATGGTCGGTTTACCCGTCTAATCTTTATTTATTTTGTTTTATGCACTTTAAATATCACAAATGGATGGCCGAGCCACCTATTAGATTAATTTACTTTTATGTTTTTTATTTTCTGTATTATGAAAGGCCGAGCCTCCTAACTAGTTTAATATATTTTTATGTCTTTAATTCTTTTTTTTATGGAAGGCTGAGCCTCCATACTTTTAGTTTAATTTATTTAAATGGCCGATTGAACCGCCTAATTTCTTTAGTTAATATAAATCCAATCTTTCTTTCTATATATATATATATCTGTGTGTGTGTGTGTGTATTTATTTAATATACTTTTATATATTAA
The DNA here is from genome assembly GCA_019593545.1 of Apocynum venetum. Taxonomy (NCBI): domain Eukaryota; kingdom Viridiplantae; phylum Streptophyta; class Magnoliopsida; order Gentianales; family Apocynaceae; genus Apocynum; species Apocynum venetum. The sequence goes on from SRSM01000133.1 coordinate 306,807, forward strand.
TTAAGTATTTATATAATTCCTGTTTTAACCAATATAATTGTGTGAATTAATTGGATTGACAATCTAGTTAATGAATGTGATTATATAGCTAGGATTATTAATCTTGTATTAATAATTCAAGTAGCATCTACTAGTTTAATTGGGTTGCAGCTTTTGGCTTAATTAATTTAGTAGCGGGATTATATAATTTAAATTGTATATAATTAAGCTGATTGTTATATACGATTTAATGTTGGTGATGCCTTATTTGTTTAATGCAATTTGATTGAGAATCCTATACACGCTGGTTGGTAGTGGTGTTTAATTAAATTAGTGATTAATCTGTCTGAGCTGATCGGGATTAATCTATTTTGTAAGGATAGGAATCTGTCTGAGCTGATCGGGATTCTAAAACCAACTACTTAATAATGTATCTATCTATGATTAATCCCATGAAAAATATAAGTTGATACTAGTTCCTTGCTAACGCTTTTTATATCATTTGTATTCCAAATTTCGTTTTTAATTCTTTTTACAAAATCCAAAACCTCAAAAATATTTATTTTAATTGTTGTCATTACTTTATTCTCAATATTCCAAAACCCCCAAAACCTTTTCCAATTAACGATTTTAATTTAAGAGTTGACAAATCTCTGTGGATTCGATCCCTACTTTCTCTATCTACATAGGAATTGTTAGGTTTAAATTTGAGAGCCGTACGACAGGCTTCGTCAATGACATAAGGCCTTCTTTGATAGTTTGAGCCTTTCTGAACAAACCATACTTATATATATCCCTTGATCCTATTTTGAGCCAACATATATGAATGGTTTCATTACCATTTAATTTTTTTGATAAATAGCCTTGTTTATTACTTTTCCATTAAACTAAAGTTCTTCAATTGACACTTCTCTCCTTTTTCTCATTTAATCACATCAACCAACTCATAAACTTTGAACAATCTAGTAACTCTTTTTCTCTTTTCTCTTTTTTTTTTTTTAAGAGAAGATAAACTTTTTCTCTTTAAAATTCCAATATATGTTTCATCAACCTCAACACAACTTTGCAAACCTTTTCAACACCTTTTTATCACAACCATAAACTTCACAAGTGTGAATCTACAGATATTTCAAAGAAATCTCTTGACAATTATAACATGTAAAGGTTTTAAACATTATTCTCAAAGGCTTACAAAGAAAGATAATAATGGATTCATCCATCACAACATTAAAGCTCAAAAATAGGATCAAGGGGTAAAATATAGAAATTGTGGCTCAAGAAAAAGGCTCAAACATCCAAAGAAGGCCTTATGTCATATCCTAGTCAACCAAATTCAATCATATTTCGCCTCAAGAATGTGATAAAACAAGTTCTAGAGTGCCTAAAGTGCCCATGAATCTATCTAGGTCAAAAGTAAATTCAATCTCATTCAAACTTGTCAAAAGTGTTTTCCAAAATCAAGATTTGTTTTTTACGAAAAGTAAGTCATGTCAATTCAAATTAACTACCACAAATCATCCAATAAATGACAATTTTGACTTTAAACAAAAACTTGTAGAGTGCCAAGATGCCTTATAACAAATAGAGAATTTAAAACACAAATAATATTGAAACTCTATCAATTAACATGAACTTGTATAAGTTTCATCATAAGCATAACAAACACACAAACATGCATAAAAACAAAACTTGTTTTTTTTAACATAACAGTCAATAAACAATAACAACAATAAACGAAAATAGAAAAACACAAACATTAAAAACAAGACGCCCCCATACTAGAACGAGACATTGTCCTCAATGTCACAACATAATCAAGACAAGAAAATAAAAACAAACAAATCCAAGAACAAGTAGAGAAAAAGAAAGATGTCACCCGAGGGAAGATCTAGGAAGGGAAGCTCGAAGTGCAGAGACTTGTTCTTCAATAGACACAAGTTGCCCCTCAATGGCATTCAATTGTGCCTCCTGACGCACTTGATTCTCGAGAATCTTGGACTGATTCATATGCAGCTGATTCAATTGATCGAGAATCAAATCCTCACGAGAAATAGACGGTCCAGCAGATGATGTAGGCACATCCGGAATCTCGGGCTCCATCTCTTCATCATCATCGGAATCCTCCTCCGAAGAAGGCTCAGAAACCGGCCTCTTAGAACTAGAACTCTTTGGTGGAAGACGACCTTGCTCCCGCTCTATCTAATAAACTCGAGGATGAATCCACTCGCCACGGTGATATTCGTAACCAAACGACCGTAAAAGGTCCAAGGAAACAACCCGGGAAGATGAGATGAGCTCCCGACGAACTATGTCAGCAATAGGTATCCTGAGATGCTCAAAATAACGAGAAAGTAGCAAAACATATGGAAAAGTTTTCTTTTGAGATTTTTGTTTAACAATTTCTCGCATATTAGCAATAAGTAAATGAGCCAAAGGAATACCAGATAATGTGTCACCTAAGCCATTAGTTAAACGATAAAGAAAATAAAGATCTGAATAGCGCATTTCATTATAGGATGATGACTTAGGTAAAACATTATGACCAAAAATATGCACAATGAGGCGTGGAAAAGCCTGAAGATCTTTAGCCATGAGCTTATACTTTTCACGCACTCTTCCAGTTTTTCTTTGGTACAAGCCAAAAACAGAACATGCATCCTCAAAATTATAAGTCGTATCAGTAATAACTTGCTGCCAATTAAACTAAGAAAGAGGACCTTCGTTAGGAGAATTCAGAAAATTTGACAACGAAGCACATGCAATATCAACTAAATGACCCCGAACGAAAGAGATGATCCTGTTGTTATCTTCACTATGTTTATTATCTATATTAGCATAGAATTCACAAATAAGTTGAGGATAATATTCCTGGCCCAAATTAAGAATATCTTCCCAACCAAGAGTTCAGAAAGTATCTCAAATATGAAAAACAGATTCAGCATCAGGAAACAATGGATGCTCAATTAACAAAGTACGAGCCTTGTGGATATCATACCAATTAGAATTGTCTAAACTGGTAAAACGAGATTGATCATAGTGAACTCTAGAAGTTCTCCCACGTTTGACAACAAGATTTTTAGTTCTAGGCATAATGTAAACAAGAAATCCAACAATGCAATGAGAAAGAAACAAAGCCTACAACAAAATTCAAACAATTCTAACACAAAATTTTCAACTTCAGTTAAGAAAAACTCCCCTTTTCAAAGTTGCGAATTTTGCACCACCAAGAAGGCCACCAAAACGACAAACCGTGAATGGAATCTCGAGCTTGATCGTGGGCTTGAAGAAGATGTGGACAATGATCGTGGGAAGTGGACGGTTTTGTTGCAGAGAAAACGGACGCAGCCAAGAGAAGAAGAAAAGAAAATAATAGAAAAAGAAGAAAGAAAGAAAATAAGGAAAAAGGTTTATAATATTGGTTTCACTTAACAAAACGACGTTGTTTCATAGGTTTTTTTTTCTTTTATTTGAAAGAAATTTTATTTTTCTAGAGGGTGGACACGTGACTCTGCAGAAATGTCCACTTGGACGTGTGAGAAGATAGGGATGCGTCCACTCTCAGTAGTTCTTCCCAGAGGTGGCCGCGTGAAGTAGCTTGACGCGTCCACTTGAACGCGTGAGAAGGGAATGGCGCGTCCACTCTCAGTAATTCCTGTAATCTGTTATTTCCACATTGGTTGGACTCTTGATTAATGTTAGACCTTTCCTATACCTGTAAACAAAATAATAGAAAACACCTAAATGATAAAAACAAAATAGATAAGAAAATAAAAGGATATTCATTTGGATTGCCTCCCAAAAAGCGTCTTTGTTTAAGGTCGTTGGCTCGACACAGTTCATGCTCATACTTCCGAATAAGATAGTTGAAGAAACTTAACGGCCTCCACCTCGTGGTTAACAAGTTCATCATAATAGAGCTTCAAGAAATGACCATTGACTTTAAAAACTTTCCTTGTGTCAAGACTTTGAATTTCTACAGCTCCATGATCAAAAACATTTATAACTATAAAAGGTCCTATCCATCTACTCATCAACTTACCTGGAAAAAATTTCAATCTAGAATTGTACAATAAAACCTTGTCACCCCGATTAAAACTCTTTCGAACAATATGTTTATCATGATAAATGCGTGCTTTCTCTTTACAAATTAAAGCATTTTGGAAGTGTCATTTCTTAATTCTTCCAATTCCTGAATTTGTAATTTCCTATTGACTATAGCATCAGGAAAATTCAAATGAGTTTGCTTGATAGCCCAATAAGCTTTGTGTTCAAGTTCTACAGGAAGATGGCATGTTTTACCAAACACCAATCAATATGGAAACATTCCAATAGGAGTCTTATATGCAGTTCTATATGCCCATAATGCATCCCCCAATCTTACATTCCAATCTTTTCTATTAGGGTTAACCACTTTTTCTAGAATTGATTTAATTTCCCTATTAGAAACCTTAGCTTGACCATTAGTTTGGGGATGATATGCCATAGAAACTCTATGGATTATATGGTATCTTGCAAATAAAGCCCCAACTACTTTGTTATAGAAATGCGTGCCTCTGTCACTAATAATTGCTTTCGGAACACCGAACCTGTTAAAAATATTATCCTTGACAAAAGAGACAACAATTTTAGCCTCAACCAACTTAGACACATAATCTACGGCAAGCAAAATATAGTTGTTACCTTGAGAAGAAGGAAAAGGGCCTATGAAATCAATACCCCATACATCAAAAATTTAAGTTACCAAGATAGACTAAAAGAGCATCTCATGCTTCTTAGTTATTTTCCCAATTCTCTAGCATTCATTACATTGCTTACAGAACAAATATGCGTCCTTGTTTAAACTAGGCTAATAGAAACCACATTCGAGCACTTTATGAGTCGTCCTTCTAGGACCAAAATGACCCCCACACTCATAAGCATGAAAAAAAGTTATAATAGAATGAATTTCAGTTCTTGGTACACACCTACGAATAATATTATCTGAACATGTCTTAAACAAATACAGATCATCCCACAAATAGTATTTAGCATCACTTTTAATTTTGTCCTTCTGAGATCTAGAAAGTTCTTTAGGCAATTCCCTTGTAACCAAATAATTCACTATATCAGCATACCAAGGTAAACTACCATGCAAAGCATATAAGTGCTCATTAGGAAATAAATCACCATCATAAGTAAGCCTACTGAAGTGGTCGGCCACATAATTTTCAGCTTCTTTCTTATCACGAATTTCTATGTCCAATTCCTGGAGTAACAGGATCCATCTTAATAGTCTGGGTTTGGACTCTTTCTTTTTCAAGAGATGTCGTAAAGCTGCGTGATCAAAGAAAACAATGACTTTAGTTCCCTAGCAGATAAGAACGAAATTTTTCTAGAGCAAAAATGATAGCATAAAGTTCTTTTTTAGTTGTTGTGTAGTTACACTGTGCGTCATCAAGTGTTTTAGAAGCATAGTAAATAACATGAGGAACTTTATCTACTCTTTGTCTTAACACTGCACCAATCGCACGATCACTAGCATCACACATGATTTCAAAAGGTAGATTCCAATGAGGAGCTTGAATTATAGGGACAGAAATTAATTTCTCCTTTAAAGTTTCAAAAGCATTCTTACAACCATCATTGAAATTAATAGGCACATCTTTTTGTAATAACATACACAAGGGTTGAGAAATTCTTGAAAAATCTTTAATAAACCTCCTATAAAAACCTGCATGTCCCAAGAAAGCTCGTACCTCTCGTACATTAGAAGGATAAGGAAGAGATTTTACCACATCAATTTGGGCTTTGTCCACCTGAAGGCCTTTTGCTAAGACCACATGTCCTAATACTATTCCTTGTTCAACCATGAAATGACACTTTTCATAATTCAATACAAGGTTAGCATCAATGCACCTCTTAAGAATGAGCTCTAGATTATCCAGACATTCATCAAAAGAATCTCCGTACACCGTAAAGTCATCCATGAAGATTTCAATTATATTAGTCACATAATCAGAGAAAATAGACATCATGCATCTTTGAAAAGTAGCAGGTGCATTACATAACCTAAAAGGCATGCGCCTATATGTATAGGTTCCAAAAGGACATGTGAATGTGGTTTTATCTTGATCCTCAGGGGCAATAGCAATTTGAAAATAACCAGAAAAGCCATCAAGAAAACAATAGTTAGATCTACCCGATAAATGTTCAAGCATTTGATCCATAAAAGGAAGGGGAAAATGATCTTTTCTAGTAGCTGAGTTCAATTTCCGGTAATCAATGCAAACCCGCCAACCATTTTGAACTCTTGTAGGTACTTTTTCTCTTTCCTTATTTTCAATGACAGTAATTCCAATTTTCTTAGGAACCACATGAACTGGACTAACCCACTGGGAATTAGTAATAGAGAATATTATACCAGAATCTAGTAATTTCAAGATTTCTTTTTTTGCACGAGTGCCATCTTCTAATAAAATGCGATGCATGCATGTAGAATGACTAATTCCTTTTATATCAGCTAAAGTCCAACCTATGGCAGTTTTATATTCCCTTAAAACAGAAATTAACATTTCCTCCTGATTAGAAATAAGATTATTAGCAATTATAACAGGCAATTCCTCTCCATTACCTAAATATGCGCATTTCAAATGTGAAGGCAGAGGTTTAAGCTCAAGGAAAGGTGGACATATAACCGATGGAAGCATCTTATCATGAAAAGTGGGTAATGCAATTGTAGATTCTACTTTTGGACATGCAGACAATTCTTTTACAAGCCATTTTTAAATCATGATCACATTCTACAGATAATTTGTCAATTTCATGATCATCAATAATCATACTCATAATTGTTTGCATCATGTCAACATAACTCAAATCATAAACATCATGAACAAGAGGATCAATTATGTCCACCACAGAAACCGAAGAAAATTCATCACGTGGATATTTCATAGCATCAAATATATTAAATTATATTATTTCCCCATCAAATTCCATTGACAATGTTCCTTCATTAACATCAATTTTAGTTCTTGCGGTTTTCAAAAATGGTCTTCCAAGCAAAATTGGGAAATGAGCTGTAGATGAATTATTTCCATCTTCAATTTTTAAAATATAAAAGTTTGCATGAAATATTAAGTTATTAACTTTGACCAATACATCATCAATTACCCCTTCAGGACATGCAATGGACCTATCAGCTAATTGCATAATAACTCTAGTAGATTTTAATGGTCCAAAATTTAACAAAGCATAGATAGAATATGGCATAACGTTAATAGATGCTCCTAAATCTAACATGCATCTTGAAATAACTTTATCACCGATAACACAAGGGATGACAAACATACCTGGATCCTTTTGCTTAGGTGGAAGTTTCTGCTGAAGAACTGCAGAAACACACTCCCCCACACTTACATTTTCATTCCCCTTAAGCTTCCTTTTATTAGTGCATAATTCTTTGAGAAATTTAGCATACCAAGGAATTTGGCGGATAGCATCAAGAAGATGAATGTTTGCCTCTACTTTCTTAAATACATCTAGAGCATCTTTCTCTTCTTCTTCTTTTTGATTTTTAACTAACCTTAAAGGAAAAGGAAGAGATATTTTAGATTGAGAAGATGGTTCAATTTTTGGAGGTTCACTTCCACTAGTTATATTTGGACCCTGATGGATTTAATCTCAAATTCTTCCTCAGCATCACGCAATGGTTTAGGCTCAATTAACTCCTTTCCACTCCGCAGAATAATGGAATTGGCATTTTCTCGAGGGTTTATAGGTTGAGAAGGGAGTTTTGTGAATAAATGAGACTTAATTTGACTGACTTCTGAGGCCAATTGTCCTACTTGATTTTCAAGATTCTGTATACTGGATTTGGTCTCTTTCTGAAAAAGTCATTGTGTTAGAAGCAATTGATTTAACCATATCCTTTAAAGACATACCTTGAGGTTGAGCTTGATAAGGTGGCTAATTTAATGGTTGAACAGGAAGAATACCTGGTGGATGTAGATTTTGAAAATTATTTGGTCTGGCCCCTTGATTTCCCCACCTAAAATTTGGATGATCCTTCCATCCCTCATTATAGGTATTAGAGTAAGGGTTATATTTCCTTTGTTGATTCTGAAAATTTCCGACAGCATTAATCATTCATCTTCAAAAAGCTTGGAGCAACTGTCCGTTTGATGTTCAATACTTGAACAAAATCCACACATCTTAACTTGTGAATTCATTTGTTTTCCCATAATATGACCAACTATGTTAGTAAGATTTTTAACTTGTAGTTCAAGATTCGAAAAACTTACCTCATTTACCTTCCTAGGAGCTTCATTCCTCGTATTGAATGATTGAGCGTTATCTGCCATATTCGCGATCAAATTTCTTGCTTCTTCAGGTGATTGATCCATAAATACTCCATCACTAGCTGCATCAACTGCGATCCTATCAGTAGGAACCATTCCTTCATAGAAATACTGGATAAGTAAATGATCTGAAATTTGATGATTAGGGCAACTAGCAATCAATCTTTTAAACCTCTCACAATAGTCATATAATGATTCCCCAAAGCCTTGGCGTATTCTACTAATTTCCTTTCTAATGTTTGAGATTTTAGAAGCAGGAAAATACTTTCTTAGAAAAATCTTTTCCATCTCAGTCCATTCAGTTCTTGACCCCAAAGATAGTTCATAAAGCCAATCTTTAGCATTAACTTGCAAACTAAATGGAAAAGCTCGAAATTTAATAATCTCATTAGTGACATTAGATGTTTCCATTTAATTCCCTCTTCCAATTGTCAAGAAATAATTAAAGTGTATTTGCAATATAATTAAAAAATCACTTAATTGATTAATTATATATTATTTGAAAAAAAATATGTTAAAAAAATTAAAATATAGAAAGTTAATCAACATTTTTATATTACATAAAATAAGAAAAATAAATTTTAGTTAAAATATTTATTATTATTAATGACCTTAAAATTTGTTAACCATCATAAAGCCCCATTTTAAGCATTCGCGTTTAAGGGCCCAAATGACCTCGAGGTGGTCCTCTGTACAAGTTTAATGAACGCATTAATGATTAATGGGCATACGCTTAGGGGTGGTAAAATCAGTCCGGCCTATTGGGCCAACTAGAAAAGCCCGTAATATAAATTGGACTGGATTTTATTTTTTCTGGCTCGAAAAAAATCGGGCCTAAATGGATTCAGGTCAATTTAGCCCACAGGCTGACAAACCGACCAGTTTTCTAAAAAAAAAAATGCAAGTCTCAGACGTGAGATGACACTGACGAATTGTCACTCTGATTTTGTAAAATTCTTCTGCTAGACTACTAGTGTTAACCCTAAGCCCCTAACCTAAGCATCTGCCGCCTCAGACTCCTCGCTCTCACGCAGCATCAATGCATCAGCCACAACAGGAGCACTGAAGCAGCATAGGCCATCACCATTGTTGCGCCACGCCCTAGCCATTGCTATGTCGTGCCCCTGCCAATCGCCATCGTTGCGCTTCTCTGCTCCGATAAGTAGCCTGACTTAGTTGTATCTGCAAGACTGCTACAAGGCAAACTTTGTCTTCTTTTTTTTCTATTTAATTCAAACAAATGTTTATTGTGAGATTTCATTTTCCAGCTAACTTGCAGCTTGTAGGTCAATGAATTTTTCAACTTGCAGGTTTCTAGTTTCTAGTTTTATTCAGAACTCAGTAAATGAATTTTTTTTTTTTTTTTTTTTTTGCTATTTCATTCAGGCTTGCAAGTTTCTAGTTTCTAGTTTTATTCAGAATTCTAGTTTCATATAATCTACCCGCAAAAAGTTTCTAGATTCAGTGCAGCAAACAATTTTGAATGAAAATAGTAGCAAAAAATTTCTAGTCATGAAATAGGTTTCTAGTTTTCTTTTTTCTTTCTTTTTTGGCCTTTTCATTCAAGAATTCTTCAAAGATTTTTTCATGATTTTATTTTCTTAAGAATTATAAATGCATGTATTATTCAATTGTATGACAGTCTTGAATTTTTGCTGCACTGAATATTTGAAACTATCAATTTAGCTTTGTTGTACTGATTTTTAAAAAAAATTTTGATTTAGAATTGCCATTTGTTTTCAAGTAATTATTATTGGACTGCAATATGAATTTTGTATCAAATGATGTGAATATGGATAATATAATAGAATTGTTCAAAAGTAATTCAGGTAATGTTATAACGATTCTACTGCTGATATGTCTACTACTAACACTAAGAGGAAGAATAATGATGATGGCAAAGAAGATGCTAGTGGAAGCTCAAGTTCTAAGAAATGTAGATCTAAAACATCCGATGTGTGGAATGTTTTACTAAGATTGGTATGGTAAATGGAAAAGAAACATGCAAATGTAATGGTTGCAGGAAAAATTATAGTTGTAAAAGTGCTTCAAGAACTACTCATTTGAGGAGACATGTAGATAAATGTCATGTAATCCCTAGATATCATGATGTGGTGGGGCTTGCTAGATAGACAAACTACATTGACAAAGTTTAGAAAATTTAATCCTAAAATTTATAGAGATTTGTTGGCTAAAGTTGTCATTCAACATGATTTTCCATTTAGCTTATGCGGAATATGAGGGGGTGCATGAGATGAATAGGTACTTGCAACCTGATTTTAAACCCACTATCAGAAACACTTGCAAAGAAGATTGTTGGAATGTTTATTTAAGTGAAAAGGAAAAACTAAAGAAAGCAATAGCTACAATTTCTGGAAGAATTTTTTTAACTTATGATATATGGACTCCTGATAATTCTACATAAGGTTATATGACTGTTACTGCTCATTATGTTGATAAAGAATGGAAATTAAATAGTAAATTGCTATATTTTTGCACTTTAGATGGTCCACATACCAAGTTAGAATTGTCGGGAAAGATTTATGAATCTCTTAGGGATTGGGGAATAGACTCAAAAATATTTTCTGTCACCTTAGATAATGCCTCCAACAATAATAGCATGCAAAACATTCTAAAAGAGAGGCTTAATTTGCAAAATGCTTTGTTATGTAAAAGTGAATTTTTTCATGTGAGATGTTGTGCTTATATTTTGAATATTATAGTTCAAGAAGGTATAAAGGTGACAAGTGATGCTTTGAAAAAAATTAGGGAAAGTATTAAGTATGTGAAGGGTTCCGATGGAAGGATGAGAGAATTTTAAAGATGTGTTGAGTAAGTACAATTAAATTATGTTAGTGGAGGTTTCTTGAAGTTGGATGCGTCTACTAAATGAAATGCTTCGTATATAATATTTGAAAGCACTTTGAAATATCGTCGTGCATTCATGAGTTTCACTTTTCATGATAGAAATTATAAATTTTGTCCGAGCATTGAAGAGTGGGAAAGAGCGGAGAAGATCTGTGTTTTCTTAGCCCCTTTTTATCGCATTACTAACTTAATATCTGGATCATCTTATCCCACAACAAATTTATATTTCACACAAGTTGCAAATATTGAGATGAAATTGAATGAGAATTTGACGAGTGAATATGAGGTGATCAAAGCTATGGCATCAAGCATGAAGGAAAAATTTGATAATTATTGGAGTGATAATACTGAAATTCTTGCACTAGGATCCGTTGTTGACCCACAGAACAAATGGAGGTTTTTAACATTTGTTTATAAGAGGTTTTATTCGCATACTTATCAAAAAAAAGTTAATAGAGTTAAAGATGTTTTGCATATGCTATTTAATTAATATGAACACAATGGAACATCAAGAGATAATCAATCTCATTCTTGAGCACAACCAAGTGAAACAATATCATCATCGATGATGTACATTGAAGATGTAAAATAACTATCCTTCATTGTATTATTTTTATTTTTTATTGAATCTTGTAATATATTTTTGTAATGCAATTATATTTTCCTTTGGTCTAATTTTAGGAATATCATCAAGAAATGAGACAAATGTCTTCAATTGATGGGAAGTCCAAACTTGAAATATACTTGGAGGAAGGACGCATTGTTGGTAGTGACTTAGATGTGCTCGAGTATTGGAAGTTAAATAAGCATTGTTTTCCTCAACTTGTAATAATAGCTTGTGACATTTTGAGCATTCCAATCACAAACAGTGGCTTCGAAATCTTCGTTTAGTATTGGTGGTCGAATCTTAAACAAGTATAGAAGTTGTTTGCTCCCAAAAAATGTGCAAGCCCTCATTTGTACGTTATATGGTTTCAAAGAAGTTGGAATTTTCGGTAATTATACACTAATAATATTCTTTTTTTTAACATGCAATTTGTTTTTTGCATTTCATAAGTTTCAATGTTTCATTTTAGTTACTAACTCTTTCTTCTTTTTTAATAAATTATATATGCACAACTACAAGATATGGAGGAGTTAGAGGTGCCTAAATAAGATTCTAATGTCATTTTTAATTAATGATGTAATTGTAGATTTGATTTTTTTTTTTTTTTTGCTTGAAGATGATTTGTATGTCTAAGTTTTTTGTGTAAAAGTGTTGCGGGCTAGAGTTATGAATATTTTGTTTATGGTTTAAATGTTTTTTTTTTCTTGAAGATGGTTTGTATTAGAATTTTTTGGAGTAAACATATTATAGGAAATGAATGAATAATATGTTTGATAGTGTTTTTTGTTTATGTTGTAAAAGAATGAATATTATGTTTGTGTTTAATGGTTTAAATGTTTGTTTTGTTTGTTTGAAAATGGTCGATTTATTTTAGAAGCTTGTGTAAAATTGTAAATGAGTGTATGATACGCCAATCAAAGGGCTGAGAATGAATCTTATTGATTTGAGAGAGGACTATTATGAGAAGAAATTAAAACTATCATTGGCTTTACTACCAGCAGAGGCGGCCGGGGGGAGCAACTGCACATGGCCCATGACAAAGGTAGATATCTTGAAACACTCGTGTACTCTGGTCATTTATCAAGAGCTGATTCTCAGATCTTGATAGACGAAGTTCAACAAAATCTCGCTGCATGGAAGGGTCATTGTCTTTAGATGTCTGGTCTTATTCAATTAGTTCTGTCTGTTCTTAAGCAAAGTACCCCTCTCCTAAGCTTATTGATGGAGTTTTTAATAAAATGTTGGTGAATAAAGTAAGAAACAGTATCATTCTATACCACAAATAAAAAAATGTAACATTATAATATTATTATATCAAAACAACATACTAACATAATCATTAAATTAAATGCAACGTATATATAACTTATGACACATCTATTTCAAATACAAATAAAAGAAAAACAATTAAAAAAGGAAAATGAACACGCAGGAGCAAGGAGGCTATGCATTTTGACACAATGCGTGGCCCAATCAACCGCAGATTTAGTCTACATTACCGATCCAAATCAATCCATAAACGCAGTTAAATCACACGGTTCAACTAATCGCACTCTAACTTGTGCTTTAACTAGACGTGCTATTGTGTCGGCTCGGAGCTCATACACATAACCCTCAAAGCAAAAAATCAAATTTTACATGTTCTAACAAATTTGGTGCCACCTTCAACGTTTTCACCCCCATTCACTCTATTGCTTGCAAATTATAGGATTTGGTGCAAGTTTTGGGTATAGAGATAAGTTAGATCGCATTTAGCACTCCCTTAATTAATTAAGATGTATTTTTAACTGCTCTCGTGTTTCTTACATTCGTAAAAGAGCTCATCATATTTGCTAGTCTAAGTCACTCTTCCCTATTCCTACCTGAATGATATTTAGAATACTCTCTTGATGTATTCCTCAACTTTCTCAGTTCTCACTAATGAAATTCCTTTTTCCTTTCAAAGAAATTACGTGTTGCTTTAAATATTAATACATATATATATATATATATATATATATATATATACACATCTAATTTTAGTATCCCGATTAGAATAGTAAACTGCAAAAAATAATTAATTTAAAAGTAGAGCAAATTTCAAGATATTCTATACTTTCGATATTCGACTTTAGCACTCAAAACTACTAAAAGAAACAAAGGACCTCCTTCAAAAGTTAGCCCGAGAACCGACTAGACAACCTCATGGGAAAACCCGTTAGACAAGTAACATATCAGGCTAGTTTTTAACTTATACCAGCCTTTTGCACACATCAACTGGAATACTATTCGGCCAGAAAGCATTAGCTCCCGAATCAGTGGCCGATTTCCACACTTAGTTGAGATATGAAGGAACAAAGAGTTGCTTTTAAACATCCGCGGCACAGTTTTTAACATTTTCAACAACTAATTGACGTCAGACCTTCCCTTCCGATTTCAGATAGTTCCGGCCTTTGCAAACTGCAGAGGGAACCATGTTAAATATTCAGCCAAAAACCAACTTTAGATACAAACCCCTTTTCATATGGCTAACCAATCCCCAGATAGGCACGCCTCATGTCCCTATTTCGTTTAGTAACAAAAGTACAACAATGGCAAAGGGGAAATTGAAGACCACATAATCTCAGCAACTCTTCAAAGTGCTATAGTAAAATTGCTTTCAGACAATCGATAGATTATATACACTCACATTTGCCAAGGTGGACAAAGAAAAGGCTGAGACTCAAGGCAGATACTATAGTTTACAAAGGCCTCGAGAAAAGGGTAACCAGGAAGTAGAAATTGCATGAGACCATCTCCTAAGTACCACTAATCCCTGAACCTTTCAAGGCTGTTAGTGCAGACAAGCACCTGAAATAGGCAAAATCAAGTTAGAAGGCATAACTAGGATCATATAACTTCTGAATCATGAAACCACTATGCTTGTCGGTGACTTCCTTTTCTCCAGAAATTAGTGCACCAAGGAGAAACCCAGATACCCTCTACGGTAATATCAAGCATCATTTTCTTACCGGGTGAATATGGAATCTGTGAAGCTTCTTTGCCACACAAGAAAAAGCATGGAGGGACCATAGTCAATCACAGCACACTCATGGAGAAGCTTTCCAATCAAATTGAAGGTTGTTAAAACCATTGACTGCTCCAAGACCGCTAAGCAGTTGGTTTCCCAAATCCTGTTGTTGATTCATGCTCTGTTCTCGAGTCATGGCCATTCCTACTCTTCCATTCATTGACATAGAATTATTGCCCAAAGCAGCATGAATTCCATTCACCATAGCAGCCTGTCCGAGACCATTACCCATGCTACCAAATCCTGAACCCCCAATGCCTGTATTGCCACTGCTGACCCCATTTCCAGCAAGGCAGTTGGCATTGTTGAGACCCATGTTCGATGTTGGTAATATACCATTAACATTCTTCACATCATTCCCCAAGTTATTAGCACCCATCATCCCACCACCAATTTGAGAAGACATCATCATATCATGTATGATTTTCTGAACAGAGCTCTGAGACTCATTGGCATCTGTATCACTGGAAAGAGCTGGCTGCTGCATCGAAACATTTGGGGAACTTGCAGAATTCATATGTGTTCCCGTTGATAATCCACCAAGGGAAGTCTGGGGTGGATTGTTAGACGACGATGGTGTTGGCGACTGAAATGGAGAAGGATTTGGTTGCGGTTGTGGCATCGTACTTGAAGAACTAGGACTAGGAGATGGCATCTGAACACTGTTTCCTCCATAGGGACTGTTTGCGTTGTTTTGCTGTCTAGAGTTCATTGAGTTCTGATGAAGAAGACCAGCAATTGCACTAGTAGAGGAAGTTGCAGAAGCTGAATTCATTGAATTATTTACATTTGCCATGCTATTGGTAGACGGAAGTTGCATTGTAACAGGTGGAACAGAAGTATCATTATTTGAATTTTGTCCTGTTGATTGCTGAGGCTGCTGCTGTAATTGATCTTCTGTTTGCTGAGATTGGCCATGAAACCCAGATGTAGGCGTTCTCCGAGGAAACTTGGCTAAACTCTCTGGGAAATAAGAAAAATATAAAAACTATGATGAGGATAACAATATTATGAATAAATCACCCAAAGAAGAATAATCATCCATATAGAAACAATAGCTGCAGTAACAAGCATTACAGCTGTAATTGTTTGAAATGCCATTTCTAAATTCAATTTCCAAACATTATTACTAAGCTCAAAGGTGAAGGAGATGATAGAAAATCTCCGGACGCAAGATCAACATAAAAATGGTTCTTCATTAGCAACCCCCCAATTCAGTAAGCCATCAAAAACAGTTCAATCATCTAGCAGCACTGATAAGTCCCAAGCTGTACAAGTGAGTTATAAAAGCATTCTGAAAAGGAAAAAAACAAATAGTAGGATTCAAGTTTGAAAACTGATGTAGTTTTGGACACTGATTGATGAACACTCACTAAAAAGGTTGCAGATATTTGGACGCTAAACAGTTTAAGTATAATTAATGCAATTGCATGGGTGTGTTTTGCCTGCGCCATTTCAATTGATCTATGTGTACAGCAAACAATTTGCAAGAAACACTAGTGTAGCCTTGGAGAAGTTTACAGCAATTTAGATGCAAAACAAATGCCACATTCGTCACCACCAAGACCATTTGTCAGCTGGTAAATATTCTCAAGGAGCATATATACATATACATATATATATACATACAAATATCCACATACATATATATTCTCTTAATAAAAGAAATTAACTAAAATTTTCTAGACATTAAAATTCTCTAGACATTGAGGTGAAAACATCTAAAATGGGAGTGGCACTGGGAGGTTTGGTTCTGCCATATAGGGAATGCTTCAATTAATTAGGAGAGACTGCCTACAGAGATAAGTCCTGATACCCACTAGCAGAAGAAAATGCCAATTACTTTATTTAGAAGTGCAGACATTCAGTGAACCTGATGACAAGCAAATCATGGCACTGGATAATATACAACTTGAAATCTACCATTAATACATCAAGAACTAACTGGCTACATTTCAAGCATACTAAAAGGAGTATATAAGCAATTGGGAAACGACTATTCAACACTAGACATTATCAACTGTTTTTTGGATGTTATCCTAGATCCAAGTGAAAATTGGATAAAAACCATGACTCAATAAAGATGTCATTATGTAATAACACATCTTTTAGTGCATCCACAACCAAAGCAACTGGCACCCTCTACTAAAATGAAAACTGCAGGGAGGAGAAAGAAAATGCTTCAAGGAATTTAAAGGAAAAAGCTTAAGCATTACTGATCCAAATTCCAGAAGAACATATTTAACATCAGAACATACTCTCTAAGATTCATCCTCTCACAAACACAACAGAAAAAAGGCCAAAGGATAAAACATACCCATGGGTCCTATCCCAGTTTCTCGACTGAAATCAATTAAATCCTTCATGCTGTTAACCACTTCTGATATCTGCAGTGCACCAAAAACATTAATCAAACACAAATAACAACTAAGCACTTAAGCAATTTATATTCAGAATTTAAAAAATTAGAAAACAAAGAGAGTCAACCACCGCAGGATAGAAGGTGCCGCTAACAAGTAAAAAATGATAATGTCCAATCATGAAAATAACATGTAATGTGCACAATTTTGGCTGAAATCCTCCTTAAATACTGCCCAGGTCAATTAAGCAAAGTAAATCTTATGTTCATGAATAAAAAGAGGTTTATAGAAAATATACTTCAGAAAACATCCTTTAAAGTTTAAAGTGAAAAAAAAATAATGAAAATTATCAATCCTGCAACTCCTAGAAAGATTTATCCGAATAGAACTCTGGTCATAATGTATAATAAAACATTTTTTCCAGAGGAAATACACAGCTCCTCATGGACCTCTAGAATCTAACACCAATTTCCGTTCCTGAAAGGCTTGTATAAATATCCAATCTATTCAGCCACTAACTATCTTAGCGATCTAAGATCACTGTTACTCGGGGATTTAACAAGATGATCTCACTCTATTACAGAAAGTCAACAGGTCAACTGGCTTCCCTTGCTGGAGAGATGCCTTTAGGCCACTAAATTTAATTCCCTTAGGTATGCCACAGGACAGAAGATACTGTAGCTATGCTATGAGCAAGCATAATGTGTCAGAAAGGTGAGTTTTAAGAAACATCATTGACAGAGAAATTGTCAATTTGACACTAATAAGCCAAGTCTTGAGATAATTTATAATATTGACTTTGTCATTTAACTAGCTTCTTTAGGAGCTAAGATGTTCCTTGGGTGTCAACCATTATGTGCCGCTATGTCCAGGTTCTTCCAAAAAGCTCCTTGAGACACATCCTTGTCCTCCTATCAAGCAAGGCTCAGAATTCCAAAGAGATACAGAAAAGTACAATTTTCATTTCAATGGGAGGTCATCCTGCTTATGACACAAGGAAGGCAATCATGTGTTCTTTACAAACATCTCCACAAGACCTCATGATAAATGCAGAGAATACAATATTGCATGTTTACAGGACTCGTTAATGTCCAGAAAAATAAGAAGAATTACCTGAAGACATCGAACATATCTCTTTGTGTATCCTAAATCATTTACCAATGGAACTTCCAGTGCTTTTGCCAACTGACAAACTGAGTTAACAAACCTGGAAGAAATCGCACTTAAGAATCTGAAGGTATCGCATCTCAGAGTTCCAAAAAGAATTAAATTATAACATTTGTAGATAACCTCCACCATATTCCATGAAATTGAAATGCACAGAAAGGACTAAAAAAAATTACTCAAGTACAATTATGCTTCTTTTTTTTTTTGTAGGGAGGGTGGCAGGGAGTTCAAAGTGGAGAGTTTATGCGCATGTAGTGAGGGAAGTGAGTATTTTTTCGCACAAACTAAAAGCATCAACCTGGGATACAAAAATTCCCAAAAGAAGTAAACAGATAAGGAAAGTTGACAACAAAACATATTAAATCTCCATATAATTCCCATCTTAAATCACCACATTCCTACCCTTGACCCATTATCGTGAACAGAAATTAAAAAGCAAACTTACATATTGCAGTTATTTTGTAACTCGGGAACAGATATGTTAGATGGTGCATTCTGTGTAGCAGCCTGGTACTTTTGAGCTGCAGAACCAAGTTGATTAACCTATAAGATTGACAAAATTTGTGTAAGGTTAACCACAGCCAAATGTAATAACATTTACCATGCATCTATACACCGAAGTAATAACAAGTATAATCTACCATAACCACCGAGAATGTAACAGAATGATGTCGAGACATTTAAAAGTACAAAGAGTAGGACCCCAAAATTCTGAACAGAACTCATGATGCATTAACGAGGATGAACACAGAACTTGAACAGAACTTTCATTTGCACCTCAATTTGAACTGGGACAACATACAACCTCAACTAGTTGTATTAATTTAAACCCACAAATTAAAGCATGAACGGTTCAAAATAATAGCTGCAGGAAAAGGAAATAAAGTATTGAATAGAAGTAGATCAATAACAATTTATTGAGCCAATAATATGATTCAATTCTCACTCCACTAATGATTGTCAAGTTTTTAGAAAGTTCAGTCTGAAAATTAACAACCAAAATTCAATTTGCAAACTGAAATTTGTTAGATATGATGTTAGCATATGATGTTATAATTGCCTAGCATAGAGATGTTAGGTACAAAACCACAAATATTACAGGTGCAAAAGTGATAAAAGATGAAAACCTGTGGTATGAGCAATCTCCTGGGAATAAGTTCTTCATGACGTCGAGCACAAAATTCCCAAGAGCAAATCTATAAGTTCAGGAGAATAAACAGTGTCAAGAATATAAAGCAATATATCCATACAGAATGAAACAATTGCAGGGAAAAGAACAAGTTGATCTCAAGCACTACCTTCAGATCTTGAGAAAATACGATACGGAGTTGACCATCACGAACAACACGAAGTTGATCAAAAACGCTCTCCTGAATGGCTTTTGCATAATCTAGAACAATTTGCCCAGAAGAATTCTGATATTCTCTTGGCATATCAACATAAAGTAGTTCTTCCAAAGTACCACTTTCATACTTTATCTTGAAAAGCCTAGGAAGAACCTCAACAGTAGCCTCTGGAACAAAAAATGACATTTAGAAAATGCTTAAATAGGAATCATAAATGCAATTAAGAAAGATACAAGTAGCAATTTACAACAAAATGGAACTACTAAAATGGCAAAAAATTTATTCTGTCGACTTGAAATATAAAAGCTCTCTATTTAAGAGATTAGCCAAGAAGGAGAGTCAATCCAGTGGTGAGCAACAGGTTGATTATATCTAAATCTCAACAAACAAAAGCATACCAAATCCACGACCTGGCTTCCTGTTGCATATTTCACAATGCCAGACATCCTGCGAATTTCAAAAGCATTAGTTTTTAGAGGACTCAAAACCTTAACTTTTGGTAAAAATAATATCTACAAGGTCAGAAATTACTTTACAAGACAAATCATGCTTCAGAAAACCTATTACACAGTCATACATATCTACTTCAAAATTCAGTCTTATGCATCCCAACATGTGTTGCTATCCTCATTCCCATTGGCGTGTAGCCAAAATATCCAAGAAATATCACCCCCTGATAGCAATGACCAAGGTAATTGCCATTTGTTTTTATAGTTCAAACATACAACAAAGCCACAGACCTGAGGAAAAACTCCATTTGTTTGGCGGCCATTTCCATACATAGAGACACACCACTTTTTCTTGGCATTTGGGGCAAAATACTCCGCAACAAATTTTCGCCAAAACTCAATATTATTGTCCTACAAAAGATTATGTATCAGGATCCTAGAAAATAAGAAATTAGGCAACTTCAAATTACAGAAATAATCACTCCACTATAACTGGATTCTTACTTCAGGCCTGTGTTGCTGCTGATACATATAATGCGTAAGCCGTCGAGCACACATCCCAGGCTCATATACTGGTTTTACAGGAGACCTTATAGGCAAGTTTTGTGCTTGAAATTGTGGCTGCAACGGCGATCTTTGCTGGGGAATAGTCTTCAGAAGATGTTGTTGCTGCTGATGTTGAAGCTGCATAAGCCTCTGTTGTTGCAGAAGCTGTGCAGCAGCAGCTTGAGGAGACTGCCTGGACATATGAAGGAACTGCTGTTGTTGCTGCTGCTGCTGCTGCTGCTGTTGCTGCTGCTGCTGTTGCTGCTGCTGATGCAAAAACAAAGACGAGTCTGAATGTTGTGGCTCCATTTTCACAGTCCCCAGGTTTCTCATACTTGGTAACTGTTGTGGTTCAAGCTTAACTGAACCCAAACTTCGGAGAGCTTGCAGCTGCTGTGATGTTTGATCATTTGTCACCTGTGGTTCCAGCTTAACAGGTCCCACGCCACCTAATCCTGCTCGAATTGACTGATATTGCTGCTGCTGCTGCTGCTGCTGTTGGGCATTGTTAGGGGCAGAAAACTGTTGCATTGTCTGCTGATTATGTTGGAAATTCTGGGGATCAAGCTGCTGGTTTTGCTGAGGATCTGCCAGCATCTGGTTCCCAGAAGGATTCGCATATTGCTGCCCTTGAACTTGACCTGAGGCAGTTGGATTTCCAGCCATAGAAGAGGACGCAAATGAAGGAGGAGCATTAAAACCCATTCCATTTCCGGCAGCAGATAGTGGATCAGACTCGGCACCATTGTCCATAAGCCCTCGTTGAGCACTACCAGGACCAGAAAGCCCAGGATTTGGCCCCCCATTCGCAAAAGACTGTTGAAGGAGAGACGAAACATTCGGCATATTCCCAAGCATATTCATGTTACCAAATTGAGTCCGTGGTGACACCATAGACTGGAAGGCACCTTGTGAAGGCATTGCACCCCCTTGGCCACCCAACAAACCTGAATTTGACCTTAATAAAGAAGGTGGCACAGACTGAGAACCACCAAGTGGAGTCGGAGGCCCTGGCAGTACCATTTTCTTCCAAGGAAACAAATCTACCAGATACCAGATAATTAACCGATAACAAAAACTACCTATAATAACATGAATCTGAAACCTAAATTATACTAAAAGGATCCCACTACACAAATGGTTGTACCCAAACACAAATAAATTCAGCAAGCATTGCAGAGTGACAGCGAGGGTTTAGACATTCCCAAATCTACCGTCTTCAAAGCAACGGAAAAAATTTCCCGGCAGAACATGCTGCTACGTTTATCATCCAACAACAGCTGAAAATCAAAACATACCACATGTAACAAACAAGCTTTGGCTCTGAACATCCTAAATTAGCCTTTTCTCTTCTGAAGTAGCAATCTTTTTTGCCGCTTTTGCATCAAATTCTGCTGCACCGAAAGAATAAATAAATAAGTCACTTTCTCAATCTTCCAATACCAGCCTCAAGAAACCCATAGAAAAAAAAGAAACAATTTTTTTCTTAAATTAAGTAAAAATATCCATAGTCCTGAATCTATATCACTCGGAAAAACCGAAGCTTTTACACTTAAGAAAATCCCAAAAAGCCAATCAAGAAGAAGAAAGAAAAATACTCACTCAAAACAGGAAAGGAAATGAAAAAGGATTCACTAAAAAAAGATCATTAGAACACTGTACATCATGCCATCCACCTTTTCTTCTAACTATTATAAGTTAAAACTCGACTCTGAAGCTAAAAAGAAAATATGGGGAAAAATAGAGCTAAAAAGGGGGAAATATTCAAATTTGAAGCTTCAAAAGAATGGCAAAACTTATCAACATTAATCACCACTCGATCGGGGCCCAAATCTTAAACTGCAACAAAAACAAACTCGATCCGCAGCTCAAAATTACTGATTCTTCCACTACCCCAGACCTCAAAAATCTAAGAATTTCCACCCAAAAAAAAAAGAAAGAGAGAGAGAGAGAGAGAAAGAGAAACACTCATCCCAATAACTACAACTATACAAACACACCATAAACCAATACGTATACAAAAACTCACCAAAATAACGATTTCAATAGAGACTGAACTGAAGCTCAGAAGATGAACATGGAACTCGAATTTCAGAACGAAATTATTCTCCCACCACGCTACTTCTTTGGCATTAACCAAAAATCCCAACCAAAAAAGAAAAAAAAATAAACTACAAAATCAACTTGGTTATTTTTCCAAGTCTTTTTTTTAAAAAAGAAATTCACTGTGTGTTATGTGTGTGAGAAAGAGAGATATAGAAATATAGAAATAGAAATATAAGACTATATTTCAGCTTCTTTCTTCGCTGTACTTTTTAGAGAGAGAAAGCGTTAGAGGTAGAGAGAGAGAGAGAGAAAAGAGACCAGTCGAGTGTGTGTTTTCTCTTGCGGACGTCAAAATTGCATTCCATCAGATTGAAATATTTCTTCTTCTTCATTTCATTCTTCTCTCTCTCTTTCTTTACCTTTTCTTCTCTCTCTCTATCAAATATCAAATGAAGTCAAATCCTCTTCCTCTCCCTCTCAAAATAAAAAATAATTAAAATTTTCTTTCTCTCACACACACAGCACACACTTCTATCTTTCTCTCTCTCTAAAAAGTTTTTTTTGTTGTTATGATGATGATGTGTCATGGTGGATGATGGATGCTATGGGGATACGATGTCATGCAACTTGCGAGGGATAGGATGCATGCATCATTATTTTATTATTTTATGTGCAATGATATCACGATTCCCACAAGCAGATTCACAGCTCACCGCTTTGAGCTGTGTTGGAATGTTTTTCACACTGATTTTGAAGTTATCTACTAAATTGCCACGCGATTTTTTTGGTGCAAAACATTTTATCATTTTTTTTTTCTTCGAGAGAGAAATATTACGAACGTATGAAAATGTTTATGGAAATTTGTGTTTTACATTATATGCTCTTGTAAAACATTTGAAAAAGTATTTACTATTTTTGTAAATCTTTTCCTTATTACTCCCTACACACAACTAAGATAGACGATCACCGTATTAAATATGGTAGGAATTATAAATTATTTATAAATTCTTCATATCAAATCATTTTACTCTTAAATTTAAAATTTGTTATAATTTAAATTTAATTTGAATTATGTAAAAATGTATATTTATCATTGAGAAATTAAAATATTTAACTTGATATTTAGTATTATAATCATTTGAAAATTAATTTTATAACAAAAGGTGTATTAAATATAAATATTTTATATAATTAGAAAAAAATCATGCTTTCAAAAAATAAAGTAAATTGTAATTTAGTACAAATGAAAAAAGAATTAACTTTCTTTATGGGGACAAACGGAGTATTTTGTTACTAAATTACAATTTACTTTCTTTTTTGAAAGCGTGATTATTTTCTAATTTAGTAAGGTAAGTTGCATGCACATAGGCCAACTTTAAAAGTAATAGTTAATTACATTTGACTTAAACATAGGTTATATGCAAATCCGAATGAAACGAGCCTCAAAGTTTCGAGCTTGAACTCGAATAGTATTTCAATTTATTCAATTAACGTTCGAGGTTAAAATATTGTTCATGTTGATTCGATTATTTGTTCATAATGTTTGAGTTCATTTAATTAACGTTCGAATTTAAAATATTATTCATGTTAATTCGATTATTTATTCATAATATTTGAGTTCATTTGATTAACGTTTGAACTTAAAATATTATTTATTTTCATTCGATTATATGTTTATAATGTTTGTGTTTAGCTTGTTTAATCTAGTAAGGCAAAAAGGAGAAAATAAGATGATGATGAAGTGAATAAGTAAATGAAAGAAAGATAAAAGTGTAATTATTAAAATATAATAAGAGTTGCAATATTTTAATTTTACTCTCCTCCAAAGCCTCTCACTTTTGGATGCGAAGAAAATGAGAAGATGAGAGGTATTTTAATTTCAAATTTTTTTTCTTCTTGCTTTGAAAAATTGAACTAAATAAGGGTTTTTAGATAAATCTATCCCCTCCCATCACCTTCACTTCAAATCCCTCCCACCAAGTTAAAGGATTTGGAGGGGAGGGATTTTTTTTTAAAAAAAAAACCCTTGTTTATTTCACGTTTTTTAGAGGAAGGTAAGAAAGATTTATGATTAAAATTTCTCTCTTTCTCTCATTTTCTTCACCTCCTCCAAAAGTGAGGGGGTTTGAAAGGGAGAGGAAATATAAGTGTTATATTTATAAAATTATCATTATCACATTTTTAATACTTCTATTTTATCTTCCAATTATTTTTTTCATTCAACTTCATCTTCCTCCAATTTTTCTCTTTTTCTTATTTTCACCTACTAAATAATGTTATATCTGGATGAATCATATTTACACTTCAGCAAGGGAACTTCGGTTAAAGCCAAAAATAAAGATTGCAATTTCCTGAACATACGAGTTGGGGATGGAAGTGGGAAATATTTGGGGCTGCTTTTCTCATCAAAAAATCTAAGAAAGAAAATTTCCTATACATTCAAGATCAATTTCAAAAGAGAAAAGTTATTTGACCATTTTTGCTTAAATTGAAACTTATTTATGAAACAATTTTAAAATTGAATTTAACCCATTAAATTCAGGTTATTTTGTTCAGATAACCAAATAATTTAAATTTTGAATTTATTTTTTCAAAAATAACTAAATTGGGGCAAATTATCCAAGTGACACTTGAACGTTTCCAAGGTATAGCTTTTGCATTCAAACTTTTTTCGTCCAAGTTTAACTTTCGAACGTTTTAAAAGTTTAGTTTTTGCACTTTCATCCAACATTTCGATATGTTATGTTTCTATCAATTATCGAAATTGTTGTTGTCTAATTTTAGTACTTGAACTTTTTAAAAGTTCAACTATTACATTTCTCTCCAAAATTTCATTAAACTACTGATTTCATTTATTGCGTGCAACATAGATGATTTTTTTAAGAGTATTTTTGTCATTATATAAAACTTGTTAAGATTTCAAGAAAAAAATACAATGATTTCATCTTCTTCTTTTTTCCTCCTTCTAATTGTAAATCAATAATAAAATTAAAAGTTCAAGTAAAAATGTTTTTCATTAAATCTTGTTTATTTATTTGAGTTTGGTTTTTTACCAAAAAAAATGGTGAATATTGATTGATTTAATAATTTTTAGTCGCTAGTATAATTTCAATGTTATTTATATTCTTTTTTATTTACTAAATTTTTAATTTTGATTGTTAATTTACATTCTATTAGTTGGCCATTTTGTTGGAACTTGTTAATTTAATGATAATTGATTATGTAGAATAATTAAAAAGAAGGAGAAAAAAATTTGTTCCATTCTTTTTAGATTTTTTATAGGTTTTATTTAACAAAACAAAATACCCTTAAAAAAGTAACTTTGCACGTGATTGATTGAAATAGTAACATAATAATTTTTTTAAAGAAAGTGCAAAAGCATAGCTTTCAAGAAATTTGAATGCAAAACATAAAAAAAAAAAGTTCAATAACATAAAACCATTAGAGAATTTTGAAAGTGCAAAAACTAAACTCTTAAAAAATTGAATGTTAAACTTAGACGAAAAAAATTCTAAGTACAAAAGTTAAATTTTAAAAAGTTCTAAGTGTTGCCTAAATAATTTGCTCTAACTATTTAACATTCATCTCAAAGCAAATTATTTAAGGTAAAATTTTTTAAATCTAGGTAAAATGAGATGTCATTTAAATTTATTATCACTAACATGGAAATTTTTCCCTAAAAAAAGCATGAAAATTACTCTCTCTCTCTCTCTTTCTGGAATAATTTGTGTGATTGTATGTTTAAAAGGCTTGTTTATATTGAATTTTATTTCAAGGTAGTCCATACTTTCTTTGTCCAAATTTGATAGTTTTATTCTTACAAATTATATGTCACTTTCCTTATTAAAAGTATACGTATTTATTAGTTGACCAAACTATTCATATTTAAAGTGAGAATGCTTGTATTTAAAAAAAATGCATTAAATTCACTTTTTATTTGGAATGATAAAATGACGAGGGTATTTAGGAATACTTTACGAAAAATATACATTTTCAATTACATTAATTACATTTTTTTAATATGAGTAAAAAATCAAATAAGCATATCAATTTGAGACAGATGAAGTGTTTGATTTGATAAAATTAAAACTGTATGAAAAATCTTTTAAATGAATTAGTTATAATAATATTGATATTCATAAGATTTCTTTTATTTTTTATTTTTATTTATTTATAAAAAATATTTCCATATGGACTGGTTTAAGACCATATGAACTAAGGGCATGACGTGATTCCCCAACTCTATATACTTCCAAAGAAAATAAGCCACCATCCTCCCCCCCCCCTCCCCAATACAATAGGGAAACAAAGAAGTAAGTGATCTCACAAATTAATCTACAAATTATATTGTGAATTATCCTCTTAATTATCACAATATAGGCTTGTTTATTAGAACTAAGAAAAAATATATTCAGTGCATAGACTTGTCAAAGAAATAGCACGAGTATAAGAAAATATTTGTATTGATTCTGATACGATCCTTGCTTATCTATCAAACAAGACCCGTAACAAACTCTTGATACTATTACCAAAGATCACGAATTAGGAGCCTTTAGTTATCAAACAACTAAGAACCCTAATTATAAGTGGCGAAATTCTTAGAGAATTTCAAAACAAAGCTCTCACAAGAACTTTTAAGAGAAAACTCAAAATTGTATTCAATCATCCTATGATTTCAGATTCTTTTTAATGATAGCTCTCAATAATTGTCCCAAAGTTCTATTCACTACCTCAGTTTGTCCATCAGTTTGTGGATGACAAGTAGTACTAAACAGCAATTTAGTTCCCAATTTTGCCCACAAAGTTTTCCAAAAGTAAGATAAAAATTTAGCATCTCTATCACTCACAATGGACTTAGGCATACCATGCAAACGAACTATTTCTTTAAAGAACAATTCAGCAACATGTGAAGCATCATCAGTTTTATGACATGGAATGAAGTGTGCCATTTTAGAAAACCTATCAATTACCACATATATACTATCAAATCCACGTCTAGTTCTAGGTAAACCAAGAACAAAATCCATAGAAACATCTATCCAAGGTGCATGTGACACAGGTAATGGTGTGTATAAACCATGTGGATGCACTTTAGACTTAGCTTGTAAACATGTAATGCAATTAGCACAATACTTAGAAACATCTGATCGCATATGAGGCCAAAAGAAGTGCTCCTGCAAAACATCTAAAGTCTTGGATATGCCAAAGTGTCCCATTAAACCCCCTTCATGTGCTTCACGAATCAAAAGTAATCGCATAGAACACTTAGGAACGCAAAGTTGTCTCATGCGAAATAGATAACCATTATGCCTATAGAACTTATCAAAACC
The DNA here is from genome assembly GCA_019593545.1 of Apocynum venetum. NCBI lineage: Eukaryota > Viridiplantae > Streptophyta > Magnoliopsida > Gentianales > Apocynaceae > Apocynum > Apocynum venetum. Next base: position 334,893 of record SRSM01000133.1, read on the forward strand.
AGCATTCTCGCATGCATTATAAACATTACTAAAATCACTATCTTTCTCATACAATTCTTTAATATGCTCAAAGCCTAGCAATTTAGCATCTAAAGTGGTAATAAGTGCATGCCTTCGACTCAAAGCATCAGCAACAACATTTTCCTTTCCCTTCTTGTACTTGATGATGTATGGAAACGATTCAATGAATTCACTCCATTTAGCATGTCGTTTATTCAACTTATTTTGTCCCTTCAAATACTTCAAGCTCTCATGATCAGTATGGATAACAAATTCCTTAGGAAGAAGATAGTGCTGCCATGTGTCCAATGCTCTTACTAAAGCATACATCTCTTTGTCATAAGTTGGATATTTCAATGCAGCGCCATTCAGCTTTTCACTAAAATAAGCGATTGGCTTTCCTCCTTGCAAAAGGACAGCATCCAATACCAACTCCCGAAGCATCACATTCAATTTCAAAAGCGTTATCAAAGTTAGGTAAAGCAAGAATAGGAGCAGAAGTTAATTTTGCCTTTAACATGTTAAATGCTCTTTCTTGTTCATCCCCCCATTTAAATTCGACATTTTTTTTTATAACTTCAGTTAAAGGGGCAGCAATGCTCGAAAAATCCTTAACAAATCGTCTATAAAAACTTGCCAAACCATGAAAACTTCTAACTTCCCCCACATTCTTAGGTGTTGGCCAGGTTTCAATAGCTTTAACCTTTTCATTATCTACTTCAATTCCATGCTGACTAACAACATATCCTAAAAATATAACTTTAGGCACACAAAATGAACATTTAGCAAGCTTAGCATACAACTTTTGTTCTCGCAAAGCACAAAAAATAGCTTTAACATGCACAATATGCTCATCAAGTGACTTGCTATACACAAGTATATCATCAAAGTAGACAACAACAAATTTCCCAATAAAGCTACGTAAAACATGGTTCATTAATCTCATGAAAGTACTAGGTGCATTAGTTAATCCAAAAGGCATAACTAACCTATTCATATAAACCATATTTTGTCTTAAAAGCAGTTTTCCATTCATCTCCAATTCTCATACGAATTTGATGATAACCAGCCATTAAATCAATCTTAGAGAATATGCAGGCACCATGTAATTCATCTAACATATCATCTAAACGAGGAATAGGGTGGCGATACTTTACCGTAATTTTGTTAATTGCTCGACAATCAACACACATTCGCCAAGAACCATCTTTTTTAGGCACCAACAACACGAGTACTGCACATGGACTCATACTTTCTTTGATCAAACCCTTAGACAACAATTCATCCACTTGCCTTTGTAACTCCTTGGTTTCTTCAGGATTGCTTCTATAAGCTGGTCGGTTTGGAATTTGTGCTCCAGCAATGAAGTCAATTTGGTGTTCAATCCCTCTAATGGTGGCAAGCCTTCTGGCATAGTTTCAGGAAACAATTCTTCAAATTCCTGCAACAAAGTTTGAAAAGAACTAGGAAGAGAAGAGAGATCTGGGTTAGAAGAAATAGTTAAATTCGCTCATTTGAATACCAAAAGAAGCATAGATTGCCTAGATAGATAGGCATTTCGGACCTCACCCTCTCTTGCATAGAAACTGCCTTTTACCTCTTGTTTAGCCACTCTTTGCACACTATTCTCTCCTTTTGCATGTGCCCTCTCAAGATTCTTTTCCTCATGGCACATCCCCTCTGTTTCCTCTCCTTTTTCCTCTCTTTTCTCACGCCTCTCATGGCTTTTCTCACAGCTCTCCTTTTGCTCGTGCATCTTTTTTTTTTTTGTGCACTCTCACATTCACTCAATATTTTCTGATCTTCAAACACCTCTTTAGGTGACATGGGCAGCAACTTAATAGGTCATCCATCCATCACAAAAGAATATCGATTAGTGAAGCCATCATGCATAACTCGCCTATCATACTGCCAAGGTCGTCCCAATAATATATGAGTAGCATGCATAGGGAACAACATCACATAAAACCCGATCAGAATAACCTCCAATTGAGAAAGATATCAATGATTGCCTTGTAACCCTAAGATCTCCAGTATTGTTTAGCCATTGCAATCTATAGGGATTAGGGTGTTTAGTTGTTTTCAATCCCAATTTATCAACTAAACTAGCATTAACAACATTAGTACAACTACCCCCATCAATGATCATGCTACACAGTTTATCATGTATGAAGCATCTAGTATGAAATATGTTTTCACGTTGTACCTCATCCTCTTTGGATTGGATGCTTAGTGCTCGTCTTGTGACCAAGCTGAAAACTGATCCTTGAGGGGCTGTTTCTCCATCATCTGCTTCCTCTGAATCTTCTGCTAATAGTGGCATGTCACTGTAGTCAAAATTATCTCCCTCATCTTCACTCACCACTTCTCCATTTCGTATAACCATCACCTTTGCAGTAGGACATTGGGCTTGCCTATGTCCATATCCCAAGCATCTAAAGCACTTCAGATCTCTCAAAGAACCCTTAGATTTATCATCCTTAGGTTGTATTTTTGTTGTAGAAACATCTTTACTTTTGTTTGCTTCAAATCTGTCCTTGCTTGAATTTGAATCTCCACCTTTGTTGCCCTTCCAATTCGACTTCCATGAAGAAGTAGAAGTCAAACCAGATTTGTTCCTCATCTTTAATTGCTTCTCAACCTTAATTGCCATGTGTACCATATCCTCAAAATCAACATAATGATGCAATTCAACCAGGTTAGCAATGTCACGATTTAAACCAGAAAGAAATCGTGCCATAGTAGCCTCCTTGTCCTCCTCAACATTGGCTCGAATCATGGCCATCTCCATCTCTTGATGATACTCTTCAACGCTCTTTGATCCTTGGTTCAATCTCTGTAAAAGATTGTACAACTCTCTATAATAATGTTGTGGTACAAATCTCCTCCTCATAATTGTTTTCATCTCAAACCATGAAGAGATTGAACCTTCTCCACTCCTACGCCTAGAAGTTGAGAGCTGATCCCACCACACACTTGCATAATCAGTAAAACCTACAACAACCAATTTTACCTTCTTCTCTTCGGTGTAGTTATGACATTCAAACACACGTTCGACCTTCTTTTCCCAATCTAAATATGCTTCTGGATTGCTCTTGCCTTGGAAAGATGGAATCGTCATCTTGATTGACCCCAAGTTCCCATCTTTAGATTTTTCTTTGTTGAAACGTGTAGAATCTGCGTCAAATTCATCTTCTAATTCATCCATGAGATTTCGTTTTGTTCCTCCAGATTGAGCACGACTTGAAGTGCCTTGCTCAATTCTCCCCAATCTTTCTTTCAATTTCTGGTTGTCACTAGCAAGATCTTCTTGTTGTGACAACATCTTTTGCATCATTCCTTGTATTGCCTCTAAGGTAAGTCTATCTTTTGATTCCTATGATGTAAAAAACCTGCAATAAAAATGTTAGAAAAGGAAAATCCTAAACTAACTCTCCCTCACGTGTTTCACTCGACAGTTTTTGAATCCCTCTATTGATCTCACCAAATTTGACCACACAACAGCCTCTCTTTGAAGTTCTTATTTGAGCTAAGCCTTTACAAATCACTAAGAATGAGTTCTTAGTCTTTGATAACCAAAACTCAAACGAAAAGAATGGATCTTTGGTGAAAAGAATGAATCTGTAACCCTTTTTTTTTTTTTTTTTTTTTGCCCCAAACTTGGACTCAAACAACAAGAATGAATCTTTGATCTTTTTTTCTGAAACTTGAAATCAACTTTCTCAATCTTTTTTTTTTTTTTTTCATTTTTTTTTCCGAACTGAAACAAAAGGATAAGAAGGTTATAGAACAACCTGTTTCCCGCAACCTAGGCTCTGATACCAAACTGATACGATCCTTACTTATCTATCAAACAAGACCCGTAACAAACTCTTGATACTATTACCAAAGATCACGAATTAGGAGCCTTTAGTTATCAAACAACTAAGAACCCTAATTATAAGTGGCGAAATTCTTAGAGAATTTCAAAACAAAGCTCTCACAAGAACTTTTAAGAGAAAACTCAAAATTGTATTCAATCATCCTCATCTGATTTGTTCCAATTACATATATAGAAGAAAGAGTTCAAATCCTTGTTTGATTAGGAACTCTACTTATTTAAAAAGGAAACCAAATCTACTAAGATATCAAATCTACCCAGATTTCCTTATTCAAAAAGGAAAACAAATAAAACAATAAATCTAATAGGTACCAAATCTGCCAAGATTTCCAAATTCTTATAGAAAACAAATAAACCCTAAAATCCTTATGGGCTGGACGAAATTCTTAAGTTTGGTGGGCTTGTAATTGGACTTTCTTCTCTTTTGTATCAAATCTAATTAAATTCACAAGTCTTGGACAACCCATGCAATTTCCCTCTTGAGCAGATTGATCCAAATAACACAAAATAAGCCCATTGAGTCCATCTTTCATCTGTTTAGCTCTAGCTCTTGTAATTGGACCTCCATCATAGCTCAAAGGATCCAGCTTCTTCTTATTTGTGCTTGAACTCGAATTTCCATTAATGACATCTCCATGCTCCGCATCAGATTCTATTAAGATATATGACTTCTTATATATTGACTTTTTTTAATAACACTAAAAGGGAATAAGTCAGTATGTAGACTTTGACTTGTAAATTTGTGTGGATTCTATTCCATTGAAGCTACTTTCATTTGATTTACACATACAGTTTCCCATTCATTGTGAGGTTGTCTTTATGGTTAAGTTTAATCATTATTAATGTACTCGCATTCACTTGCCTAGAAATATAAACGTGTATTGTGAAAACCACAAGTGATCTTACCTAATTAGAAATTTTCATTGTAAATTAGATCGATGTGAATTTTTATCTTGGATGAATCACAATAATAAATTGATGTGCAAAGTAAATTTATGTGATCTTATATTAGTCATAAAAGTAAAAATTAATATGATTACAATGTTCATAATGAAATGTAAATTAATCCCTCAAAATACCAAATACTCCATCAATTCTTTCACTTTGTAATAAAAGTTTTAACTTAGTCTTTGAGTTTTGGCAATATATATATATATATATATATATATCATTTTAGTCCTTATGTCTTAAATTTTCATCCAAATGTGTTTAAAATATTATGGTTCTTACATGACTTTTTTGTGAAAAAAATCTCATTATTTTAATCATTTTATTTGAATTTTCACCCAAATTTACTAAAAAAGCTGATAACTTTTTCCAACAATAAAAGACCTAATTAAGAATTTTGAAAACTTAAAGACTTCATTATTATTATTTTTTAATTTTGAAGGACTAATTTACATTTTTAATCATATCCCATAAAAACTCAAATGTAAAAATAATTTTTCTTACCTAGTAAAGTGTACACACACGTAGATATATTATTGGTGACTATAGGTCAACCTCAAAATACTTGTAAAATATGTCTACAACTAAGCTACTAGCTTATTAGTTATCACCACAGAAAATATATGTCATGTAGTTGAGAAGTTTTGAAATTTTTGTTTTTTGGTGGCTAAACGTGGCATTAGTCATTAAATTCAAAAGTCATTACAGTCTAAAGCGTTTGGAGAATGAGGATGATCTCAAGGTATATATACATTTGGGGTGATGTCGCTCAAAGTCCTGCACTTGTTCTGATTCTGAATATGTCAAGCAAAAGTAAGATGGTTTTGGTAAGAGTGTCCACTATTTGGTCTCAATCGAAATATTAAATTGGACTGAATTATATTTATTAATATGGTTTGATTTTTAAGGTTTCCAATATGGTCAATTCAGACTCTCTTTCCAATTTTGAAAAGCGAATTACATCGGAAAATCAGAATTTGTAATATTTAATAAAAAGTTTAACATATATTTTTAATAATAATATAAACTTATTTATAAAAAAAAAGAACGGAAAGAAAAAAAAAAGCTAGTCAAAGAAAAATATATTATTGTAAGTTTAATTTGAATTCATCTTGACCCTAAAAAAAATAATTTGAAGTCATCTTATTGTTAGGGATGTGAATTTATATCTTTATTGTTAGTTTGATGTCTTTTGGATGACAATACGAATGATAACCGTTATTTATTTGATTGTCAAATTTTTTTTGGATTGGCAGCTTTTAGTGCAGGACTTTTATTGAATTGATGATTTTTTTTTATAATAAGAATATTTATTCTTTAAAAAAAGGGATAATGAAATTACAACTTAGACCAAACTGAATTAATTCAGCTCAACCACGGCATTTTGTTGTGAAGTATCAACACAAGCATGTTCATGGATAAATTTTGGGCTTCTTGTTGAATAAATTCAAGATCATTATCATTTTGTACCCGTTTTACATAATTTCCATATAGAATTGGTGTCATTGTTATGAAAGTTTGTTTAATATAAATTTAAGTGCATTGAAAAAAATCATCTACAATGATAAAAAAGAATAGTGCACAAGACATTGAAGAGACTAAAAAAGGCCTCCAAATATCTATGTGAATAAGTGACAAAGTTTGTCGTACGACTATCAAATTTAAACTTAACAATTTCTATGTAGATAGGAAAAGTATGGATCGAATCTACAAAGATTTGTCAACTCTTAAATTAAAATCATTAATCGGAAAAGGTTTTTGGGGATTTTTGGATTTGTGAATAGAATTAAAAGGGAATTTGGAATCCAAATGATATAAAAAGGCATTAGTAAGGAAGTAGCGTAAAGTTATATTTTTCATAAGATTAATTATAGATAAATACATTATTAAATAGTTGGTTTTAAAATTCCGATCAGCTCAGATATATTCATATTCTTACAAATTACATTAATCTCCATCAGATTAGACAGATTAATCTCTAGTTTAATTAAACATCACTATCCAATCAGCGTCTATATAGGATGCTGAATCAAATTGCATGAAACAAATAATGTATCACAAACATTAAATTGTATATAACAATCAACTTAATTATATACTATTTAAATTATATAATTCCGCTACCAATTTAATTAAGCTAAGAGCTGAAACTCAATTAAACTAGTAGATGGTACTTGAATCATTAATACAATATTAATAATCCTATCTATATAATCACATTCATTAACTAGATTATTAATCCAATTAATTCACACAATTATATTGGTTAAAATAGTAATTATATAAATACTCAATTAATATATATATATATATATATATATATAAAGAAAGATTGGATTTATATTAACTAAACAAATTAGGCGGTTTAGCCGGCCATTTAAATAAATAAATAAACTAAAAGTATTAAGAATCGGCCTTCCATAAAAAGGAATTAAACTAATTAGGAGCCTCGGCCTTCCATAATAAATAAAATAAAAGATATAAAGTAAATTAAACTAATTAGGTGGCTCGACCATCCATTTGCGATATTTAAAGTGCATAAAGCAAAATAAATAAATATTAGGCGGGTAAACCGACCATAAGTCCAGTTAAATAAATCAAAATTGAAATTAAGTACAAAGAAAATTATCTCATAATCCTATTTATTAATAACTTAACACATATCCTTGATAACAAAAGGAAATTACTCACAATACATATTTAATAAATATAGGATGAAATTTATAAACATTGGAAAGAAAATTTGAAAGATGTCCCTGAAAATATTGAAATTATCCGGACAAATTTGTTTTACTAAATATTACAAAAAGCCTTGAAATATTATTTTTAAAATTATGAAAAATATACTAAGATGAAGACAATAATTAAATAAAGAAATTGCAAAAGAAATGGAGAAGATTTGAGCTACATTGGTGTTGAAATGATAAAAATAAGCTTCATATTTATATGCACAAAAATTAGGGGTAAAATGGTCATTTCACATCCAAAGTCTTGAAAATTTAGTTGGTGGCCTTGAAAGCCTTAAAGCTTTTAATATCTTAATTTTGATTATCGACAAACATTGATGAGGACTAATGTCTTAATTTTATAAGTGTTGGTTTTTGAGGATTCTTATGTCTAATCCTTACAAGATCAAAGTTTCAAATCTTCAAGAAAGATCGGATGTTATCTAGCGTTGAAGATAAGTGGTTTTTGGATTAGATAGGATCTAGAAGTGTAGTATTATTTTATACATCCTTAGATATCTCTAGATCTACCTCTATGAGTAATAAATTCTATAGGTTACTCAATTATAGTGAAATGTTTTTCAAAATGCATTTCATTTAGATAAAACATGAGTTGGGCATTTGAAATGATTTTCAAATTACATGCACATACTTTAAATTTCATAAAATGTATTCCACAAACTCTTGGAGTTGTTTGGAATCTTGTTTTGCACAGTTTCAATGCATGTGCGGTCGACCTAACTGAAGTGTTGTCGACCAGAGATCATGCGGTCGACCAGACCTCTCATAGTATCGTCCGCTGAATGTCCAGAGCTCTCTGGAACACTTGCGGATGATGGTGCAGTTGACCGAACCCCTCAGTGTATCGTCTGCTGAATGTCCGGTCAACTGCATCATCATCCGCAAGTGTTCCAAAGAGCTCTGGACATTCAGCAGACGATACTCTGAGAGGTCTGATCGACTGCATGATCTGTGGTCGACCACACTTCAGTTAGGTCGACCGCACATGCAATGAAACTGTGCAAAACAAGATTCCAAACAACTCCAAGAGTTTGTGGAATACATTTTATGAAATTTAAAGTATGTGCATGTAATTTGAAAATCATTTCAAATGCCCAACTCATGTTTTATCTAAATGAAATGCATTTTGAAAATTATTTCACTTTTATTGAGCAATCTATAGAACTTATTACTCATAGAGGTAGACCTAGAGATATCTAAAGATAAATAAAGAAATAAAGCTATACCTCTAGATCCTATCTAATCCAGAAACGCTTATCTTCAATGCTTGGCATAAAAAGCTCTTTCCTGAAGATTTGATACTTCAATCTTGCATGGATTAGATATATGAATCCTAAAAGATCATCACTAATACAATAAAGTCATTAGTCCTTATCAATGTTTGTCATTTAATCAAAATTAAGATATTAAAAGCTTTAGAGCTTTCAGCCTCTATTGTAATCTCTTATACAAAATTAGTGAAAGGTTTTTTGTGAAATCCTTGAGTATATAGCTCAAGGTAGTGTATTAGATTTTGTTGGATAAACCGAACCACTATAAATCTCTGTGTCTTTTGCCTATTTCTCGATCACATTATTTCACACACTGTTTGAACACCAAGTGTTTGTTATTTGTTATCTTAGAAAGCACTGTTTGTTTTAAAGAAAGGAAAATCGGTTAAAACGTAATTCACCCCCCCTCTTAGGTTTTTCAGGCCTAATTTCTCCAATCTTCACCACGTGTCGCGTCCTTATTGATCCACATTGCGGTTTGTAGAAGCGTCATTTGTCATCTTCTGATTGTGTTACGTGTCATTTTTTTATTGTGTTACATCATCAGATGGCATTGATTTTTTTTTTTTAGAAAAAAACTTCTCCAACATTTCTTCTTTTCTTTTTATTTCAAAATGAACTAAAATACACTAGAAAACTTACAAACAAATAAATAGAAGGGAAACGTGAAATATATCCATTAAATAATATAATTAACCGATTTTTAAACAAAATATAGTTATTAAATAACATAAAAATAAATTAATTTATGAGTATATCAAATTCCCCCACACTATCTCTTTGCTTGCCCTCAATCAAAATATAAACACAAAATATACAAGTATAAATAACTTAAACTAGAATAATAATGTAACAAAATATTATATTAATTTCAATACAACTTTCACAATTAACCCCTTTTTATTTGAAAGACAATTGTGTTCGTATACTTGAATATCATTTGCAAGTTAACAAAATGTGATTGTAAAAAACATAAAACATTTAATAAAAATTTTATTTTTTTAAAAATAAGCTATTAATATAATGAAAGGATAATAACAAAGTCACTATTTAAATAAAAATACATTGTTAGTTTCTCAACACAACTTATAAACTTAGTAAACTCACATACTCTCTACTAATGATGAAAAATTTTGATCGATCTGGGTCAAATAGGACTTTTAAACTTGTAATGTTAAGCTCAGAATTTGGTTACAATTGAATGATAGGAATATATACAAAATATTTCAAGAGTTTAAATTGAGAATGAATTACCACCTCTTGAAGAAAACATTAGCCATGATATTTCTTCATTTTTTTTCTTTTCTATTTTCTTTCTCTTCTTTTTTTTCCCCTTTTTTTTGTGAAGAGATCATATATATCAACTTTTTACCTTTCCATTTTTGACAATATCTTGTAATTCTTTATCAACTATATTAATATCTTTTCAATACTATGTAACACATGTTAATTACATTATCAATAAAGTATCTGGATAGAAAAGTAACAAACAAGACTATTTATCAAAGAAATTAAATGATAATGAAACCATTCATACATGTTGACTCAAAATAGGGATCAAGGGATATATATAAGTATGGTTTGTTCAGATCTTATTAAAAACCATTCAAATTATCAAAGAACACCTTATGCCATCGTCAAATCAACCAAGATCTTATTTAAATTTCGTCTCAAGCATGTGAAATAACAAGTTCTAGTGTGTAAAGAGCGACTTTAAATGTACTAAAACACGCAGTAAACTTACATTATCATCAAATCACAATCCTAATATTTTTAACTCTGGGTTTCATAACATAAAAGATTTAGCCACATTAGTTAAATAATAATAATTTTGTCAAATTGTTAAGATATTCAATTGATTTATTTGAAAAAAGTTTTACATAAATGGGTACAATTATAAAATGACTGAAAAATTTAACACAAAATTACCTAACATCTTAAAAAGTTATAATATATGCATGATTTATTTAATCAAATAACAAGTTATTAAAAACAATATTTTTAAAGGTGAAGATCGAGAATCAAATGAGATTAATCACTTAACTCTTTACTCAAACCACACTTGGAAATTGCATTGTTCTTAATGTAAAAACACAAAGTTTTAAAAACAACAACATTATTCCACAACTTTTAATAAAAAGAAAATAACACACATTTATTTTAAAATAAAAACTTACAACTTTAACTCTAAATCCACTGAATCTCTTTTTCACTTGTTATCGGAAATTGACCAATTAATTGGAAGTACTTCTGGATCTGTCTTTAGTATAAAAGTTACTAATTCATCCAATAGCTCATTGGTTGTGGGTGCAGATACAATTATTCTTCATGCTATTAGAGATTGAAGTTTATGAGAAACAACTATGTTAAGAAATGCTAACAAACTATCAAAGTAGTGATCAATATTTAAAAAATCAATTGGTTTAGTGTGCAATTTCATGTTAAACTAGAATGTTAAATTGAACAAGCATTCTAATACCTCATATCCTCCTAGTATGACTATGAAAGCATCACAGTTATACAACATGAGTGTCATGTGTTCATAAAATAATTTTTCTTGTACCTCACGTCCAATTGTTTTGCCATATAGTTGTTTCAGAGGAGTAGAAATTACACCTACTTGCGAGAACTTTGTTTGGCTCATTTGTTTCAATTTGAACAAGTGTTTGGTATGATTGGTGTGCTTCAGCAACCTCTCCAATTAATCCAACATTTCCTCTTCCGTATACTAGACCGATCTTTCTGATTGAACCATAATTAGCTTGGTTTTCTAGTGTTTATCATGATGTTTATTGAGTTTAAATCTAGCTAATTATGTGTTTTGGTGATTTTAATGATTCTTTACACTTATACTTTTGTTTTCAGATCTTTGGAAGATTTAGAAGATGTTTGAATGAAATTGGAAGAGATTGGAAGCTTGAAGATGGATATTTGGAAGAAAAAAGAAGTGGACGCGCGTGGAGAGGAAGTGGACGCGCAAGGCCAGAAAGTGGACACGTCCACCAGACCTCACGCGTTCACCATCAGAAGTTTGACAGAATGAAGCGTCCAAGTGGACGCGTCCCAATCCTCTTAGGCGTCCACTTTGCAGTCTCGGGCGTCCACTCTCCGAATTGAAGTTTTAAGTTATTTTTAAGTAGTTTCTAATTGGGACTCTTGTGTAATTAACCCTATGACCTTTTTCTCAGTATATATAGGACTTAATAGTTTAGTTTTGGATGTAAAAAACACCTTAGATACTTTGTTTATGAGCATTGTAGAAGATCAAGGGTTGGAGCTTATTGGAAAATCGGATTTCTGTCTAATGAGTTTCTCTCTTTCCCTTAATCTTTCTATGATGTTTTCTTTTATGCATTGTGAGTAGTTTTCTTTAGTTGGCAATGACATGTATTAGGTTTATGTTATTCGGGAATATGAGATTTATGTTTTGTCATTAAAAATCCGATTTTTTCAAGGGATTATTATTTCTATTTGTTTTTTGAACAATTCTTTGTTTTATTCTATCAATTGTGTTATTTCAATTATTATTGGTCCATCTTAATTGTTTTACATAGTTGATTAACTAGGGTTATGCATAATCGGTTTTTGGTAACCAAAAGTAGTAACTATTGATTAATTTAAATATGTGTTTGATTAATTGATAGGGAATTGTTTGAAACAAATTGCATGATTTTAATCGGTCATTAATTTTATGTAATTTGTGTTGATGTTGTCCTCGAGCTGAATAACTTAATTGACTATTTTATACGAGCGATTCGGTAATTTAGTTTAATTAGGTTAAAGTTAATTTACCGTGTTTCTCGGGAATTAACCTAAATTTATAGGAATCAGAATTTGCTGCGCTACGCGGAATTCTAAGTCACTACTCAAATAGGTCATTATCAATGACTAGTCCCGAATAAATAAAACCGAAATACAAAGTCATTGCTAACGTTTTTTTACCCATTGATTTTTAATTGATTTGTGAGTGATTTTATTTAAAGTTTTAATCTTTTAGATAAAAATTGAATCTTTCCCCCCAAATCTCGATTAGTTTACTTTATCCAAAATTTTACAAGTTCCTGTGAGTTCGACCCTTACTTGCCATAACTGCATAAATTAGTTAAAGTCCGGAATTTAATTTGATAGCGCAACGGCATGCTCGTCACTTTCGATGAGTTAGTACTCTTTCCAATTAGATAGCAACAGTTAGATGTGAAACAGTAGCACCCACGGTCGTTCATCCAAACACTGCGATGTTTGTTACATTTCTGATTAATGGACCTTCCATAATAGCGACTTCAAAAGTGATTCTGTTACACACTAAAAGGAAAACAAACAAATTAAACAAATCAAGGAAGAAACAAATAAAAACAAGTAGTTGTGATTGTGGCTCACATCTTCATCTGGTTTTACGTCCAGTAACGGTTTCAAATACCTTCTATGAGTCGGGGGTATGTTGCTTATCTAACTTTCTTAAAAATTGGCAAATAGGATCGTTTAAATTCAGATACCGAATTTCTCTGTTAGAATAGACTTAATTTCTCTTTTAGAGATTTTAGCAAGTCCATTTGTTTGAGGATGATAAGCAATAGAAACTTTATGAGAAATATGATATTTTTTAAACAAAGTTTCTACTATCTTATTAAAAAAATGCATACTTCTGTCACTGATGATGACCTTTGGAATTCCAAATCTATGGAACTTGATAAATGCCACAACTACTTTAGAATCATTCGTTCAAATGGCCTTAGCTTCAATCTATTTGGATACATAATCCACTGCAAGTAAGATGTAAGTATTTCCAAAAGATGAAGGAAAATGTCCTATGAAATCAATGCCCCATACATAAAAAAATTCACAAACTAATATAGTTTTCAAAGACATTTTATCTCTATTTGATATATTACAAACTCTTTGACATTCATTGCAAGATTTAACAAAGTAATATGTATCTTTATTAAGAGTAGACCAATAAAATTCACTTTTCAGAATTTTTCTAGCAGTTCGTTTTGTTCCAAAATGACCTTCACATTCAAAAGTATGACAAAAATTCAATATGAATTAAATTTTATTATTTGGAACACATCTATGTATAACATTGTCTGCACATTTTTTGAATAGGTAGGGATAATCCCAAAGGTAGTGTTTTGAGTCATTCCTAATTTTATCCTTTTGAGGCTTAGACAAATGATTTGTAAATACTTTAGTACCAATATAATTAACAATATCAGCATACCAAGGTAGAATTCCATGCAATGTATAAAGATGCTCATCAGGAAATAAATTAGAGATATGAGATACTTTCCCGTCATATGTTAGTCGACTTAAATGATCAACAACAAGATTTTATGTTTCCTTCTTATCTCGAATTTTAAGGTCAAATTCCTGGAGTAAGAGAATCCATATCAGTAGTCTTGGTTTAGGCTCTTTCTTCTTTCACGGGTACTTTAGAGATGTATGATCTGAATAAACAATTACTTTTGATCCCAACATATAAGATCTAAATTTTTCTAGAGTAAAAATAACATAGTAGAGTTCTTTCTCAGTTGTGGTATAATTGCATTGGGCATTATCAAATAATTTAGATGCATAATATATCACATGAGAAAATTTATCTATTTTTTGACCTAGAACAGCTCCAACTTCTTTGTCACTAACATCACACATTATCTCAAAAATAAAATTTCAATTAGGGGGTTGAATGATAGGTGATGAAATCAATTTCTCTTTCAAAAATTTAAATGCTTGTTTGGAGGCTCCGCCTTCCATAATAAATAAAATAAAAGATATAAAATTAAATCAAACTAATTAGGTGGTTCGGCCATCCATTTGCAATATTTAAAGTGTATAAAGCAAAATAAATAAAGACTAGGCGGGTAAACCGATCAAGTCCAGTTAAATAAATCCAAATAGAAATTAAGTACAAATAAAATTATCTCATAATTCCATTTATTAATAACTTAACATATATCCTTGCTAACAAAATAAAATTACTCACAATACATATTTAATAAATATAAGATGGAATTTATAAACATTGGAAAGAAAATTTGAAAGATAAACTCTCCAGAAATATTGAAATTATTCAAACAAAATTTCTTTACTAAATATTACAAAAAGCCTTGAAATATTATTTTAAAAATTATGAAAAATATACTAAGATTAAGACAATAATTAAAGAAAGAAATTGCAAAAGAAATGGAGAAGATTGAAGCTAAATTGGTGTTGAAATGATAAAAATAATCTTCATATTTATAGGCACAAAAATCAGGGCAAAATGGTCATTTCGTATCCCAAAGTCTTGAAAATTTAGTTGGTGGCCTAATTTCTCCAATTTTCGCCACGTGTCGCGTCCTCATTGGTCTACATTGTGGTTTCTAGAAGCGTCATTTGTCATCTTCTGATTGCTGTCACGTGTCATTTTCTTATTGCGCCACATCATCAGATAACATGGATTTTTTTAAAAACTTCTCTAACATTTCTTCTTCTTCTTTTTATTTCAAAATGAACTAAAATACATTGAAAAACTTACAAAGAAAGAAATAGAAGGGAAACGCGAAATATATTAATTAAATAACATAATTAACTGATTTTTAAACAAAATATAATCATTAATATAACATAAAAATCTATTAATTTATTAGTGCATCAATAAGCTCAAAAAGCTCTAAAGTTTTAATGAAACTTGAATTGAAAGGTAAACATGTCTGTTTAGCTAAATGGCATATTTTAATAATGTGCCTTTTTAGTTTAGCTCATTTGATTTGTGGTTATTCAATAAGATGAACATTTTGTCACATGTATTAGAAAAAGAAATATGCGAGGCAATATTCACAAATTTTGAATTGATAGACACCAATACCACAAATCAAAATTAGTTTTGGAAGCCACTCTTATTGATAGAGCATTTTGTCTCTTATGCCCATATAACACTTTTCCCATCAAACGATCTTGTAAGTAACAAAAAAAACGAGAATGGAAATCAACACATTTTATATCGTTAGTTAATTTTGGGAGAGAAATACGATTGAACTTAAAATTTTGGACATGAAATAATATCTTCAAGGACAAAATTAAGTCAATTTCACATATGTTTGTATGAAGTAATGCAAGCAATTCAGATTGCCTATTAAAACTTTTATGAGGGCCTATATTATTTTTACTTTATTGCAAGTTTCTCATTTTTCAAATTTATTGTCTAGATTAGGAATTAATCCTGAGTTATGCATCATGCCAATATATCTAGAATTAATATAATATAAACTTGCATACCAAATTTTTTTAAAAAAATTAAATAGAAGAAATACCAACTTTATTATTTTCAATATTCAATTTGAACATATCATTACTGTCATATACCTTGCCTACAAAAATTTTTCTTTTCGATATTACATATTGATAAGAAGGTAGCTAGAGACAAAATTCTTCCTAATTGAAGGTGCATTTTTTGACATCTTTTAATATAAGAATCCTTCTAGATGTAAACTTAATTCAATCTCTCCAATCCCTAGTGCTTGGATGGTATATGAATATCCAAGCATTAAAGTCTTGGGCTCTTTGTAGGGAGTATACTTAAACTAGTATTTATTGAAACACACTTATCTAGTTGCTCCATAATCTGCCCACTATCTATCACAATTTTCAACGATTAATATGTTTGTTAGCATAGCCACGAAAAGTTCTTCGATGGAATTCATTTTGGGTTGAGATTCATGTTTTTGGAATCTATAATGGCGATCAATATGTCCACTCTGGCCACAAACATAACAAGCTTGGTTTTCATAAAAATGAGCAAAATGTTTGTTTCTCTAATTGGTTTTTCATTTTCTACTATTAGTTTTATTATTCTTCTTCCCAGCTTTATGATTTAGCTTCAACATAGTATTATGGGATTTTTTAGGCACATCATTAGAAGTGATAAGATGTACCTTATGAAGGCTTCATTCAAACCTTGTGTCACATTCTCAACTTGTCATTTTTCTTCTTCGTCTACTCGAATACACATAATCAAATCCTCAAAAGTGTTCTCCTTGACGAAACGTCTTTTAAAATTCACTCCAATAAGGTGGTAGTTTGTTAATGATTATGAGTACAACAAGGTTGTCATCGATCTTCACACCTTCATATATAACATCGTGTATAATCCTTTGAAAATTATCCACTTGTTCAACCATTGATTTTCCATATATTATTTAATAATGAAAAAAGTTACTTGTAGCATACTTAGTATTGACTTGCTTTGTATCATACTTAAGTTGTAGCCAGATAGAATTGCATTTTATTGAGATATCCAATATGATTAAAGGCTTGTCTTGTGTAGTCTTTGTACTCAAATCTCCTTAAAAATTATTGGTGATAAAGTAAAAGATAATAAAACAATAACACTGAAGTGCGGATATTTGATGTTGTCTTTAAGGAGATTGAGTCCTCTACAATCAACAACGTAATTTGAATGAAGATCGGTACAATAGAGATCAAGTTCAATCCGTCTCTTCCAAAATACAACAAATGTTTTGTTGTATAACTAAGATAATTTTACATAAACTATCCAATCTTAAGCTCTATAACTAGAAAACCTTTCCTTAACTTAATTTCTTTCTCAATGTATAAGTATGCAAGAATAATAGTAATGCTAATGAATCAATGTTGATGATCCTAGAATGAAATACAACTATAATTATTTAGGCAATAGGCAACATTCATAGTGACTATTCAGTTTTTAATAGACACATACAAATAGGTATTAAACACCTTTCATACACATCAACCAAGGAATATGTACATTAAATAACAATTATAAATCTTCATAAAATCAATGATCATGTTCATAATTATTAATCATAAATCATACATAAAATCTAAAGATCACGTTTAATCACTAATTATCATAACTCTTTTCGTAAAATTAATATTAAAATACGTATATATCTACAATAAATCTTAATATCACAAGAGTACAATACTATGGAATAAACACAACACATGTAGTGTGTGTAGAACATCCAACTTCATAATTATTTATTATATTTGTGAGTCAAGTACAATTCTCGGATGAACATAAGTCTTTAAAGGCCTCAAATAAAAGCTTTCTATTGATTTAAATGCTTAATGCTTACACTTCGTAGAAATAGAGAAATCATATGTAAAAATCCCCCATTTAATAGCTTTGGACAATAAATGTTATCGAACTAGAGGGTGCCCCACATTTATTGTTAATTATTTTCAATAAGTATTTAATGAGATACATCTGCTATTAAAATATATTTTGTTTATTTACTTACTTGTTTTATTGGACTTTTGTTTATTGACTTAACCATCAAAAAGGTCGGGAAGAACTTTGGTAGAGCATCGCCATTCACTCTACATCAACATGTCTAACAATAACTGCAAGGGACTAGGTAGTAAACAAAAATAGAAGAGAAAACGACATTCAAAATCACATTTACCAAAAAAAAAAAAGTATTTGCAAAATCCCACCCTATTTTCGTTATTTGAAAGACCATGCAAGGACAGTTTCGTCAGCAAAAGAACATTCCAAACCCAGTTTGGGACAGCTGGTTAATCGAGAAGTTCCAAATGACCAACGGCCTAGAATTGTTGATCTTGCAGCAGATACCTTGGATGTAATGCACACATGTGGCCACGTGTCGCCACTTCACCAACTTGCAAAACAGCGGCTGGTGAAAGTTGTGAGACGAATGATATCGTCACCTTGTTCGCATAGAATATCAGTGCTTCCTAGTTCCTCCTAAACATTCTGTTATGATGTTTGTTTAATCGAGAAATACTTACATATATTTGAATGTTTACTCTATATATAAATTTTGAATATGATTTTATCTATATTAAAAATGATTTAATGCATGTAATCTATTTTTATGCCAATTCGATGCAAGAAAAATATTTAACACAAGAAAATATATAGATTGCTACACATATAATATTTTTATACTACTTTTAATTTTAGAAAATTATTTGAAGAATAAAAATATATTTATGATATTTTAAAAAAATAAATGACAATTTTCATGAGTATAACTAGAAAATTTATCTATTTTTGACATTTTGTTTAAATATAAATGATGATCTAATACATACTCACTATATATGTGTCTAACACACATTTAACATGAAAAATGCTTGCTTATTTTGGGTAAGTTTTCTTTCCTTCCCTTAGAAAAAATAAATTGTTAAACAAGTAGATGCAATTCAATTAATAAAGAGACTTCACTTGTAATTTTAAATATCATATTATACACAATAAATATGTATTTGTAAAATAAAACAAATAAAAATAATAATAACAAATGAAAATTGTATTAATTTAAGAAAAAATGGTTATAAGATCTAGAATCCTATCAATTCTTCTCTTGAATTTGATGATGGAGCTTTGAAGCTTGATCCCAATTTGATATCAAGATGAGAAGATATTTGATTTTAATTTAGGATTTGAGAGAACATTTCTCTCTATTTTTTTTTATCCCCAACCTTCTATTTATAGGAGTAAAAGACTATAGATAAAGACACTTAAATAATTTATAAATTATCTTCATATTTAATAAATATGTTTCATAAATTATAAAATAATTTAATTGATCAATAGTTATGTCATAAGTAACATGATACTATTTGATTGGCCAAAACATTTCTTTAATTTTCATTGGTCAGAGTCTTGTCATCCATGAGAGTAGCTTGATTGCATGAAGCATTCTATTTAATAGTCAAAATTTGTATGACTATTAATTTAATTTAAAAATAGATTTTATAAATATTTTAATAAAATTTATATGCTTAAGTCATATTCTTTACAATTATCATGCATTTATTTTTAAAAAATAAACTTTTATCGATCATAATTATATATATATATATATATATATATATCCAAAACATAGACATGAAGGAAAATATTAAATGTGGATTGACAAAAAAAACAAAAAGAAAAGAAAAAGAATTTTGTTTTGTTGATATCCAAATGGCCTTTTTTTTCTTTTTCCTTTAATGAAATTGCACATTAGTTATCTGATTATTATGTGCAGCCAATACTGAGTCATGCAATGGGTTGTGATTTTGGTTTACCAAGTAAATCATTTGCAATGATGAAGAACGCCCACACTATATCACCATAGCTGATCTGGAGATAACGGGGAATTGACATAGTTGTCCTTGTGCGGCGGTAGACTTAACTTGTGCCACTCAGAATTTGCTCGCATGCCAATTTCAACCATAACTCAAAGGAGTAAATGAGCTGACGGTTGGGTGGAGTTTTGTAAAAACAGTTAATTAGCATAATTGTTTTGTGTTGTTCATCAATTATTAGAAAAGATAAATTTATCTAACACTCTTTCTTTCTAAAATTGAACTTTGTTTTTATAATTTTTTACCTTAAGAAAACTATCATATTATATTTGTTATAAATATAATTTATGATGAAATAGATGAGTTAGATGTAAATTCTTTAAATTAAGAAGTTATTAGTAAAATTTTATATGAAAAATATGTTCATTTATAGAAAGTGAGCATCCAATTTCGATTCAATTTTAGACGAAGTATAATAATTGTAAGTCTACTTGTTAAGAAAAATTAAATAATAATATCAATAACAACAATTGATCATTTCTTGAGGAAAAAAATTGATCCTTTCTTTTAAATAAATAAATTATACTATCTCCATTGGAAATTAAATGCTCACTTTTTATTTTAATTAATAATTAAAGAAGATCTTTGACTTTAATTAAGTTATAAATTATTCTTAATAATAATATAATGGATGATGAGATGTATGAATTAGAGACCGAGTCCTTAAAATTGTTTGGAATATGATTGTAATCGAGTTGAGGGAACTTTAGTTAGATCAAGTTTGAAAATTGAAGCTCGAGCTAGGTTTTTTAAATTTATAAGAAGCTTGAGCTCGAACAAATGTCAACTTTCTAGTTGAGTTTGAATTATTTTTTAATTTTTTTTAAAATAAAAATTAAATATACATGTATATATATATATATATATATATATAAGCCACAAGTCACAATATTTTCAGACTCGAGTTCAGCTCAAATGCTTAACAAGTTAATTCGACTTGTTTACATTCCTAGTTTGAAAATGAATCAGTGATATATATGGAGCCATAAGTCGGTCACATATGAGTTAGTTAAAAAAAAATTTCAAAGATAATAAAAAAATTAAAAATATTACCTTATTACTTAGGGATAAATAAAAAAGTAATTTTAATTCTTAAATAATTGTAGTCACTTTGACAATTTGTTCTTTCTTTTTTTTTTTGAGGATAAAAGAAGAATTTCATTATGAAGAGAGAATCAGCCAAAGAAGCTTAAACTACATTAGAAGGAAAATCAGAATACCACTCAACAGTGGTAGAACAATCTAAACCTATCTTTGCTACATAATGAGCTGGATAATTTTCAACTGTTCGAATATAACTAAAACTACAAGAATCAAATAAACAAAGGAGATCTTTAATGATTCCAAGAAGATGTCCAATATTGGAACAATCATCCTTATGGGAATTGATCTTACTAATAACTGAAAGATAATCTCCTTCAATTTGAACATTCTTGTAATTTTGAAAGTAAATCGAACAAACTGTAAGAGAGCTACAGCCTCAACAAATTCAATATCCCTCATAAAAGAAACATGAGTGGCCATAGCACAAAGTATGGCAAAAGTCGAATCACGAGCAATCACCCCAATTGCAGCATTCGGCTTTGCACATGCACCATCAAAATTAAGTTTGATATAACCCAAAGCTGGTCGAAATGATAAGCGTGTCGTTGCGCTATCAAATTAATTTCTAACTTTTATCTAATTTATGCAATTAGGGCAAGTAGGGTCGAACCCACAGGAATTTGTAAAATTTTAGAACAACTAATCGAGATTTGGGGGGAAAGATACAATTTTTATCTAAAAGATTAAAACTTTAAATAAAATCACTCACAAATCAATTAAAAATAAATGGGTAAAAAAAACGTTAGCAAGGACTTTGTATTTCGGTTTTATTTATTCGGGACTAATCATCGATAACAACTTATTTGAGTAATGACTTAGAATTCCGCGTAGCGTAGCAAATTCCGATTCATGTGAAAGTTAGGTTAATTCCCGAGAAGCACGGTAAATTAACTTTAACATAATTAAACTAAATTACCGAATCGCTCGCATAAAATAGTTAATTAAGTTATTCAGCTCGAGGACAACATCAATAAAAATTACATAAAATTAATGGCCGATTAAAATCATGCAATTCGTTTCAAACAATTCCCTATCAATTAATCAAACACAGATTTAAATTAATCAATATTTACTACTTTTAGTTGCCGAAAATCGATTATGCATAACCCTAGTTAATCAACTATGTAAAAAAATTAAGAGGGCCAATAATAATTGAAATAACACAATTGATACAATAAAACCAAGAATTGTTCAAAAAACAAATAGAAATAAGAATCCCTTGAAAAAAATAGGGTTTTTAATAACAAAACATAAATCTCATATTCCCGAATGACATAAACCTAATGCATGTCCTTGCCAACTAAAGAAAACTACTCACAATCCATAAAAGAAAACATCATAGAAAGATTAAGGGAAAGAGAGAAACTCATTAGTCGGAAATCCGATTTCCCGAGAAGCTCCCACCCTTGATCTCCTACAATGCTCAGAGACAAAGTATCTAAGGTGCTTCACACCCGAAACTAAGCTATTAAGTCCTATAAATAGTTAAAAAAGGTCCTAGGGTTAATTACACAAGAGTCCTAATTAGAAACTACTTAAAAAGAGCTTAAAACTTGAATTCGAAAAGTGGACGCTTAAAAGATTGAGACGCGTCCACTTGGACGCTTGGCTCTGTCAATCTTCTAAGGGTGGACGCGTGAGGTCTGGTTGACGCGTCCACTTCCTCTCCATGCACGTCCACTTCTTCTTTCTTCCAAATATCCATATTCAAGCTTCCAATTTCGTTCAAACATCTTCTAAATCTTCCAAAAATCTGAAAACAAAAGTGTAAGTGTAAAGAATCATTAAAATCACCAAAACACATAATTAGCTAGATTTAAACTCAATAAACATCATGATAAACACTAGAAAACCAAGTTAATTATGGTTCAATCAAATTCCCCCACATTACACCTTTGCTTGCCCTCAAGCAAACTTATAAGTCAAAGAAAGAATAATAACTAAAGGCTTCGGGACAAATCAATCAATATCTAGAACTTCAATACACTTGCACCAAATTCTCTTCAATAATCCTCAAAGTCATCCATCAACTCTACATTTTTAAAATGAATCGTGCAAGTGTGATACATCATTACTTACAAACTCATTGTAATAGTTAACTATCCTTAACATGGCTGAAAAACTTTGAAAACCAATAAAAATCCATTTTAGAGTTAAAAACCGTACACAAGTAACAAGAACAAATTCAATAAAGGCACAATCAACTCAAACACATCATAGTCATACCATAAGTAATATCCACACTACCATAGGCTTGTAATCTCACACATCTCTCCACTAATAGAAAGAATAAGGTCGACTTGAGTCAAATGGGACTTGAGGGACGTAACATTAGGCTTGAGATTTGGTTAACAAAGAAAGGTAAGGAAAACAAAGTAGTCAAGAGAATTACTCAAAAGGATAAAAGAATTTGAAACCAAAGTTCTTCAATTGACACTTCTCCTTATTTATATTCAACCATATCAATCAACTCATATACTTTGGACAATCTTGGAACTCTTTTTTCTCTTTTTCTCAAGTGCTCTCTTTTTTTATTTTTTTTAGCACTTCACTCTTTTTCATCATCTGTCTCTCTTTTCTTTTTATTCTTTTTCTTTTTTTTTTTAGAGAAGACAAACGTTTTTTTTATTCCAAGATACCTTTCATCATCCCTGAACATAATTTTGTAAAACATTTTCAACACCTTTTTATCACAATTATAAACTTCACAAGTGTCAATCTACAGATATTTCAAAGAAATCTCTTGACAATTATAACATGTAAAGATTTTAAACATTATTTTCAAAGGCTTACACAGAAAGATAATAATGGATTCATCCATTACAACATTATAGCTCAAAAATAGGATCGAGGGGTATAATATAGAAATGGTGGCTCAAGAAAAGCTCAAACATCCAAATAAGGCCTTATGTCATCCCCAAGTCAACCAAATTCAATCATATTTCACCTCAAGAGTGTGAGAAAACAAGTTTTAGAGTATCTAAATTGACCATGAATGTATCTAAGTCAAAAGTAAACTCAATCTCATTCAAATTTGTCAAAAGTGATTTCAAAAATCAAAATTTTTTACTAAAAATAAGCTATGTCAACTCAAATTAACTATCACAAATCATCCATAAATGACAATTTTGATGTTTCACAAAAACTAGTAGAGTATCAAGATTCCTCATAACAAATAGAGAATTTTAGAGCACAAATAATATTGAAATTCTATCAATTAACATAGACTTGTATAATTTTCCTCATAGGCATAACAAACACACAAACATGCATAACATGACACAATTAATTTTTTATTTTTTTTCATAAACGACAATAAACAATAAACAATCATAACAAAAATAGAAAAAACACAAACATTAAAAACAAGACTCCCCCCACACTGGAATGACATATTGTCCTCAATGTCACAATACAAGTAAGACAAGAAAAATAACAAAAAAACCAACAAAATAAACAAAGAGAGAAAAAGAAAGAAGTCACTCGAGGGAAGATCTAGGAAGAGAAGCTCGAAGCGCTGAAACTTGTTCTTCAATAGACACAAGTCGTCCCTCAATAGCAGTCAATTGTGCCTCTTGACGCACTTGATTCTCGAGAATCTTGGACTGATTCATATGCAACTGAAATAGACGGTCCAGCAGAAGATGTAGGCACATCCGGAATCTCGGGCTTGATCGTGGGAAGTGGATGGTTTGTTGCAGAGAAAACGCACGCAGGAAGAGGAAGAGACGCAGCCAAGAGAAGAAGAAAGAAAGAAAATAAGGAAAAGGGGTTATAATATTGGTTCACTTAACAAAACGACATAGTTTCATACGGTTTTTTTTTCTTTTGTTTGACAAAAATTTTATTTTTCTAGAGAGTGGACGCGTGACTTTGCAAAAACGTCCACTTGGACGCGTGAGAAAACAGGGACGCGTCCACTCTCAATAGTTCTTCCCAGAAGTGGTCGTGTGAAGTAGTTTGACGCGTCCAATTGGACGCGTGAGAAGGGAACAGCGCGTCCACTCTCAGTAGTTCCTGTAATCTGTTATTTTTTGTTTATTTCACAATAATTGGACTCTTGATCAATGTTAGACCTTTCCTATACCTATAAACAAAATAATAGAACACACCTAAATGATAAAAACAAAATAGAGAAGAAAATAAAAGGATATTTATTTGGGTTGCCTCCCAAAAAATGCCTTTGTTTAAGGTCTTTGGCTAGACCTCCAGAGCCAAATTATCCAATGCCTTCCCTCTCATGCAATAGATGAGCATCCATTTTTACTTCTTTAAGCTTTATGACTCCATGCTTCCAAAATTTATTTATTTCATATAGAGTACCTACTATGAAATCCTCAAACAAACAATTAGTAGAAGTCAAACAAAAATTTAGCAAGTTAGTACAACTCAACCCATCAAAATTAATCAATAGTTACTATTTTTGGTTACCGAAAATCGATTATGCATAACCCTAGTTAATCAACTATGTAAAACAATTAAGAGGGCCAATAATAATTGAAATAACACAATTGATACAATAAAACCAAGAATTGTTCAAAAAACAAATAGAAATAAGAATCCCTTCAAAAGATCGGGTTTTTAATAACAAAACATAAATCTCATATTCCCGAATAACATAAACCTAATGCATGTCCTTTCCAACTAAAGAAAACTACTCACAATCCATAAAAGAAAGCATTATAGAAAGATTAAGGGAAAGAGAGAAACTCATTAGTCGAAAATCCGATTTCCCGAGAAGCTACCACCCTTGATCTCCTACAATGCTCGGGGACAAAGTATCTAAAGTGCTTCACACCCGAAACTAAGCTATTATGTCCTATAAATAGTTAGAAAAAGGTCATAGGGTTAATTATACAAGAGTCCTAATTAGAAACTACTTAAAAAGAGCTTAAAACTTTCAGAAAGTGGACGCCTGAAAGATTGAGACGCGTCCACTTGGACGCTTGGCTCTGTCAATCTTCTGAGGGTGGACGCATCCACTTTCTGGTCTTGCGCGTCCACTTCCTCTCCATGCGCGTTCACTTCTTCTTTCTTCCAAATATCCATCTTCAAGCTTCCAATCTTTTCCAATTTCGTTCAAACATCTTCTAAATCTTCCAAAGATCTGAAAACAAAAGTATAAGTGTAAACAATCATTAAAATCACCAAAACACATAATTTGCTAGATTTAAACTCAATAAACATCATGATAAACACTAGAAAACCAAGCTAATTATGGTTCAATCAGGAAACCATCTAGAAGGATTATTCTTATTTATATTGATCGAATTCTTAATTAGTGAACTATTTTTGTAAGAGCAAAAGAATTAAATTGCAAGGTTTATTTCATCCTTTTTATTTTACTTATTTCAAGATGGGGAAAAGAAAAAAATAAAGAGTGAGAAGAGATAAAAGAAATAGAAAAAAAGTGTCAAATGTTGAATTGTGTGACTCCTAATTCTAAATGAGCTGTGTTCATCAAACTACCCATGAAGGTAGGTTAATTCCATTAAATCTTAAGTTCTCCAACAAAACGTGTTGTGATGGTTGTACTAATTAAATACAATTTCAATTATATCCTTTTTAATATTTCAACCATGACCAATATTTTCTCATATTCATTATCATAAAAAGACTCATTGCTTTGATGCTTAATTTTCTTTTAAAAAAAATCTTCTAACTGATTTTTCCTCAAAGATGATGGAGAAATTTGAGAGAAGAAAAGAGGAAAGAGCGAGATGGAAAAAGACAGGAAAAAAGAGGAAGGGAAAAGAAAGAGGAAATAGGAAGTTAGAAGGAAGGAGGAAAAGTTATGTACATAAGAGAGTAGGGAGAAAGGATGAAAGGGGGCAAAAGAAAAAAAAAGTAGTTTTAGATTGTTAAATGAAAGGGTGAAAGTCCTAAAACTTTTAATGTCTTAATTTTGATTAATGACAAATATTGATATAGACTAATGTCTTATGTGTATAAG
Organism: Apocynum venetum; assembly: GCA_019593545.1. Taxonomy (NCBI): domain Eukaryota; kingdom Viridiplantae; phylum Streptophyta; class Magnoliopsida; order Gentianales; family Apocynaceae; genus Apocynum; species Apocynum venetum. The sequence continues at coordinate 361,917 of SRSM01000133.1, forward strand.
TGTTGATCTTTTAGGATTCAAATGTCTAATCCATGCAAGATCGAAGTTTCAAGTCTTCAGGAAAGATCGTAAGTTATCAAGAGCTGAAGATAAGCACTTTGTGGATTAGATAGGATCTAGAGGTTTAGTATTATATTTTGATAGCACTTAAATATCTCTAGGTCCACCTCTATTAGTAATATTTTCTATAGGTTGCTCAATAAAAGTGAAACGTTTTTGTTAAAATGCACTTTATAAAGATAAAACATGAGTTGGGTATTTGAAATGATTTTCAAAATGCATGCATACACTTAAAATTGATTGGAATCCTGTATTGCATGGTTTAGATGCATGTGCAATCGACCAGACTCCTTACCTCATCGTTCGCAGAATGCCCAGAGCTCTCTGGTACACTTGTGGATGATGGTACGGTCGACTAGACTATTTAGCTCATCGTCTGCAAAATGTCTAGAGCTTTCTAGAACATTTGTGGATGATGGTGCGGATGACCCGTCTTATATGCGGTCGATTGCACTTCTCTTGAATGAGATTCAAACGACCATTTTTATGACCGTTGGTGCATACATATAAATACCCAATTGTTTAAAAAACTCTTTACTACGATTATTTGAGCAAAAATATGATTCTTACTCTATATAGAACATCTTGAAATCATTATGAAACCCTTTCATAACATTTACATTGTGAAAATTATCCAAGAAGGGTCTTTACTAAATCATTGGTGTTCTCGAGCAATCTAAAGGAACATATTACTCAAGGAGATGTTTCTAATTCAAATTGATATATTTTCATATTAAGGTGATATCTATCAAACTCTTTATCTCTTATTATTGAATGTAATTGTATCAAGGTTGCAAGTAGTATAAAACCCTAAGTGTTAGGGTGAGCCTTGTGGATGTTGTTTTGTTTTCAAGATTTGTTTGTAAAAACCTTTGAGTGAACCTTAAATTGAATTGTATTGTTAGGATTCACTAAAGAGAGTGGTGAGATTATTGTATTATCAAGGTTGTATTGTAAAACTCAAGGGTTGAGTAAGCCTTGATTGGTTGAGAGGTTATTTGTAAAACCCTAAGGTGAATTGGGTGAGCCTCTTTTGTAATCTGATTTATTTGATTAGTGAAGGGATTTGGTAAAATCCTTGAGTAGGTAACTCAAGGTAGTGGATTAGGTTTTGTTGGATAAACCGAACCACTATAAATCATTGTATTTATTGTTCTACTTTCTGCATTTTATTTGAACACATTTTTACTCACACAACTAACACACCAAGTGTTTGATATTTTTTGTCAAAGAGGTGTTTTATTGAATTAAGTTGAAAAATATGATAAAAACCTAATTCACGCCCATCTTAGGTTTTTCAAAGGGATACAGTCATACAACAGGATTATCATGTATTTAATATGAGTAGTCTTATCGGGTGTGCATCATGGCATGAGTTTGTCAAAAAATATACTAATTTGATACTTTATTTTTTATTTTTTATGAGTAATATGCTAACTAGTATATTCATCTTCATATGGAGAAGTATTAACATCAAAAGTCCTACCTCAATCACACCAAGTGTTTGGGGGAGCAAACATTTCCAGTTACATGATGATCCCTAACTCAAGAGACAAGGTTATATGCTGCACTATTACATTCTATAGGTGCATAATTGAATTGCCAATGTCAATGTATATTGTATCCTATGCTATAGGAGTTGTTTAGCTTCTTCAATATATCTGCCACCCTGCCATTGTACTTATATTATATATATATATATATATATATATATGTATGTATGTATTCTGGATGGCCTTTAACAACAAGTATGGCAGCCAATGCGTCACCTTCATATTAAAATGAGCAGCCATGCGATCGCGAAATCATAGCAATATACTAATTTGATACAATTAAATAAACTATAGGGAAAATCCACATATTCTTACTAACAAAATAAAATTACTTACAATACATATTTAATAAATATAAGATGAAATTTATAAACATTGGAAAAAGAAATTAAAAGATAAAACTCCCCAAAAATATTGAAATTATCCGAACATAATTTCTTTATTAAATATTATAAAAAGACTTGAAAAGTTATTCTAAAAACTCTAAAAACTATATTAATATGAAGATAATAATAAAAGAAAGAAATTGCAAAAGAAATGGAGAAGATTTTAGCTAAATTGATGAATAAATAATTAAAACAAGCTAACTATTTATATGCATAAAAACCAAGGGCAAAATGGTCATTTTGCGCCCACAATCCTTGAAATTGCAACTGGTGGCTAGACTTCCCCATGCATTGCCACTTGTTGCGTCCTCATTAGGCAGCGTTGCGGCTTCTAAAAGCGCTATTTGGCACGCCTAACTTGAGATGACAACGTATTTCCAAAATGCAGTGTTCCTTTTTTTTTTTTAGTTTTATTCAACCCAAAACGACAAAGTTTTGGGCGATGCTAACGCACGCCTTTTCTATCACGTGTTGTCGCCAGATTCGCGCGATGGTGTTGATTGGGCAGATGACGTGGCTTCTTCTGGTTGTGCTCAGTCATCTTGTGACTTGGATTTTTTTTTTTTACTTCTCAAACATTTATTTTTCTTCTTTTTATCTTGAAAATGAACTAAAATACATTGAAATACTTACAAACAAAGAAATAGAAAGAAAATGTGAAATATATCCATTAAATAACAAAATTAACCGATTTTTAAACAAAATATAGTCAATAAATAATATAAAAATTAGTTAGTTTATGAGCATATTAATTATACTACTACTCATATACATGTATTATCCTAATTAATACATGTATAACAATATTTTTTTCATAAGTATTGTACTTACTATTCCCCTTTCTATAATTTGATCTTATTGTTTAAAACCATCTTAAACTAATGTTAATTAATAATTGGCCTAATATATGAGTATACGTACATATTCCTTATTTGATTATTTGTACGGTTTCATTGAAACCCTTATTAATCGACTCTCATAGTCTAGGGTTTTATGTTATTGAGCTATATATTTTTCTTAGTCAAACAATGATATTAGTGGTATGAAATTCAGGACGTCACATTAATAATATGTAACTATTTTAAATTAAGAACATTATTGCAAGAAATTTAAATGAAATATATATTTATTTTAAGGAAATTAACATTCAATTTTATAAAAACCAAAATATAATTTAAAAACTATGAATTGTAAGTAATTAAGAATAGGATTAACGGTAACATGATATATTATTTATTAAGATGAAATGTTTATTAGATAATGTGTTATTCCTTCTGCCCCTTTTATAGATCATTAGAAAAATATTTACATAGACTAAGGAGATATTTCTTTCCCTAATATATACTTATTATTTTGCGATCAAAATAAGAAAAATGAAAGAGAAGAGATAATAATAATAATAAAGAGGAGATATGAGATATAATAACATATAAGAACAAGTTTGGAAACAAATGGTAAAATATTCCTACTTTTACAATAATTTCAATAAGATAATAAAGTGTTATAATAATTTTAATATAACTTTTACAATTAAACCCTTTTTATTTGAAAAACAATTATGCACATGTAATTGAATATCATTTACAAGTTTAACATTAATATTCAAAGCTAACAAAATGTGATTGTGAAAAACATAAAACCTTTAATAAAAAATTTATTTTTGAAAACATACTATTAATATAATGAAAAGATAACAACAAAGTTACTATGTAAATAAAAATATATTTTTAGATTCTCAACAGAACTTATAAACTTGTAAACTCACATACGATCCACTAATAATGAATATATTGGTCGATTTGAGTCAAATGGACTTTTAGACTTGTAATGTTATGCTTGGGATTTGACTACAATCAAATGATAGAAATATAAAAAATATTTCAAAAGTTTAAATTAATAATGAATTATAAACGATACTACTGGAATAAAACATTAGTCATGATATCTCTTCTTTTTCTTTAAAAGAGATTATATCTATGAGCTTTTTACTTTCCGTTTTTGATAATATCTCGTAATCCTTTATCATCAATGTTCATAACTTTTCAATACAAGTTAACACATGTTGATACATTTTCAATAAAGTATTTGGGTAGAAAAGTAATAAACAAGGCTAATTATCAAATAATTTAAATGGTAATAAATCATTTATACATGTTGGTTCAAAATAGAACCGATGAATACATATATGTATGGTTCGTTCAAAAAAACTCTAACTATCAAATAAGACCTTATGTCATCCTCAAATCAATCAAGATCTTATTTAAATTTTGCCTCAAACATGTGAAAAAACAAGTTTTAGTGTGTAGATAGTAACTTTAAATGTACTAAAACACACAATAAACTTATATTATCATCAATCCACAATACTAATATTTTTAACATAAGGTCATATTAGTTACATTAGTTAAATAAGAATATTTTTGACAAATTACTAAGATATTCAATTGATTTATTCAAAAAAAATTTATAGAAAGGGGTACAATTATAAAATGACTGAAAAATTTAATACAAAATTACCTAACATCTTAAAAAGTTATAATACATACATGATTTATTCAACAACACAACAAATCATCAAAACCAATGTTTTTAAAGGTGCGGATAAAAAATCAAATGAGTTTAATCACCTGACTATTTACTCAAACCATCCCCCACACTTGGGAATTACATTGTCCTCAATGTAAAAACACACAGTTTTAAAAACAACAACACTATTGCACATCTTTTAACAAAAAGAAAAAGATAGCACACATTTATTTAAAAATAAAAATTTACAACTTTAACTTTAAGTTCACTGAATCTCTTTTTCGTTTATTATCGAAAATTGACCAGTTAATTGGAAGTACTTCTAGATTTGTCTCGAGTACAAAAGTTACTAATTCATCCAATAGCTCATTGATCGTTGGTGCAGATACAATTATTTTTCGTGCAATTGGTGATATTATGTATAACCGCTATGTTAAGAAATGCTAAAAAACCATCAAAATAGTGATCAACATTTAAAAGACTAATTGGTTTAGTATGCAGAAATAAACAAATAAAAACTAGTTGTGATTGTGGCTCACATCTTTCTCTCGTTTTATGTGCAATAACGGTTTTAAAACACCTTCTATGAGTTGGGGGTATGCTATTCATCTAACTTTCTTAAAAAATAGCAAACATGATTGTTTAAATTCATAACCGAAAACTGTATTAGAGTTGTTCAATTTTAAATTATTTCCATAACCCGAGAATTTTCATTCGAATGTATCCACTAAAATGTGAATCAAGAGTTAGTTCGGTATCATCTAATGACTTGATGTACTCATAAATTAACTGATTCTTATGCTATTTAATAACTATATTTTGTTTAAAAATCGATTAATTATATTATTTAATAGATATATTTCACGTTTCCCTTCTATTTCTTTGTTTGTAAGTTTTCCAGTGTATTTTAGTTCATTATGGAGATAAAAAGAATAAGAAGAAATGTTGGAGAAGTAAAAAAAAAACCCACATGACGCAATAAGAAAATGACACATGGTGCAATCAGAAAAGGACAAGTGGCATTTTTAGAAGCCGCAATGTGGACCAATGAGGACACGACCTATGGAAAAATTTGGAGAAATTAGGCCACCAACTAAATTTTCAAGACTTTGGGGTATGAAATGACCATTTTGCCCCTAATTTTTGTGTCTATAAATATGAAGCTTATTTTTATCATTTCAACACCAATTTAGGTCCAATCTTCTCCATTTATTTTGCAATTTCTTTCTTTAATTATTATCTTCATCTTAGTATATTTTTCATAATTTTTAGAATAATATTTCAAGGCTTTTTGTAATATTTAGTAAAAAAATTATGTCTAGATAATTTTAATATTTTTGGGGAGTTTATCTTTCAAATTTTCTTTCCAATATTTATAAATTCCATCTTATATTTATTAAATATGTATTGTGAGTAATTTCCTTTTGTTAGTAAAAATATATGTTAAGTTATTAATAAATGAGATTATGAGATAATTTTCTTTGTACTTAATTTCTATTTGGATTTATTTAACTGGACTTATGGTCGGTTTATTTGCCTAGTCTTTATTTATTTTGTTTTATGCACTTTAAATATCGAAAATGGATGGTCAAGACATCTAATTAGTTTAATTTAATTTTATGTCTTTTATTTTCTTTATTATGGAAGGCCGAGCTTCCTAACTAATTTAATTTATTTTTATTTCTTTAATTCCTTTTTATGGAATGCCGAGCCTCAATACTTTTAGTTTAATTTATTTAAATGGCTAGCTGAATCGCCTAATTTGTTTAGTTAATATAAATCTAATCTTTCTTTATATATATATATATATATATATATTTGTGTATTTAATATACATGTATATAAATATATATTAATTGAGTATTTATATAATTCCTGTTTTAACCAATATAATTGTGTGAATTAATTGGATTGACAATCTAATTAATGAATGTGATTATGTAGCTAGAATTATTAACCTTGAGTCCAGCCGATAATGGTTTTATTGTCCCTAAGCACATAAACTAATCTCTCTCTCTCTCTCTTCTTGGGAAGATGAGAGATTGTTAGCAATAATCATATGCAAAGCAATACATTCACTTAATTATGCACATTTTAAATGAGAAGGTAAAGATTTAAACTCAAGTGACATGGGGTAAACAACATATGGTAGGATTTTATCATGAGAGCTAGGTAATACAATTTTTGAATTACTAATAGAACATGCAAATAAATCATTGACAGCTTGTTTAAGTTTATTGTCACATTTCACAAATAAAGTGTCAATAATATTTTTATCTATGTTTAAGTTTATAATTGATTGCATCATTTCAATGTACCTCAGATCATATATATCTTCAACAAGGGGATCAATTATATCCACAACAGGAACTGTAGAACAATAATCAAAAGGATACTTCATGGGATCAAATATGTTAAATGAAATTTTATCACCATCAAATTTCATAGATAAAGTACATTCATTTACATCAATTTTAGTTCTAGAAGTTTTGAGAAATGATTTGCCTAACTAAATAGGTGACTGAGATGAACAAGTATTTTGATTATCATCAGTTTTTAAGATGTAAAAATCTACATGAAATACCAAATCATTGACTTTTACCAATACATCTTCTATTACTCCTTCTAGATATGCCATAGACATGTCACCTAACTTAATAACAATTCTAATAGGCTTCATTGGTCCCAAATTTAAGGAAAATTATAAATTGTATAAGACATGACATTAATAGAGACTCCTAAATCTAGCATACAACCTGATATTATTTTATCACCTATTGTACAAGGGATAACAAACATACTTAGATCGTTTTTCTTTAGAAGAAGTTTCTATTAGATAACAGCAGACACACATTCCCCCACAATGATTCTTTCATTACTTTTAAGTTTCTTTTTGTTGGAAAAAAGTTCTTTTAGAAACTTAGCATAACGAGGAATTTGTCTTATTGCATGCAAAAACGGAATGTTGACTTCAACTTTCTTGAAAATTTCAAGAACATCTTTCTTGAAGAAGAAGAAAGATAGAGTTACCCTGGAAGAAGAAGATTCTCCCACCTGAGGAATTTTGTCAAAAGATGTTGAGCTATGAATAGGTGTTTTTCCTGTGTCTTTCATCTCCTCTGGCTTGTTAGATTCTTCCAACACTTTACCACTTTTCAATGTTACGACTCTAGCATTCTCTCTGGGATTTAGTGGTTGTGACGAAAGTTTGTTGAAAAGCTAGGTTTTCAATTAACCGAGCTCATAAGTCATTTGTCCTACTTGATTCTCCAAATTGTGAATGCTAAACTTTGTATCCTTTTGGAAGGCCATGGTATCTCTATGAATGGATATAGAGCTTGAAGCAAGAGATTTTACTATATCCTCTAAAGACATATTAGGTTGTTGGTTTTGAGGAGGATGAAGAGGATTTTGGTGTTGGTTAGAAACAAAGCCTGATGGGTTCATAGGTGTCCTAGCCCCTTGGTTACTCTATCTGAAAATAGGATAATCTCTCCACCCTTCATTGTAAGTGTTGGAGAATAGATTGTTTCTTCTCTGAGACTGGTTTTAAAAATTACCCATGTCATTGGCTTGTTCCTCTTGAAAGATAGTAGGACAAGAATCTGTAGGGTGGTCATTGCCTAAACAAATTCTACATGCTTTTACTAGTGCATTGATTATTTTTTCAACTAAATTGGTAAGATGATTTAATATTTGCTCAATTTATGTAGATGATGATGATGATTGTGATGTATCTACTTCATTAACTTTCCTGACAGTATCATTCCTGGTGTGAAAAAATTGTGATTTAGAAGTCATGTTAGCAATTAATTCACGTGAAGCTTATGGAGTTTTATCTGAAAGAGCATCATCACTAGTGGCATCAATTGTCATCCTGTCATACGAAATCAATCCATTATACAATATTGAATTAATAATGTTTTGAGTATTTGATAATAATGACAACTAGTACATAATCTTTTAAATATTTCTTAATATTCATACAATGTTTCTCCAGTTTGTTGTCTTATGCCACTTATATCTTTATAGCTTGTTGTGGTTCTAGATGTAAGATAATATTTAGCAAGAAAAATTCTTTGCATACTAGTCCAATCTTAAATTGATATAGAATGAAAATCATATAACAAATCTTTTGCACTCTTTTGTAAATTAAAAGGGAAATAACGCAATTTGATAACTTCATCTTTTGTGCATTATTGGTTTAAATTAGTATAAACAACATGAAATTGTTTTTATATGCCTAAGTGAATCTTCTCAAGATAATCCATTAAAAGCATGCAAACATTGTATAAAACCAGTATGCATTTTAAAATTAGCATCAATTTGAAGAAAAATAATGCATAATGGTTGTTAACTCTTCAATTAAAACTATTTATTAGAAAAGTTGTGGGGGTTTTAGTATTTTGATAACAAGAAAATAATAATAATAAAAAGAAATATTTTTGAGTTTTTGGATTTGTAATCAAAATTAAAAAAAAAATTGGAATACAAATGATATAAAAAGTGTTAGCAACGAACTAGTATCAAGTTATATTTTACAAATGATTAATCATATATAAAGACACTATTAAGTAATTGATTTTAGAATCCTAATCAGCTCATATAGATTCATATCCTTACAAATTAGATAAATTCCGATTAGCTCAGACACATTAATATCTAATTTAGTTAAACACCACTACCAACCAACATGTATAGAATGCTCAATCAAATTGGATTAAGTAAATAAGACATCACCAACATTAAATTGTATATAACAATTAACTTAATTATATACAATTTAAATTATATAATTTCGCTACTAATTTAATTAAGTCATTAATAGCTACAACTCAATTAAAATAGTAGATGTTACTTGAATCATTGAGACAATATTAATAATCCTAGCTATATAATCACATTTATTAAATATATTGTCAATTCAATTAATTCACACAATTATATTAATTAAAACAAGAAAAATATAAATACTAAATTAACTAAATTAATATATATATATATATATATATATAAAGAAAGATTTGATTTATATTAACTAGAAAAATTAGGTGTTTCAATCAGTCATTTAAATAAATTAAACTAAAAGTATGGAGGTTCGGTTTTCTATAAAAAGAAATTAAACTAGTTAGGAGGCTCATCCTTCCATAAAAAAAGAAAATAAAAGACATAAAATGAAATTAAGCCACATAGATGGCTCGACCTTCCATTTGTGACATTTAAAGTGCATAAATTTAAAATAATAAATATTATGCGGGTAAATCGACCATAAGTCCAGTTAATTAAATCCAAATAAAATTAAGTGCAAAGAAAATTATCTCATAATATTATTTATTAATAAATTAACACATATCCTTGCTAACAAAATAAAATTACTCACAATACATATTTAATAAATATAAGATAAAATTTATAAACATTGGAAAAAAAATTAAAAGATAAAACTCTCAAAAAATATTGAAATTATCTGGACATAATTTCTTTTCTAAATATTACAAAATACTTGAAAACTTATCATAAAAATTATGAAAACTATATTAATATGAATATAATAATAAAAGAAATAAATTGCAAAAGAAATAGAGAAGATTTGAGCTAAATTGGTAAAGAAATGCTAAAAACAAGCTATCAATTTATAGACACTGAAAGCCTTAAAGCTTTTAATATCTTAATTTTGATTAAATGACAAACATTGATTAGTGATGATCTTTTAGGATTCATATATCTAATCCTTGCAAGATCAAAGTTTCAAATCTTCAGGAAAGAGCTTTTGATGTCAAGCCTTGAAGATAAGCGTTTCTGGATTAGATAGGATCTAGAGGTGTAGCTTTAATTCTTTATTTATCTTTGGTTATCTCTAGGTCTATCCCTTTGAGTAATGAGTTCTATAGGTTGCTCAATAAGAGTGAAATGATTTTCAAAATGCATTTCATTTAGATAAAACATGAGTTGGGTATTTGAAATGATTTTCAAAATACATGCACATACTTCAAAATTCATAAAATATAGTTTGCAAACTCTTAGAGTTGTTTGGGAACTTGTTCTGCATAGTTTTAATGCATTTGTGGTCGACCTGACAAAAGTGTGGACGACCACAAATCATGCGGTCGACCAGACTTCTCAGAGTATCGTCCGCAGGCTGTCCAGAGTTCTCTGGAACACTTGCGGATGATGGAGCGGTCGACCGGACTTCTGAGCTCATCGTCCGCAGGCTGTCCAGAGTTCTCTGGAACATTTGCGGATGATGGTAAGGACGACCCTCTTGATTTGCGGTCGACCGCACTTCTCTTGAGTGGGATTCAAACAGCCATTTTTATGACCGTTGGTGCATACATATAAATACCCAATCGTTTAAACAACTCATATTAATTACTTTTTGAGCAAAAATCTGATCCTAACACTTCATAGAACCTCTGGAGATTATTTTGAAACCAAATCTTAACATTCATATTGTGAAATTCATCAAAGTGAGATTTATACAAAATCATTGGGGTTCTTGAGCAACTTACAAGAAAACATTACTCAAAGAGGTATTTATGCTTTACATTGATATATCTTCACATTAAGGTGATTTCATATATCAAACTCTTCTTATTCATATCTTGATTGATTTGTTCAAGGTTGCATTGAGCTTAAAACTCTAAGGGTTAGAGTGAGCCTTGAACCATAGAAAACTGTGTTTGTGTTAAGAGCTTCTTTTTCATTAATTGTTGTAATAGAGAAAGGTGTGTAGACAAGGTTATATTGTAAAACTCAAAGTGTTGAGTGAACCTTGGTTGGTTAAGAGGTTTATGTTGTAAAACCCTAAGGGAATTGGGTGAGCCTCTATTGTATTCTCTCTTACTATATTAGTGAAAGGTTTTGTGAAATCCTTGAGTAGATAGCTCAAGGTAGTGGATTAGGTTTTGTTGGATAAACCGAACCACTATAAATCTTTGTGTTCATTGCTTCTTTTCTTGAACTCATCTTTTCATACTTTGGTTGAACACCAAGTGTTTGATATTTGTTATCTTAGAAAGCTTGTTTAATTTAAATAAGGAAAAATCGGTTAAAACCTAATTCACCCCCCCTCTTAGGTTTTTCAGACACAAAAACCAAAGTCGCGCCTCTTGTCACATCCTCATTGAATCGTGCCACAACTTCTAGAAACGACACTTGTTGCGCATGACTTGAGGTGCTTTTTTTTTTATTCGGCCTAAAATGACGGTGTTTTGGATGATGCTGACGTTCGCCTCTTTTGCCATGTATTGTCGCTCGGTTCGCGCGATGGTGTTGACTAGGCAGATGACGTGACTTCTTTTGATTGTTCCAAGTCATGTCATCTACTAGTGTGAATTTTCTTTTACTTCCTCAATATTTCTTCTTCTTTTTTTATCTTCAAAATGAGTTAAAATATACTAAAATACTTACAAACAGATAAATAGAAAGAAAATGTGAAATGTATAAATTAAATAACACAATTAACTGATTTTTAAATAAAATATAGTCATTAAATAGCATAAAATTAGTTAATTTATGAGTAAATAAATTATATTATTACTTATATACATGTATTATCCTAATTAATACATGTATAACAATATTTTTCATGACTATTGTATTTACTATTTCCGTTTCTATAATTTGATCCTATTGTTTAAAATCATCTTAAACTAATGTTCATTAATAATTGGCCTAATATATGAGTATACGTATGTATTCCTTATTCGATCATTTGTACGGTTTCATTAAAACCTAATTTAATCGACTCTCATAGTCTAAGGTTTTATGTTATCGATATATATATATATATATATATATATATTTCTTAGTCAAACAATTATATTAGTGGTAAAAAAGTCGGGATGCTACATTAATAATATGTAATTGTCTAAAATTTAAAAAATTATTAAAAGAAATTTAAATGAAAAAATATATATTTATTTTAAGAAAATTAACATTTAATTTTATAAAATTGAAAATATAATTTAAAAACTATGAACTGTAGGCAATTAAAAATAGGATTAATGGTAACATGATATATTATTTATTAAGATGAAAGGTTTATTAAATACATAATGTCATATTTGCTTCAAGATTTCGAGCATGATTTACTAAATACAAGAGCTGAATTTAATTTTAGATAATGTGTTACTCCATCTGTCCCTTCTTATAGATCATTAGAAAAATATTTACATAGACTAAAGAGATATTTCTTTCCCTAATATATACTTATTTATTTTGTTGTCAAAATAATAAAAATGAAAGATAAGAGATAATAATAATATAAAGAAGAGATTTGAGATATAATGATAGATAAGAACAATTATGGAAACAAATGGTAAAATATTCCTTTAAAATCATAAAAGAACTCAAGCCATAAAACAACTCAAGCCATAAATCATCCTCTATTTTATTATTATTTATCTCTCTCTCACATCTTTCTAATTCATAATTTAGAATAAATAAGGACATGTTAGAAGAAAAAATATCTCTTTTGGTATGTGTGAATATTCTTCCAATAACTTGTAAAAAGAGAGAGCTAATATTAAATAAAGTCATGTGAGAGAAGACATAAAAGATAAATAAGAAAAATATAACATATTCTTAATAAAATCGTAAAATGACTTATAATTAATATATAAAAAAATAACTATTTAAAAAAAATATGGAGTATGTTACGCCAAGTATATGCACAACTCATTATAAATATTTAATTAAGAGCATATTTGAAACTTTACACAAGAAAATTAATTATTTCTATCATTTTAATATTTATATATATACATTATTTGACTAAAAGAGACTATCTATTTATACAACTTTACACAAAAGACTTAATTATTTCTATCATTTTAATATTTATATATATACATTATATGACTAAAAGAGACTATCTATTTTGTATAAGAGAAAGTGTTATGTTATTTCTAATAAATTGGGTGTCCTTGCAACTCCTCAATCATAATAAAAACAACTCGAAAATATCAATAGAAATTCAATGACCTGAACTCTACTCACCAAAGCCCTACTAAAAAGGGATAAATCTACATTCTTTAAGGGGCAACCTTGTACTTATATATGAGCGTGACATAATTCTCCAAATAGAATACCAAAGCATGCAAACAAAAATCAAGTATTTCACAAAAAGTACAAGGGCAAAATGGTACTTTCAATACCTTTCCATTATTTGACGTAAGTGACGACATATGAAGCTGGACTGCAAGAAACCCTAACCAAAAGATCAAAAGCATCATCTCATCATGTATAGTTTCACTATTTCCACTCTCTATTCCATGTATGCCATGTTATAGATGCACACATACATTCATGGCATGCTGACATATTTTACATGGACATGTTCCACATATACGTACAGACCAGTATATATTGTATATAACGTAAGATTTTGCAAAACGGAGTTGCATGCTCACTATTGAGTCACGTGTTACGTCCGACCGACGGAAAAAGCACCGTTAAGTTAATACTGGAATAGTGGAATTGGCTAGTAATTAGATTAAATACTTTGGATAGTAATAATTATGCTAAACTCTTCAGGGAAATTGGTTTATTTAGCACAAAGATTATTTAGATCTGGTAATTAATAGGCTTAATCTTCAATTTCAATTTTTAAGATATTCAGTATTTTTACTTTAGTGATTAAGGTATTTTCGTCAATTAAAATGTTAAGTAATAAATAATTTTTTAAAAAAATACATTTAAAAACAATTTCATATTTCATTTAGGGGAAATAATTTACATATTTAAGTTGGGCATTAAATTTGCATTTTTTTAAAGAGAAATTTATTTTTTTAATGGACCCTGCATTTTTTTTAAAAATAATTATATCTTTAAGTTGGGTATAAAATTGCATTTTTTTAAGATAAAAAGAATAACAAGAGAAAAATAAAAAGAAAAATTTCATTTTTTTCCTCTTTCAATAATGTCCTTTTCTTTAATGGACCTTTTTTAAAAAAAAGAAATACATCTATTTTTTTAAGAGGAAAAATTACATCTTTAAGTTGAGTATTAAAGTTGCATTTTTAAAAAATGATGCTTTAATGTCCAATTTAAAGATGTGATTGTTTAAAAAAAAGTATTTTTTAAAAATTAGATATTTTTTAAGGATGAATAAAATACATCTTTAAGATGAGCATTAAAGTTGTATTTTTTTAATTTGCTACAGTAAAGTACCGAAAATGTCCCAAAAAAGGGAGAAAATATAACCTTATTTGATCATTAAATTTAATCCAAAATATGACGAAAGTTTAAGTCACAAAAAAAAAGTTAATTATGGAATTTTAATGTTTGAAAATAATAATTTTGGACTTACTTTAGCAAAATTAAATAGTTTGGAGACTTATATCACCTGTTTGCCAATGGAAGTACCATAATAACTAATAACAAAAAGTTAGCAAGTTTTAAAATTAAAATTAAAAATTATGTGTTTTAATCATCAAATTTTAAAAAAGTTGTGTGCTAAATATGTTAAATTTTTAATGGGTTGACCGAAATGCCCTTGAAAATTTTGATGGTTAACGACTATAACGTTTTTATTGACGGAAGTACTTTAATTACAAAAGTAAAAAAGTTTGGGTGTTTTAAAAATTGAAATTAAAGATTATGTGTCTTAATTATCATACCTAAATAGTTTATATGTTAAATAAGTCAATTTGCTTAGACTCTTCTATAAATTGAAAATAATTTTTTAAAAGCACCAATTATAAAAATAGATTTATGTTCATTAAAATAAGTAATTTTTTAGCAACTTTTATAGTTTATTTCAAAGAAATACTGCGTTCATTTTAAAGTATTGATGTACTAATAAATTAACTTATTTTTATATTATTTAATGATTATATTTTGTTTATAAATTGGTTAATTATGTTATTTAATGGATATATTTCACGTTTCTCTTTATTTGTTTGTAAGTTTTTCAGTGTATTTTAGTTCATTATGGAGATAAAAAGAAGAAGAAGAAATGTTGGAGAAGTAAAAAAAAAATCTGTAGACCAATGAAGACCAATTAGGACACTACTAGTTTCTCCTTAATTTAGCTACAATCTTCTCTATTTCTTTTGCAATTTCTATCTTTAATTATTATTTTCATCTTAGTATATTTTTCATAATTTTTAGAATAATATTTCAAGGCTTTTTGTAATATTTAGTAAAAAATATTCTAGATAATTTCAATATTTTCGGGGAATTTATCTTTCAAATTTTCTTTCCAATATTTATAAATTCCATCTTATATTTATTAAATATGTATTGTGAGTAATTTCCTTTTGTTAGTAAAAATATATGTTAAGTTATTAATAAATGAGATTATGAGATAATTTTCTTTGTACTTAATTTCTATTTGAATTTATTTAACTAGGACTTATGGTCGGTTTATCTGCCTAGTCTTTATTTATTTTGTTTTATGCACTTTAAATATCGCAAATGGATGATCAAGCCATCTCATTAGTTTAATTTAATTTTATGTCTTTTATTTTCTTTATTATGGAAGGCCGAGCTTCCTAACTAATTTAATTTATTTTTATTTCTTTAATTCCTTTTTATGGAATGTCGAGCCTCAATACTTTTAGTTTAATTTATTTAAATGGCTAGCTGAATCGCCTAATTTGTTTAGTTAATATAAATGTAATCTTTCTTTATATATATATATATATTTGTGTATTTAATATACATATATATAAATATATATTAATTGAGTATTTATATAATTCTTGTTTTAACCAATATAATTGTGTGAATTAATTGGATTGACAATTTAGTTAATGAATGTGATTATGTAGCTAGAATTATTAATCTTGTATTAATGATTCAAGTAATATCTACTAGTTTAATTGAGTTACAAGCTCTTAACTCAATTAAATTAGTAGCGGAATTATATAATTTAAATTGTATATAATTAAGCTAATTTTTATATACAATTTAATATTTGTGATGCCTTATTTGTTTAATACAATTTGATTGAGCATCCTATACACATTGGTTGGTAGTGATGTTTAATTAAATTAGAGATTAATATGTCTAAGCTGATCGGGATTCTAAAACCAATTACTTAATAATGTATTTATCTATGATTAATCCCATGAAAAAAATAACTTGATATTAGTTTTTTGCTAACGCCTTTTTATATCATTTGTATTCCAAATTATTTTTTAATTCTATTAACAAATCCAAAAATCCCCAAAACCTTTTCCGATTAATGATTTTAATTTAAGAGTTAGACAAATTTCTGTGGATTCGATCCCTACTTTCTCTATCTATATAGGAATTGTTAGGTTTAAATTTGAGAGCCGTATGACACATTCTTTTTTAGAAATTTGATAATCATTTATTGTGTTTTTCCGCTATTATCTTTGCTTTTTTACTTCAATTTTTTTAAGTGAACACTCACTAAGTAATTGGACTAAAAAATATACTTTTATTTTTTTGAATGTGTATTTATTTTAGATCAATTTTGTTGAGATCTATTTTAGATTTTTTTTTTGCATATTTCTAATTTTAGTTTTAAGAAATTAAACATGGATTCTTGAGAAAGTTATCTTAAAGATACTTTTAAAATAAATTTTAGTTAGGGTTAAGAATAACATTATTTTAATAAACTAATAATACTTTATTTCAAAACACAAGTCTTTAACAATTTTAAAAAGTCCCAATAATTGAGTGCATGAACATAGTTTAACCTAACATGGTTAGAAAGAATAAAATAAATGGTTATATTGATTTTGAACTAAATGGAGACAAAATTAAAAACAATTTATCTTAAGTAATAAAAGGGCTTTAATTCATTATGATTAAATAAGTAACAACATGTTAGATTTAAAATACTTGACAAAATGACTATTTATATCTCGCATTCCTCGTGAGCGACATGACTTTTTTTAGAAGTATTTTCGGTTGTTTTAGTTGACAAAAAAGAAAAACAAAATGTTGTTAAAATATTGTACATATGCTTATAGTTAGACCATGATTCTGAGTGGTTCTGAAGAAGAATATCTCTATTATATAAAATCGTTTTCCTAATCAACTTTACTGAAAAACTTCACTTCTTTTCAATCGTTTATTTTGATGAATTCATGACGTTGACTTCATGCTTTGTGTGACGTAGCTAATTGAGCCGACTATAATGGTAAATCAAAGTCACTTGTTTGGTTTTTGTTTATGGTATGAAAAAACACTCTAAGCTAAAATTTCCTCTAAATAAGTGTCTGAACAACTTAGAATTGAGCTTGATTTAGTTTCACCATGAGCTGCAATACTAGCTATACTATCAATGACAATGGTAATGATTGGGGTTTCAAGGGGTGTGGTACTATATAGATTTAGAGTTATGATATATAAAATTTTCAAATTTTCTTTTATGTCTCATTATGGGATAAGATTTTTTAAAAATTACAAGTTAAACATTTCACTGGTTAATAGTTCATTATTGATTCAAAGGCATAATATTCTTTTTGTTTTTTTTTTTTCCCATTTTGGGAGGTTTTCTGCACAGCCCATCTCTTATGGGACCCAATCTTCGGTCCAGTCCAATGCCCAGTTCCTGGTTTTAATTCCTTTAGTTCTGTGTAGTGCATAGTAGTACAATGTTCAATTGTCCGGTCCAGCGGACTGTTTCATTTTGGTCTAGTCCAATTCTTCATTGATCCAAATGCTAAGATTCAGATCTAATTTGTAATGGATCCAAGTTCTTCGGGCTTCATTCTATGATAATATCCGGTCCATGTGGTACCCAGCCTTAATGCTGGTGGATGGTATTCAAAGCTAGTGTTTGGTCCTTAATTAATTTTTTTGTATTCTAAATTACAATGGAAGAATCTAATAATTTAGATAGAATCTAGAAGAAATTAAAAGTAATCATAAAAATTAAAATGATATAAGAAAAAAAAATCAAGAACTAAATAAAAAATAATTTCGGTTATTGTAATCTAGATTATGCATTTGATGTTTAGTTACCGATTATTATAAATAAATTCTTTTGATAAAACAAATGATTATTGTATAAATGCCTATCATGGGTCAAATTTCTTTAAATAGACCTCATCAATGTAAAGTAATTTTAATCATAATGCAGAATATACATGAACTGTTTAATAAAATTAGTTTGCATCAGATGCGCGCGTAATGAACGTCCGAGATTGCATCGTAGTAAAGCTAATAAGATCATGACATGTGGCAAAACACTCAGCTTGCACTCACCGTTGGATCAAATGCACGTGGATGTTTGAGATCATGCCACATGTCCTACTGAGTTTTTAGTGTATTTAAGTTCATTTTGAAGATAAGAAAGAATAAGAAAAACATTATGATGAACAATACTACCACTAATGATTTTGTCACTGCTTAAGACATGAACAGTAACCGTCGGAGATCAACAGTTAATCGTGCTATATTGTCTGTCAACAGTCATCTACTATTCATTGTAAAATAACTATTTTGCGAATAGACATTTCCCTATAAACACCTTAGCTTCCTTTCTCATTTTAACAATCAATTTAGTTCCAATATTCTTCATTTCTTTGCAATTTCTTTCCCTAAATGTTTTCTTTATAGAAATATAGTTTTTAGAAATTTTAGAACAACTTTTAAAATGTTTTTGTAATGAATACAAAGGAAATGCTATCCGAATACATTCATTATTCTAGGGGAGTCTTTCTTTCAAGTTTTCTTTCCAATTTATATATATTTCTATTAAATATGTATTGTGAGTAGTTAACTTTTGTTAGCAATGACACGTGTTAAGTTATAAATAAGTAAGATTATGAGATAATTTTCTTTGTACTTAATTTTTGTTTGGATTTAATTAACTGGACTTATGGTCGGTTTATCCGTCTAGTATTTATTTTATCATATAATGGTGGGTAAAAACCGCCAATTTTACTTATTGCAAGTTTAATATCACAAATGACTGGTTGAACTTGTCTAATTAGTTTAATTTATTTTTATGTCTTTAATATATCTTTATAGAAGGCTGAACATCCATATTTGTAGATTAATTTTTTTAAATGGCAGGTTGAATCACCTAATTAATTTACTTAATATAATCCTTTCATCTGTATAAAAATATGTATTTGTGTATTTATTTAATATACATATATATAATTGAATATTTATAAAATTCATGTTTTTAATTAATATAATTGTGTGAATTAATTGAATTGATAATCTAGTTAATATATATGTTTATATAGCTAGGATGATTGATCTTGTATTAATGATTCAAATAGCATCTAATAGTTTAATTGAGTTACAACTCTTTGCTAAAGTTGTTACTCCCGAAAGAATAACAATTTATGTAAAACAAATTAAAATATTTTCCAGTATGTACGCTTATTTTTTTATAAAAAATTACGTTGGTATTTTGTCACTATTCTATCTATGTGTTTATTTTTTAAAAAATAAACAAAAATCCCGTCAGTATTTAGTCGCTATGTTTATTTTTTTTAAAGAAAGAAAAATTCCGTCGATAAAAAAATTACTGACTAAAAGCGGGGAATTGATAATCCATCTATAACAAAATGGAAAATATCGACAGATATTTTCCGTCATGTAATCTGTCGATAAAAAATAAAAATACCTACAAAATTAGTTTTGTAACTAATTTCCATTGCTAATAGAGCATTTTTTGTAGCTTTGTATGGTAGAAAATGTCGATTTCCATTTTACTGGGAAGAAACGGGAGTTAAACAAACATTAAGGCTTGAGAAAATTATAGCTATGGATAAAGCCTTTCAAGTGGTGAATATTGTTAAAAAAGAATGAAAATAGCTCAAATAAGGCAAAAGAGTTATGCGGGATAAACGAAGGAGGCATTTGGAGTTTGAAGTTGGAAATAGAGTATTTTTAAAGCTTGCTCCCATGAGAAAAGTTGGAAGACTAGAGAAGAAAGGAAAATTGAATTCTAGATATCTTGGACCTTTTGAGATCAAGAAAAGAGTGAGTACTGTGGCATATCAATTGGATTTACCATATAAATTGTATTGCATGTTGTGTTCCATGTTTCTCAACTAAAGAAGTATCATCCATCACCAAATAATGTATTCAATGAGGAACCATTGGAACTCATGCCAACTCTAAGATATGAAGAGAAAACCATTAGAATTCTAGAGTGGGATAAGAAACAACTCCAAATTTGCAAGATATACCTATGATCAAGGTGTTGTGGAAGTATCATGGGGTAGAAAAAGCTACATGGGAACTAGAAAACGATATGAGACAAAAATACCCCATTGGAATTTTTGAAATTAGGCAAAAGGCTAAAAAATGCCATTCTGGCAACTTTGTGGATGATAGATGGTCATCCGGTTAACTGCAAGATCATTCGCTAGATGACCAGAGAGCACCAAAAACTTTAGGATGAACTTCTGGTCATTTGTAAATCAGTTGCGATTGACCAAAAGTTGTTACTTATGTATTTTCAATATTTTAAAACACCAATATTGATTCCAATAAATCATACAAGTGATAGTATTGAACTAATATATGTTTTCAAAGAAATTTGTGCTTTGAAATTAAGGTATATAAAGCTTTTAGGCTTTAAATCCTTATACAAAAGAGTGTGGACCTTCCATAAGCTTGTAAGCTTGGTCTCAATTGATTGTTTTCTATAGTATAATGGTATTACGAAAGAATTTTATGTAGTTACTTTTGAAAGAGTTTTGAGAAGTGTTTTGGAAGGAAATCATTTTGATATCTTAAATTGACATTGCATGCTTTATGAGTAAAGGGTTTTCTTAATATGACTCATTTGTAAATGAGTGTTTAAAAAAGAATGTTTTGATAAGAAATCATTTTGGCATGAATGATATGCCGAGCATGTGAATGTGTTAATGGCTTGGTCACATCCGAAATGACCATAAGCTAAGATTGAAGGTATTAGATCCATAACGTTATAACGTGAACATTCATTTAGGGCCGATCACCGTCATTGTTGGTTTTAGTGGTAACATTATACGATACTTACTTTTACTCACTTAAATGTATGGCTTGACCAAGTGTCGGACTAGATAGGGTTATCCTAAAGAACGGGAAAACATTTGGGACTGACGCTATTGAGATTAGATCCTTCTACTGTTTATGATAGATGTGTATCAGGTTAGGAGGTTTAACCTAGAAAAACGTTATATGCGTTGACCCCATGGTACCAGAAAAAAATACACCTAAATGATTGATAGTGGGGATGAAAAAATCACACGTGTGCAATGAAGATATAAGGTTGGTGTAAAATGAAATGCTTGGATAAAAAAAGAATATTCCATTTGCAAGGATGAAATTCTTTGAATCCTAAAATGAAATGTTTATATGGAAAGCTCAATGAAAATGATGATTTTCTGCAAATTACAATTTCTTTTCCATTGTGAATATTGAGCTTGAAAAGTTCAATTCAAAATGAAAATTTTTCTATATTTTAAAGGTAGTTTTGATCTTTCCTTTAAAATATGAGTTTTGGAACCAAGTTTCAAATGCTTTTTTTATTGTATGCACGTATTTCCCCACTCACTAAGCTATTTCATGGCTCACCACATTTTCTTAATCTTTGTAAGATTAAAAGAATCGATATTGGATCTTTTAGTGGTGTTTCAAGACTTGTGTGGGAAAATTATTTATAAGACATCCTATATGTTAAATATTATGTAATAGATATGATGTACTTTTGTTATGTATTGTAAATATTGTTGTGTACTTGACTGCTTTGTAATAATAAGTTTAACTTATGTAATGACTTTTATGTATTCATTTTCATATGAATAGTACTTCCTGTTGTGAATTTGTGAGTAACTCTAGTTAGTGTTACCTTTAAGTATGCATTTTCCCTGCACATGTACCCTACTGTCTATGGTATAAGAGGGTCCAAAAGTGGGGTATGTCACACATAGTGCATTAGACGATTGTCTTTTGATCCTCTCTATTTGGACATCATAACAATAACTCTAATCTCATATTCCATCTCCGTTCGAACCTCCACAACCTTCCTTCAAGTCCCTTGTGAGAAAATAGTTCCAACCTCTTTATTCCTCATTATCTTAGTGCAGTTTTCCTCAACATTTTTTGAAATATGTCATTTGCAAAAGATATGGGTAAAATTGGGAAAAATATCTCCAATATCCTTAATCAGCGCTAGCTTCTTATCTATGACAATAACTCCAGACAATTTACTTTCATCAAATAATTCTTTGATACATTTGAGGACACACACATAGTTGTCTTCTGTCTCGTTCTTCATAATTGCAAATGCAATTGAGAAATTCATGCTGGTTGGAGAAATTCCAATTACATCTAATAATGGCATATTGTATCTATTTGTCTTGTATGTAGAATCCATTATCAATACAGGTGGAAATAGATGCAAGCAATCAATAGATTTTGGATGAGCAAATACCAAATCACTGATTGTTTTCCTTTCCCCCCTACTATGTGCCATTCTCTATATCCATTCCTTAGAAATTTTAGAAGTTGTTGAGCAACACTTCGGCCTTGCATATTCAAAATTCTATTCTTATGTTTGGCGTTGTAAATGAAAAACCTAAGAGGTGGAGGGTGAATTAGGTTTTATCTAATTTTTCAATCTAATTCGACTATGCACTTCTAAGACAATAAATATTAAACACTTGGTGTATAGTTACTGTGTGTGATAATGTGTTTAAGTAAAATACATAATTGAAACAAAGAACACAATGATTTATAGTGGTTTGGTTTGTCCAACAAAACCTAATCCACTATCTTGAGTTATCTACTCAAGGATTTTACAAAACCTTTCACTAATTTAGTATAAGATATTACAAAAGAGGCTCATCCACAATCCTTTAGGGTTTTACACAAATACATCTCAATCCATCAAGACTTACTCAACACTTTGATTTTTACTCACAACCTTAATTACACAATAATCCTCAATACAACAATTAATGAAATACAAAAAATCAAGATAACTACAATTATATTTGATTCAAGGCTCACTTTAACCTTTAGAGTTTTAAGCTATTTGCAACCTTGAATATAATTCTAAGAGATAGATGAAATAGGTTTGACATAGATATCACCTTAATTGTGAAGATATCTCAACTTGTAGTACAAAAGACCTCTTTCAATATTGGCTTGAAGATATTTGCTCAAAAACATCTTTGAAATGATAGAAACCTTTCTTGAATGATTTTTTCAATAAATATGTTAAGAAAGGGATAAACAAAGTTTTAAAGATGTTATACAACATGAGTATGTGAAGATTTTGCTCAGAAAACGTTGGTATTATAGTTTTCAAAGGTTTTGGTATTTATAGTTAAGTTCCAACGATCAAGGAAATAATTGTTGGAAAGCTCACTCATGAGACTTGCTGTCAATCGAATGGTCGTTTGGACCATTGTCCGCAAGTTTCAGAGAGTGCCACTAAAGTCTTTTGGATGACATGTGTTGGTCGTCCATAAATGGTTCGGTCGATCAGAAAGCCATGTTCGGTTTACCGCAACAATTAAGTATCTGAGCAACTTTTGGTCGACCTAAAGTCCTCATTTATGCAATCATATCATAAATGAAGTTTCCAATTAACAATACAATTTGTGTGATATCAATTTAATAAGTATTCTTAAAAACATTTAGACTTTAAAACCACGATGCATGTGTTTATAGACTCTTTTGAATACATGATACAAGTTTTGATAATTAAAGATCATTTTGGAAAATGTTTCATGTTCATTGAGCAATATATATTAGCCAATATCCAAACGAGAGTACCAAGAGATATCTAAATGATATCAACATATAAAAACTGTACTTTTAGTTCCTATCTAATAAAAAAAGTGCTAGTCTTCATTTCTTAAATCTGAATGAATGTACTCTTAGACTTGAACTATTGATCATAGGTTAGATATTTGAATTTGAGGAATACTATCACTTTTCAATACAACAATTAGTCATCATTAATATTTGTCAATAATCAAAATTAAGTCATTAAAAGCTTTTAGAGCTTTCAATAAATGTCTTATATTGGAAACATTTTTAGAATTGTCTTTCTTTATAAAATCCAAAATAAACATAGGTTTTACATGGCTAGCAGACATACATTCAACAATCTTTAACTTTGCATTAGTCAACCTTAATCCCAATGGATGCCTCTCTCGATAGATTCCAAAATCATGATTCTGATGAGCATTCAAAACTTCTATCCTCCATAATCTACCTAATTCTTCTACTTGGGAGCCTTGAAGTTGAAATTACCAATCCATCTTTTTAGTACCTGCGAGTCGTCAGGGTTTAGTGCACACAATTGTCTTTCTTGTGTACTTCCTTTATCTCTCGCATGTTGATGAGTCTGTCGTGTGACTATTAAATTTAACATTTAATACTCTTATATAGATAGGACACATAAGGATCATATCTACGGAGATTTGTAAAATTTATTAAATTTTAATTTATTAATCAAATATTAAATTTTGGGGGAGTTTTAAAATTATATAAAGACAAAACTAAATTAAACACACTTAAAAGAAATATATATTTTTTATATAAATATATTTTAAATAATTAATTATACAAAAGATTAATAAAAAACGTTAGCAAGGAACTTGTATCAAATTATTTATTTAATGGGATAAATCATTGATAAAGAATTTATTGAGTAGTTGATTTTAGAATCTCGATCAGCTTAGACAGATTTCTATCATTACTAATTAGATTAATCCCGATCAGCTCAAACAGATTAATATTTAATTCAATTAAATATCACTACCAACGAGCCTGAATAGAATAATTAATTAAATTACATTAAGTTTATAAGACATCACCAATATTAAATTATATATAATAATGAGTTTCAATTAAACATAATTTAAATCATATAATTTCATGTTAAATTAATTAAGCCAAGAATTGCAACTTAATTAAACTAACAGATGCTATTATGAATATCAATGAAAGATAATAATCATAGCCTGATTAATCATGAAAATTAAAAAGAGTTTCTAATTAATTAAATATGAATATTTAATAATAGTATATGGAATTATATAAATACTCAAATTATTAAATAACATAACTAAAATAATTAAACAAATTAGGACAATTAAACATGCAAAATAAAAGAAAATGGTTACACAATTATATATTTACAAGACTACAAATATTAAAAAAAAATATAAATTTGGTGATTTTACCGGCCATAAGAAGTAAAAATAGGGAGATTTTAACTCCCACAATAAAAAGTACAAAAGAATAAAAGATGAAGATATTACTCTTCACATTTACAGAATTTAAAGTACGAAAAGTAAATTTGGTGATTTTACTCACTAATAGTACAATAAAATAAATGATAGAAAATAAATAACAAAAAGTAAATACAAAAATTAAATAACAGAAAAGTAAAAGTTAGAAAATAGAGCAAAAAACCGACCATTGTTTAAATTAATTTAGTCATGATCCAAAATAAACTTCACTGTTCTATGCAACGGTAATTATCTCAAAATTCCATTAATTAATAACTTTAATACATGTCCTTACTAACGGTAAATAAACTACTCACAATACATGACTCAAATGAAGAATTTTAAGAATAAGAAAGATTACTTTCATTGGATTTCTCCTGGTAGTAGTTCCTAGATATTCTTGAAATTTCATTCAAAAACCTTCTAAAATAAACTCTAAAAATACTTAAGATCTATTAAAAATTATTGGTAAGAAAATTTGACAGAATTTTTGGTTGTAGAAGGTTGTACAAATATAGTAAATTTCGTGATCAATTTATAGAAATTTACATGGAATAAAAATAAATAAAAATGATAAAAATAAAAGTAGCGGGGGACAAAGTGGAGTTTCTGGAGAGTTGAGGCAAAACACGTGAAGTGGAGAAAGTTGCATCAGGCGCCACGTGTCGCCTTTTGATTGGTTGCGCCCTTCTTCAACTGCCGTCCATGTCACGTGTCGCAATCTGATTGGTCCGAAGTTTAATATACTGATCACCATTCGTATTATGTGTGCTGATACGTGTCTTGCCATTGCCAAGGGCGAGATGCGTCCAGATTAAGACATGTCGCTATCCTCTACGCGTGACATGTGTCCTCACCATTTGTTTTCTCGCATCTGTGAAAGTCGAGTTTCATGTGTCGTTGTCTAATTCGCTTCCTGTGCTAACGCAGCAGCTGACGTGACTCTCCCTTGTACACGTGGCACTGCCACGTGTCACTCACTGTAGCAATTTTTTTTTATTTACAAAAATACTACAAACAAAAAAATTAATAGGAAATGTAGAATAATCATAAAATAACACAAGTTAATGAAATTAAACACAAATAACATAATAAAATTACATAAAAATACATCCATTTTTTTTTGTTTAATCACATGTGATCCATACACTACCATTGGTATATTTAGGAGGAAGATTCGATCAAATGAATTCTCAAGTAGCTGTTAATTGCAATGCTCTTTCTCTTGCACATCCAATCAATTTCTCATGGCTCGAAAAAGTAATATTTGTTGTGAAGTGCTAGTGCAATCAACATCATAGCTTGTAGTTACAAAATAGTAAACTTAGATTTTAATAATGTAATATAACAAGAATGAAATATATAATTAAGAAAAATTATTAAAAACATAAAAATCATTCACAAATAAGTAAAAATTACATAATTTTTCATATAATAATAAAAGATAAAAGGAAAATCGAATAACAAATCCATGTAATGCCAAATAAGATAGTCCAGGTTAGGAAAAAATGAGTTAGACTTGGAGAGAATATCTAAAATGATAGTGCAGTCCTAATTATTGTAAAAATGTGACAGAAAATCCTAAAAACCTATGTTTATCGTGGTGCAGATTTTTTATACTAAAAGTGTGTGATTTAGTAACTTCCAAGAGAATTGTAGTATTTTTTATACCAAAATAATTTAGAGCTTTCAATAAATATGTCTTATATTGGAAGCATTTTTAGGATTGTATTTCTTTATACGATCCAAAATAAACATAAGTTTTATAATAAAAGTACGTGATTTAGTAACTCTCAAGAGAATTGTAGTATTGAGCACGTTAAAAGGTTTGACGATATTTTTCATTTTTGTGCGCATTATTGTGAATAAACATCATGGACCATTATGCATTTCTTCATAATCCATGGAAGGAAATATATTTTTTGTATAATATATAACCGCTACGATAAGTTTTACCAACTTTGTAGAGTAAATATATTTTTCGGTCTTTGGCCATTTAATAGTAATTTACTTGTAACTTTAACTTCAAGTGTTTATTTTCCCTAGTTGGAGAATTTTAAAATATGATCTTCATGGCCACTAACATCATTAAATAATGACATTTATGAATTAGTTTAAGGTCTTGTAATCCACTACAATTATGACCAAGTGTAAATTTGATATTATAGTCAAAGTTGCAACAACTAAATTAAGTATCACTATAGTATAACTCATTTAATTAAATACCACTACGTCCAATAATCTAGAACATGAAGGTAAATTACATGAGTCGTATATTTTACAAGAATGACAAGAGAAAGAATTAAGGAGTTGTATTAAAAGACATGATGAGAAGGGTTATCATCTTATCTATAAATAGTGTTCTTGTTCTTTTCTACACTATTTAATTGTGTTATCCCATTACTATACATAAACATATATAAACATATAAGATAGTTAGGAGAAGGAAGATCAAGTACTATCATTTTGTTTATTATGTCTCAAGGTATGAGAAATATATTATATTTTGTGTTATTAATGTTTGAGTATGACTAAAGATCCTAATTTTCTAACAATGATAACATGAATGATTTGTTCGAATTCCACATTATGAAAAATTGTTGTACATCCAATATTTAAAGCTTGAGAGACACTCCTATCTAATCTTTACATGATATTGATAAAGTTCCACAGATATGCACATGAACTATAATTAACAGAGGAAGTCTGGTAGAGTAGTATCAAGCCAGAAGAGGATAAAAGTTTAAGTACTGATCATTCAACTTATGGTTTTGTGCAGCTTTGGCTACTTCAGAAAGTGTTTTCGAAACAGAACAAAAAAAGGAGAAAAGAAAAAGAAAAAATCATTTTGATCTTTCCCAATACTAACCTTCCCTTTCAGAATCCACATGCAAGAAGAACAGTCGAATTGGAAGGTTTGTGAAGTTTCTGATGCAAAATTATTGTTTGACGCGCACTAATTAAGTTTCCTGTTTTGGCATCGGTTAATAGACTAAGGAGATACGAGAGCAGCCTTAGCCTTCTCGAGAGGGATTTGGGTTGGTATTCTTCAACTAATTATCAATTTCTGAAAAGTATAAGTCATAATCTACATCAGATTAATTTTGATTTCCCCTTGCAAATGTGCAATGCCAAACCTGATGATGATGAAACTTTGATGAGGCTCCTCTTTAAAAGAGTGCAAGCCTGACCTGCTGCTTCTCATTAATTTGCAAAATGTGTTAAAACAGATGTTATCCATTGTGTTAAGTTGAATACAAGAAGCCTATATATGGATAGCATTATAGGAAGACGGGAGAAATTTAACATGACCACAAATAGCATTTTAGGATAATCTGGAATAGGTAATGTGCTAGAGATCTAGACTTGGAGAAAATTTGGTGGAAGCTATTGGATTAAGACTCCTTAGCAAATTCAGAAGAAGGGTAGTCAACCTATGTGGAGAGGATATATGGTCGGCTAATTCTTTTGTTCAATAAAATCCTGGTGCAGATTTCTGATACTAAAAGAAAATCATAGTATTTTTTCCATATGGTAATACTTTTCTGAGAACATATTATTCCGCTATATTACTAAAGGTGTGCAAGTGAATAGAGTCATTATAATTTTGTGGATGTAAAAAAGAGTAATTTGATGAAGAAAAATTTAAAGCTGCTATAAATTAATGTGGCATGTTATATTGATTGACCGACTAATTATGTTTCGTATCTTTAAACTGGCCATGAGAATGAGAATTCTTAGAGGGAAGTTCTCCATCACGGTTTTTCACTTGTGCAATCGTATCTAGGAAGTGGAATGATTGTTGAGAAAAGATTAGTGATACTTGTAAATAATTTTGAAATGTTTTAATTGAACTAAGACCTTTTTCTTTTATGTTTAAATGGGTTGAGGATTGAAACGATGTCACTAAGTGAAAAATGTACTCAGTAACAAGACACCATGAATCCATATAATATAGTTATTCAAGAGTACAAGAAAAACAAAGATACACATTCAAGAACAAAGGAAGTTGGAACATGGAACTAGAAGCAACAAGCCCTTAGAACACTTTGAAGTGCCATATTATTATAATTTGATAAAGGACTTAGTTATGGCGACCGCGTTTTCCACAAATCTTCTTTGATGATGAGCTTGCTTTTGGCTTTGGTGGTGGAGGTTCAGTAGGAGGTTTCAGACCCTATAGCAATTAAGATATAGTAATAATAATTAGTTATTGCAAAAAAAAAGTTTAATAACAAAGAATAAATGCAACATCTTTCAAGTGCGAAAACTAAATTTGAACAATCATGGAGTATTCCCAATTCAAACAAGTGAGCAAGTCAACATATATATGGTTTCTGTTACTTTTGTTTTCCTCATGTGTCTTAGAAACTTCAAAAATATATTAAGTAAATGACAAACTGCATTAGTAATGATAAAGTAATACTTGATAAATAATGTAAAATTCCACTAGATTTTTACCGCAAGTCATTTTTACAGGTGTATAAGAAAATCTCCAAGTTATTTTGCACTTCATGCATGAAGAAACAATATTCATTCGCCAAGTTTTCAACTAAAAATAAATAAGGAAGAAAATATATCATATGCCCAACAACCTAATTTAAAAGACTAAAAACTCATGAAATGTCCAATAATTTCTATGCAAATAACAACAACAACAACAACAACAACAACAATAATAATAATAATAACAACAACAACAACAATATTAATAAAAAATACTTAGATAGAAATTAATTTCAAGGAAAAACCTTTGAATTCAATCTTTGTCTATCATTGCATCAATTTAAAATCCAGCATCTATTTTTGGCCATTTTCGGCTTCAAAGGAAAAAAAGAAAAAATGGAAAAGAATAAACTCCAAAAGAGTTTGAATAATACTGACCCTTTTAAGCAGATCCCCAGAGATAGAAAGGAATTAACACAAAATTGAATAGTCGTGTTTAATGAAAGTCAAAGAATCTTTCAACATTTTCTAGACAAAAATTCTGTGTCAAGTCCCATTACCTAAAGTAAGCCATTTTGGGGGTTGCATTGCATGAATCGTAAAGGGAATAGGGAAAACAAATTAAAACAAATAAATAAAAGATTCCAAAATTCCGATTTCAAGATGTGAAAAAGGATACCCAAAAGAATAAGAAAAAAAAAGGAAAAAGAAGAGGAAGAAGAAAACAACATATAATTAACAATTTCTTTACCGCCAGAAAGATCCGAGTCGCTTCCTCCATGGTGTGGGTATTGATAATTGCAAGGGCCGCCTCCTGCAGTAAGTAAAGCATGCATGCAACAAACAATCATCAGAAATTTCATCTGTGAAAAATTTTTTAAAAAAAAGAAAGAAAAATCATATTTATATATATCAAGATTCAAGAGAGATGAAATGGAAAGCAGAGAAAAAGAATTATTATAGAGGACCCTGCATAAAGTGAGTTCTGCTTCACTGAGAGTCTTAGGTTCGTCCACAACAGCTGAGTCTTTAGGTGGAGGATTCGCCATTGTTATATATGAAAGATTTGTACTGTGAAATTCAGTGATGAGGGAAGACAATATCGTCAGATTTATAGCGCAAGGTAGAAGCACAGCCGAGCAAAATAAGTGAAAAATTTAGATTCTTTTTTAGCAAAAAATTACAAAATTATACAAAGCTAAGGTACGCTTGTCAGTCTGCATGTTTAGGTTTGACAAAGATCACCTCCAATTGTTGTTAAAGGACTCTGTCTTTATTTGTGTCCATTGCCAGCTATCTCTCTCTCTCTCTCTCACACACACACATACTCACCGTTTGTTACTCTCGCTCTTCTTTGCTCTCTCTCACATACTCACCGTTTGTTACTCTCGCTCTTGGTTGCTCTCTCTCTCTCTCTCTCACACACACACACACACACAACCATACTAGTGTCTGTTTGTTGCTCTCTGTATCTCTCACACATACACATAGTGTCTGTTACTTTCTCTCCCTCTAACTAAAGATACCTTTTGAGAGCACCGATTCATCCCGAAGGCAGAATACAAATCTCACTTGTCTATTGAGACACTTAATGCATGTGATTTGCGACATTCAATTAAATATATAAATACTTTCTAAATATATATATTTTTTCATTTTAAAATATTCCATATTTAATGTTCATCTTCATAAAATAAATAATTTTTTGATTTAAATTTAGACTAATAACTTATTTAGATCACACTAGCTCTTGTGGTCCTATAACTAACCACATAAATAGAATAATATTGTGGTAACTTAAGGTAACTTAATTAAAGTATAAGGTTCATCTTAATTTTTATATTAAGTCTAATGTGAACATTTAATTCTGCACTTAGAAAGTATAATTTAGCATAACATTGGCAGGTTATTAATTATAACCTTCAGAGTTGGAAAAACTGAGGAAAGATTGAGCACTGTTAGGATCTAATTGTCACTGCTATGTTTTATTGATACAGATGTCTGTTATAGTAAAGTTTTCCACTTCCCATAATTAATGAAGAATAAAATTATAGAAATTTAGTATATCTTCTTCACTGGATTGAAAATCTGATTACATAGCAATAAATTTGGTTTGTTCGGGAGTTTCTTTGACAAATGGTAACTGATCGATCAGTTTCTAAGGCCTTCTTGACTTGTAATATTCATCCCCCAGTTGGCCATATATATATATATATATATATATAATAAAACTATCTCCATGTTTTCAATCTCATGTTTAGTTAGGCATAACTGATTTTGCTAATGAATATGCAGTATAAAAAGCATAAATCCCAAGTTATCTTAACATTTTGTTAATATCCATTTTTTGGTCAAGAAATATGGGATAGTTTCAAGTGGAATACAGAATTTAGCAAAGTTATCAAGAACAGATTATAAAGCTGACCTATAGATTACAAAGTTTGAAGGGGTAATGACAACGACAATGGCATACAATCTGGAATCCAGAATAACCAACTTTCTTTTATAACTAAAACGAAATGGAACTACTAATGACGATCTAATATTTCCATTCATTTTACTAATGCAATACATAAGTAATCCAAGTGCTTATATATGTTCTGCAAATATACCATAGGGAATGAATTTCCACTTGCAGTAGTACCAAAGAAACAGACAGAGAGAGAGAGAGAGAGAGAGAGAGAGAGAGAGAGAGAGAGAGAGAGAGAGAGAGAGAGAGAGAGAGAGAGAGAGAGAGAGTGTCTATATGCTTACTTTGAGATGTAAGTAAAAATTGTTGTGAATATTGTGAGTGCACAAATGAAGCAATTAAATTTACGAATATGAATGAATGAATATTAATCGAGTTATTACATATAGACCAATACTAATTTTAATTAACAAGCGCATATGAAGGGATATGAAGGGAGGCATCTAGATCAACTAATAATAATGAGAGCATACTAACTTCAACAAAGATAGACACTGAATAGAAACTAGGGCACAGGATTGACACAAGAGGGTACTCGGCAACATTAGCCTTTCTCTTAATTAGAATAATAATAATAATACTTACTACCTCCCTTGAATGTCCACAATTTTATTTTGGGATATCCGAAAATGAATATAATGTTTTGCAAAATAAAGATATTTTTCGTATAAAATTTCATTAATAACATAATTAATTTAAATAATTTACATTTTACTAACTAATACTCCTTATCACTAACTTAATTAATAAAGGATAAAGTTATAACTTAATTGCCATAAAAAACTCTTAATAATATATAATCTAAGTCAAATGTAGATATTTAATTCCGCATTAAGACTACTTTTGTATTTGTGCCAGTTCTAATGCACTAGGAGACTAAGGTGAGACACTGCCCTTTGCACATTTGACTTTTAGAATATCTAATATTTTGCAATATCTTATTTTCCATTTTTCACTTCCCTTTTCGATCGCTTGTTTTTATTTTAGTTTTAAAAAAAAAAAATCTTCAAAAGACCCCCTTTGAGTAAGCAAGATTATTTACGGTTGGTTTTGAATTTTGACGTATCAAATGGAAGAAGAAATTTAAAGTCCAGAAATATCTATTATAAAATGAAGGCTGGCCCCTTTTCTCTAATTGGGACAAACTCCTGAAAAATCTTTAGGCCTTGAACACTTTGCCGAAGATGAAGATTTTCCTTTAGAAATCTAGTCTAAACGTCCTTCCAGATGCTCCAGATTATCAGTTTCCGAATTACAAATAACATTTGAGGATCTGATTTTTAGCTAGGGTTTTGTTTTTCCATATCAGATTAGGCTTCCAGTTTCTAAACAGTAGATGCCAAAGATTTTATGGTTAAAAGGTAATCATCCTTACAGCCTAGACAAATTCAATAGTTGTACACCACAAATTCAATCAAGTGATTGTTATTGTCTTCCGGCATGTTCTAATGTCATTATTGGTTTATCTGAGTCTACAAGGGTTTGTTTTGCTAGCCCTATTGCTGCAGATCTTGTTTCCAAAAGTTGCCCAGATATATTGTACCATATCAATTAGCTTTAATCTAACTGATATTTCGATTTGTCCAGCACCATTGGAGCTTATTAATCAAATTAATGTCTGCTATCCTCGTATTTGAAATTTTTGTTGATTTAACTACCTTTGATGTCACCCCACAACTGGATATTAGAAATGAATTGTTTGCTAGTTTAAAGAGTTTTATTTTGAAGCTTATTTAAAAATGCATTCTCCTGTTTCGTCCTCTGTGGCCGAGAGAGAAAATCTTGATGAGGACTGTTTTACCCCAATTATCTTAAGGATTTAATCGCTAAAACATTATTAACTAAAATATCGTAGTATTAAGTTGCTCTCTATATTCATTTTCCCACTTCACCCCCTAACAGGATACTATCATCATTTTATCATAATTAAAAGATTATTTATCCTGGACAATTGGCAAAGTACAAAACTCACTAGTTATTACACCAAGAACTGCTAACTCTGACATAAGATCGCATTCATCAGAGGACAAATAGGGCATAAAAGATGAATGCCACCCGCTACCCGGATATAATTTATCAGTAAGATCAGTAATGGTAGTATGATGTAGTAAGTCTATGCCAGACACAAATAAGACATAGAAAAGCTATATGACAATAATTGAGGCTTTGCCAGAGATAAGAAGGTTGACCCCTATTTTATGCATCCTAGACAGATTAGTTTGGAAAAAACAATTTAGACCAGTAAATAAGATGGAAAGTTTAGAACCTACAGACATATTGTTTAGCCTATAAGGCTTTATTAAAAACTAAAGCATTCTGTTTACAAAGATCCTTGATTTCCAAGAATGAGTGCATAATCTGAGAGAATCTCTTTCAAGAAAAAAATAATAATAATCTGAGAGAATCAACTGCATGGAGTGGAGCAATTAATTATATTCTTTTCAGAAAATTCTGCTATCATCTACAAAAAAAAAGTGATTGCCAGATCCTTGAACTGCTATATATTACAAGGTAAAAATTCATTTCCTATGGTATATTTGCAGAACATATGCACTTATATATAAGTAGATTTCCTGGTGTCGGCATTAGCACAAATAAATCATAATTAATATTAATTATTTATTAGTAGGTCAAAATGCAATTTAATCTATATGTCACATAGTCTCTCAATGCGTCCACGACTTGAAGAGTCATCGTCATTTTTATTCCGTTTCAACGTTATTGAGTTCAATACCTATTACCTATTCCACAGTCCGATAAATGCTAATATATTATCATGGCTAAAAGGTTTTAATTTTTTCTCAATTTTAGGATTTTCATTGTTGAAAAAGTTCCCATTTTGATGACTTTTTTCCTTTGAGTTAAGGACTTGGTATGTAGTTTCATATAGTCTTGCATTTTCGTACTCAGGGTTTTTCTTAAGTTAAATAATCTTCTAAAATACAAGTTGTTTTACGTATTTGTTAACTTTTCTCTAATATTATATCCATTAATATTTCCTACTTCAATTCATTAAATAATTTGAATGAGGCCTTTAAGTAGTTTGATTAAAAAAGCAGTGTAAACTGACTTATATTTTGATATTAAAGTATTTTTCTAAGTAACCAATCCATGTGGGATAGTCCAGTATTTCTTAATTATGTGGGCCTATATTAATCTTGTGGCTCATGACCGAGGGTTTGTGTTAATCTGAAGCACTTGAAGTCCATAGGGATTAAAGTGTACGACCCTTTGTTCATTTCTGTCTTTCAGAGTTGCTCATGAAGAATGGAATCGCACCATGGACAGAAACTATATATCCAGGATTCTACAAGGAGGCTTCTAGTTTAGGCAACATTTCGCCTTATCCTTGGCTAATCCCCTAGTGATGGCTAGAATTTGGAATTTTGTTGCCTAAACTAGGGTTTGAAAGAAGGGGTTTGATTTGTTTTCCTCATAGGCTCTCTAATTGGTAGAATCGATTGGAGTTTGTATTGATTGAAAGTGGTGGCTATTATTATTATTATTATTAATTTCAAATAAGTTGAAGCAATTGCCCAATTCAATATAATACTTCCTCTTTTGTGATTTCCTAAACTATTTTTTTTTTTGGAAAACGATTTCCTAAACTATTGAGTTTCATGATAAATTAATTGAATATGTTTTAATGTGGAAATTGGAATGAGTTGGTGTATATTGTTTGATTTTCAAATGATTGTGTGTTTATATTTGCCTATCTTCTAGTATTTGGGGTTCGAGAATTGACTGAATGAATTCTTTGATCATAACATGATATTTTGAAGGAACATATTTTGTCCTATTTATTGAAATATTCCGACCATTATTGAACAAAAGTTAGAATTTGAGTCTTCGTTCTCCTATATAACCTATCGGGAGTATAGCTGAATTCATCATTTTGACAAAGCTTCCGGAGCCTATATAGGCGCCCGGTCGGAGTGGCCAACTAGCTAGGTGCTCCCATTTATGATTTCCAGGCACCAGGGACTCATGATCACAATGGGAGTTTGAGCTCTCAACAAGTGATAGGACATTTCTTGATAAAATGAAGTTTGTAATGTGAATTTAAAGCGTCTAATTTTTAAATTTCTATACTAGATTTTTAGATAAGTTTTGTAAAGAAAATTACCCTGGTACAACTAGATCTTATACGGTCAAAGAACTTTGAGCACATTATGTAACAAACTTATTTCAAGGAAGTACCAGTCATTTTTATGCTCATTTTATTCACCTTTGGTTTCTTTTCACCTAAATTTTCAGACGGTGAGAACAATTGGGAGGATGAGAAGGTTCGGTTGACTTGTTAATTATATAGAATTATAAAAAATTGGAGAATAATTCTGTTTAACTTCTATTTATTGTTAACCTATGGACTAAGATTTGATTATTGCACTGGTTCTTCGGGGATTTTTCTGGTGAATTTTGAAAAATTCAGATGCACTATGGAGGTTCAGTTTTTATTTATTTTGGAATTATTAGTACTTTAAAATGAAAGCCATTCTTGACAAGGTCGAAGACAACCATGACCTATCCTTGTGGGGGGATCAATGCAAGTTACAGTAAACCTCCTAATGGGGTTAAGAAAATACACTAATTCAGATGGTGCAAAAGCTTTTGGTCAACTCAACATTTAGAATAGCCTAGTAAATGCAATAGAAAAAGAATATTGTACATCTAAATTCTTTCACTCTTTTAAAGAAAGGTTATAATTAAGTTCATGTAGTACAGAAACGTCTCCAGGAATATTCCTTACATGAACTTTCCTAACTTTTTCTTATTATGTGCTATGCACAACATTTATTTTATTTTGATCATAAATTAGAAATAGTTTCCGATCATTGAGAAGTTCCACTGCTAGTAATCTCAAGCATTATGCAGTTGGTTTCTTTTCCTCCGTGGAAGCTTCATCAGGCTTACCAGTGGGCTTTTCATCAGAGGTTTTGTCAACCTGAAATCATTTAAATATCATTACCCAGTAGGCCAGTACCAAAGGCACCTTAATTAATCATGAAATTGGAAATTGGATCCACAAAATTTGCATGTAACTTCAATGATAAAAGCGTCGAATATATATATATATATATATATATATGTGAATAAGATTTTCTAGATTGTATTAGCTAAAGTGTTTGTATAATTAATTAGGTTTTCGTTGATTTTAAAATACTTCTGAGAGCAAAGCGGATCAACTTATACCTCTTTTTCTTCTTTGACGGGGACCTGATTTTCCATTTTTGCTAACTCTCCACTGCGGATCCGCGCTTGAATTCTTGCAGCAATTTCCTAATTGAAAAAAAAAAAAAAAAGGGTATGCAAGAAAGACAAACCCAGCAAACAAAGAATGAGGAAAATTCCAGAAAGAAGTTAACTTTCAAGTGAGGGAAAGGAAATTGACAAGAGTGTGTAAAATTTGACCATTGCAATCGTTATTTCTTCCTCAGAGAAAGCCCGATCTTGCTTAGCTGCCATGGATGCCTGTGTACTGAGCTTTGGTACATTGTTCCTTTCCATCCTCAAGGGTCTAGCTTAGATCACGTACGGTGGAAGAGTTATTAGTGTTTGTCTGAACTCAATAGTGATCAAAAGGCTTACATTTGTGGCAAAAAAACGAAACGTGGCAAGAAAAGGAAGAGCATGTGTCACTCTACATGTTTAGACACACACTCTCTCTCAAAGATTAATTTTTAAGCAATTTTGTTTCATTCTTGTACGCTTCTTCCAAAATGCAATTAACATATGACTACTAATTGTATACTTCTCTCACATTTGGTGATATGGGTTCGAAATACTAATTATGGGTATGTTTGAACAAGGAAATTATCAAATATCCCCGCTTTGTTCATTAATTATCTCATCAAGGTCCAGTTGTTAACCAATATATCACCTTTAAAGCATGGAAGACAAGAGAAGATATGAAAAGGACACAGCAAGCACTTTAAGATAAAACTACTGAGTTGGTTTCGCCTTCCTATTGAGACCTAAATGTAAAGCTACTCATTAGTCTTTTGTTTCATTAATTAGTTCTAAAATCAGTACTTTTCCAAGGTTTCATTTTTCCTTCCTGCCTTATTTTGCCCTCTCATTTCTGGAGGGATATATAAAAACTTCTCTTGATTTATATAATATACATATCAGAAAGTAATATACATACTTTTACATAAAGTAATAGTTATCTTATCAAATCTATCTAGTTGTACTCTAGTTACTAACGATCAATTTTGTCAGTAGGAGTTGTTTTAACACGATAAACCCCCTTAGCACCTATGATATTTAAGTGAGGTTGAGAAGGGACTATATAAATCCCAAGTATTGTTCCGAAGAAGAGATTGAATTTCCTCTTCCATGGAAAATCTCCATTGTGAGCATTGAGAAGCTTCAAAAAAAGAAGAGGGTTCAAGGGAGGAAGTGACAAGATTTGGCCGATGAGGTAAGTGACCAAATTGGATTGAGTGACCATTGGATGATTGGAGGTGGAAGAAGGAACATGTTGAAGAGGATACTGTGCAAAATCAATATGAAAGGGTGCCATGATGGAAGTAGTAGATGTAGTAGGCTGGGAAGATGAAGGGATAGAGGTGGTTTCAACAGGCAGAGAGGAAGAACAAGGAGTAGAAACGATGGGCGCTGAACTGGATTCGGCAATAGGCAAAAAAGGAGTTGGCAAAATAGTAGGAGATGGTAAGGAAAAAGATGTCGAGGAAGAAACAATAGACAGTGGCAGAGACATGTTGAGAGATGACGAGGCATAAGGAAAAACCTCTTCATAAAAAAGAACATTATGTGAGATGTGTAGGTTTTGTGAGAGTTAAAATCTAACAAATATAGCCCTTAGAACATTTACTATAGCCAAGGAAGATGCATGGAGTGGATCGAGGTGTTAATTTGTTTGGAGAATATGGACGAAGCCAAGGATAACAAAGTCAACCAAAGACTTTCAAAGAAGCATAATTAGGTGCTTTATTAAATAACATGGAAAAAGGGTTATTATTTTTTAGTGTTGGTGTAGATAATCAATTAATGAGATAAACTTCCGTATCAAAAGCATAAGTCCAAAAAGTATTTGGCAAATTAAATCAAGAGCTCGAGAAGCCTCATAGCTAGATGTAGGAAATGGAAGTTTATGAATTTTGGAGACACTGCATGTTGAACATAAAGAGAGATTTTTATTAGAAGGACATGGTATTTTATGCTGAATTAAAGTTTCCCTAACAGTAGGCAAATTTGCATGGCCAGGTCGGGTGTGCCAAGTTGCCATAGTAATTGCATGAGCTTGAACGGAAAGGGGTTGTTGAATTGTAGCATCCATGTGGAGAATGTAGAGACCATTATGGAATGTGCCGGTGTGAAGAACCTGTTAGAAAATAAAAGGATCATTAGTCATACTCAAACATGAATAATATAAGATATAATATATCCCTTGTACCTTGAGACATGATGAACAAGGATGGTTCTTGATCTTCCCTCTCCTAACTCTCTTTTATGTTTGTGTATAGTGATGGGATAACACACAACTTGATCAAGTGGAGAGAGGGACCAAGGACCCTATTTATAGGCAATAGTATGACACTTCCCATCATATGTCATTTAGTAGGGCTCCTTAATTCTTCCTCTTGTAACTCTTGTAACTCTTGTAACATATGAAACTTATGTAACTCATGTAACTCACCTCCATGTTCTAAGTTAGTGGAGGTAGTGGTCTTTAATAAAAAAAGAGTTACACTAAGGAGTTACTAGTGGTCCTTAATTTAGGAGTTACAACTTTGGTTATAACATCCTAATTACAACTTGTTATAATTGAAGTGTAGGTTACATTAATTGATGTTAGTGGTCATGAAGACCATATTCTAACATTCTCCCACTTGGACAAATGACCACTTAAAGTTGAAGTTACAAGTAGATCACTCTTAAATGGCCATAGACATAAAATATATTTACTCTACAAAGTTTCTAAAAAATGGATCATGGCAGTTATATATTATATAATATATTTCCTTCCATGTATCACATTTTAGTAACCCAATGTAGATAAATAAAAAAAGGAAGAAATGCATAATGGTCCATGATGTTATTTACAATAATGTGCACAAAAATAAATAAATAACATCAAACCTTTTAATGTGTCCAATTTCTCAATTCTCTTGCAAGTCCCATAGAACTAACATGTTCCATAAACTTTTTCGGCGCTAATCCTTTTGTAAATGGGCCCGCAAGCATCATCTCAGTACTAAGATGTATGATAGACACTTTTTGCTGTTGAATCCTCTCGCGCACTATATAATATTTCAACTCAATGTGCTTGGATTTACTAGAGGATTTGTTGTTTTTAGCAAAATAAACTGCAGCAGAATTATCACAATATATGGTCATAGGCTTTGCAATAGAATCAATAATCTTAAGCCCAGACGCAAAATTCTGTAACCAAATTGCTTGAGATGTAGCCTCATGACATGCTATAAATTCCGCTTCCATTGTAGAAGATGCAATAATAGACTGTTTTACACTCTTCCATGAAATGGCTCCTCCAGCTAACATAAAAATATATCCTGAGGTAGACTTCATAGACTTTTGACAACCCATAAAGTCAGAATCTGAGTATCCAACAATTTCAAGACGATCACTGTGTTTATAGGTGAGCATATAATCTTTAGTACCTTGAAGATACCGCATCACCTTTTTGACTGCTTTCCAGTGATCTAAATTTGGATTACTCTGGAACCTCCCAAGCATACCAACTGCAAAACAAATATCTGGTCGTGTGCAAGTTTGTAGATACATTAGACTTCCCACGGCAGATGCATATGGAATTTTTTCCATCTGATGTTTCTCAAAAATATTTTGAGGAGATCGACTTTCAAATTTATCACCTTTGACTACAGGGGCTGGACTTGGAGAACAACTTTGCATTTGAAATCTTTCAAGAACTTTGTTTATAAAAGATTTTTGAGATAATCCAAGAATACCTTTAGATCTATCTCTAAAAATCTCAATCCCTAGTACGAAGGATGCTTCTCCCATATCCTTCATGTCAAAATTCTTTGAAAGATAATTTTTAGTGTTTTGCAATAAACTCAAATCACTAGTTGCAAGTAAAATATCATCTACATATAAAATCAAAAATATGAAATTACTCCCACTGACCTTTAGATATACACAATCATCAAGTGTATTTGCTTGAAAACCAAAGG
This sequence comes from Apocynum venetum, assembly GCA_019593545.1. Lineage (NCBI taxonomy): Eukaryota > Viridiplantae > Streptophyta > Magnoliopsida > Gentianales > Apocynaceae > Apocynum > Apocynum venetum. The sequence goes on from SRSM01000133.1 coordinate 403,725, forward strand.
TAGTAATGGTATCATGAAACTTAAGATACCACTGACGAGAAGCTTGTTTAAGACCATATATAGACTTTTTAAGCTTGCAAACTAGCTGTCCTTTTCCATATTCCTCAAAACCTTCGGGTTGCTCCATATAAATTTCTTCATTTAGATTCCCATTTAAAAAAGCTGTTTTCACATCCATTTGATGCAACTCTAAGTCAAAATGTGCTACTAATGCCATGAGAATTCTAAATGAGTCTTTCTTTGAAACAGGAGAGAAAGTCTCATTATAGTCAATACCTTCTCTTTGAGTGAATCCTTTTGCAACCAACCTAGCCTTATAACGGTCAATATTACCTTTTGAATCCCTCTTGGTCTTAAAGATCTATTTGCACTTAATGGGGACAAAATCATTAGGTAATTCAACCAATTCCCAAACTTGGTTAGTTTTCATAGATGTCATTTCATTTTTCATAGCATCCATCCATTTATTAGATTCACTACTACTCATGGCTTGTGAAAACGTCAATGGATCTTCACAAATACCAGTTTTATCTAGTTCTTGCAAGAACACTAAGTAATCATCCGAAATTGCAGATTTCTTTTGCCTTTCAGATCTACGCAAATTTTGAGGATTACTTTGTGTATTTAAATTCTTGGATTGATCAATAGAAATAGAATTTTCTTTATGAAGTGATGAAAAATCCTGAATATTTTCCCCTTGAATATCTAAAATGGGAGAATCATTAGAGTCATTTTGTTCAGGATTCATGTTCACTTCTCTTTTTCTATTACTCCCACTATTATTTTCATGTTCCAAGAATTTTGCATTATTGGTTTCAATAATTCTTGTAGAATGATTAGGACAATAAAATCGATAACCTTTTGATCTTTCTGGATAACCAATAAAGAAAGAACTAATGGTTCTCGGATCCAATTTCTTTTCATGTGGATTGTAAAGTCTAGCTTCAGCCGGACAACCCCAAATATGTATATGATTTAAACTAGGTTTCCTACCAACCCATAATTCAAATGGTGTTTTAGAAACAACCTTTGTAGGAACTCTATTTAATATATACATGGCTGTCTTAATAGCTTCATTCCACAAAAATATTGGAAGAGTTGAGCCACTAATCATACTACGAGCCATATCCAACAATGTTCGATTACGCCTTTCAGCAACACCATTCTGCTGAGGCGTTCCTGGCATTGTATATTGTGCAATAATTCCATTTTCTTGAAGGAATCTAGCAAATGGCCCTAAATTACGACCACATTCGTCGTATTTGCCATAATATTCACCACCTCTATCAAATCTCACAACTTTAATTTTCTTATCTAACTGATTTTCCACTTCTGCCTTGAAAATTTTAAATATAGTCAAGGCATCAGATTTTTCTTTAATCAGATAGATATAACCATAACGTGAAAAATCATCAATAAAGGTGATAAAATATTTTTCTCCACTTATGCAAGAAGGAAAAGGTCCACAAATATCAGTATGAATAACTTCAAGAAGTCCAGAACTTCTAGTGGCAGTTTTCTTTGTACTTTTAGTTTGCTTACCTTTAATGCAATCTATACAAGTACTAAAATCCATAAAGTCTAGAGTTTGTAAAACTCTATCCTTTACAAGTCGCTCAAGTCGGTCTTTAGAAATATGACCCAAGCGTTTGTGCCACAACATAGATGAAGTTTCAGAATTATGACTTCTTTTGGTGCCAACATTAACATTCACATGCAGGGTAAGAAGGGAGTTAGAAAAAGAAGAATCAAGATTTAATTTATATAAACCATCAAATAGAACTCCACAACCAATCTCAACATTTTTATTGAAAATAACAAGTGATTTATTCTTAAAATGAAAGGCATAACCAATTAAGTCTAAACGAGACAAAGAAACCAAATTTCTAGAAAACGAAGGTACATAAAAGGTATCATGAAGGTCAAGAAAGTAGCCAGAATCAAGAATAAGTCTATAGGTTCCAATGGCTTCAACTTTTGACAATTTTTTGTTCCCCATCATTATGGTCTTTTCCTTTGTCATTGGTTGACGGGTTGTAAGAAATCCCTGCAAGTTATTAGATACGTGAATGGTTGCACCAGAATCTAACCACCAAGTATTGGAAGGAACATTAATCAAATTGGTTTCAAAACACATAAATGAAAGGAAATTACCTTTCTTTGAAAACCAATTATTTCGTTTCAAGCAATCTATTTGCTTATGTCCCTTCTTTTTGCAAAAATAGCATCTTATGTTCGCATCACCATCAACAGATGCAGTTTCACCTTTACCTTTATATGGTGGTTTAAAACCCTTTTTCTTGGTCTTTTAAGTCTATCACCTTTATGACTTTGAGAGACCATATGGACCACATGCAATCCTTCTCTTTTCAATCTCTCCTCTTCTTGCACACACATTGAAATGAGTTCATTCATAGTCCACTTGTCCTTTTGTGTATTATAAGTGATCTTGAATGGACCATACTCATGAGGAAGAGAATTGAGCACAAATTGCACCAAAAATGACTCAGAAATAGTCATTTCCAAAGTTCTAAGTTGTTCTGCCAAGTTATTCATTTCCAAAATGTGTTCTCGCACACCATTAGTCCCATCATATTTCTTAGTAGTCAAAGTAGCCATAAGCGTACCTGCCAATGCTTTGTCCGAAGTTTTAAATTGTTTTTCAATGGAAGCCATGAATTCTTTTGCCTTTGTGGATTCCGGAATTGATTTGCGAATATGTTTTGCAATTTTGCTTCTAATAATCATCAAGCTTAGGCGGTTGGAACGCTCCCATGTCTCAAAGATTGTCTTGTCTACCTCAGAACTTTCTAAAGTGAGTAGTGGTGGCTCATCGATCCTTAAGCATAAGTCCAAGTCTAAGCATCCTAAGGTGATAAGAACTTGGTCTTTCCAATCTGAATAGTTGGTCCCATTCAACTCTGGAATGTTAGCTAAACCACCTGAAAATGATGCTGGAGTAATTGCTGAAAATTTACACAAGAAACATCATAAGATTACATATTAAGAGTAATCTAGTGCATCACCAAGCTTTTCTACCTTTGGGTTGAAAAGTTGACATGCTAGGGATTAACTCTAAAATAAGTGAGCAACCATTATTCACTTATAATCCACAATTTATAAGATCCATATGTTATATACCTTTGGGTAAATAACAAATCTATCATAAAAAATAACTATAGAAAATATATCACCTTTGGGTAATACATAATCTATAATTAATATAACCATAATGCTTATACAACCATCAATATTAGTTGATATATATATATATATATATATATTTTTTAATTGAGTCACTTTGGTGACACAACCTCATCAACCAAAACTCCATAAATAATGGTTGTATTAAACTTTTCATAGCCAAACAATACATTAATGTGGCTGGAAATATTTTATTTCAATCTTGAAATCAAAGAATATGATGCTTGAAGAAAGATATGTTAGTAGATCAAAAAACAAGACATCATATTAAAATGTAAGATAATAGAGCACATCATAATATAATATACTTCTTAAAGTGATTAACAAAACTAATAAGAATCACCTTGAATGTAACTTAGAAGTATATCTATGAATGCAAACATAAAATTCATAAATCAAATGATTTAAGAGTATGACTTCAACCATGGCTCTGATACCACATGTTAGAAAATAAAAGGATCATTAGTCATACTCAAACATGAATAATATAAGATATAATATATCCCTTGTACCTTGAGACATGATGAACAAGGATGGTTCTTGATCTTCCCTCTCCTAACTCTCTTTTATGTTTGTGTATAGTGATGGGATAACACACAACTTGATCAAGTGGAGAGAGGGACCAAGGACCCTATTTATAGGCAATAGTATGACACTTCCCATCATATGTCATTTAGTAGGGCTCCTTAATTCTTCCTCTTGTAACTCTTGTAACTCTTGTAACATATGAAACTTATGTAACTCATGTAACTCACCTCCATGTTCTAAGTTAGTGGAGGTAGTGGTCTTTAATAAAAAAAGAGTTACACTAAGGAGTTACTAGTGGTCCTTAATTTAGGAGTTACAACTTTGGTTATAACATCCTAATTACAACTTGTTATAATTGAAGTGTAGGTTACATTAATTGATGTTAGTGGTCATGAAGACCATATTCTAACAGAACCATCCCTGTTGCTAGATCCTTAATCAAGAAACGAGATTTGCATATGATGAAGGAACATGAAGTATGTTAAGCAAATCATATTTTCGATTATTAACCGTAATGGAAGAAGCACCAGTATGATGAATAGGAAGTGGCTTACCATTGCTCAATTGAACTTGATCAGGACCAGAAAACTCATTGGGAATAGAAAGGCTTTGTAGATCCCCGTCATGTGATGGGTCGCGCCGTTGTCCATGATCCATGGGGTTTGAGGAATTGAGGAAATCGGTTGAGTCATGAATGATGGAGATGAGGCTGTGTAGTTAGAGGTTGGAGTAGGAAGCAGAGGAGGTAGATTTGAGAGAGTTTGTGCACGAGAATAGGAGTAAGATGATGAAGATTGCTGCTTTGGAGAGGGACATTGATGAGACATGTGTCCAACACTTGCACAATTGAAACTAGTCGGAACAGAATGAGAAGAATTTGGAGAAGAATCTGATGGCACACGACTACCGAAGAAACGACCACATCCACGCCATCTACGACCACGACCTCGAAAAGTATAGACTAGGTATGGTGAACAGAAATTGGGGGGCTGCATCATTGAGTGAATTTTTAGATTGTAATTGAGACTCTTCAGTAAGAGCCAATCCATATAAATTGTCATATGTAACAGGATCATGTTGAGAATAAATCGACCGAAAGAGAGAAAAGTACCCTGGAAGATGAGAAAAGTAATTCTCCAAGTACAAGCTCTGAAACAGAAAATTATAAGTTGGAAAATATGTAAAATACCAAGGGAAAGCAATGGTGAGGCAGATGCTTTAGCAAAGCAGAGGAAGACTTCATTCTGATTTTTTGATGTAATTGGTCTATTTCAGTGATTTTCTTTTCTTGGAATGATTTTTGTTCATAATTGGTGTTACTAAGGATTTTTGTCATGGCGTTTCTGATTAATGTAAACTTTGATTTGGTGATATTTTAGGTATTGTACTCTTATTGTAACAGTTTCACCTTTGTACTTTTGCTCTTTAAGGCCTTTCAATAAAATACTGCTAAAAAAAAGAATAATTTGACCGAGCAAATGGACGAAACTGAACATCTAACCGGCAAAGAAGAGCTTCAACTAAATCATCTTCACGAACTATGGCACTAAGCGAACAAAGATTTCATGTATCACAATTCACGAAATATTATCCATCCCCTGAACTTGTGTTGAATGAGGAACTATTGACTATAATTCCAAACTTGAGTTATGACGAGAAACCAATTAGGATATTGGAAAGAGATGAGAGACAATTGAGAAGTAAAAGGATCCCAATGGTTAAAGTATTATGAAAAGATCATGGGGTAGAAGAAGCAACATGGGAACCAGATCAAGCCATGAGAGATAAATACCCTTCTTTATTTTTGGATTAATTGAATTTCGAGGACGAAATTCTTCTAAGGAGGGGATATATGTAACCCCCTAAACCCACCATATTATAGGTAGGATATTAGAATTTAATTAGCTATTAAAATCTTAGCTTTAGTAGTTCTATTTGTTATGTGATTATTAATTGTTTGTATATATATATATATATATGTATAAGTATTTGTTTAATAAATTTGTCTATTTGAAAGTATTTGTGGCAAATTGGAAATAAGCGAATTGTGGATTTGTTGATCACATTATGTTTTGGGTGACTATGGAAGATGTGGAATCTTTCTGGAAAAAGAAAAGAAGAGAGAAAATTATGCAATCACGTGAAGGAAAGAGAGAAGGAGAACGAGAAGAAAAAAATATCTAGAGCAAGAGAGGAGAGTGGGACGGATGAGAAAAGGAAAGAGGAGGAAAATTTAAACAACTCTATGAACTAGAGTGGTGAGTAAGCTGATTCTTTCAGCTATAAATAGAGGGCAAAGAGGGAGAAAAAAAACACACACACACACCTACAAAATCAGGTTATGTGAGGAAGAAAAAAGAAATGAGAGTTGAGGAAGAAGAAGGAAGAAACAAGAAAGAAAAGCTTGGTTTCTAGGTGCTTTAACACATTGAAATTGTGAGTTCTACTCACTATTTGTTTCCAAAGCTTTCAAATATGCTTCTATGATCTTGTTTCAAAATGTTTTGATTGAATAACATGAAGTCTATACTTACATGAAGTTCTGCAAATTCTTTCCATTACACTGGAATTTTCGCAACTTTGAATGCTACTGTTCATACGGATGATTGTTCAATTTTGTTTGCTTCAATTCTTGATGGGTAGGTGTTTTTATCCTTTAAAACAAGTTAACAACATGTTAGGAATGTAATTAAGAAGATTAGAATGGATTAAAATAGATTTAGAATGGTTTACACAGATGGCTTGAAGCTGGAATTTTTTTTCCGCAATGACACTTAGCCTCTTAAATGGTTCAACTCAAGAACCATCTAAGAAACATACAAGTTGTCTAGTTCATGAGCTAAGCCAAACATAGTAACATCAAAGGCACTTTTTTGGACAGTTTTCTTGGTGCTAAACCGTCCACGCACCATTCAAGAAGAGGAAGAATATACTGCTGTCCAGTAGCCTGTAGCCTTGTTTCTTTTCCACTTGAGATTGTCCAGGATGTGGCAGTCCTGGAAAAATGTCAATATCTCTTAATCCGCTTGACAAACTTTTATGTAATTGGTACCCTTAGAAAGATCTTTAAACAAGCTTTTTATCCATGTATAAATCACCATATTTTATAATCCTTTTAATGGCAAAACTAATTCCCGAAGTTGACTGGTAGAACCAAAGACTGAAAAAACCAATGGCAATTTTCTTTTTCTTTTTTCTTTATTATTATTATTATCATCCTTAGTAGCAATGTTTAGATTTGTGTATTCATAAAGTTGTTTTTTTTATATAACTAGGTTGGAAATAAAATCTTGGCAATATGGCTAAGCTACTACTAGTACTACCATTACTAGTATTATTTTGAAAATAAGGTATAGTATTATTTTTAGAGAATATACTATAAACCTATGGTATTAAGTTATGATTTATATCTTAAGGTTTTAGAATCCACCAAGAATTAGTAAACATTTCCTTCATGAATAAATTTATACTTTGTCTTTGAACAAAATTCCAATTCTTGGACTTTTATTGAATATTTATCCTTTAAAAGCTATCTTCTTGATAAAGGTTTTTTCTTCTCAAACTAATATTTACCTTTTCCATAAAGAGTTGTTGTCGGTAAGAAAATGATTTCTTTCTTCCAAAATCTATTTTATTGGAAGGAAAATATTTTCATAAAGTATTTCTTTTACAAGAAAGCTTTTAAAGTGAACTTTAACTTTTTTGGAATGAGAGAATGTTTCATGGTATCAAAGAAATGCCTTATAATATTTTTGGCACCTATGTAGTGCTCTTGGGATAGAAGTCATGTCCAGGATGACTATAAGCCTAATTATAGGCCTAGTATTCTTCATATTATTTTGTGAACCTTTATTTTAGGTTGATTACCCTAAGTTAAGGTTTTATTTGTAACCTTAAATGATAATAGACTTTTTAATCTATCATTAAAGTGGAATTCGGCCAAGAGCTAGTAGATCCATTTTCAAGGTGGGAAAGTATTGGGCTGACATCTTGAACATGTAAAGTTACTATGTTAAGTTTAAAGACAAATGTCTATCCGAATTAAGAGACTTAACTTTGGAAAGGTATTTGGGTATTGACTCTCATGGTACCGGGAGAAGATTGCACACTCTAAAGTTATTGTTATGCGGTTGAAAAATCATAGTTATATAATGCGAGACACAAGGTTGGTATTATTATCATTGGTATCAGTGTCAACATTGTTACCATTGGTATTTTTGTGATTATGAGAACATTGTACCTAAAGAAAGGACAATTGTGCCTTAAATCCAATTTTGATAAAGAGAGTGATTTTGAAACCTTCGATTTTTCAAATTCAGATAAAGGAAAAGATTCTTTTATCCTAAAGTGGTTTTAAATGAAAATTATGTTTTTGAATGATTTTCAAAAGGATGGTTTTGAAATAAATCTTTGAAATTATTCCAAAGCTTCCAGTTTTCTCACAAATCCAAGTTTTAAAATCCTTAGCCTTATAATCCACTCACTAAACATTTTTTCGCTCATCCGTGTTTTCTAACCCTTTTCAGATTAAAGATCTTGAAAGATGAAGAGTTGGGATATCTTGAATAAGATTAATTTTTTTTTTTTGTAATAGTTGTATTTTATGGAAGAAAGATGTACCTTTGTATTGTTATTTTCAACTTTGCTTGCTATTCAAGTGTGTGAACTTGAAAACTAATGTAATAGTGTAGTATCTATATTGTACCTTTTGTATTATTGTTGGCATTAATGAAAGTTTGTTATGACTATAGTTAGTTCCTTCATTTATCTAATATCCTTTTTAAGTACGCACCTCTCATGTACATGCACCCCACCTTCCACGGTTAAGCCGGTACATGAGTAAGGTCCTCTCAAGTGTTGTTCAACAACTTCTAAAGTTTCTAAGGGAGAATGTATATAGAGAATGACATAGAACAGAGGAAAAGACAAAAACAATCAGTGATTTGATTCAAAATCTATTCCACATATATTGATAATGGATTATGCGTACAAGACAAATAGATAGAACAAGCCACTATTAGATGTAATTGGAATTTCTCCAACCAGTATGAATTTCTCAATTGCATTTGAATTTATGAAGAACTAGACAGAAAACAGCTATGTGTGGATCCTCAAATGTATCAGAGAATTATTTGATGAAAGTAAATTGCCTAGATTTATTATCATAGATAGGGAGATAGCACTCATTAAGGCTATTGGAGAGATATTTCCCTGATTTTACGCATCTCCTTTGCAAACTACATATTTCAAAAAATGTTGAGGAAAAATGCACTAAATTAATAAGGAATAAAGATGTTAGAACAACTTTCTCACAAGGGACTTGGAGATAGGTTGTGGACGTCCGAACGGAGCAATAATATGAGATTCGAGTTACTAATATGATGTCTAAATAGGAAGGAAAAAACAATCGTTTAATATGCTATGTGGATGAGTTATGACTTGGACCTTACAAGGAAAAGTTTGTGACAGTTTGGAGAGATTGTATCTTCCACTTGGGTGCCAAAACGTCCAATTAGGTTGAGAGTTAGCATGCAGCGCTGAAAATATTGTTGTTGGCTACAAGGACTTTTGACATTATTTGAACGATGATTGATACATTATACAAATGACTAAAATCAAGACTAAACTTGAAATGGTTCACTAAAAAATACTTCACATTAAGATGAATAATAAGATTTATGAGGAATATAGTAATCCTGTCACAAATACTGATGTTGAGCTCATAGAGCAAAAACGGGCACAATCGAAAGAGGTTGGAGCATATATACATGCTTGTGGATGTACTTTGAGAAGGACACATCAACTTCCTTTTGCTCATGAGTTATATCTTTTTGACATACAGTTGAAGCATTCCTTTGGAAGATACCTATATATTTGGAGGACAATGCATATGAACGGACTCGTTGCTTTTGATTACTCATCTTTTTGCATTCATATAGAGGGACACTACATATGGAGGGATCCGTTGCTACGTCCAATGATAGGATTCCATTTTGATGATGATTTAGATGAGTTATCGACCTGTCAGAGCAAAGATAAATCAAATAATAATTCGACAAAAAGAATGCTATCATCATGGCAGTACACTGAGAATTTTATATGAATATATAAAGTTTATTAAATAAACTAATACCATTACTTTTGTGATTGGTGGTGGTGGTGGCAACCACAAAGGTAATGGTGTTATTTGGCGACGGCTAATTGGGCTGTAATAAAATTTAAGATTTTGAAAATAATAAAAATATAGTAAGTTCATAAATGATATTTTAAATGAGAAAAAAGCTTTAAAAAGTCGTGATTGATATTGACACAAAAAAAGAATTTAACATCAGACAAAAAGTTCATGTTGTGAGACATTTTGAGAATGCAATATACTTTTTTATTTATTTATTAATTACAATCGAGGGAGGGAAATGAAAATTAAACTCGTCACCTTTCGAAACGTATAGAAATGTTTATCACCGAACCAGGCTCATTACTCCCGGAAGTGTATCATACTATTCAACACATATTTCAATTTAAGTACATTTTTAGGATTTTGGTATACTTTAAGAGTATTTAATTTTTTTTGCCTTTTATTTTAATATATCAAACATGGTGTTCAGGCTTATGTCCTGGGATGTTCGCATAGGGCTTAATGGGTGAATAGAAAGTCTGTACACATTTCGACCCTCCCCCCCCCCCCCCCCAACTGGGCTGGAATTTTATTCACAGTGAGTCCATGGTCTGATTTGAATTTACGTCCCCCAATAATTTTAAACCATTTAATTAACAAATTATTATTATTATTATTTCGTTTGGAAAAGAGGATATATTAAATAATAACCAATCTTATTAGGGAAAATGTCATGATGACTTAAGGAAGGGAATATCGAATACTTCAAGAGAGGAAAAAAAAAAGGCTATTTTGATATGAGGTTACTATTCTAAATATGAAAAAAAAGTAATGTCATGCAAATATGAGTAACTAGAATTTCCAAATAAAATAATTTCATCAGCTCTACAAAAAAAATAAAAATAAAAAGGGCATGTATGTTATAATTTGTGTTTAATATCAAAATATTTGTTCGTCTAAAATTAAATACATATACGTGTTTGTACTTTTTGTTTTATAAAAATAATAAAAAGTAATTACAGTTGGCATCTAATCCACCGTCCATGCTCTTGGATTGAAGTCATTTCCAATTTGACCTAAAATATTTTGGAATTTCACATGCTCAAATCCACATGGTGAAAAAGTTAGGAATGATAAAGGCATGTCTGCCCAAAAACATCCCTATTCGGGTAGGAGAGAAACAGAGATTTAACTGACCTCCATTTCCCCGATAAAGAGTCGGGAGGTACGATCTTTTTACGGTAGGCAAAATAATCTTTTCTTTTAACACTTTTTTTTTTTTTCCTAACATGAAAAAATTGAACTAATGAGATGTGGCATTACTAGAAACATAACTAGAACATTGAACCGGTGATTGATTTAAAATATTAGAAGATGTAGCTTGCGAAGATAGTTCTTAAACCTTTATTAGAAAATAAAAAAAACAAAGAATTTACTGTCATAAAATTTTAATTTTAATTTTAAATTGTAAAATTATTTTGTTTGTCCTAACTTTGTTATAAAATTCTATTCTTTTATTTTTCTTTTATAGTCCTAAAACTATCAGCTTTGTCCTTTTTTTTTTTAGATATGATAAATTTTTAAGAAGAAGAAAGAAAGAGACTTCGCTTTTGTTTTTTATTGACTATTAATGGAATTGAGAATGTCATAAAATTTTCCTTTTCCAAAACCTACCATAGTGTCACCCCTATTAATAATATTTCGTCAAGCTTTCTCAAATGTGCCTTATAATACAGGTTCCTTTTCCAAAACCACCACTATGATATCCCTTTATTTAAAGTGAAGATATCGATTCAACAAGTCACTATCTGGGATGTGTGGAAGCATTGAAAGAAACTAGCACAGGGCAGAAAATATTTAAAAATAAAAATAAAAAGAACAGAAGCCAAACCACAACATTTTGAAAATTTGAAAAGCATTGATGATGAAAAATAGCATACAACTATTACATTCCATTATGAATCTTGATTGAACAAATTCTCTGCTGTTGTTTGTCTACTAGAAAAGCCTCAAGAATGGGATTTTCTTTAGCAGGACCAAAGGTACAAAATCTAAAAGAAAGACAAATTCAGAATCAACAATGACGCTACATTAATAGAAAGTCTGAGCTGCGATTTTGAGTACAAGTGTCAAAATGCAGCCCTCACACTAGTCTAAACAGAGTAAACTTGATCATCTTGTCTGGGGTGATGGTTGCTTGTTTGCTTCTCTTGATCTGCATCCTTGCCATTCACTTGTCCAACCTCAATGGATCCATCATCAGCAGTGCCTTTCTTGGGCGTGCCCTTGTTCTTACGGTAGATGGCATACAAGATTAGTTGCACTATTCCTAATCCACTTCCAAATCCATTTTGAATCTGAAAATTAGCAAATCAGTGATTTATCAGGATCATAGGCACATATGGGACTTCTTAAAGTTCTGTAATAGGCATAAGTCCTTCCCTTTGGTAAGGTTGCCTACGGTAGAATGAGCCCCCTGCAACCCCAGCCCTTAGAGGCGTCAATTTCAAGAGAAATTTATTTGAGATGTGACATATTTAGGTTTATTTCTATGATAAAGAATTTAGGCGAACAAGGAGATCCCTACTATGTAATTGAACTACAGGGGATTAAGGGGACTGAAGTAAATTTCAATGCTATATCATAAACAGTGCAATGTAAGGAATAAATTGCATATACTTACAGCAACAAAAGGGTCTCTTCCAATCAGGCCAAATATAAACCACGAAGTGCCGCAGAGGAACACAAAGAGCGACAAGAAGAATGGCATGAATTCCACACTTTTGGTTTTGATCACTAACCTCTACATTTTGAATGCTCAGTCGTGAGATACAGAAAGCTATAACGTTTGTATATAAATAGCTTCACCATTGGTGCAGTGCTTGATTTGCTAAAACAGATAAACAGCTCGTCCTCCCCTTGTTTCATTTTCGAAATGGACGTTTGTTCTTAATTTGCAGAAAGAAACCCTCATAATGGTCACTGCCATCTAGCCTTAGTCAGTGAAAGTGTATAAACAATTGGTTATGGACGGGTACTTGTAACTACCATTAATTCCTCTTGATTTTTCTTACAGATTCCAGTATTCGTACGCAATGTCTAGAACAGTCATATGTCAGTTCCTATGGCAAATCCTTAGAAGGTATTTACTTGCAATACACTGTGACAGGGTAGGACTATTGTTAATACAAGCAACATGACTCCATTCATATTACAAAAGACAATGAAATAGCAGGCAAGACAAGTCTATACATAATGGACTGGTTGGATATGTTAAGTTACAGATTGCAAAAAAGAAAAGTTAAAACTCGTTGGAGAACATATGATTAAAACTCACAATGATTGTCAGCGGTGAAGCATACATGACAATGGAGAAGATTGTGGAGAGGAGACCACAGAATAGCTTCCTTTTACGATCATGAAGAGCAAATAGTGAAATGAGCACAACGGCACCAAATACTGACAGGACTAGTAAGAGGAGTAATGAGATCTTTCCTTTCTCCTTCTTGGGTGCAAATACGAGGAAAGTCACCACATAGATGGACTCAATTGCAGCTCCTGTACCATTGATTGTAGACACTAATAGGTTGTTTGGTGACACAAAAGGCAGACCATACCTGTTCGATCCATCAAGATATATAAAAATTATCACACACAATAAACTGTAAAATAAATATTAAATCTCACAAATTTTGGTAAAGGTCTGAAGATTAACATTCCAATTTTCACTAATCATTTCAAATATAAGTAAATCTGGGAACGATCTTTTCCATAACTGGAAGCTGCAGCTGCCAATCACACAATATTTTGTTGATTTTTTATACAGAATCAGAGGATTGAAATAACCATTCTACGAGCAAGAATTCAAATGCGACTCAAAATAATCCTTAACAGAAGTGCCTTCAGGGCAGGGTCAAAGAAGTAAAATCTATGGTCCTACCAAATAAGAAGTGCATTTAAGAACATGGAAATCTGGAACCTACCATGTTGAAAGCAAGCAGTTGAGCAAGGTCATGACATAAGGAATTCCTGAGAACTGTTCGGTAGATTTTTTCTTTACAATCCTCTTGAAAGTTATCCTGTATTAATCTCAAGAGAGGACAAGAAAGAGATCAAAATAAGAAGAAAAGAACTGCACGACCAAAATAATCCATTCGATGACCAAAAAGAAATTTCAGTAGCCCATCCAGGCTCAGGGATACAAGGGCAAGTGTAGAGAAAATGCATGTAAATTCAAACGGATTATAGTCAAGCAGCAGAACAAAAGAAATCATAAGAGTCTACGAGAATCTTACGCTGGTGCCAAGAAGAGGAACAGAGCAGAAACATTCCCTGTGGATATGAAACAAAGAAAACGCAATTAAAACTGAACAAGAAAGCAAATTACTCTTGACAAATTAATAAAACGAAAACTGAAATGAGAGAAAATCAACAAAAAGAAAAAGAAACTGAAAAGACAATGTACGGAAGAGGTTAAGAAACTGACCAAATATTCCGAAGATGAAATGTACAAGATTCTTCATTTTCTTCGGCCCTTGATTACCCAATATCCCTAAAACAAAGAATTTTGGAACAAGAACAACCCAGATCAAGAATCACTCCAAGAAACCAGTCTAAATGGCCTAAATCACACCAAGAATCGCTTCCAATTCAGTCTTGGCAAAAGGACAAGCTGCAGAGAGAACGAGAGAGCTCAATAGGGTGTTCAGAATTCAGAAAGAGCCAAAAGAGAAGTGAGATACCTACTAGACATGAAGAGGTTTATATAGGAACCAAAACAACTGTTGAGAAATTATGCGAAAAAAGAAGACAATATTCTGCAAATTTTCTGTCACGCTCTCTTTGCCAAAACAAAAAATTAAGAAATTGTTTTGTAAGCTTATTTTTTAAAAAGAAACTTTCATTAATTCATGAAGAAGTTACATGAAAGGATATGAGATCAAGCCATACCATAGAACTTTGAATTATCCTGAGGATGTCTAGCTAATTTATCGGTAACTTATTGTTCTCATAAGAGACATAAATAACATAAAATATCAATGATTCTAATTGATCAATAATAACCTGAAAAAATATTTTAAAGACGAGAAAAATATGAAATTTTTATTAATTTCATTGACTAATTCTAGACTATTAAACTCAAAAATAATTTTTGAGAACCGAATGCCTTCAATTGCAGCTTGAAGTTAAGCCGGCAAAATAAATCACACCACGATAATTTCACAGGACTTGTAATATAGCTTAAAATATTTAAAGAAACAAATGGTAGTTTATTTATGCACTATTATCGCTATGCCTGAACATTATTGACATAAAAAATTAATTCCATTTTGTTTATGCAACACGATAATCTAAAACTTATTAAGCTTAGCATACAAAAACAAAAATTAATTCGTGTAACCCGTAAAATTTCACTGGTCATTTTGTCTTAGATTACTTAATAACCAACCTCAAATAATGGTTTCACATTAATACATTGTCCACTAATAAGTTAAATTCAGTGGTCAAATCTTGAAGCCAATATCCTCTGCCACAAGAATTATTGGGCTGCACCAGGTGAATTTTTTAATTATTATTTTAAAAAAGGATAAGGATATCTCTAATTTGGTACGGTCACTTTTGATTTTGAATAGTTGAAGACCAATTTCCTTGATAGAAAGCACATTTCCCTAGTAATACTTTAATAAACTTAGTTAAATTTTGCATAAATAATAAACTTAAGTAGTGATTATTCTAATAGGTTTTTTTATTATTATTTTTTAGAAAAACTTATTTACATTGGTGAGGCAAAAAGATAAGAGTATTCCTAATAAATAATGAGACAAAAATTTTAAAAATGAAACATTATAACTCAACTATTACCTAATCTAATTTACCTAGAAGTTCAACTTACATCAAGCATATATTCTACAACCTACTAATAATTCTTGTAGAGTGATGTGGAAAAGAATTATGACTTCTATAATTCTCTTTTTTTTGAGAAACGGAGAAAATTCTATTAAGAAGATAGAATCAGCCATTACATTTAAGATTACATTCGAGGGGAGGTTGTATATCATTCCATTGGGAGACAAGAGGAGAGTTCTGTATCTAGGTAAATAATGATTAGGTTAATTGCCCTCCCTGCAGCAAATGTGAGTGATACAAAACTAGACAAACATGTATAATAGATATTTGATGAAATTTATAATGTGACCAATAGGAGATATATAGTCTTCCCCTTGAGATTGCATCTTGCCAACGACTCTGAGATAATCACCTTCCATATTCACATGCTTATAACCTGTTTTATTTATTTATTTATTTATTAATTTTGTTAAAGGATCAAAGCGTATCGACATAACAAAAAATTGTACAAAATTTCAATTTACATGATATCACCAAACTGTCTCAAATCAAACTGAAGATTCAAAAGTGGCTTTGGGACCCGTTCTAAAATATTTTTAACTATCCAAGAAGGTTTGTCAATAAAAGGGTGAGAGCTATCTCTCCTTACGGTAACTTTACAAAACATGAATATTTTGACCGAAGATAAAATTCACATTTACCCGATCATGTTCAGTGATGTTACTTTGAAAATCTGTATAATTAGTTGAGAGTGGTTGTTTGTTCATAGCACGTGTTCTGGTTCAACTCCAAAAGGAGAACTTTCCACCTGATAACCACAGCTTCGGCAACTTGGAGAGGGCATTATGTTACGTTCTCATGGTAGGACACTTGTTTTCAGGCGGCGATCGCTTAGTAACCATGAGGTTAGGGATGGTCTTGCAGATGGGCATGCTACCAAATTTTAAGCAAATTATAAAAGGCAAAGAATTTATCCAAAAAAGGAAAAACAGGCAAAAAACTTTTGTGATGCATACAGATTATTAAAAAAAGGAAAAGAAAAAAGGAAATAACTTTGGTGGAGTCACATCAGCCACGCTATTTCATGCTCTTATCTAATCAAACGTCTCCCTGTCCTCATCGATCGTGAGGACGAAAACGGGGAAGGGGAAAGTTTTTGTCCAGTTCCATTCTCCCTTTTTTTTCTAAAAACAAAAACCCCATAATGGCAAAAACAATTTGTATCCAACCATAATGGGAATTTTCATTAAAACATACATATAGCTAGGTTATTTTTTTTTTTTTGTAATTTGTATATTTAGATAATAATTTTAGTTGAGAATTCTCTTTTGCTTTAGCCTCACAATACATTTTTATCTAGAAAAATAATTCAAATTTAAATTCCTTAAAATTTTATATCAAATGGAACTATATACATTTTATATATCTTGTGAATTCTCGATTAAGTAGAGTCGTCCATCACATGCATACATTCAAGTAATATCACATTACTAATAAGGTGAAACATTCTCACATAGAAAACATGGCAAATACCCTATAATTCAACAAATTGATTCAATTTTTTGAACTAGACACGACATGAAGTCTTCAAATTATAGATCAATTTGATGGCAAACGTAGCAAGGATAATCCTAAAATTTGGGTGATTGATTCCTGAGCAAGTGAGTAGATGTACTTCAAGCAACAAGATACAGTTGGTGTCTTCCAATGAATTATTCCAGTGAACTCTTTTAACTTATATAATAAAAAAAAGGTATAGTGAACTCTTTAAAAGCATATTTCAGAGATTGCAGAGTGTAAATACAATGAAGGAAACGAAGTTGCAGCCTTATATGTTAACTTTCTTGTGACCAGATAAAATATGTTTCTCTATGTACCCGGGCTATTGGCGGCAAAGTGTGAATCTTGCGATGACCTAATAAGGTCACGTCTTCAATTCTTGGGGTCTTTGTCGCTCATCTGCGTCAGCTCATCTCCCGATTTACTTCCTCTGCAATATCTTAAAGTAGCGGGTTAATATAGTAAAATATTAAAAGAAAAATATGTTTATTTTAAGATAATGAACATTTAATTATATATGAATATTTTAAAAAATAAAAATCTAGATATTAATTTTGGATGGAGATAATATTAATCTAGATATGGAGGTGATCTATCTTCTACGATGTTTTCATAAGGTAGAAAATCAAATTGGGAAGAAAAGTAGAAAGGATTAGGACAAACAGAGCGGAGAGTTTCAACAAACGAAATGGTTAAGACAAATGGAAGGGAGCAAATGTAAAATAATGGTTCCATTTCTCTAAATACAATGAGATTCTAGGAAACACTAGAGATCTAGAAATTAAGAGTAATAAATTAAACACATGGGTTTTATTGGTCTTCAAAGTGTCCATGAAGCTTATTCTTCTTGTACTCCGATTCATTTTAATTGTTTGGATTCTTTACTTTTGTTATCGATTAACCTCGTCAACGTCATCCGTAGAATAATGTGTTTTATTACAACATTAGACCTAAATTATCTGGTGTAATGTGCACAACTATACAAGTTCTCGACAGAAAAGAAGGAAATTAGGCACTTTAAACTCCTTTTCCAGATATGTGTTTTGTCACGGTAGGCACGATGTAAAGTTGAAACGAATCCATCGTTAACTTATTCTTTTATGGGGAAAGAAAAGAAAATTCTGAATTAACGTTTCCACATTCATAAAGCAAAATTGAATATGAGTATCCCGTGATGAAGACATTCCATATCTTTACAAGTTCATGTGGCATATATACATTGACCCTCTTTGATGTTAAAAATATATTGTTACTGTATGATTGCATGAACACTTCCAATTTTCTTCTTACATCAAGTCATGTAAAATTTCACCGACTTTAAAATCACCTTTTTTGGGGTTTGAACATTTTCTATTTGTTTTGTCTTATCTTTTGATTGGATTAATAATTTGGATGGTGACGGAGAGATATATGCTTACAAAATTATTTGGTGTTTTATGTCCATATCCTTCTAATTCAATTGTTAGAGATTACATTCAACCACAAAGTAATCTTTAGCTGGAAAATATTTCGAGCAAATAGGAGGCTGACTGATATGTTGCACCAATCATTAAAAGTTGTTGTTCTTAAATAATTAAACCAAAGTAAGCCCAGCAGAATAAAGTAAAAAAAAAAGATCACTCTATATCCATCTTTATACAATTTTGTGTTCTCTTTTTTTTTAGGAAACTTTTGTATTCTTAAGATAAAGAGATGTTTAGGAAATATTTAGGAACCGTCAAGAACTAGATATTTTGCATTTAGGGATGATATTTCAATACACCTCCCCATCTCTAACTTCATTAACTTTTGAAGTCGTTGAACGAGCTCAACATGCTTGTTTGCTCTGTCACTTGGTCAGTGTCTTGATTGGTTTCTTGTTAATATCTTCTTTCAGGACCTTTTCACGGATGAAGTGATATTGAACTTCCACTTGTTTCGTACGGGCATGGAAAACTGGATTTTGGACCAATTGTATGGCTAACAAGTTGTCACAATATAAGAGCACTGGATCTTCCACAGTTGATGTAAATCTTTCAACAAGTGTACCAGCCATGCATTTTCTTGAGCGGCCATTGCAGCAACTCTATACTCTGCTTAAGTTGTAGAGAGTGATACCGTAGGTTGCTTCTTGATGCATCATGATATAACACCGAATCCAATTGCCTCTTGCCTCTTGGTCAGACACAAACACATAACAGACAGCCAAATACTCGAAAGTAACTTACCGATGATATAGACTACGGTTTTCATGCTTTCTGTCCAAAACATTGGAGGCACATTTTGGCATATAGTGCTTCTGCATATATCAAGTAGATGTTGGTTCTTTCTCTCGGCCATTCCATTTTGTTGTGGCGTGCTTGGACAAGTTAGTTGTCTCCGAATCTTGTGCTCCTTAAGATATAAAATTCTTGAGAAGTATATTCACCTCCATTTCCTGTACGTAAGTATCATATCTTTTGCCTAATCTCACTTTCAAACTCCATCATTAATGCCTTGAACTTGTCCAAAGCTTCTGATTTCTCCTTCATTAAGTCAATCCATACATATCTTGAAAAATCATTACTAAATGTGATGATATACTTAATACTACTTACAGAAGGTTGCTTGACCTGCCCAAAAACTGTTGAGTGAATCAGCTTCAATAGATCTTTAGCTAGATACTTTTACTCTTCATATGGGAGTTGGTACTCTTTCCCATATTGACATCCAGCACGTACAGTTTCCTCGTGATATTCCAACTCGAGAAGACCTTTACGCATAAACTTATTCACTATCACCTTCAGCTTGTGATAACTTACGTGCCCCAGACATGTGTGCCACAGATCAGCTATCTCATTCTTCTTTGCTTTGTCTACAAACTCCTCTTGTGCAGACATCACACAGACAGACTCCAATCATCGTCCTTCCATGATTGGAGTACCCGTGATCTTGATCTCACAATATACTTTCACATCTTGTGGTCCAAATACCACATAGTTTCCAGAGCTTGCAAGTTGTGAGATAGAGAGAAGCTTTTTCTTTATCCCATGCAAGTGATACACATTGTCAAGCTTTACTTCTTCATCATTGAATCGGGGCATTGTGTTTGTCTTTCCAATATGTGCTAGTTGCAATCTTGAGTTGTTTATACTCAGTGACAACAACTCGTCCTCCTTTATACTCGGTGATATCTGATAGCTTTTGTCTATCCCTTGTCATATGATTTGAGCAGTCAGAATCTACAATCCAATCATCAATATAATTATTGTGTCATTTACCGGCATTAGTGACTCCTATTTTGGTACCGCAATGCATATGGTTCCTTACTCCGCAATGCATACCAATCTTTTGTTGATTGGTATTGACTTAGTGTTAAATTTTTCTACGAGATTGAGAGGAGCACTTTTCCAACCTTGAAGTTTTGCTTCATTCTTGTTTGAAAATGTAATTGAAAAATTACTATATTTTATGTTATTAAATCAATTTATTTTGGTTAAATTTCATTTAGTTATGTTCTTTTATCAATATTTTTATATTTCCCAATAGTCTCTTTAGGATTTTTAGTTGTTTATTGATCAAGTTTGTAAAAAAATGTACAGAGAAAATGTTGCATAAAATCATTTGGAAGCTAAAGCAAAATTATAATCAAAGTCAATTCCACTTTAGCATGCCACGTCATCAATAAATGCCACATCAGCACTGCTAAATTAACTAGCATGCGTCATGTGGCATGCACTTTAGAAGTTTCAATCCTAATCAAATAATTCTTCAATAAAATGTCTTATGCAGATTAGTCAAGGGACTATGTATTTGCATAACTGATACAAGATGATATATACCAGGATACTCACACTTAGTAACGGCCTTTGCGGTCGCTAATCTCGCCGTCGCTGAATTAAAATTTGCAATAGCTCGATGCAATTTTGCAATGAATTAGCGATGGTCTACTGCTCCTTGCTAATTTAGGTCAATGACTAAAAATTAGTCAAAAAATTTTAAAATTTGAGACGAATTAGAAACGATCAAAAACATTAAAAGAATTAGGAAATTAATTAATTGGTCGATGACGGCCATTCCTAATTCCTGACTACTTTTTTTTAAAAAAAAATTAAAAAAATTTTTAGTTGCTAATTCATCACAAGTAAAATTGCAAAATTATTATATATTTTTTTTAAAAAAAATTTGAAAACTCAAGTCAACCCACTTTCTTGAATTGTTTGTCAATTGCAATATCCAAGGGTTGAACTTTGGATGCCGATGACGAATTAGGAAAAGAAAAAAAAAAGGGTTGAACCTTGGAGGCACCTTCCATATAAAGCTGTCACTTTTACTGCTGTATAGTACCAGTTAGGTCCATTTAGTTAATTTGCACAATGCTTAATACTTGTAACATAAAATTCCTTTTGGTATTTTTTCGAAATCGATTGTTTATATATAGCTCATCAATAAAAATAATATGAACTTCACATCCCAAAAATTTGAAAAGATGGATAAACATATAGATATGAAAGAAATAAAATGTGTTCACTTATATTTCTAAAATTTCATCGTCACCATATCTTTGATAAGATAATGCACAAATAAAAGGGCCCTCACATCAAAATCACATAGAAAAATTGGGGGTAAGCATTGAAACTGCCCTGGGAAGCAGGGCTCTCTTCACTCAGACGTGCACAATGAGGAAGAGTACTTAAAAGCCGAAGTTTAGCCACATACAAAGAATTACAAGCATTTATAGAGCAGATTCTTGTTCGTGCTTCTGAATTCTATATATCCCACTATGCCAATCATTCAATTACGGCTTGGCAGCCGTAGACTTCAAACAGAACTTGTGGACTAAAATTCCATTGCATTTATTAGTCCAAGGAGAAGCATTTGATCTATATATTGGACCATATCCAATGACCTGTGACATAGGTAAAGTGCAAGCCTTGTAGATGTGTGCACATTTGAGTTAAATGTTTTAGGTAAAAAATGTGGATTTGAGTGTATATATATATATATATATATATATATATATATACATGTAAAGAATTTACATGTATTTACAAATTGAATATCTACATTTTAATTAATTTAATAATTAAGAAGAATCTTGGATTTTAATAAGTAACTTTATTACCGTTTTTATTAATTAGTTTTTAACAAAGCATTTCAAAATATAATTATAAATATTTTATTTAGACGAATGAAGTATAAAATAATAATTGATCCTGCTCATGTAGATTTTATAATATTTTATGAAAATTCGGCCCAAATGGTTTTTTTATATAAAAGAAATAGATACATTTAATTTAAAAATATATATTTATTTATTAATTCATAATCTTACATGTAATGAACACTTGCGGATAGGAGCAAATTCTTTCAAGCATATTGAAACTTACATATTTGGGATTGCTTTGGCACTTTTGTCTTCGATCATTTATGAGACTTTGACTTCAAACAATTAAGGCCTGATGCTTCGGATGGGTGGGTTGTTGTTGATGCTGTCAGACTATTAGCGGTGGTTTTGTTTTGTTATACAATTTTTTTTTTTAGGAAGTTACGGTTTTTTATATTTTGAGCTGTGCTTCCAACTCAAAGATATGCTTAGCGCATACATGATTTAAAGTTTGGGCCAAGTTTATAATTCTAGACACGAATCAATAAATTATTCATATGTTCACTATAATTTATATACTTTCATATATTCTAATACTTTTTTTATAAGTTAACATCCTATATTTTATATTTTGAAACAAAAGTAAAAATAGAAGTTCAAGTTAGTATATCTAATATGATTTGTCCGATACAATTAAAGTTCAATATCTTAAAAGTCACGGGTATCAAAAGTCCAATACATCACTTGAGAGTGATATGATCTTCATAAAAAAAAATATCAATAAAAATATTGATCAAATATAAAATTTAATGTAAAACATAAATAATAATGAAAAGTTTATTATTTATATATTCACAACATGAAAAATCAATCTTTTTGACATACATTTTCGTCTGTAATACGTCTCTGACCAATGTTTTGGACGAATTACTAATTGAAAATTTCGTCCGCAATTAGGTCGTCGGTAAAGCTCATCACCTAAGTAATCTATCGTTATTTGCAACAGAATTCCGATGGTAGAGAAAAAGATGCACGGTGGTTAATGACAAAATATTTCATCTCTAGTCTGTCGGTCCTATAGACGGCTTATCGAAGGAAAATAAATTTTTAATTTTTTAAACATAATAAAAATAAGTGAATTCGTATGGAAATGGTCGCAATAATAAATAATTTCTTTAAACATTTTGTCGGTAAAACGTTGCCAATTTTTATTAATTTTGAAAATTATTAATTTTTTGCTAGTAATCCGTGGCCAAAATTTATTAATTTTAAACAAATAATTAAATTTCTGTCGGTGGCCAATTTCATTCATTTTTAAAAAATAATTTCATTTTCGTCAGTAATTCGTGACAAAAATTTATTAATTTTAAATAAAAAAATTAAATGTTATGCATGAATCAATTGCCAATTTTCATTAATTTTTAATAAATAATTACTTTTTTGTCTCCATCGAGAATCAATGTACAATATATATTAATTTAAAATAAATAATTAAAATTCCATCGAGAATACATGGCTAATATTTATTAATTTTTTAAAAATAATTTCATTTCAGGGATCCATCCAAATGTATGTAAATATCCCTAACTTCTTGTTTTCTCTATTCAAGCTTTGTTACAATTAAAATATATACATAACATCATATTATATGTGTATAATTGTTTTTTATAATTTGGTTATTCAAAATAATACCTTATCTGTCGCAACTTGGAATGGATTTGAAACGGATTTTTCTAATTAAATTTTAATTCTCCATGGAAAATTCAAAATTGATCGCGAGAAAATAAAACTCAGATGGTCCATAACAATTCCATCTCAATATTTTTTAAAATTTATTTTTTGAAGTTCTAAACCCTAAAACCCTCTTTGGTCTAAAAATCAGAAAACCCTCTTATGTCTAAAATCCGTCTCAAAGGTTGGGATGGCTTTCAGATTGATTTTAAGGAAAAAATGCACTAATCCTTATCTATCTCAAGCTTTGAGACATATATATTTGGCACTTATTGTATTCTATTTTATTTTTAAAAAAAAAGTGTCTCAAATCCCTCTCAAAAGTTGAGACGGATATCTTTTTTCCTACTTAAAAAAATTATTTGAAAACAAAAATAGACTTCCATCTCAAATCCTTCTCAAACTTTGAGACAGATATCCTTTTCCCCAATTGAAAAAATTATTTGGAAACAAAAATAGAATTTCGTCTCAAAAGTTGATGGATATATTTTCACTATTTAAAAATATATTTGAAAAAAAATGGATTCCATCACAAATCCCTCTCAAAGTTTAAGACAGATTTGAGACAAACATCCTTTTTCCAAGTAAAAAAAATTGGAGCCATCTCAAAACTCTCTCAACTTTGGGATGAATTTGAGAGGGAAAGTCAAACTTCTTTGACTATCTCGATGTTGTCACAAAACCATCTCAAGAGTTGAGACAAAATTTTCAATCTCAATGAGCTCATTCTCCTGTAGTGTTCTTCTGATTAGAAAACTTAAATTGTAATATTATTTCTTTCATATTATCAAATTCATCAATATTTGAATGATTATCAAATATTTGTGCAATATTTTTTTCAATATATGTGATCAACCACCAATTGCATAAAAGAAAAAAGTTAGCACGAGTCAAATCAATCTATCAATAAAAGTATACATTTGTGATTTTCTGTCTTCTTTAACTCTTGGCAGGGTTATGAAATTGTTAACATGTTTTGAAATGCACTCATCAACGAATATCAAGCTCAAAATGTTTTAACTAATATCTCAAATGCAATTTCTTTTGTTTAGAAAAATCTTCAAAATAGAAATATCAACAAACTTGTAAATATCATTAATATTAAAATATTTGTAATCATCTCGAGGATCTAAAGTTGAACAAATACTAAGCAATTCCATCATATCTTCACTAAATCTATCATTCAATTCTTGCAGCTAAGAATCAATTGTAAAAAATGATATTATATTTTTTTGGATCATTGTGATGACGAGATCGAGCTCTACCTATATTATAAGGAGCACTCGTATCAGGAACATCTACTTCATATTTCCCACAAATAATTTCACTTTTTTTTATATAAAAAAAAGTTCTCATACATTTTTGCTTAACTTTTGTCAAAGTCTTTGTTACAAAGACAAGATGTATAGCATTTACAATATCTTGAGACTTACATTATAAAGCTTGACAAAGATCATATGTGATTTCCATAATTTTAATAAGAAGATGTAAAATGAATATGAAGCCAAATAATGTGATTGCATCATAAACTCCATATGCTTTTGGATGTTGAGAATAGACAACTCTATCAAAAATTATATTCTTCAAAATTGAGCATGCAAGTTCAAACATGATTTTCATGCTTAAGAGGGAACTCAATGAGAACATTATCTAGTGTCACTAACTTTCTTTAATGTTCCAATTTAGTTTAAGCTTCTAACCTTATTCCAAGATCGAAATCCCTCAACTGTAAATACTCTTGAACCAAAACATTAATTTGGTTTAGCAAATAAATAACATGGCAAACATAACATAGCATCTTTACTTAGAAAATATTCCAACCAGTATGAGAACAAATCAAACCAAAAAAGTTCAAAGTGGCGACATTTCATTTAAATGATATTCATCTTGATGCATCTTATATTGTTATGACTCAAGATTTATATAAGTTCTCTAATTTCATCTTGTGGTAACTCAATATTTACATAGGCTTTTTAGGATCATGTTCTATAGACATAGAATCAACTAAATGAGCATCCACTTGAAGAACTTTGGGTAGAGGTTCTACATTGTAACTTGAAGATTCAAACTTATTTGTTACTGTTTGCTTTGGTGGAGAAGAAGTACAAGGTTGAGAGTTCCTCTTCTTGAAAAGGACATAAAAAATATAGAAAAATCAAGTAAAGAGTAATTGTTGTATTTAGTCCCTAACTTTTTATCTTTTGTGGCTTTGATGCCTAATCATTTTGTTTCGAATTATTTGGCCCCTAACCTTTTTTTTGTTTGGATGATTTTGGTCTCTAATAGATTTTGTGTAATTTTTTGGTCCTTGACTTTCTTATAATTGGTATGTTTGGTCCTCATATTATTTCAGTTTGAACAATTTGGTCCTTTTTTAAAACAACCTATCACTAGACTGACAAAAACCATTATAATAAAGAAATATTTAAGGGTAAAAATGGAAGTTCAAATATTTTTAACTTGGAACTAACACCAAAGGTGAAACTTATATTTTGTATCAATTTATTGGAAATATTCAAATTTTCACTTTTACTGTTAAATATTTTTCTATTATTATGGTTTTTATTGGTTTTGTAACTGGTTGAGTCATAAAAGGACTAAATTGTTCAAATTGAAATACAATGGGAACAAACATACCAATTATAGAAAAGTCAAGGATAAAAAAATATAGGGATCAAGTTCACCTAAACAAAAAGATTAGGGACCTAAGAATTTTAAAAAAATGATTAGAGACCAAAGGTAAAGAAAGGCAATAATATAATATTGAATTCAGAATTGCTAGGCAATAATATAATATAACAATTACTATAAGGTAAAGAAAGGCAATAATATAATATTGAATACATAAGAGTTAAGTTCATTTATGTGCTAGGCATTGGCTCTTAACACTTTATTATTGAAAAATTTTGTGCTAACGATGATAATTTGATTATTCATTATTCAATGATGCAACATTAAATAAAAATAAATAGAAGGCTCAAAAAGATATTTGTCTACCACCATGGAAAAATAAGAAGAATATTTTTTTCCATGAAACTAGACTATATTTACAAAAAAAGACATCATCCTAAGAGGATCTTGATCTTGCTTCAAGATCCATTTCATCTCTTCTACCCTCTCATTCTCTATCATCAATACCAAGAGTTACTTTGACCAATCTCTTAATCATGCATTCCATTGTTCTATTTTTCAATTTTTTTAGGAGTGATCACTGATACTAAGTGAAAGTTGACTCTTTTTACAAGTATCTTCCTAGATAGGAATTGGTGTTGTCAAATTGTTGGATATATTTGGTGCTGGACTAGATAGAAAGGAGGCTGGTATTGACAGTTCAGTTCCTTCTTCTTCTTCTTTCTTTTTGGAAAATTACCCTATTGGGTATTTTTTATCTTTCTATTTTTTCTCAATCTGGTCCCAATTCATTTTCATTGACAATTTTAGTACCTATCTTACTAGATTCTGGCATTAATTTCTTTGAAAGGACCGCATTAGGCTATATCTAAAAGGATGTAGGACTAAAAATGTCGATTAAAAATAATTGAGACCACATTGGGAAAAATTTATAGATGAGGGACTAAACAGAGCGCATTTTTCCTAATGGTTTATGACACACATTATTTACTAGGCTTTGACTATATGTTTAAAGGTTTTGGCTTTGTTAAGAGGCGGGGGTTGGCGTTTTAGTAGTGGAGATGATAGGTCAAGAGAGTCTGGACTTTGGCCTTGAGCAGCTAATGATTTTTGGTGGTGAGAATTGTAATCCAGACTTAAGTGAAAATGGACAACCCTTGTGAAAGAGTGATCACAAAGTGGAAAGGCATACCTATGGAGTTGTTGCTAAGGATTAGGCTTTGGAAACTCTTAATTCATTGTTAAAAAATATATCAGTTGAAGGCCATTGATTTGAAATGAGAAAAGTATGTTGCAAATGAATTTTAGGATTTGTAGAGGAGAAAATTGAGAGAAGGAAGAAATAAAAGAAGCAAAAAAATTTCAAAAAACTTTGTTAATGGCAAAATAACCCTTAAAAAGCACTTGATTTTCAAATGACTAATTGAGATAAGAGACTTAACCCTTGACAAAAGTGCAAAACTTGAACAAATTGAAAGTTGAAATGTCAACTTTTACACTTTTTAAATTTAGGTGCAAAACTTGAATATATGGAAAGGTTAAATATTATCTGGATCTTTTGCCCTAACTAAGAATGCATTGAAACTGTATGGCAACCTGATTTTCATCAAATCACATCATCATAGACAAAATCTCAGATTTTAACAAAATATAGTTGGTTATGCTAAGGGAAGTTAATCAATAATCACTCGGGAATAAATTGAAATGGCATATCTTAAATTTTCAAAAAGAGTTGGTGAAACTATGAAAGTAAAGGTTAAATCATGAAATATATTGAAAAATTTTGGTACAAAAATTACATGTCTCACGAATCACCTTTTTTGCATAACCACACAAAAACAAACAAAAGCAAAAACCATTAAAAAAACCTAATAAGAAATTAGTTGACTAGTTTACTGGTTTAGATCTCTTAACAAAAATTTTTTACTCAATCCCTTAATAGGCAGCCCTTATTTTAAAATATTTTTATTTTAAGTCTTTTGTTAAAAGGTTTATTTTAATAATAAAAGAATGGGATTTGACAATATCAAAATTGTTCAAGTTTTTTACCAAAACTAAGGATCGAGCTCTTGTTGAGAATATCAAAGGATTTGAGATTGCCACGAATGAAACTTTAATGTTTGAAAGCATGATTTGTGTGCCCAAAAATGAGGATTAAATGAAGAAAATACTAGAAGAAACATAATGTACACCTTACAAGACACGCCCTAGAGAAACAAAGATCTATCAGAACTTAAAAAGAAATTTCTAGTGGCGTAACATGAAGGGTAGGGTTGATAATTTTGTTGAAAAATGTTTGACCTATCAGCAAGTTAAGGTTGAGCATCAATGATTGTCAAGATTATTGAAACTACTAAATATTCCACAATAGAAGTAGGAACATATTGCAATGAATTTTATTGTGGGATTACCAGTGTCAAATCAAGCTTTTTGAGTTATAGTTGATTTTTTGGCCAAGTCAACTCATTTCTTGCCGATTAAAATAACTTATAGTCTGGAAAGGCTAGCACAATTGTATATTAAAGAGATTGTGAAGCTTATCGTATACTAGTTCGTGTCAGATCCTGAGACAAGGTTACTTTCAAGTTTTGGAACAACTTTCAGTGGGTTTTCGTTTAGCAATATGGTTGAGTTTGGTCAGAGGAGGGAAGGAGAAAAGAGAATGGGAGGCGATAGAAAAGGGAGGGAGAAGAGGGAAGGGAGGGGGCGGGTAGAAAGGAACGGAAAAGAGAGAAGTGAGAAGCCATGGGGGAGGCGAGCAGCCATGGGGGAGGGAGAAGGAGAAAGAGGAAGAAAAGAGAAGAGGGAGGGAGAAGAATAAGGGGGGCGGCGGCTGGAGTGAAAAATAAAAGGAGAAAAAATTAGGATTAGGGTTTTGAAAAAAAAAAGGATAGGAGGGGTATTTTAGTAATTTTAAAACTTTTATCTTTTTTGCAAATAGGTCGTTAGGGTTTACAAACCTTAAAATTTCCCCAAATTCAGATACGATTTTGCAAATTACCAATAAATATTTTAGGGTTTTTAAATTAGTCCCCAAATCTTTATAAAATTTTTAATTTGACTCCAAACTCCTTAGAAATTATATTTTTACCCAATTTTTTTAGGAATTCCCTTTTATACCACAAGACTTATTGAAATTCTGTTTCAACCCATATTTTCAAAATTTTCATTTTTGTCCCCAAACTTAAGAAAATTTCAATTTGACCCCTAAACTTTTCCAAACTTGAAAATTTTCCTTTTTCATATTCCAAAAATGTTCCCAAACCTTTTAAATCCAAAATATTTCCTTTAAATTTTCAAAAAACCATTCTTTTTCATTTATATAGATTATTTATTTATTTATTTATTTAAAACCAATTATTTAGTTTTGTCTTTCAAGGTTGTGATTCATTGAATACTTTAAATGTAGGAAACAAGGACTTAGTGAGCTAGTTTTTTCATGCAATTTAGCACATATTTATATTTTTTTTTTGAGGTGGGAGTTCTAACATTATTTAATTATTTATTTCTTTACAATTACATGTTATATATGCTATTTAATATATGTTTAATTGTGCACTTTTAAATTCTATTATGGTATGTGTACAATGTCCTTATAATTGCACATATAAATGTTTATAGCATATGTCATCAAATAAAAGGGCTTAAGCCCGATAAAATATGGACTTATGTCTGAATGAACAGGAGTTTTAGTTCAATTAAACATGAGTTTTTGACTCGATGACATACATTGATCATTTCTATTTTTATGATATTTTCAATGTGTATATCCTTGTAAAATGTCACATTTTTACTCACACTAAGTACTTTGTACTTAATCCATGTATTTTATTTTTTCTAAAATCATTTACAGACTGATGAGTTGCGATGTGAGGACGGAGGATGATCAATCATTTATAAATTTTGAACTTGGTTTAAATTATGTTCTCGATTTCAAACTGAGAATAATTATATTTATATTTAGTTTTACTTGGTTATAAATATTTTATTCTGGTAAAGTTTATTTTTGAGTTTCAAATTTATAATTTGATACTTATTTGGAATTAAAGATTTTGATTCACTATTTAAAAATTTTGACTGTTTTAAATTAAGATTGTTAATTATTATATTATATTTTTATTTTGAGTATTTTTGGAAAATTTGGGATGTTAGACCAAACATCTTGATAAATCCGAAAGACCTATTTCATATCCTTCATTTGCTTGAGTACGTTTGGGCACTTCCATAAAGACATTCGATATCACCGACAATCATCTAACTGATTTTGCAGAGAAGTTAGATCTTCCCTTTTAGTTTAGCCCAATTGCTATCAAGTTGAGCACTTGGATTTGGATAAATGGAAACCAAGAATGAAGCTATTGCTATCAACTGGTTACAACAGGAGGAAAAAGATGGCATGATTTCTCGGGGTTCTATCAGTGTGACAGGTTACACAAATCGGTGGTTGGCGGTGGCAATTTTAGTGATTTTTAGAAAAAAAGAAAATAAAAAAATGAAAATTATTGGTTTTGAAAAGAATTTTTTAAATGACAAAAATACACTTAAAAGTCCACATGGAATACATGTGACAGATGTAAACAATCACTTTAACGGGTTTTTTTTTACATAAAGATAAAAATTGGACATTTAAAAGGTTAGAGTGTTAAAGCTGAATAAAAACAATCAAGTGTAAACCTTGAATTTTCAAATAATTCAAGTGTCATTTGGATATTTTTCCCTTTAAATTATTCAAAATTTCGATCAAGCTAGAGTTTTTGAAAAAGTTGATTAAGAAGAAAATATGTTTGATAAATTGGAGGTAGTGAGTAATCCTAGAAAAATAAAATACATAGATAAAGTAAAAAGAAAAGAAAGAAAATAATTGAATTTGAATATAAAATAAAATAAATGAAAATATGATTTTTTATTAAAGTATTCATTATATTGTTCATGTGTTTGTCACATTTGAGTTCTGGTAAATTTTTGATAGATGAAACTAATAAAATAGTAACTTTTTATAATTTTTGTAAATTGGATGTAAAAACCAAAATGAAAAAAATTACAATGTAAGTTTTGTTAGCCTTTTAACGGAAAAATTACCAAAAATGCCATTTTGATAACTTTAAAAAACTTGAAGGCAAGAACCATACCAAAAAGAAAAAAAAAAGTGAAAGTGCAAAATCAAATTTTTTTTTAAAAATCAAAGGTTACCTACACTTTTTATCCTATAAAAAAGAACTTTATGCAAAAAGAAAAAAATATATATATATATAGCAAAACCTTTTTCTAACTATGGAAAATTCATGGTAAGTTGAATAAAAGCCAAAAAAATACTGTTGCAACAGAAAACATATATTTTAATTCCACTTGTACTTTTGTTGCAAGATCTTTTTATCTGGAATTATATGTATTTTTTACTAACTAAATTATTGTTGTCCTTTTGTAACTTATTATCGGAGATTTTACTTCTCCATCAAATTAATCTCTTTATTATTTTTTATAAGATGTAACAAAGTAAATTTATTTATCCTTAAATATAAAATATTTTATTATTTTTTATAATTATTTTATCTATTATTAACTATTTTCTTTTCTTTTCTTTTCATTTCATTTCAAATATAATAAATATTTTTTAAAAAATAATTTTTATTTGTAATACATTAAATAAATAAATATAAAATAAAATAATTTATTAATCAACTTACTATAAAAAATGAATGAAGTAATAATCAAACTTAACGTTTTTGACCGTTGTGGGCCATTTCCGTTGCACTAATCATGTCTCTATTAAAGATCCATTAGTTTAATCCAATGGACACTAAGTTAAGGAATTACGCAAAAAAGTACACGATCTCTTTGGGTTATGTCAAATTCAGAAAATCCAAAACTAGACCTATTTGAAACTGGAAGTATTGGCCCAAATTATGACACGATTAAGGATCTTTACTAAAAATCCAAACATCAGCTTCAAGCCCGGATCCATTTGAGTGGTGATTTCTTTTTTTCTTTTTTTTAAATACTCCTTTATAGAAACAAATTTCTTTACTAGAAAAAGGAAAAGTTAATTCCATTATATATATAGCCATGATACGTATAATTTAATATTTTTTTCAAGTTATTCTTAGCTGCTTTCTATTCCTTTTCTTGTAATTGTAGTTTTATTTGTTCTTTAAAAAAGAATGTTGTGGTGACAAAGCTACTAATGCTTTTGGAAATAACTTTTACATTTTTATATTATGAAAAACAGGAATGTTTTTAAAAAAGATGACAAAATTGAATTTTGTCACCAAACCATTTTTGATTATTTATTTATATCATTTATCGTTTACCTTAAGTTTTTACATTCTCACAAACTTCAAACAAACTTTTATATTCTTTGTCACTAAAATGGAAGTTTCCAACTTATCATATATGACGTTTTTAGAGAGAGGAGACGATCATGACTACTATTGTAAACCATTCCAGTTCCATCACACGATGGTTTAGGATCCAAAGTTACTTGGATCTATTTATTTGATTCCTACTTATGCTTCTTGCTCCTTCGTTGGTAGGAAGGATTATGAGTTGGTCTTCACTATATATCTTTTACTATTGATGGTCATTGGTTAGTTGGTAGTGACTTTAATGTCATTGTACATAAGGGTGAGCGTACGGGCACTAGTACTAGAGACAAATATATTCGTGATTTTGGAGATATGATGCTCGATTGTGGTCTGACTAATGCAAGTTTTGTTGTGAGTCCATACACTTGGACTAATCATCGTGTTTGGAAGCATTTGGATCATGTTATTTATAATTCGAAGGTAGCTTCCTTTTTAAGTCGTTTCATTGTTAGACATTTGAATAGACATATTTCTTATCACTCGCCACATTTGCTTGAGATGTCTTTCTCGGATGATTCTAGACTGAGACCATTTCGATTCCTCAACATTTGGATCACTCATCATGGTTTTCAATCATTTGTCTCCCAAAAGTGGTAATTGCCCTCCCATCTTACAGGTATGACTATCATTTGGGAAAAGACTTTCAGACTGAAACAGGGTCTGCATTAGTTAATCGACATATATTTGGTAATATTTTCAAAAAGTTAGGAATGAGACTTACTATGACTGAGGTTGAGATAGTTCGTTATGTTGATTATCCCTCATTTGACAAAGAGCAATTGCACAGGGTCTAGAAACATGATGACATGATTATTTTTGTTAATAGCTAGAAATTTTGTATTAGGAAATGCTCGATGTCTTTGAGCATTATGAGGCGGCTTCTAGTAAGTTGGTGAATCAAGACGAGTGCTCTTATTCTGCCATAGAGATCGTCTCCTGTTTTCATCTGTCGGACTGATGACTTGAGTGATTTAATGCGCCACCAGCTCCTCATTACTTATCTCGATATCCTTCTGTATCTTGGTCAGCGATAGACTTTCTTGTATAAATATCTCATTCAGAAAGTCCATAGCAAGATCTAAGGATAGGCATGTCATTTATTATACTTGGGGGCTCGGATTACTTTGTTGTGTTTTGTGCTATCTTTCATGCCACTTCATCTCTTTCAATTAATTCATACAATTATATTGGTTAAAATAGGAATTATATAAATACTCAATTAATATATATAAGTATATTAAATAAATACACAAATATATATATATATATATATATATAAAGATTGGATTTATATTAACTAAATAAATTAGGCGGTTCAATCGGTTATTTAAATAAATTAAACTAAAAGTATGGAGGCTCGACCTTACATAAAAAGAAATTAAAGACATAAAAGTAAATTAAATTAATTAGAAGGCTCGCCCTCCCATAATAAAGAAAATAAAAGACATAAAGTAAAAATAATAAAGACTAGGCAGGTAAACCGACTATAAGTCCACCTAAATAAATTCAAATAGAAATTAAGTACAAAGAAAATTATCTCATAATTCTATTTATTAATAACTTAACACATATCCTTGCTAACAAAAGGAAATTACTCACAATACATATTTAATATATATAAGATGAAATTTATAAACATTAGAAATAAAATTTGAAAGATAAACTCCCCGAAAATATTAAAATTATTCAGACATAATTTATTTACTAAATATTACAAAAAGCCTTGAAATATTATTCTAAGAATTCTGAAAAATACACTAAGATGAAGACAATAATAAAATAAATAAATTTCAAAAGAAATGGAGAAGATTGGAGCTAAATTGATGTTGAAATCATAAAAACAAGTTTATTATTTATAGTCATAAAAATCATGGGTAAAATGGTAATTTCCAAAATCTTGAAATTCAGTTGGTGGCCTAATTTTCCCACACATCGCCACGTGTCCGTCATCATTGGTCTACGTTGCGACTTTTAGAAGCGTCACTTGTCATCTTCTCATTGTGCTATGTTATGGGATGACATTGATTTTTTTTTTTTAACTTCCCCAACATTTCTTCTTCTTCTTTTTATCTTCAAAATAAACTAAAATACACATGAAAACTTACAAACAAAGGAATAGAAATGAAACGTGAAATATATCCATTAAATAACATAATTAACTGATTTTTAAACAAAATATAGTTATTAAATAACATAAAAATCAATTACTTTATGAGTACATCATATATCTAGGATTATTAATCTTGTATTAATGATTCAAATAGCATCAACTAGTTTATTTGAATTGCACCTCTTGGCTTAATTAAATTAGTAGCGGAATTATATAATTTAAATTTATATAATTGAAACTGATTGTTATATACAATTTAATGTTGGTGATGCCTTATTTACTTAATATAATTTGAATACACGGTGGTTAGTAGTGATACTTAATTAGATTAAAAATTAATTTATTTGAATTTATCGAAATTAATCTAATTTATAATTATAAGAATTTGTCCGAGCCGATCGAGATTCTAAAACTAACTACTTAATAATGTATTTATCTATGATTAATCCCATGAAAATATAACTTGATACTAATTCATTCGTAACATTTTTTATATAATTTATACTCTAAATTCATTTTTAATTATGTTAACAATTACAAAATCACAAAAATATTTCCTTTAAGTATATCTTTTTCTTATAAAAATATATATCAAAAACCCTCCAAACTCTTTTCAATTAATTATTTTATTTTAAGAATTGACAAATCTTTGTGGATACGATCCATATTTTCCCTATCTACATATGAATTGTTAGGTTTAAATTTGAGAGTCTTACGACAGACATCGTCAATGGATGTCTTACACTTTTGGACGAGAGTAATGTGTTAGTTTCTTCTATCATTATACACAACATAAAAATATATAAAGTAATGTTCTTTTTTTTTTCCTTCTAATAGGCATGTATATATGAGCACTTTTAGATGTTTAGGTCATTGAAAACTACTTCATCATGGATTCCCAGTCAGCCTTGGATATTGAGGTAGAGGCCTCAGAGGGCAGCTGAGAAGACACATGCCCAATTGCGCTATTATCGAATACAACTTGATCATATGAGGCCAGAGCAATTAAAGTGATCAAACTAGGTTATTACTTTTTAAATTACTATAATGCATTGTTTTTTATATGATATTGGTTGAAATGCAGGTTATATGGATGATTTGTGATTATGATGCAGTGTTGGATGTCTACGTTCCACGGATGTTTGAGATTCGTAAACATTGTGGAACCCTACATGCCTATGTCAGTACAACGCCAGTTTCAACACGTAATGTCTGTATTGGTGGGTCCTATTAGGCCAGATGAGTATTCACTATGCACATATTGGATGCTCTAGAGGAACGTCATTATATATGATCCCTTGACTCCAAATTGGGAATCTTTTATGGTGCATTTGTGGTACGACATAGGTCTTAAATGCGTGTCTGGACAAGTGCATGCATGTGCGCGAGATTATATGTATTGGTTTATTTAGGCATCTTACATTCTCACGTGCATGTCTAGAACCCGAACAATATCCCTGAGGGTGTTCTAGTAAACGATTATAATATTTCTTTATTTGTTTTTAGATTTGTTACTATATATTAAACTTATTAATATGCTAATGTGTAGCTTATTAATTAGCTCAAGGATATTTTTCCACGTTGTACACGAGAGGTCGGCCTGTGGGTCCCTCATCTATAGTTCAAAGTGATGGTATATAAGATGATTGACATATTATTTTAGGATATGCAACATATGGATACACATGGTTATGACACTGATACTTCAAATACAAAGGATTATATAATAGGTGCTCATCGTAGAGCTCCATCTACATGTGATAGAGATGCCTGAGGTGACCGTTCACGTGGGTCACCATGAGTGTTATTGTTGTATTATGTATTACTTATTTTTGCTATGAATTTTATTATGCTATTTTTGTTTATTTTATTTCGTTAGTTTTTATTTCATATGAAATATCTTATTTTAAATTTTTGGCATTATGCAAATAAATAAATAATAAGAATAATAGTGAGCTAATAAAAAAATCTTACTTGTGAATCATTTAATAATAATAGTAATAATAATAACAATAATGATAGTCAATTAATAAACAAAAATAATCACTGCAACTTTATTATGCTATTTCTGTTATTTTATTTCTTTAGTTTTTATTCATTACATTTCTAATTTATGCCATTATTAAAATAAATAAATAATAAGAATAATAGTGAACTAATAAAAACATATTTAGATTTATTCAAATAAAAAATAACAATAATGATAGTAAACTAATAAACAAAAATAATCACGTGTAAATAATAAAAGATATAAACAAATAAATATATAACACCTAAATATCTAATTTAGATCTCAATCAATATCTATAGTATGTATTTTGGGAGTGGCCAGAATTATATTTTATATTTTAAAATATTTTCACAGTCCTAGAGCTAAAATGGATAAATCAGAGGGATGTGATATAAATCAATCATTGAGAGCTAAACAAATATTATACATTAAAAACAATCAAAATTGAGAAAAGAAAAAAAATCTAAAAACAAATTTAAGTGGGAGACACATACCGCTACAATGTACTTATGAGATTGCAAATATGTCACAGTGATGAGATGGTATTCCTGATATAGGTGAAATGTATTGTAACTAATAAAATGGACATATTTGGTGCTACCTTTGAGATTGTATGACAAACACACCACATCATATATCATGACAATCACAAAACCAAACTTAGTTATATCCATCCACTTATTTTTTAAAGTCGGACCCTTGAAATGCTCAAGAGATTGCCTAACCATTCCAAAAATAACCTTTGACTGAAAAAAATCTCAAATACAAACTCTTATTCAAATCAAGAGAGTGGATTAAGTCTTTCCTAACACGGACCAATTTGTTCTCATCTCCATATACATGATATGCGACTGCTTTAAAACTACAATTTCCATCTCCAATCACATTCACAACACCTGATATATTTGATCACAAACTTTGGTATATCGTCACATACGATACAAAATGATCTAATATTTGAGGGTCTAGCTGTGGTAGTGGCACATAACAAGTCTCCTCCGTCTGATGTGGCTCTGAAAACTTTCATGGTTCAGATATTTTCGATGACAATGATTTGACATGTGGACCAGAACTTTCCAACGATTATTTAATGACATATGGATTAGTAGTCTCTAGTAGCTATGAACTCGGATAAATGTATGATTCAATAGTAGACTTAATGGTAACTGATATGGAAATCACTTTAGAACTAGTTGCACGTCTCACTGTAGTAGATTTTTTCAAAGTATTAATTTTCTTCAAACTAGTAGACTCACTAAATTTGTGTCATGTACTTGTACTTAGAAAGCTCATGTCTAGTAAAACTACTCCCATGTGAACAACCTCTAGGTTGTGTAGTAATTGGTGGCTCCCTTCACTCCTAATCTTCATGATGTACAAAATAATGCATCCACTCATTTGCCAAATGTTAAGTCTAGGCATTTGAAGAATATCCTCCAACAATCTTATCAAATATTAATTATACTCATCTCCCTTACTATAGTGTGGCTCGAAATGAAGAGTTTTTAAAAAAGTATGAATACTAGCTGCATCAATCTTTGTATTTTTATCTATGTATTATGAATCTCACAAGCACATGAAATCTCGTAATTGGATCTTGTAAAACAACCACAATTTTGAAGTGAATCCATATATTTCAATCTTTTTTGCTCATCACTAATCAGCCTCAGCCCGCAATGACTAACCAACCTCTTGTAATGACATGTAAATCACCTTTGATGACCTATGTAGTAAACGTCTATATGATTTCTCTAGTGTTGTCTTAATCTCTACCATATTCTGAATTTTAGAAAATATAGAATAAAAACTACTTGTCGTTCGATGTATCCAAATATTTTTTTAGAATTGAGTGCTGACACTCTACCCTATTTGTCGTTGGACAACCAAAATGCATATGTATGTCTTTCCAAGCCTAGACAAATCTATTCTTGAATTTTGATAGATACGAGCTATCTAGGTAATCCAAGACAACCTTTGATTTATGCCACTTGGATCTTATCTATTATAGGTTAGCAGTATATATCTCTCACATTTCTAACTCGACCAAGTTGTGCCATACACCTTGAGAAATTGGTGTTCTATACTTCTTGAATTTTGCAATCTTAGTCAAGTAACTCTTCACATTATTCGCTATTCTGTGTCAATGAATATAACACCAATATAGGATCGATAAAGTAGTATATTTTGGAGCATCTGAAGAGACCATGTATAAGAATATTTCTCTTGTCCCTAACAAATGCAATGGTAACAAAAAAATTCAGCTTCAGTGGTGTTACCCTAACAATCTCAAAACAAGACACATATAACGATTGATTTTATGTGTGAAATCCATGACCAACACATGATGATAGACATGTAGTAGATCAATAGAGGTAGAACGACACATTAACAAGTCACTAACCATGTTGGTGTCATCATGCGGCTTATGTCAGACCATCCAATTAGGCTTTTTATCAAAACGAAGCAACTCCTGCATCACATATTGAGCTTCATTCTATCTCGAACATTGTAGATGTCTTTAATTTCACTCTTGTTTAGAGAAAATTTGTCTTTAATGAAGTTCATAATTTCTTTCAGTCTCACGTTACTATCTATGAACTCTTTTGTGTTTTTTAATTATTCTGGCTTCAGTCTTATTCTCATCTTATGCCCATTACTATACACTCCAAGTCTTCCATCATGAACTTGTAAATTCCGATAACCAATCAAACTACATGTTCACCTCAATGAAAATGCACATTGACCCTTTTTTGTACACTAAAATCTCTATTTTCAACATCAACCTTTAAATTCTTATTAAATATTTTATATCTCTTTAATTGATCACAAGCAAGATAAACTTTTTTATCCTTCTTATGTCGGGCTATTATAATACTCGTCTTATGTTTTTCTCCAACATCTCTTGCCCACTGTATCATTTCATCCCAACTCTCGAATGCTTTATCAGTAAAAAAAAAAAAGATATATCTAAGATCACATCTGCAAATTCCTCCTTATCAATAACATCCCAAAAATGTAAAAATATAACAATATTTTAAGAAAATGAAAATAATATATGAGAAAAGCACTAAGAAATAAAAATAAAATTATAACATAAATAATTATTGAACAAATAATAGGGTACGACATTTAACAATTTTCGATTTGTAATTATGAGTGAATTTATTTAACCATTGAATACCAACTTTTCATATTTTCTTACAATTTATAAATATGTTACACAATAGTATATTCCCCATAAGGAGTGAATCATTGTTTCCCAATTTTTTTGTATTTATTTGATTTTTGTTCAAAATATTACTTTGTATTCCTTTTGTATAAATTCCAAAAGTTACCCTTCAAAAACTTTATATACTTAGCCAATTTACGAATTTATTTCTCTAACAGGTTTGAATTTTTTAATTTTTTTTAAAAAATCCAATTTTATTCTTTTTTCAAACACTAATTTTATTCTTGTAGAAGCTTGGGATAAAAAGACTTTTTTTTTTTTTTGGAGGAAGAAGAGACTTTAAAAAAAAAGAAAAAGAAAGAGAGAAATTTAACGGGGCTGGAGAACGCGTCGCTGAACGGTCGAATACTCCCTGTCCTAATAGGTTTCGGCGTTTCGATTAGGAATAAGAATTTTGCTTGCGATTTTTCCCTGTGTTTCTTCTGTTTCTCCATGGTAATTTCCCTTTCTGATCTTCCGTATCTATCTCCCCATATTGTCTCTCTATCTGTATTCCCTCCTTTTTGAGGGGCTATTATTATGTTGTTGGAAATTGCCTTTCTCGGATAAGGCATAAGAGTTTGGCTGATCAATTGTGCGATTTAATTTTCTTTAATTCACGGGATTGCGAGAAACCCATCATGAAACCGAAACCCTTGTCTAATTTGGTGATCCCGTTGGGGTTCAAGTACGTTTTTGAGCCTGAAGATCATGAGCTCATTGATTATCTTTCTTGCAAGGCTAATGGAGAGCCCCTACCATGTGAAGGACTGATCGACGAAATTGATCTGTATAGTGTGGTTGATCCAGGGAGGCTGTTTGATAAAAGTGAAGAAAAGATTGTTTACCTTTTCACAAAAGTGAAGAAGGTATCTGAGAATGGCAAAAGAATCGACCGCAAAGTAACTGGGAACAGAACCTGGAAAGGGGTTGATAAAGGGCATCCTATCTACGATAAAGAAGGGCGCTTGGTTGGGGAGAAAAAGAATTTCAACTTCATGAATAAGATGAAGTTGAAGCTCGGATACAATATGACAGAGTTTGCTTTGGATAAGGGGAGTCTCAATGCTGCAAGATTTAAGGATTATGTTCTCTGTCGAATCAAGAGGAAAGTTAAGGAAGGAAGAATGGCTCAAGAAGAAGATTCATGTAGTTCCAGGACTGCAATTGATAGGGAACCTGATAGTGCAATTAAAGAGGAATTCGATTCTTCCAGCACTGTGATCGCTCCGGAGAAGTCCCTGGTAACCGATTCCACTATATCTCTCTCTCAATGTGCTAAGAAATACTGTTCCCAAAAATTGGTGGTAAGTGATGTCATTTCTTTCCCTCAATATGTTGAGGAACAAAGTTGTAATCAAAACTATGTCATAACTAATGTTGTTCCTCTCCCTCAATGTATTGCTGGATTAAACTGTTGTGAAAACTATGCGGCAGCTAATGCTATCCCTTTACTTGAATCTGCTGAACATTACTGTGATTTCTCAGGATATCAAGAAGGAACCAGTGGAGAACAAATTCGTCCAATGGTTGAGTTTGACAACCCCATGATCATCAGTTCAGAATTGTTTGAGGCATCTGGTGATTGGGAGGATGACTTGCTTCTTGAATTTCAACATAATGATGATCAGGCAATATGGAACGTGATTGATGAACTAGCTTCATCATCACCATTTGTTTCCTTTTTTGATAGTGATATTTCCTTTTGAGAATTCTCCATTAGCTTTGCATACTGGTGATCTCAAGTAGATCTGGTAAAGGGACAGTGAGGACAAATGTGTAGTGTTCTTTTTTTATTTCTCTGTTAGTTTTAAGATTCAATATCTTGAGGATTCCTC
The DNA here is from genome assembly GCA_019593545.1 of Apocynum venetum. Taxonomy (NCBI): domain Eukaryota; kingdom Viridiplantae; phylum Streptophyta; class Magnoliopsida; order Gentianales; family Apocynaceae; genus Apocynum; species Apocynum venetum. The sequence continues at coordinate 445,935 of SRSM01000133.1, forward strand.
ATCCTCTTCCCAGTGTTTTATATTTTCATCAGTAAACTTTCTTCTTTTTCACCAAAGTGCACTGATGAATAAGTTTTTTTATTTTTATTTTTTAAATTACTTCTATAAAAATGATCATAATGACTCAGAGAACACCTTATGAAACATAATTCCCTGTAATAGGAATAAGTATTAGAGATCTTTTCATAATCTCATGGTCTTCAATTATGAGTCCATCACAATAATTGACAAGAATAAAAATAGACAAATGAAGGTTTGATGTGAAACCGAAGGTTCCTTCCATTATCATTCGAAATTGATGCATAATTACATGCTTATATTATTGAGTGTGAATCAATTTTGAGATGTTGCTCATTCTAGGATTCAAGTGGAAAGACAATATGTTATATGAAAGCATGAATTTATCTGATATGCCATTGGGGTAAAATGAGGTAACACTATTTATGTGTTATTTGCTGAAAAATACTAATCTCTCATACATCAAGTTCCATTTTCTTGCTTTTCCTTATTTTTTCCACCTTTCATATTTGGTTTATATGGAAAACTGAAGTTGGAAACAAATAACTTTTGACTTTAATTGCCAAAAAATGTTTTTGACCTGGAAATTGTTCTATCAGAAGCCACCTGATGGACCACTTGAGATCTGCGAGCAATCACTATTTTTGTTTGTTTGCTTGTTTTTGGAAACTTACAATTTCTGCTCATTTATAATTTTGTATGGAATGCACTGGAACTTATTTTCCTGTGTAGCATGCGCATTAGAATTGAACTACAAGAATTGGTTACGGGATAGAAAATTTTGGTTTCTGAGTGTAAGAATAGAGTGAGTCAATTAGAAACCGGGAGCGATCAAGAGTTCTAATTGTGTCTCTATTTAGAATTGAAATGTAGTTTGATTCTTAAGTAACTTTACGACTTAATTTAGTAAGGTGTCCATTTCTGTGGTTTCTGATGTTAGATGTTCAGTATAGAGTAGATGCTGATTGGAAATCCTCAAAAATATTCTTCTGTTTGTTGGTGCTTTTTTTGGGTTTTTTCTTTTTTTTGAAGATTTTGAAAACATGCGTTGGAGTTTGTTAGCAAATTATATATGTATTTTTTCCTCCTTTTCCCTTGTTTGTTTACATGGCCACCTACATGTCTGAAATCAGAGAATGCAGCAAGGGCACATGCATCCAAGATGAGTTGAGTTCCATTTGGGTTACTTTCTGTTGTGGAAAGCATTTTATCTTCGTCAAAATTAGAAGCAGGATATGAAGCACTTGGGTCAATGAGTATAAACAGAAAAGACACCTGAAAAGCTTGTTTCTTTATAGCATAACAATGTAATTGAAAAAAAGAGATAATTCTTAAATAAATTGAGCTAGTATTTGTGATTTACTTAGCGTTCAATATTGATTACATCCTATATAGATAGACAATTGTATTCTTGGGTGCAATGTGATATTGACTAGTGACTTACTCAAATTGCTTTGAAGAAAGCTGCTTGCTTCTTTGCCTGATAAATTTGATCAGTAAGGTTTAGTTCTATTGTGCTGAATATATACCTCCATGTAAGGGGTATTTCTTTTTCTTTTCTTTTCTTGACAGAAATGAGAAGCCAAATCCAAGAAAAATTTTGTGGTAGGATTTGATACCATTGCTTACCCCTTTAGGATTCACATTTTGGCTTTTGGAAGGTCCTTAACCTAGATCCAAGACCTTACTTTGCTTATAAGCTGGTCTCTTTTTCCATTGTCAAAGAGTTGAATAACCTTTTATGTTATTTTCCAAGTATTCATGAGTGAATATAGATTTGGAACCTTTAGGCATTAACAAATCAAAGAGTTTGTTTTGTTTACGTTGTGAAATATATTATTTCTAACTGGAATAAAGTTGTAATCATGGAACCAATTTAATCTCTGGACTCTCTTTTCAGATCCTTTAGGGAAAAGTTTTGTCCTCTTCATTGGAAGTGGAGATTTGACTTGTGCTTGGAGTGCCTTATGAATGATTTTAAAATTGGTTCCTGGAATGACTTATAATCCCTTATCCAAGTCAAATGGGAAATGATAGCTTCTTTTATGCCTTAGTTTTGGAATCTGTGGTGTCTTAGAGGTGAGAAGATTGGCCACAGAATACCAGAAGACACTTTAGTAGCAAGATGAAGTGAAAACAGTAGTTTTCAGTAGCAAGATGTAAGTCAGTAATTTTCTCATGCTTTTGGCCAACTCTGTATCCTGTCGAGAAAGTTTTCATGTCAAAGTTACCAAGCAGGATAAGCCCCATTTCAACTCATCTTCAGTTTTGACCTTATATTTGAACGAAAACTTTTTTTAAGGTGATTGTTTTATATCTTTTGTAATATGGAAGATAGTTTGTATCTTGGTGGTGTCAAAAGGTTTTCTTTTAATTATTGTGTAATCAAACATCTTGTTTAGGAAGAAGTAGAAATATTTATCTAACAATAGTAAATTTTCAAGGATTTAACTTTGGTTGTGTTCTATCTGTAGTATTTGATTGCTGTTTTAGTACTGATGCTTGGGAAGAAGCAAACTACAAAGGGTATATTGGAGGTGCAATTAATCAACTCCTCAAGCACTACCCTGATACCTCAATCTTGAATTTCAATTTTTAGAGTAGGGGAATCAACAAGCCAGATTGCAAATGAACATGAAATAACTATTATGGATTACCCTCGCCATTAGGAGGGTTGCTAGTCGCTTCCAATGGGGGCGATCCATCATTTTTTAAGATCCAGTGAAACTTAGCTTTTGCTTGGGCAACAAAATGTGCTATTAATGGCACTGTGTGCGTGACGCCAGTTTGGCTTTCATGTTGGCTGCATTATTGATATATAGGGGGCATTACAGTGGGGAGCAGAAGACTCCAGACATGGTTTCAACCAGGCTCCATGCTAACTGTTACCTTTCCTGTCACCCTTGAATCCACTTCCTTCCTAATTATTCAATTAATGTACTTGCAATTTATATCAAGGAGAAATCCTATGTAAGAGGGGCTCCACTTGATAGGTCACTTTCCTTTGATTGCATCATTATTAGAATGATACCCAAGCTTGAGGGGAATGGCAAATGCCAACCAATCTTCATATTTATCGTCGGATCCATCTCATCAGGCTGATCATACCCCAACGATTCTTTTTCAATTCCTAAGAAGAGTAAATCTGTTCGCCATTACAGGCAGGTAAAATCTTAAGTATATGACTTGATTTATGGATTTTGTTTAATTTCTTTGTTTTTTTTTTTGGCATATATACATGGATTTGTAATGAGCAAGTGGTATTTTGTTGGCCTCATCTAGTCCGATTCTCTTCTTCTGTGGCATCAGGTCCAAAGTCAATAGTTTCTATTTACTAATTGATGCATTCATATATTTTGCATCAGCTGATAAAGTTGCAATATTGTTGAATCAGTCAAATTGCTGGAGCAGGCAGTACAGGAGATCTCTAGATGTATTAGAAGTTGGCTATTTCAGGAGACAATGCATAGGCTTGTAATTTATTGATACAGTATCTTACTTCTTGTACTTTCAGGGCTAATCTCAGTAACTAAAGGAGATACCTGCGTTTTCGAAAAAAAAAAGAAAAAAGGAGATACCTGCATTACTTTCTCCTAGGTTTGCAGAGAAATCTCAGTATTTGAAACACTTATTATCCTTCAGCATTGTTTTCTTTTGCTTTAACTTTGCATATGTGTCATCAATAAGCCTAGATAGAGCTACTTGTTTTTTCAGGAGTAACATGAGTATTTGTATTGTTTTATGGAAAAATCTTATTATTTTTAATTTCTGTCCTTTATAATTATTTCTTTTTGTTTACCAATAACCATATTTCTGGTTTTCATTTAATGATCTTGGGTAGCATAAAGTGTCATTTTTTGAATTTGAAGGAAAGCTCCTGTGGATATTAGTACTTTATTTCTACGAAGCGTCCATGTCTATTAGATAAAATATCTGAATGTAAAACTTATTAACTTGAATTTAATCTTCTTTTGACCTGGAGTTCTGTAAACCTAACTAATGTGGACAGATGTTTTAGCTCTATCTGTTACTTCTCTCACATTACATTATTTTCAGCCTTACTAGATTAAAAATGGCCGGCTTTGTCTTGGCTTTGGTTTTTGAAAGTGGGATGATATAAAACCAAGAGAATACAAAAAAGAATAATAGCTATCCAGAGCTTTGAGCAAGGGTAGGGAGTTTTGATAAACAAGGGTATATCTCAACATCTCACTGTTATATCTCATTGAGGTCATGAGTGATTGTTGAATAAGTAACTTTGAGGTAGTTGTGAAAATGCAATGACCTTCACATGTACACATCACAGTTTCTGGAAGATCATCCAAGGTTAAAGCTTTTTATCTTCTGAGTTTTTGTAATTTGAGTGTAGTCTTGTTTCCGGAAACTGTGATGTGTACATGTGGAGGTCGTTGCATTTTTGCTGGTAGAATATGAATTAATTAAGATGTCATCTTGGAGTGCATTATCTTGTATGATGACATAGAACTTGAGCAGATGATGTCCAGAGCCATGTTCAAAACAGCATTTATCAGGTCAAATATTTTAATGCTTAATTATGATGAAATTGACATATTATGGGATGCTAAGGATCAATTTCCAAAGTACTTCAGGGCAGAGGTCTGCTTCTACACTTTTTACTGGATAATGCTTCTAACTGTTCTCCAGGAGGTATTATTTTTAAATCTGTTTTTTGCTTTTACAATGAAGGTTCTATTCTTAGAGATGGATGCTGACACTTCCATGGTTCCTTCAGAATTGTCTTCTTTTGAGGAGAAGGATGGCCTTCCAGTGGAGGCATTTGCTAAAGTTCATGAGATCTTTAGCAATGTGGATTGGCTAGTTCCAAATGATGCGTTTTATGTCATCCATGAAGCTATTGCATCAGATATTGTCTATGAAAAAGTTGACTTCTTATGCTCACCAAAGTATGGAAACTACAGTGAAGGAAACAACAATTGAGAAGTTTTGGAGAAAGGAAAATATGCTGCAGTAGAAATAGATGATAAGAGCTCTATGTTCCCAACACTGAAGTGTAAGTCTGGGTTCTCTCCCATGCCTTACTTGGATGCAGATGTGCATAAACAGACAACAGAATCTCGACATGTTGAGCCTAAAAGCCAGTCAAATAGAAAACAGATCCTGCAACTTTTCGTGCATCAGAACTTTCTTTTCTGTGTCAGCCTTCATCTCCTTTTCCATCTCATCATCTTTTAAAGGAGGGACCTATGCAACCATCTGCAGAAAAGGAGTCCAGCACCTGTTCAAAGTTAAGTGGCAAGGCAATTGTAGTTCCTTCTGATTCTGCAAGTTTGACTTCATATCTCATATCCAACTTCACCAATTGCTTCACCTGTCTCCAAAGGATCCACCTGTTGGGTTTGAACAACCAGAATCAATCTCCTTCTACAACTCCGGCATCCCCACTATCCAAAGTAGCCAGTAGACACAGTCCTCCTCCATTGCCAATCCCTCCTAGGTTTCATGAAATTTTGTACTCGGGCCATGGAATGTTGACTATTGGCTCCATTTCCTCTCCTGATGCATCCAAGTCCTGCTACTGCTGAAAAGAAGACCATGCTAAAAGAACGGACTATATGAAACAAGACCACCCTTGCTACCTGAATACCTCCACCAATCGTGATTGATGCAACATTTCCTCCAAAGGATGTCTTAGATCATAAGAGTATGACTTCTCCTACAGCATTGCTTGTGAAGGAAAATACAGCTATGGGAGGTGGACCGCCTATACCTGCATCGCTTCTTACTACCTTTAGAGTAGACTTCATCTTCTGGAACAGTCCCACTTCCACTTTCTCCACATCCTCCTCCTAATGAGTTTTCAGCTTCTGGAAGTGGACCACCTCCGCTTCCTCCTCCTTAGGAGATACCAACTTCTAGTGGTGGACCACCTCCTTCTCCTAAGGGATTTCAGCCTCTGGTTCACCTCCACCTCCACTTCTACCTCCTAAGGAGATTCTGGCTTCTGAAGGAGGACGACTTCCACCATCACCTCTTTCTCCTCTACCTTCTGGATCTTCTGTGGTGCCTATAAATTCACCAGCAGTGCCACCACCAACGTCACCCCCTCTCCCTTCTGAACCTGCTTCTGTATTCAATTCATCAGTGGCACCTCCACTGCCTTGTAAAGAGAATTCTAAGGTTGGTGTTGGGCCAATTCATTTATCAGGATCATCATTGCCTCCACCACCTGGCTGGAAAGGAAGAAACTTGTCATGTACTACAACTTTGAGCGTATCAGAGCAAAAAACTAAAGCTGTTGCACTGGCTGAAATTGACAAGAGCGTGCAAGGAAGCTTGTGAGCAGAGACATAGAAATCTAGTGAAGCTTCCAAGTAAGTCCTTGTGCGTTAGTTGAAGTATCTTTGCAAATCCAGCTTGTTTTGAGGCAGTAAGCGCATTTTCTTATTTCTTTTTCTTAGGGCACCTGAGATAGATATATCAGAGCTTGAATATCTTTTTTCAGCTGCTGTTTCAAGTTCAGATCAAGCACAATCATGCAGGAAAGGAAGTGCACTTGTCTCATTGGGTCAAAAACATGGAAAAGTGCAACTAGTAATATACATTCTTTCATACCTTAGGAACCTCACATATGAAATTATTATTATTATTTAAAATAATAACTATTCTTAACATCTTCCATATTCATAAAACCATTTATTATCAGGTCTAATAATGCAACGTAATTTGATAAAATGTCTAGTTTTGGATGTCACTATAATTTTAACAGGTGCGTTTCTCCCCTTGTTTTTCTTAAGATCACTTTATTTAATGCCCAGAGTTCCTGCAAGTATTTTTGGTTTTTGGAGGAGTAATTATCCACTTAACAAAAATGCATCAATATTGGAATATTTCCATATCCCTCCATATCTAACTACTCAAGCATATAGAAGTGTTTTTCCTCTAGTTAGAATACATTGTAACCAGGCGGGAACATTTTTCTTTCCATTCCTATCGCCCTCCAACCCCACCAGTAACCCATTCCCCCTCCACCCACCCAATACAAAGAAACAAGAAAAAAAAGAACTTGCAGTTATTAATTAGCGGTCACAATTGGCTTTAAATAGTGGTCTGACCAGACTATTTAGCATTTCTACTATTGAAGCAGTCGCAGGCTCCATTGGTTTATCGAGTAATCAGTTGGATTTACATTCGTAAAGCAGACCACCAAGTCAAGGAATTTATCCTTCTCTCTTTAAATTTCTGCTTGAAAGTTCCCCCCTTCTAGTCTTATATAAAGAATGAATAAGTTTTGGGTCTAAATTGAATAGTGAAGCTGATTCTTCCTCTTATTTTCCTCTGATTCTCTGACTTCTTTTGAGGAAACTTTAAAATTTGAGAGAGAGTTGCTTCTCAGCTTCTCTTCTTAAGAAACTTTTGTACTTAAAAAGAGAAATTGAGATGCTTCATTTTTCTCCTACTTAATTTCCTCATTTCATGTCAATCCATTCCGCTCCTTTCGGTGCTCCTAACATTTCTCTTATGTTTCTTATAGTGTCCTCTATGCTAAGCAAATAATTCCATGGCCACCAGACCAGTGTTCTAAATTTTTGTTACCTGAATGAAAACTTATGTAACAAGTTCTGTTAATTTTCAAATTTATTTTAACGTGAACTTTAACATAATTCCAACAAAAACTGAGTTTTCGTGCGAACAGCACACTGGGTTCAAATGATTCATTAGTTTGCTCGCTGCATAAATCCTCTCTGGAAGTGATATATTCAATGATTTGGACAGCTTTATTGAATGAGAGAATGCTCTTAAATGGGTATCCATTTGTTGAAACTTAGTTTGCAGAAACTCTTGACCTATGTTCTAGATATATTTCAGCCTGAAGTCCTAAATATCATATTTCTTCTGCATCCTCTTCTTGCAAGTGGTCCCTTTCCCTCTTCCAGGGGCAATTGAATTTTGTCATCTTCCACCTCTCTCTCTCTCTAATCAAAAGGAAGCACTAATAGTATATTTTTCATGTCTGTTGATCATATTGCTGTGCTTATTTGGCATTTTAAACTTTTCAGGTTGAACACAGGCGTGCATATAATTGTGAAATTATGCTTTCAAAGGTGAAGATACCATTGCCTGACTTATTATGCTAAGAATGTATAATCCATTTTTTTGTATGTGCATTGCTTTCTAGAGAAGAGTAGAATCCCATTGTGTTATGGATCCAAACGATCTAGTCACTGATAAACAAATGTTTCTTCTTCTTCTTCTTCTTATTCCTTTTTTTTTCTTGTCTTTATAAGAAAGAAAATGCAAATTTTAAGACAATCCACAACATATTTTTCTTATCAGGTGTGTTTCTTTCTTACGGTGATGTTTTTTTATTGCTTTCTACATAAAATATCCACTTCCAATTGTTTGTGTTAAATAATTTGCATACATTTCCTCATTATCCACATCATCATTATCCTCAATTTTGAGATCTTTCTTCTCGGTTGATCCTTTACAAACGACACAATTGCCTTTGAATAATTCATTCTAGTGGCATTCGCTTTAATCCACTTTGATATATAATTAAGTACAAGATGCAAGTATTTCAAAAATATGAAGAAAAATGACTAATTTTTAAAGGCAGTTTATTTTTCTTGGATATATTACTGACTTTTTGACATTCATTGCAAATTTTAACAAATATATATTTATTTATTTAAAATTGACCAATAAAATTCATTTTCAAGATTTTTTCGACCGGTTCTTTTTCTACCAAAATGATCATCACATTAAAAAATATGACAAAAATTTAAAATAGATTGAATTTCATTATTTAGAACACATTAGTGTATGACATTGTTTGCACAACTTTTGAAAAGTTAGGAATCATCCCAAAGGTAGTATTTTGAGTAATTTCAAATTGTATCCTTCTGAACTTTAAATAAATTGTTTGAAAAAGCTTTGGTAACAATATAATTAATAATATCATCATATCGATATATATTTTCATGCAATAAATAAATATTCTTATCTGGAAATAAATCAAAGATTGAATGTACTTTCCTATCATATGTCAGTTGATTAAAATGATTTGTCACAAAATTTTATACTCTTCTTTTATCTTGGATTTCAATGTCAAATTTGAGTAGTCTTGGTTTTGACTCTCTCTTTTTTTTAACAAGTACTTGAGAAATACATGATCTGAATAAACAATACTTTCATTCCTAACATATAAGATCTAAATTTTTTTAGAGCAAAAAGAACATAATAAAGTTTATTTTCAGTTATAGTATAGTTGCATTGAACATCAAGAAGCATTTTAGATGCATAATATATCACATGAGAAACCTTATTTATTTTCTTACCTAGAACAGCTCTAACTGTATTATCACTTGCATCACACATAATTTCAAAATGGTAGTTCTAATTGGGAGGTTTAATGGGTAATGAAATCAACTTCACTTTGAGCAATTTAAATGTTTGTTTACAACTTTCGTCAAAATTGAATTTATGATTTTTTTGTAATAATTTTCACAAAGGTTGAGCAGTTTTATATAAGTCCTTAATAAATCTTCCATAAAATCTAGCATGGCCTAAAAAGATTCTTACTTCTATAGAAGGATAATGAATAGATTATATCACATCAATCTTGGCTTTGTCAACAGCTAGTCCTTTTGCAAAAACCATATGTCCTAAAACAAGGTTAACTTAGAACAAGGATAAGGAACAATTCCTTATTCCACCATAAAATGACATTTTTCCTAATTGAGAACAATGTTAGTTTCAAATTGAACACAACGTTTAAGCACAAGTTATAACTTTTCTAAACATAAATCAAATTAATTTCTTTAGACAGTGAAATTATGCATCTTTGAAAAGTTGCAGGTGTTTCATCTCATATATGTGCATCTTTATAGGAACTAGAAACAAGTAGAGAGTTATCTAGATATGAGGCCACATTCCGGGTTGGAAATGGAGCAATTGTTGCTACCATAGCCATAAGATATGCATCTATTATTTTATCTATTGGTTTGTTTTACATTTAGACAATGTTTTACGCTTTTTGGATGGTTTTACAAATACTATTTCTGTTTCAATTTTGACTAGAAATGGATTTGAATTTTCATTCAAGAATAATATTTGTACTATTTATTATTTGAATAAATTTGTCAGTTTAGCGCATAAGAACAATTGTCTATATTATCTATCTACTTGTAAGATAAATAAGAAAAAGGCAACAAAATCTTAATATTCTTCAAAATTCAAATCCCAACACCAAAGAACTATGTCATCTTAGGCTTAGTCGTATTGCGAAAGATAGCCTTATAAAGTTGGAAATGCTTGGATTAGTTAGGCCTCGTAGTCCAAATTCATATCCAACTTGTGAGTCTTGTCTTCAAGGCAAAATGACTAGAACGTCTTTCGGTAATAAAGTACTTAGAAGTAAAGAAGTTTAGAACTTATACATAGTGATGTATGTGGGTCATTTACAACAGTAGTAAGATGTGGATATAAATATTTTATTACTTTTACTGATGATTTTTCTAAATATGGATATGTGTAGTTGATGAAGTACAAATCTGAATCATTAGAAAAGTTTAAAAAGTACAAAGCCAAAGTAAAAGACAAACCCAATAAAAAGATTAAGACATTAAGGTTTGAATACCTTCGTACTAAGTTTGTTGAATTCTTGAAGGAACATGTAATAGTTTCTCAGTTTTCTGCTCTAGGAACACCACAATTGAATGGTGCATCTAAAGAAGAAATTGAGCATATGAGTATATGGACTGATCCATGATGAGTTATACTGATCTTCTTGACTCATTTTGGGTCTTTGCACTATTAACAACTAATTATATAACGAATAGGGTCCCCTTCAAATTTTGTTGACACAACTCAATATGAGTTATGAAGAGGGAAGAAACCAAGTTTTAAACACTTTAAGATCTAGGGGCGTCCAACATTCATTAAGAAGCTGAAAACAAACAAATTGGAAACATAATCTATTAAAGGATGATTTGTTGGATACCTTAATAATACAATTGGGTATCAATTCAATCTTCCTAATGACCAAGTTTTTGTTATTAGTCAAGATAACATATTTCTTGAGAAAGAGTTATGCAAGAGAGAGGCACATGAAAGAAGATAGAACTCAATGAAATTATTGAGGAGCAACAAAGTCAAGAACATATCTCAGGTTCACAAATGAAATGATGCCAAATGTTCAAATCACAACCATTGTACCTCGAAGATATAATAAAGTATCTCAAACACCTTTGAGATTTCGTGAATATGTGCAAGAAAACAACATGTTCACACATGAATATGATTATTATACAAATGATCATACTAATTATGAAGATGCTATGGAATATATAGATACTTCAAAATGGCAAGAAGCCATGAAATCCGAAATGATTTCCATGTACAAGAACCAAATATCTTGTTGATCCACTTAGATTTTCTATTTCAAATTTTCAAAGTCCTTAGAAAAATTCTAAATTTGTATTTTCCTAACTATTTAGGAAACTTGAAAGCTTCCTAACTCCTTAGGAAACTAAGTATTCCAATTCATAACAAATATAGGAATTTCAACTTCAATTTACTTTATTAATTCATTCCTAATTTAGGGTTAAATAGAATAATGTAAAATTTCTAACTAGCATCTTAGAAATTTCATAATTTGATTTGACACACCCTTTTCTCGTACCCACTTAACCATAGAAAGTGGGGTACTTGTGTGGGCATAAGTGTACTGATATAATTGGAAAAATGATTAGTTTATGCTATTTAATTAATTTATTTTAGTTAAATGTCATTTAATTATATTGTTTTATTGATATTTTTGTATTTCTCTTTAATCTCTTTATTTGCAGGTTTTTTAAAAAATATTTGTTCATTTATTAACAATAAAAGAAAAGGAAGAAATGTAGTGAATGTTGGAAGGTCAACTACCTAGTCAATGCCACATTAGCAAATAGAGACCAATTAATAAGCCTTGTCAATAAACGTATCAGATGCGCTTGGGACAAACGAACCATATCATGTAGCTGCCAATCTAACTGGAGCACGACACGTGTTGAAGCTACTCAAACTAGCACAACCACCTCACCATTAGATCATCTGCGCGTGGATGGCTAGGATTGAGCCATGTCACCCCCACATTTTCAACTTCTCTAGCTAAAACTAAGATATTGGACCTGGTCTACTACATAACCAAATTATGATGAATTGTTGATTTTTTTCTTTCTCACAAAATAACTTGACTTGGCTTCATGTTAACGGACTAGAAAATCTACTATTAATGGATTTGCTGGATTGCTCCTCAAAATAATATTCAAAATTTAGTTTTGAAAATCATCCAAAAAGATAATTTAATTGTTAAAATCTTTATTATTATTGTGTTCATCATAAATTGGCAAATAGATTTACTTTATTTGTAAATCTATTTTATTCTGTTACAATTTACATTTGGATATACAAGAGCAACCCCAGTTGTGCATAATGGTGCAAGAGGTAGAAGTGGGGAGGACATTGTGGAATTTTGAAATTTTGTGAAAGGAAAAAATCCTCCTCACAAGAGAAAAGATTTGAAGCTTAATGAAAAAATTATTCCTGGGACTTTTTGGATGTCACGATATTCCTCAAAGTGTTTTAGATTGTTTAGATAAATTGACATTTGCAATTAATTGTACACCTAACAGGAATGAGTTGCATCTCTAAGAGGCATATTGTACTTTGGTTATATAATGAGTATCATTGTGAAATGTGAATTCTCTTATTGATGTGAATTGTCATCTTGTATTGGGAAAGTTACAACATTTAGGTCCATATGTTTTATCATAGTTAGACAAACTCGTGGACTTGGGGTTTTAACTAGAATACCTCATGTTCAATGACTTAATCTCATCTCATTTCACCTTCCCAAAGTAATGCAATATGTCTTTTACAATTTAGATGATTAAAACTCATTTCACTTATTTATTCTTCTTAGTCTAGTTTGGGAAGAAAAGAAGTTGATGACTTGATAAAATTCTATGGTGGTCTTATCACAAGATCTATCAGTAAAAAAAAATAGTTTTTATTCTCTTTTTTTTTTTTTGCTTTAGTTTTGCCTGATATTGCTGCAAGTAATCAATTTTTTTTGTAGTATTATATTTTGTGCATTGAAGACATGAATGATGGAAATCCACTGAAGCAAAATCTATATTCTAATTTTCAATCTTTTTGTAGCAAAATCTATATGGAATATTTTCCTTAATGAAGAATTTCTCTTTTAACTAAAGATGGGTAACGATGTGCAAAAGAAATAAAATATTAATGTGAAGAATATCGTTACGAGACAATTTAAGATGATGAGAACCAGATAGCACACAAAAGGTCTGAGACACTATAAAAGAGAGAATACATTACTTACAAAAAAATGATCATAAAGCTCATTAAAAAGAAAAAAAAGAAGTTGACTATTCGGTGATGATGTTACATGGTCAGGATGATGTTTTAGGAAAATGGGTCTATTCTCAAGGAAAGCATATGATGATTAAATTGATGCTAGTTGCCAAATCCTATGACAAAAAAAGAAAAAGAAAAAAGGCTTTGAGAACTAAAATATGTTACTTTTATCTCAAGAAAAGAAAAGTAACCTTATCTTTATTCCCATTAGCATAAATATTAAACAAGATTTGGTCGATATGTGTGAACCACCATTCCTTCTCTTCATTCTCTCCAAATAATGTTGCAATGTTCCAATTTACCATACACAAGGCACAGTGGAACCCAATAACGCTAAAACCCTAAATTTCGAAGTTACATGACTTACCCAAAGTATTTGTCGAATGAATTGCAATTGTCCTAATCAGTTTTTTCATAATGGAGCTTTGAGTCACAAAATATTGGGATGATAATGACATCACAAGACCTTTTTTCTTCTTATTTTGATTTTGGTTTGTTTTTCTTTATTTTTTAAACTGCCCTTCAATTGTTGACTATTGAGTGAAATCGTTGATCATGCTTGAAAATTGAATTTTCTAGCCAAAAGGACCTTATTCGATGCTCATAAAAAATTTGGCATTCTTAATCATGAAAAATAATGATTAGGGACCTTATGCACCAAAACAAAATAGTGTGAGGATGAAAAATGCCAATTTGCCTTGAAATTTATGAACAATTGGAAGGCTTCTCAAATATGACATTCAAACAACACACATCCCTTAACTAGAAGTCTTGGGTTCGATCTTTGGGAATAGAGACACTATGTTGGCCAACACTTTACCCCTTTATGGTTGATCCAGTGCAAACGAGGTTTAGTATGGGTGCTTGTGTGGTATTTCGAAGAAGTTGCCTGATTGAGCCTTCTCTTATAATACCTTGTGAGTAATAAAATGAAAGGATGAAATCCAAACAAGATGAATATTTTACAAGTTCAATGGTGGTTGAAAACTATCATATCTTATAAATATATGAAATAAAGTTACTTGATTTATGTGAATATATGTAACAATTTAAGAGAAGCTCAAATTTTACTTCAATGAGAATTTTGAAGCCCAAAAAATTGATGGCTCTCGAAGGATTTTCAGCAAAATTAAATTTATTTTGGACTTTGTGCATTCAAAACATTTTATTTGGACTAGCTACAAATGCAAATAGAAGAGTCTTGATCAAATTAAAAGTCCAATTCAAATTTTGAACCTCATCTACTTTAACACTCATTTGGACTAGTCATTGAACAAGTTCCAAAGTAAAGGGACAATTTGTAGCCATGAAAATTTTATTAATTAAAATTTCAAATTTCATTTTTAATTAAATTAATAATCATGCAAAATTTTGATATTATATCAAATAATTAGCTCGGCCAATAGAAATTAAAGAAGTGTTTCCATCAATCCAATAGTGTCATGTCATTTATTAAAGAGCTTTTAACTAATCAAATCATTTTATAATTTATAAAATTTATCTATTAAATATGAAGATAATTCTTAAATTATTTATGTTGGTCACCATCTATCTATAGCCATTTACTCCTATAAATTGGAGGCTACAATCAAGAAGAAACTGAGGAGAAAGAAATCTTCCAAAGGGAAACATTGAAGCTATGACACATTCTCTCCATTTCTCTCAAGTCCTAAATCAATACCAAGTTCCTACTCTAACAAATTGAGGAGTTATTTTGGTAATCAAATCTTTCATCAAACTTCATAGCTTCCATCATCAAATTCTTTGAGAAGAATCAGTAAAATTCTAGATATTATAACTACTATCTTTTCAAATTAGTCATATTATTTTATTTTATAGGTGCATATTTGTTATGCACTAGGATATTAAATTTAGATAGATTCTATAAAATTCCAATTGAAAATACTTAAAATCTCATCAAATTTTATTTTTTTAAAAAATTTCATATTAAAAATATTTTTGTAAACATTTACCATCGTATTAACTAAATATCTCTATCATCAACTTAATTAATAACACGCATAATCAGGTAAATTGTTTAAAAAGTCAAAATAATACTCTCAATTTTTAGATTAATTTAAATATAGACATTGGCACGAAATGATGATAATTTAAGATTTTCCGGCTAGTAGAAAAGGAAAAAAAAAAAGGCTGAAATTACCCGGTTCCCACACTTGATCAGTACCCTCTACGTGCATACTCAGCCATTCCACCCTGAGGACTCTCTGAAAAAATGGCGGGCTTAAGCAGCAAGGGCAACAGATACAGCGGCACCCCTTCAACGGCGTGTACGCGCACACACCAGATCGGAGCCTTAGCTCTTGTCATCACCACCTTCTTCCTTACCAGAGTCTTCCACCAGAGCTTCTCTTCTGCATCATCATCGTCGGTGGTCAATACCGATTCCGGTTACCTTGAAACGGAAATTGACGACGTTCTGCGACACTTCGGTGGCTCATTTTTTTGGCCTCAGCGCGGGTTCGGATCCCACTTGTCTTTGAAGATCTATGTATATGATGAAAACGAGATCGAAGGGCTTAAGCTATTGCTTTATGGCCGTGATGGAAAGATTTCTCCAGAGTCTTGCACTAAAGGACAATGGGGCACACAGGTATTCCAGTTCAGTTTGGTAGATTTGTATGCTTTTTAGTGCTACTTTTCTCCCGTTAGTTTTAGTTTTGAGAATTGAATAAACGATTTGAGTATAATTGAATGGACTAGAAGCGTAAACATAGAAAAAAGAAATCAATGAAGACACGTATTTCTAATTATTATATTGTGCTAAATTTGTAATAATTTTATTCAAAATTGTGCGCTTAGATCAATTGAGTATCAGCTTAAGGAAATCAACCATCAATCAGCAAATTTAAAGTGTAATAGCTCACTCTTGTTCTGTAAAGTGCAAATATTGCACAAAAATAAGGTTAAATTTTAATTGCTTATTTCTTAGCTGCATGATTCAGGACACAGGAACTCAATTATTGATAAATAAATTTCCTACAGAAATAATGTCTAAACAGTCTCTTTCTGCTTCAAAACATATGGATAATGGGTTTTTTTTTGGGGGGGGGGGGCTGGGGGGGTGGGGGAGGGGGCGTTGTTTTAGTGTATGAAATAGTTCTGAAGTTAGTAATCTTGGCTAAGAGTGCTTAAATATAATTACATAAGTGAAGAGAGGATACTTAATCCTTGAACTTTCTAGAGACCAATATACAAAATGGATTAGATGAACACAACCTTCTAAAAGAATTTGTTGTTTTGACTGATTGTGATGAATCTAATGAATGAGGTTAAACTGGAAAATCAATAGGACGGTTGTTTAAAAAGAAGATAAACGGTTCCCTTTGCTAGGAAGTGGATTAAATGTCTAAAATTAAATAAAAAATATATATTGTTTTTGCTGGGGAATTAGAGCTATATTCTCCTTTTCAATGAAAAGATAGGAGTTTGTATTGTCTACTGTGACTCAGTTTTGGAAAAGAAAAATGCATTGCACTCAATGATTTCAGAAAAGCGAGCATTGTTAATATTTCTATTCTTTTGAAACTAACCTTAACAAATATTTTAGGGGTTCAAAATTAAAAAGCATGCTCTTTTTGTTAATGTCCTTTGAATTTGACAGACATTAAATGGTTTCTAAGAGAACGACAATGTATTGTTCAGAATGTGCATCAGGTAGAATGAGAAAGAAATTGACATCAAAGGGGGAAAAAAAAAAGAAGAATTATCTATGCAAAACTGCATATTCAGATTTGTGATAGTGTGCACATGCAATATTGAATTAGAAAGAAGATATCTAGCAGGGAAAAAGGTGTACCAAAAGCTAGCAGTTAAACAATATGATGCAAGTATTCTGTTGGAAGGAAGGGAACGTTTGTAGCAAGTATAGACCTGTGAATCAAAGAAAATTCTGGCAGGTAAATTTGATTATGATATTCAATCTGGGGAATCAAGGAATGGACAGAGAGTCATTACATAGAGATTAAAATTTTACTGAATTATTAATTATTACGGATATTGTATTATTGAATTTAATCTTTCTGTCTATGTGGGAGAATAGAAGAAAAGTCGTTATCCTAGTGCTTTTCCCCAATTTTGGTGTACAGAGCTATGCAATGTTATGAATTAGGTTGCATAGCTTTAACCCAAAAAGGAAGAGAGGATTTCATCATACAGGCCTTAGGGATGTAGGAACTTTCTGGCTATTGAAAAAATTAAAATTGTCTCTTTCCCTTTATTTCAATTTACAGCTCCTTTTTTTTTTTTTTTTGTGCCTTCCTAGTTTATATTCCCATGTTCCTTCTCACACTTTGCTCTAGGTATCATAGGTTAAGGTTCGTAGGTTACTCTTGTACTTGACACAAAGAGAATACAAAAGTAGATCTCCTTTGGTTTAGTTTTGAAATTTTAGTTTGTCAAATTCTGGTGGAATAAAGCATTATCATTGGAAATAATTAAATTTAGCTTGAAACTATAGAATATATGGATAGAGCATATGATTAACTTGTAGTGTTTGCTGTTAAGTTGAAAATTGTAGATTACATACATAATTGGCTGGAGGAAATCAACCAGTGAAATTATTTCTGAAATGAATCTATTGGTATCTTGTCAAGGGATGAGTCCTGACAGGATTCGGGGATTTATAAGGGTCTGTTTTACTGAGGGAGCTAAAGTGGGATTTGCAAGTTGACAGGAGTTTGTTTAGCATAAGGTTCTTTATTTCCCAAGTGGAAGGATTTATTTATCTTACTTGACTAGGAAATATTCTCAATGAATCAGTTTGATTATGGAGTTTTATTTATTGATGAATTGGTGAACATGGGAATTGAAAATCTTGAGAATTATTCATTGAAATTTAGGGATTAATCAGGAATCAAAAACTACTTGTAGGTTAAGGATTAAATGGACTAGCTGAAAACTACTGTCTTGATGTAGCTATGTAATGGATGATGGTTTCAAGTTGCTCTTATTAGTAGAGACTAATTACCCAAAATAATATTTTTTTTAAAAAGTTATTCTGTTATATGCCATTTCTAAAGTTAATGTCCAAAGTAGAAACATGTCAATTTTGTCAAAGTTAACATTGTTCACGTATCACACAATGTCTAATTTGTCAAAGTAACACTTACATGTCAACTTTGACAAATTTGACATTGCTACTTGATGAAAAGCGCAACACCTACTTGGCTAAAAATGTAACACAATATCAACTTTGAGAAAGTTGACATTGCCTACATGGATACAATGTTTAATTTGCCAAAATTGAAATTAAAATCTTGACATGATAAGGCGGACACAAATGTTTTTGGAAAATTGGCCTAATTGGTCCTATATATTTGAGTTGTTGGATATTAAAGTTCGATATCTTTTATATTGACCTATAAATTCCTATATGTTTAGGTCGTTGGCCATTAAAATTTGATACTTTTTATATTTACTTATAAAGTCCTATATGTTTGAATTGTTGTCCATTAAAGTATTCTTTATTTTAAGAATTGGGTAACAAATTCTGTTTTACCAGAAAACAATCAAATACTTTGTTAGTCAATTCTTAAAAGAAACATTTTATAAGCCAATACAAAAGATATCGGACTTTAATGGCCAACGATCCAAATATATATGACTAATTTTCCAAATTATTTATATAAAATGTTTTGCACACATATATGTGTAGTTTCTCAAAGTTGACTCATGTAAATTAAAAATTATATTCATCAATACACACACACACATATATATATATATATATATATATCTATGAGTAGCACAGTCACATGTCCCGATGTATACCATAATCATCAAGTCTAGCTGGTGGTGTCAAGCGGGATGCATCTCGCAAATCCATCATACTGTATCTATGGGTTCCACTGGGTCCATCCTCATCTTGTACCCGTCATTGAGAATCATGCTCCAACTCAGTGACATCCGGCTCATCCAATAGGGACATTGTGTTACATTTTTAGCCTAGTAGACAATATCAACTTTGTCAAAGTTTACATGTAAATATCAACTTTGGCAAACTAGATGTGACGCGTATTTTTTATCCAGGTACGCATTGTCAACTTTGCCAAAGTTGATATATATATAATCAACTTTGTCAAATTAGATATTGTGTGGACGTGGAAGCCAAAGTTGACTGTTCTACTTTGGGCATTGCCTTCAAATATGGTATACAAAAGAATAACTTTTATAAAAGAATGTTATTTTGGGTAATTACTCCATTAGTAGAAGTGGTATAATCTAGTTTATTAAAAAGAGGACTTCCTTATAAACGAAAGTAACTAGTTGAGGGGTTTGCTAGATGGTTTCTTTAAAAGGTGTTGGGATACTCTATCACTGTAACTACCACTGACTCTAAAACATTTTACGACAATGAAGCCCTTTTTTTTGTTCAAAAGCACATTAATAAGTGATGAGGATTGAGGAGATAATTAAGGAAACATTACATCATCAATTTTAGTGAATTCAAGGATGATATGTGAATTGAGTTGGAAATTCCTGACCCTTTTAGAAGTTTGTTGTTGCATTGTCTGTGATGAACACTTAGCACAGATGAAAAAGCAACACCAAGTAGAAGGCTAAACCTGAAGAAAGATAGTTGGGTGTAGAGGATTAAGAGTCACAAAGAAAATACTACCTTTTGTTTGTGAATAAAAAGAAAATATCACTAGTACTTGCGAAAATAAAAATTTGTCCCTGGGATACAATTCAGTTTTCATTAAAGACAAGGTAATGTACTGAATGAAAAACTTGAATGTTTTCTGTGTTCTTTTTCTCTTCCAGATGATCTATAGTTTCTTCTAAGGGACCAGGTGAAGGACATCATTTATACTAATAAGTAAACTTACTGGTCAAGGCTGTTACACTAAGAAACATAATATTAATTTTAAATAGAATAGTGACTTATTGGTCAACTTGCATCTGGTGCTTTCAGAAATAAAAGAAATAACAAAGGAAAAATCGCAAATGGAAAGCTGTCAATTGCACAAGAAAACTGTGCTTCACAGAAAATGTCGGATGAAAATTTTCTGTTTGGTGAGCAGGAATGTCTTGTAAAATTTTGTAAAGGAACAGAAACTTGTGAGAAGAGGGGGGGGGGGGGGAGGAGGAACTTGGGGGGTTTGAGATGCTTCTCATTTTGAGAGGGTTTATGAAAAAGGATGGAGTAATTGTTAGATTCCCCAAAGTATCCAATTAAATTTAAGCCATACATATGGAAAGAGAATATATCTAGAGGAATTATTAAACTCTTTGCTTATTGAGTTTATGCTATAAATCCATCTGGAAAGAAGAGTTACATTTCTCTTAGTCCTTACCCAGGTAAGTTTTTAGAGATATGGTATCTGAAGAGTCTAAGTTAGATTTATCCAGTTTAATCTTTTCAAGCAGAGCGTTCATGGGATATCAAATTCTTTGGTGTTCTAGGTTTCAGAGGAGTAGGCTTTGTGAAGGTTTGCTCTTATCTATTGTGACTAAGTGCAGGCTAATGCTTGTTTAGTTGGAAAGTATGAGATATATTTCAGATCCCGTTTCATGGTGCCTAATCTTAGTTGTAACTTTTCCAGGAAACTGATACCCCATTACTTACAAAGGTCAGGAGAAAAATCATGTTTTCGCATTTTTTACTACCTTGAAGGATATGGAACTCTGGCAACAGTTGTTGAGTGACAGAAGTGAATTAGTTAAAGTTTGTGCATTTTACTTTTTCTCTTAAAATTCCCAGACTAAAAACATTGAATTTTACCTGATAAATGTTAGATATGGCTGTTTATATTGGTTTGAGAGGCATTTACTTTTTTCAGAAGCAGAACCTTATGAAAAAGTATTTGCACAATATATTGATTGTTTCCATTTTCTCTGTTCAGTTCATCTCTACCTACTAATCTTCTCAGTGTTTTTCTCTACTGTTTCCTTCTTGCACTTCTGTGCATTGTAGGTTAAAATACACAGATTGCTTTTGCAATCAAGGTTTCGAACAAAAAGGAAAGAGAGAGCTGATTTTTTCTTTGTTCCCGCTTATGTCAAGTGTGTGCGGATGATGGGTGGCCTGACTGACAAGGAAATCAACGTAACTTATGTCAAGGTAATGCAACATCTGAGCACTTAATATTGCACCTTAGCTATTAGATCTATGAATTAGTAGTTTGCCCAGATGATATCTCACTTCTCCACGATATTCTATTAACATGTGTGAAACTGGGACTTTATATTTTCTACTCATTTTTTTTTCTTAGCAAACATTATATTATACTCCTTCCTTACGAAATTAAATGAATGTTCACATTTGGATTAATACATTAATTAAAGAGAGTTTTTGACTTTAGGGAAGTTAACACATTATCTGTAGTGAGACCATATGAGTTCATGATATAAATTTCTTAAATTAAGGAAATTAAGGAGATTGTTAGTGAAAGTTTATATACTCCCTCCGTTCGAAATTGAACATTCACTTTTGATTTTGATTTAAAATTAAAGTTTTTGACTTTAATTAAATTACCGAATTATTCTTAAATATTAATTTAATTGATGGTGGGATCCATGAGTTTGTGGGACCTAAATTTATTAAATTAAGGTAGTGAGTGGTGGGACTCATAAGTTATGGAGATATAAATTCATTGAATTAAGAAAGTTATTAATGAAATTTTGTATAAAAAAATATGTTTATTTAAGGAATATGGACATTCAATTCTGGACAGAATGACTACTTTTTTAAAAAAAATATTTACTGAAGGAGGGATTGAATACTAAGAACTTAATTGGATATGACTGTCGTGCATCATTACTCTATCATGTTAAAATTCATTATGATGTCATATAAAATTTTTTTTCAGGTGCTAAGTCAAATGCCACATTTTAGACTGTCAGGTGGCCGTAATCACATTTTTGTCTTCCCAAGGTAAAAGTGTTGTACGTTATTTGTTTGGCCTGACAACAATTTGACAGCTTGGACATTATTACTGAGGGTCATGGCTATTTTAGGATGAGATAGGAAGTAAAAGATTTCATATTCTTGAGTACAAAATACTACCTTTTTGGTCAGAGAAATAACTTCAATCACTTCTTCCCACTTGAAAACCTTGATAGAAAAGTTTCTGTAATGCTGCATACTCTAGATTTATTGAATTTGGCTCTCCTGCAATTGTGAATGGAGCTTTTTTTTTCTCATGTTTCTTTGGTTTTTCTTTCTATTTTTTTCACTTTGTTACTGGAACTTGTTGATCCATCTGTTTTTACCCCTTAGTTCATTGCTAGTTCCTTGTGAATGTCCTTTTTAGGTGAATGATTTAGCTTCTATTCTGCATTGTTGGCTTTTTTTACAGTGGTGCTGGAGCTCACTTATTCAAGTCCTGGGCAACCTATTTGAACCGTTCCATAATCCTTACACCTGAGGTAATAATGGAAGTTGATCTTAAATTACAGTACTTTGTCAAATCTGATATTTCTCAATGCAATCCCTAATTGTATACAGGATAAGGTAGATGCCGATAACCCAACCAAAGGTATTAGCACATGCATAATTCCCGTTTTAATTTGAGAATCTTCATCCATGCCCAATCACTCTCAGAAAATGATTACCACTTAAGAAACCTTTTTACCCTTGGTAAAATTTGACTTGGTCCATCTACTCCAAATAGATTGCTTCATGTGTTGAAGTGGATGTGATTAGATTCCATATACATATATATACCTTAGGTGGCCTTTCTTCCTGTTTAGAAATCTTGCTGATGCTAAATGTAAGAATAGGGATGATTTCTGAATGTGGCTCAGTTTAGTTATATGATGTGATATCATGAATGGAGAAACCAGTGTGTTTGAGCATAACTATTAGACATTTATTTCTTAGGGGTGAAGATTCTACTAAGTATTCATTTTTATACTAGGATATGCATACCCCTTTATGCTTATTAAGTGGAGTAATTTTTGTTTTGAATTTGGGCTTTTCGTATTCCCATGTTCTTGGCTTTATACTTTATAAGGGATTATGCTTTGAATATCCTGCATACATCATTAAGGTGCTCTTTGGAGCTGTGTCTTTAGTTCAAGGTTCCTTGATTACATGGATCTAGGTAACATGTAGGTCATCTGTGTGAGGATTGCTGTTTAAAGAAACAATGTTTTTAAACAATGTAGGGAGACAGGACTGACAAACGAGACACTAGTGCGTTCAATACATGGAAAGATATCATCATTCCAGGGAATGTTGATGATGGTATGACTACTAATGGGGCTAGTCTAGTTGAGCCTTTGCCTCTGTCAAAGAGGAAATATTTGGCAAACTTCCTTGGTCGAGCACAAGGAAAAGTTGGTCGGCTTCAATTGATAAAGCTTGCAAAGCAATTCCCAGATAAGGTATGCCTTTTTCACACTTTAGATGTTTTTACTGTTTGTTTTTGTGACAATTCTTATTTACTTGCAAAAAATGCTAAATTGCTGTATAATTTGTGTAGCAATATGCCAATATTCTTTAGAAATTTGTCCTCCTTTTGTGCTAGTATCAAATATGCTTAGGAAATCCCACCTCCTAGTTTCTATTTTGGCCCCTCTTTCTTGTGAAGTAGTTAGCATCTCCTGGTTGTGTATTGGATTAAATGTGTAAAATGTGCAACAGAAATTCTGTGCTTTTGTCGGTCAACTTATTTCTTCTGCCACATATTCACAGCCTGTCCTCATATATCGTTTTGTAAGTTTCAAGCACATTGCGGTCTTGTGTATTTATTGCAGTCTTTATGTTATCAAATAGGAGAAAATGTTGCACTGCTTTTCCTTAGTGGAGCAAACCTGTTCAGTGGTTATTGGCTGAAGATGACCCAAGTGTTTTTATACTAAATCTGGTGACATAATTCAAGCAGTTCGCAACTCTGCTTTTATGGAACTGAATTTTGGCTTGTTCCTAGGATGCCTGCATAAGCCTCTCTAAAATTTCATATTTTCAGTGTTAAAGGAATTATGTATGTCTATTAATTCTGTTCATTGTTTGAGTTGCCATTCCTCCAAAAGATGTACATGCTCATTCTTTATACAGTTGGAATCTCCAGAGTTGAAGTTCAGTGGCCCTGACAAACTGAAGAGGATTGAATATTTTGAACACCTACGCAATGCCAGATTCTGTCTTGCTCCACGTGGCGAGTCATCATGGACTCTTCGCTTTTATGAGTCATTTTTTGTGGTCTCTTTCTCAATCCACTATTTATTTTTTTCCTTTCTTTTACCAATTATAGAAGGAAATATTCTACTTGTAAGTTTTGCTTATTGAAACAAACTCCTGAGCAGGAATGTGTACCAGTAATTCTATCAGATCAAGTGGAATTACCTTTTCAAGATGTACTAGACTACACCAAAATTTCAATCAAGTTACCATCTACTAGTATAGGCCCCCAGTTGCTGGAGTATTTGGAATCGATACCAGGTACATCTACTGCATTCCCCTCTTCCACCTTTTTCAAAATTCTAATCCTTTTGAATCATGACTGATAAACAATTAAATTTCATTTGATGCTCAGATGAAGACATAGAGGAGAAGATTTATTGGGGTAGGCAGGTGAGGTGCTTATGGATTTATGCTCCTGAATCTGAACCATGCTCTGCATTTACGGGCATTCTTTGGGAACTTCAGAAAAGAGTGAGGCATTTCCACCAGTCATCAGAGACGTTCTGGCTGCATAACAGAACCATAATCAACAGAAATTTGGTTGAATTTAGCAAGTGGAAACCACCTATGCCCTTGCCTTGAGTATGTTTTCTAGTTAACTTGTACAGTTACCAATGGCAAATCCAGACACCCGGCAATGCTCCTTCTACAAGCTCATTGAGGGGGGGATTATATCCAACTGTGGAAGAATTTAATCCTTCTTTCAGCATGTTCTGTATGTTACCCGTTGTTGTAGATCAATATAGAGACGATTCTATCTCCAAAATGTTTTTGCTATCTAGTTCTATATGGAAATGCTATCAAGACACGAAAATGTTTTATTAGTCAATGTAATGAATAGACTTAGCAACATAGATCCTCTTTTCTCGTCCAGGATTTCTATAGCATGGATGGATGCTTACCCCATGTTAAAAATTTCTGTATGGGGCTTTAAATTTTGTTTATTTCGTGAATCAATTTGAGCAATGGATTTCTAATTTTCTTGTTTCATGGTCGAGTATTGAATTTTTTATGTATAAAAAATCAAGTTTCAATGTCTACATTGTTGAAACGGGGAGGAAGATGAAAAAAAAAAACCAAAGAAAATAAAAAGAAAGAGGTTTTTGTTTTTTTCCAAGTGAGAGAGGAAAATTTTGAGTTTGGGATTTTGGAAGACTGAATATTCTTCACCATTTTCCGTGGTGTAGAATTCTGAAGAAGGCTTGAAATGGTACCCTAAGAAGAAATTCAATAGCATTAGTTGGTGTAATTTTTCCTCCGTATTAAAATGGCTAAATGTGGGAAGTGGAAAGTTTAAATTGAAGCTCCTATGATTATCCATCCCGTTTTGTTTTCTCCAAAAAATGAATAAACAAAGGGAGGGTTCTGTTCTTCTTCCCAATAATTTAGTTTAAAACCTGAATTAAGATTTTACCTGGTACTTCACAATTTTTCTTTTTTAGAAAAAAAAGTTTAGTTGCCCTTTAAATTTAAAAGCTTAAAATGCATTTGAATATATTTCTAAAAGTAGTAATGTTTTTCCTCTGAGAGAAAGAGAGAAGAAGAAGCGTCACTGTTTGCTTAAATATGTTACCTCTATTTTATTGAACTTTAATACTTTATTTATCTTTTATTGTTAATTCATATTTTTTTTCTAGTTAAAAAAAGTATTAAAAATAATAATAAATAAAAGATATATGAATACCTAAAGACCAATGCAATGCAATGATGCATGGTTTTTTTTCTTTTTACTTAATTAACAAACTAAATCACGCAGTATTTTTACTGAGCACTTTACTTTATCATCATTCGAACAAAACTGCCCTTATAGTATATGATCTCTCGAGAAAACTTGTACTAAAGTGTAAGATCTAGTACTAAAATACAGGGTTTAGTAAATATAATTTTTAATAACTCTCTCATAGTCATCGACATATACCATTCCTCTTACACTCGAAATAATATTTTTGAATGACTGATTTTAAAAACCTCAAGTAAAGACTTTTCAAGTAGAAAATTACTTATTAAACTAAAAGTGTCAAACTAGGACAAAATGCAGAATTTATATTAAAAAAATTTATATGTATTCCAAAAATATTAATGTAATTTCTTTTAAAATAAAAATAAAAATATCCCCTCTAAAAAATGTTTATTTTTACAATTATATTTTGGAAAATTGACTTATTTAGTCCTTTATCTTTACTTCTTCTTTTTTTTTATCATATTAGTTAGTCCCTAATATTTTGAATGTAGCCAAAAAAAGGAAGTGAAATCATCATGTGCACCATTTCTTTAAGGGCAGGCAAAAAGGTATTTTACATTGCAAGGGTAATAAACCCCTATTTCAACTGGATTATGAGATTTTAACAAAAATTAAACATTCTCCCTCGTCTTCATTTGTTGACCAAGCACAAAATTTCTTCAATGGAGAAGAGGCTTCGTTCATTGCTGCAAACTTTAGCTGAGGGTTTATAAAATTGGAAAATAATTGGTCGCCTCTTCGCTCCCTCTCTCCCCTCCACTGCTCTATTTCATAATCCAAACCACAATGAAATATACAATACTAGAGATTCAAAGCCCACCAAAATAATTGTGAAGAGTCCAATGCAGAGAGGAAAAAGACTTGCATCAATAAAGGATTGTAATTTGGTTTCCCCCAAAACGATTACCTGGAGTGTACTGAGTAAATTACTCTACTGAAATGAAAGGCCAATTCAATTCCCAACTAGAAACCATTCCTTTAATCTCATCCATCACCCTTTACAAATTCATAATTCAATTTTCAAATCCCCCTATCGAAACGACTTTCTTTTCACCAACATCTCTATTTTCTCTCCCTTTTGATGAGGAACAAGAAGACAGATGGATGGAATTTAACCGAAAAGGGTGTAATTGAATCATCATGTTCAAACTGCTCAAAAATTCTGGTTCAAGCCCCACATTTTTTCAAAGTGGTAGGGCGATAGTGTAGAATCGCAGATTGCAGCAGAACATTTAAGTCAACTTACCTCTTGTTCCAGGAACATTTTCCTGGATATCTTAACGGAAATGAGAGCGAGCACAGTGGCTGAGGACACGAAAAGAACAGCAGGGATAGACTTGATTAGTTTGAGTTGGGGTATGATCTCATCGGCTCTTGGCTGCCATTGCTGCTGCTGGTGTTATGATTTCGGTGTAGAGGATTGATTCATGGGAAGAAGAAATATAGGATGACAATGAGAGGAAGAAAAGGAGGAGACAGAGAGAGGACGGTGAAGGAAAAATGGATTTGGGGCTTTGATTTCGTCCAACAGAGAGGAAAGAGAAAGAAAGAAGGGAGAGGAAGAGAAATTTGGGAAAAATTAAATGGGAAAAATTTGACTAAAATATGATTAAGTTATGGTGAAATATAGATTGCCAACTTGTGAGAATTTGGGTTGGGCAATAAGTCTATAATCATTAAGGCCAGTCTAGTCTCTATACTTAGGTAGACTCGACTCGAAAGGCCAAAATAATATCATTTTAGTTTTAAAATAATTTTTTTAAATTTGGTTCTGTATCAATTTTGAGATTTGATCCAAATGACTTGTACCAAGAGATTATGATTATGAAATTCAATTCAATTTAAAAATCTAATCATATAGACAAAGTCAAATTGTTATCTTTAGAAAATGATTAAAATAACGATTCAAAAATAAATAATGACTATTATGATTTAAATAAAACATTAAGGACTAATATGATAAAAAAAAAAGATAATGGACTAAATGGGTTAATTTACCTTATATATTTAAATGAAGAGAACTATTATGCCTTTCAAACATTTTAAACATTTCATGTCTTTTTGTGATCTAATTACCATTAATTGTTTAAATGATAACTCTAAGATTTTTCAAGGGTATAATTGTTAATCTTTAGTTAAAAAAAGTATAATTAAAAAAATCTATTTTTGAAATGTATTTCTTTCATTAATCCATGAAATTATAACATTTTGATAGATTATACCTAAGTTGTTGATGAATTTTAATTACTCGCATTGACTTGGACATATTTGTTTGTTTGATTTTGGTCAAAAGGACCAATTGGTTCAAAACACAAATGTCAAAGACTTAATAAATTAAAAATAAACGACAAAGACATGCAAATGATATAAACGTTAGACACTAGGGTTGCTAAGATATGATAAATTCATGAACAAAGTTATTTGTGTTTGTTAATTGCTTGTTTGCTTAATAATGGAATGGACAATAGCATCTATGAACAATAAAACTAATATAATACATTATAATTTTAAAAATATTAAAAATTATAATTTAATAATTTTTTAGTGTTAAAATTCAATATATTATATATTTTTAATTATTTTATATTTAATATATATAATACAAATGATTTTTATATTTATTTAAAATCAAATTTAAGCTAATCAAACTACTTGAACTTAGCTTGTAAAATTAAACAAATAGAATACAAATAAAATTTTAATTGTATGAAATAATAATCAAACAAATATGAATAAAAGTTTTAACTCGAATAAACAATCAAATTGATTCAAACACTGTTTAAATGCTAAACAAACAATTTTAAAAGTCAAAAATCACAAGCTCAGTTCAATTTGACTCGATTAGAACCCCTATTAGAGACTAAATACCACAATAGCTCATGTAGAAAATTGAGTGTATATCCTTAGTAAAAATGATATATATGTGTTTTGAAAGGCTTAGAAAAAATGATTATTTATTATTATTATTATTTTTTCTGTCTGCTCCGAGACACCGACTCGCCGAGTATCAAATCAAAAATGAAAAAACTGGAAAGGACTAAACAGAAACTAGGGTTTGTTGTTCCCATATATATAATGAATCGGTTAGGGCGTCTCTTAAACTCCTCACACGGCGAAGAGAGAGGGAGGGAGAGGAGAGGGTAGACGGAGCTTGATAAAACTGTGGAAAAATGAAGACAATTTTGTCATCGGAAACTATGGACATTCCGGAGGGTGTGAAGATTAAGATTAAGGCGAAGCAGATTGAGGTGGAGGGACCTCGAGGAAAGCTGACCCGCAACTTCAAGCACCTCAACCTTGATTTTCAGCTTATCACCGATGAGGATGGAAAGAAGAAGCTGAAGATCGATGCTTGGTTTGGTTCCCGAAAGACCACTGCCGCCATCCGTACTGCCCTCAGCCACGTTGAGAATCTCATCACCGGCGTTACCAAGGGCTACCGGTACAAGATGAGATTTGTCTATGCTCACTTTCCCATCAATGCCTCCATTACTAACAGCAATCGCGCCATTGAGATCCGTAACTTCCTCGGCGAGAAGAAGGTGTATAAGAAATTTCGCCTATTCTATCTTTGGGTGCTCTTTTTTTTGTTTGGGGGGGGGGGTTGCTCATTGATTATGATGATGAGGGAGTTCCGTTATTCTGCTTGCTTTCTTGTGTTTCAATCTCTTTTACTGCCGCGCCTTATTTTTTGAACCCAGTAATCCGAGTACAAATATTTGTGTTATTCATTTTACATTTTTTTAATGTATGTCGAATTTTTGTGTAATTTAGACCTATGCTTTTGCCTC
Source organism: Apocynum venetum (assembly GCA_019593545.1). Taxonomy (NCBI): domain Eukaryota; kingdom Viridiplantae; phylum Streptophyta; class Magnoliopsida; order Gentianales; family Apocynaceae; genus Apocynum; species Apocynum venetum. The sequence goes on from SRSM01000133.1 coordinate 476,041, forward strand.
AGGTGAGAAAAGTTGATATGCTTGACGGAGTCACTGTTGTGAGGTCTGAGAAGGTTAAGGATGAATTGGTCTTGGATGGAAATGACATTGAGCTTGTTTCCCGTTCTGCTGCCTTAATTAACCAAGTAGGGATCTCTTTTCACCCCATTCTTTTTATTCCTTGGTTCTGTTTTTAACTATTATATGGCGATTTCGATGATTACACATGTATTGACTGCTGTCTGTATTGTTTGGACAGAAATGCCATGTGAAGAACAAGGATATCAGGAAGTTCCTTGATGGTATTTACGTCAGCGAGAAGGGCAGAATAGCCGAGGAAGATTGATTGGTTACAAGTGCGCACTTTGTGAAGTTTATTTGGAGACTTCATATCGACTGGTTCTAATCGAATTTAGGAATTGTGTCAAGAGGTTTCCTTTGCAAAGGATATTTTGTTTTTTTTATACAATAATTTCTTAGTAGCCTTGAATTGTTTTTTACTTTTTATATAGTATTTATCCTTGATATTTTGCCGCAATTGGTTTTGTTTGTCTATAAGGTTAATATTTTCCTATATACCAGCCCTTCTTTCCTGAGAAAAGGAAGTTTAATTTCAATTTTTTTTGGTAAATCTCATAATCGGGTGAGTAATGGTTGCTTGTGGAAAATTGCTTCACCTGTGCCAAGATACCCCAATACAGAGAGAACTAAGTGAGGGGACAGAAAGGAAGGTTTGATTTTGAATGTGATAGCTCATGCTGAAAGAGAAGCTCGGAAAGTTTGGTTTTTAGTTCTTAATTTCAAATGGGTCAATGTGCTTCTACCGATGCAAGTAATCAAAGATTCAAGAGGGAGTTTCTAGGCATGCAAAAATATACGAATCTTGGTGATGATTCCATGAAAAAAAATTTCTTTGCCATTATAATGAGCATCGTTCCAGGTTTTATATTGCCAGAAATGCATAATAATGCACATCTTTTGGCACAAATATAGCAAGATTTGAGAGGTTTTTTATTAATATTTTTCCATCTTGCATGAGGGATAGTTACATATACTTTTTCCATTTCAAAATATAAAGTTGTTTTATTAAAAATTACACATACCAATGATTTTTTTCTCCCTAGATGTCCCTATTTATTGTTTATTTGTTTTCTTTAAAATTTTGTTTACTAGTCTTTTATAAACCTCCATTCATTAGTAAATATTGTGAGCCCTTTAACACGTATGTTACTATAAGATTTACTTTTATTATTTGAGGAATTAGTAATCCCCACATTAGGGGGAGTACATAAGGAAATTCATGAGCAATTTTGGAAGATAATTTTGTATGCTCGAGCATTTGTGGACTGGAAGTTCAAAAAATGATCCATTTGCAAAGAGTGACAATCTAATTGTTCAATATTTTTACATATCCAACAATAATGAATTTCATTATTAGAAGCAAATATTCCCATCTGGATGGAAGTCCATGTAGGACAAAATGAAAAATGTAGTACCTACTAATTCTAAAGCACACTTGAAGTGTGATGACTGTTGATTCTAAAAACATGCTAGAAGTGTGGTCGATATATTAGTTTTACACAACAAAATCCCCCAGGTTTATTTTATCCATGTTGCCATGTTAAGGGATCAAAATAAAGAACCAAAAATATATTCAGTCCTCAAAATGATAAGAAACATCTAAAGTTCTATAAATTTTATTAGTTTCCGAAGAACTAGAAATCATTGAGAGGCAACTTCTGGTTCCAAAAATGTTTAGAGTTGTTCAGAAATAATCTTTTATATTTGATATTGGTATGCAAATATTATGCATTAGAATAAGGATCTTGAATCAAATTTAGTTGAGAAATGTCGGCGTATAGATTGATTGGACAAAATGGAGATATGTTATCAAATAAAATTGAACTCACGTTGAAAATGTGAAGTTATGAGCCTGTAGCCCGAATGAGTTAGCTATACATTTTCAAATTGTGTGATATGAAACACAATTTTTGTAACAAGAAATATTGCAAAAGTTAGGTGATCATTATGATGAAATATATCCAATTGTAAAATGTGACTTGTATATAAAATGACGATACATGAAAATATTTCTACTTGCCTATAGGGAAGCCTTGAATAATATTTAAATCATTGAAGGCTTTGATTTGCTTGAACTAATTTCTCAAAAGTCCTTGTATGGATTGAAACCATGTGAACATATATAGCATAATTGTCTTAGTGAATACATATAGATATCTAGATATAAAAGCGATCTAATGTATTCATGTGTCTTTATCAAAAGATCTGTATATAGTTTTTGATTCTTGATGTATATGTTGATCAATCTTAATAGAACTCCAGAAGAGTTCCATTAGGTAATGAATTTCGTGAAATGAGAATTTGAAATTTGGATTTGTAGGCAAATTAAGTTTTGCCCCTAGTCTACAAATTTGATAATAATATTTTTATTAATGTATACGATTAAACTTCTGAAAAGTTTTTTGCATGGACGAAACACATCTTTTGAGTATTTTAATGTCATTAGATGTGAATAAAGATTTTGAAGTACAATATTTTAGTACAATTGGCGCATTGACGTATTTTGCTAATAATATAGGACTTGATAGAGCTTCTTTTTTTTTTTGTAAAATTATTAGCAAAATTAAGTTGTTTCCAACTTATGACGGACCACTTCGCATGATATATTAATCATGATTCCTAGTATTCTCCAATGAACTATTGATCTCATATTGCTTTATTCAAATAAAATCAGTCCAATTTTAATTGATTGTGTTGATGCTAGTTACTTATCTCATCAATATAAATCACGTTATCAAAGTAGCTATTATTTACAAATGGCTATACTACTATTTCATGGCTTTCTATGAAGCAATTTTTAGCAGCCACTTCTTCTAATCATGCTGAAATTATAACTTTTCATGAGGCAAGCCGAAAATGTAGGTTTGATCGTTACATCTAGAAGATTATGTTATCCACGAGGAAGAATTCAATCCTATTATTGGAATATATCTTTGCTAATGAAAGTGATTAAATGAGATATACAACATATCCACAAGTCAAGTGCAACATCAATCATGTGATAATTTGACAACTGTTCACTAGTATTTACTATGCACAAGAAAATTAAGATATAATATTAGTATGATTGATTGAGTGATTCCAAGGGTAGTAATATTATCTAAAGAAGGTTTTTCCTTAAATATGATTTTTTTATTGGATTTTATAAGATTGATGAGGCAATATATAATAAGTATATGAAAAGAATGATGTGCTTTATTTTCCTCCACTAAGTTTGTCCCAAAGGGTTTTTCATAGTGAAGGTTTTAATGAATATTCATAACACTCCCAATAGATGTCCATCATTATCCAAATCTTTTAAATATAATATCTAATAAGATATTATCTCATGTGATACAATTCTAATGTAATTTATATTTATCTCAAGTAGTTGCCTTGTAGTCCGGATTACATTGTAGTTGTATTATACTACTACATTTATCCCATCTATATCTACTTCCATCTATTGTATAAATACCATTATATACATAAATTAAATATACATTCACTCTTAAGTTTCTTTATCTTCTATTTCTCTCTCTCTCTCTCATATTATTCTCTAATACAAACATTACATTTTAAATAGATAAAGCATTTCATATGGGATGCCATTGTGGGAGGGCGGGGCCAGGTACTCTTACCTCCAACTCTATCAACGAGTGGAAATATTGTCTTTGGCCCTCTCCCTGGATGAATCTTAATGGGTATCCTTACCACCGTCCCCATAGGTATGCAACCACGCCCATTCCCGCCTGCTTAAAACCTTAAACAACAAGAACATACAAAAATCTTAAATGACAAGTGCATTAAAAAAACCTTAAATGTCCATAACATACATCCATAAAATACAAAGTAAACTAACTTCATAAAATACATTTACAATACATAGTTGATTTTCTTCTCATCCATTTTTTTTATAAATTGACATTGTGGTCGTTTAAAGTAAAATTCTTGTTACTATAACATTGTTGTTCATTTTTTAATTTATTCCATAGATTGAGAAGTTCTCGTTAAACACTTTCACAATGATAAATTTCAATAGTCAATCGGATGTCATCCGATGATTCCTTACTTAGCCCATCATATATGAAATTGATTTTATCTTCTCAATTTCTAGATACATATCTAAGAGAACAACATTTTGTATTGCAATTCCACCTGATACATTTGTAACATACTTCTAATCTCTTACCTCTCATTTTCTTGACAAAACTACTTTTATCCAAACCAAATTGACATTTGAAAAAATTAGGTATATGTTTACTACTTAGTTGGACCTAGGCTTCAATAACCATCTAATATCCTCAGACATTCTTTTGAACATTAGCAATCTCAATTGATCCATTCTCATGCAATAATTTTTTGTTAATACTTTAATAGAGAGTAATGAGTAATACTTTCGTAGTTTAAGAATTGAATCATCCATGTTGTAAAGAAAGGAAGAAGAAGAAAAAGTTTAAAAACAAACTAAATATGTATGAGAGAAAAATAGGGAAATGAAGTAGAAGAAAAAGTGACGAATGTCTGAATGGAAAGAATGAAATGAATAATTCAAAGCTATTTAAAATGGTAGAAGAAGACAAAACAGAAAAAAAGGTGATAGTGATTAATTTTTCAAATCGGTTTATATATGTATAGTTTGTTATTTTAGGCAAATTCTTCTTCATTTCAATGACTACTTTTGTTTCTTTTTTTCACTTCTTTTTCTTCATTTTCAATTACATCTCCTAGTGAAAAATATGGAAGTAACATATGCAAAAGAGTCGAAAGCCCTAAAACTTTTAATATCTTAATTTTGATTAATGACAAACATTGATAAAGACTAATGATTTGTTTTGTATAAGCGATAGCATTTTTAGGATTCAATTAACTAATACATGTAAGATCAAAGTTTTAAGTCTTCAAGGAAGTTAATTTGAAATCAAGAGTTGAAGACAAGCGTTTTCTGGATTAGATAGGACTAGAGCTATAATTTTTAGCTTTCATTATATTTTAGATACCTTTAGTTCACTTTGATTGAGTATTATGCTAAGAAAATTATTTTTTGAACTTAAAAGCATTTTTCGAAAAGATCTAAATCGAATTTTTCTATCTTAAGTTTTGAAAATGGCGTCTTTAAATAGTACTTCTTGATTTCTATGGTAAAATGGTTTTAAAAACTTGTGTAAGATTAATGACATAGCTTGTATGGTTGTTTGATAACATTACTTTTGTATTTAAGTGTTTAGGATGCACAAATGAAGTTGTTCGGACAACTTAAAGTTTCTCAGGCATCGTCCACAAGTTGTCTAAAATAAGAAGTTTGTGTCTATTATAGTTTCGAACGATCTAATCTTATATGTGGTTGACTGAAACAATACTTGCGGCCGACCTAGACCTTAGTCCAGACGACTAAAGTGTGTCATCCAAAAGGTATCCAGTAACCACTTCATGAAACTTGCGGACAATGGTACGGACAATCATGTGGTCGACCGCAAGTCTTTAAATGAGATTTTAACAACTTTGTCTATTACCGTTGGAATGACCATATAAAAGTCTAAACCTTTGCAAAATAAAAAAGGAACGTTTTTTAGCTATAATTTCATATACTTATATTATATAACATCTTGAAACATTTGTTAACTCTTTCCAAATTATTTTATTGATAAAATCATTCAAGAAAGGTTTAATTATTTCAAGGTGTTCTTGAGCAAGATTCATTAAGTCAATACTCAAAGAAGTCATAGTTCTACAAATTGATATATTTTCACAATTAAAGTGATATCTATATCAAACTAATTTTATCTATCTCTTGTAAACATATTCAAGGTTGCAAATAGCTTAAAACTCTAAGGGTTAGAGTGACACTTGAATTGAAGATATTGTGATTATCTTGTTCGTATGTATTTAATTAATTATTGTATTGGGGATTGTTGAAAAATCAAGGTTGTGTAGTAAAATTCAAAGTGTTAGGTAAACCTTGGTTGGTTAAGAGGTTTTGTGTAAAACCCTAAGGTGAATTAGATGAACCTTTTTTGTAATATCTTATACTTGATTAGTGAAAGGTTTTGTGTAATCCTTGAATATATAGCATAATATAGTAGATTAAGTTTTGTTAGACAAACCGAACCATTATAAATCTTTGTGTTCATTATTCTAATTATACTTTTTACTTGAACACATTATTACACACATGAACTGTACATCAAGTGTTTGATATTTGATGTCTTAGAAATGCATAATTGAATTAGGTTACAAAAATGAGATAAAACCTAATTCACCCCCTTTTAGATTTTTGAAGAGTGAAATCAATTAAAGGACCATCTTCTAAAAAATCGAAAACAATGGAACGATCTTCAGTACAAAAACTAAAAAAATTAGTTTTTTTGGAAAAACAACAATTGGGAACAAAATTTTATATGTGTCGATTGCACTAAAATTAAGAAAAACATTAGTCAATCGGAATATTGATTTAGTGTATGGAGGAGACAACTCTGGATTAATCAGAGTTGTTACTCAAATAGCACATAATAATCATGTTTTCACAATAGATATCATTCCAACTTATCTCAGTAGAGGTTTTGGCAGGATATTAGGTTCTGAGATAAAAATGAACTCAATCTATGGGCACATAGCTATAATGATGAAATATTTTAATGCATTCATAGCTTTACTAGAAGGTTATGACATGTTAGAATAATAATTCAATATAGTTTTTTTGTCCAACTTGAAATTACATAATAAACCAATTGATATTTTGAATGTTAATAATTTCTTTGATAATTTACTATCATTTATTAATAAAGTTGTATAACATAAGCGGATGTATTCTATTAGGCGAAGACTTCTTGTTTTATCACACTTGACAAGTGAGCTGACAAAAAAATTAGAACCTTTTATCCCATAATTTGATCTCAATATTCCTCAAATCAATTGGTCTATTAATTGAAATATGCACAATAAAAATTTAGATGAACTTGATTTAGATATAAGATTGTGAGCGGAATTACTATCACTGATGAAGATTTTTATATAATGCTGGATGTTTTATATTTGATGTAATAGTTTATAGATTTTTAATGTTGGAAATTTGTGGATGTTTAAATCTTAAGAATGATGGAGATTTATTTTTTTAATCTTAAATATTTATTTAAGTATTACAAAATTTATAATATTACAAAATTTATAATAAGATTATATGTATAATATATACGTGTAATAAATAATGAGCAGGTATGAATAAGTACCCGCATTAATTGGGTATGTTGCCAACCCACATTATATATCATGTCAATTGGAAAATGTGTCGAATACGCCATCTATGAGGATAGTTTGAGCTGTTGTTGCAGTCACATATCTCAATGTTCTGAAATAGGCAGCAATTTAATAATTATTTAAACATTTATGGTTAAATAAATTTGGATAATTTAAATAATTTAAATATCTTTAATTAAATAATTATTTAGATACATTAATTTTAATAAATATTTATTGACTTCAATGACTATCGGTTTAAAAATTAAATATCTAAAAAATAATTAGTTATATTGTAATCTTAATATTTTGTGAAAAACTTCTTTTGACCTTAATTTTTAAAAAAATAATTGCAAATTAGACCTTCATTTTAACATTTACAATATGACTCATACTGTTTTCAATTTAGCCCTTATTTTCTTACCATTTACAATAAAACATCCAAAGTTCTAATTTTTATATTTATATCCCTAAAACATATTTTTTTAAAAACAGAAAAGAAATTTACCAACTTCAATTTTTGATGGAGTTAAAATATGAATCTAGTATATAATTCAGTAACTTATAAACTTTCAAATAATTAATTCTTAAAATTGTTTGGTATTTTTATTCAAAAAATATGAAAATTCTAGTTATAGTGCTATTTTTTTTTCCAAGTGCATGACATTGCATTATCTGCCACAAGGCACAATGACACAGACCTTACAACTTCGGGATTTGCCTAAATGCTTGCGGTCAAGAAAAAAATAAAGAGAAAAGAGAGAGAAAAAAATGGCCTCCTCAAAAAAGGAAAGAGAAAAGAGAAGAGGGATATTTGAACCACAACATTACTTTAATTTTCTTGAAAGTTGTGTTCCACTAAAAAAATTCTCACAAATTATTTCAATAAATAAAAAATATTAATAATCTTTTTTATACTCATAAACTATTTTTAAATTACAAAAAATACTCAAAGACAATGATAGAAGGTGATTTCTGATAACAAGAACATACTTGCAATTCACATTATATAGATTTGAAGGGAAAATTTGTCCATACATTATTTTTTACCATGAAATAAGTATTTTGTCATCCATTTTCTTTAATTGTACCATCACAAATTTGGATTTAAAAACACCAACTGCTGTCCCATTACTTTTTTTGTTGGAGGGAAAATAATATTTGGATAATTTTGCCCTTTCAATTTGTGCTAGGTAATTGCTTGTTTCATTTTTTTCCCGGAAACATTATGGGCAATAGTGGTTTGAGTATTTTTTTCGTGATTTGAAAATAGTCTCTGAGTTCTTTAACAAGTATAAAAAGGAAAATAACTATAAGTATATATAATGAATGGTTTTGGAAAAATCTCTCTATATATTGGCTCTTCTGGTATTTAGCAAATTTATTCTCCTGCTTACATGTGGCACATGATAAACCATGTGGAAAGGACATCCAATTACGCATATGAAAGGAAGACCACAGCCACAAGAACGAAACGCATTGCACAGCTTTTTCCAAGCATTATTATCTGGGATTCAGTTGAGCATCTTGGCATGATTTCTTGATACAAAGCGCAAAAGAATTATTAGCTTCTGAAACTGAATTGCCGTTTTTTTTCCTTGCAGAAAGATTTCATTTTCTTCCATTGTTGATTAAGAGAAAATGAATAGTACATTTGTGTCCGCTAGCTGCCGTCTTTCTTGGACTAGCAATCATTCATCTGGACATTTGGTTGCCGTTTCTGCATCAGATAAAGGATGTTCAATACACAAAATTAGTGCAGATTCATCAGAAAAAGTGACTAGAAATGAAGAAAATGAGAGATTTTCTCTTGCAGTAGGCAGAAGGTCAGCAATGGTTTCTACGGTTTCTTTGGTTTCATCAGCACCATTTCGATTTCCTGGAGAGTGCATGGCTGTTGTAAAACAAGGTCTCCTGGCAGGGAGGGTACCAGGTCTCTCTGAACCAGATGAACAAGGTAAGCTTTTTATTTTTGCTCGGTCACATTTATGTAAAAATCTTGGATTATGAGAACTGCATTAGAATGCCCCAATTAGATGCTGTAAAGTAAATCCCTTTACTTCTTTAGATTTATAGTTTAGTTTTGGAGTGAATATTCATCTTCACCGGGGAAAATTTGCTCAGGCAGGTTGGAGAGCATACCAAAGACCAGAGGATAAATCAGGTGGGCATGGTGTTGGATGGAGTCCAATCATCCCTTATACCTTTTCTGTGCCCCAAGATTGGGATGAGGTAATAAAAAGAATATACACAGCTCAAGAAGAGTCTCAACTGTTAGCTCCCTTGTCTCTTTTCTTGGCTTCTCTTATGGTATAGCTTCACGCTGAAACAGGTTCCTGTATCAATAGCAGATCTAGGAGGTACAGAAATTGATTTGAGATTTGCCAGCCCTAAACAAGGACGTCTGTCTGTAATTGTTGCTCCTTGTAAAAGATTTTCAGATAGTAAGTGTTTTCTGATTCTTGTTCTTTTCTGACTTTGATGCTGTAGACAAATCCCTGGACGTTTTTCCAAATTTCTGAAAGCCTATGCACAAAAGATCCATTAGGAAATCTCTGTTAATCAATGTGGCAGCATGAGAAATGTTTTCCCATAATCAGTTACGAAGACATCCTATTAAATGCATGACACGTGTCCTTTTTTGTTTACAATGTAAACAAGTTAAATTCAATTCATGAATATATATGTTAAAAATGCAGTTTGTGCTTATGGTATAGGCACTGAGCTTCTTTTGAATATTTAATGTCCTAAAATCTTGTTTACATTTTTTATGAATAGCTATTGATGATGATGCCAAAATTGAACAAATTGGACCACCCGAAAAGGTGATTAATGCATTTGGTCCAGAAGTGATAGGTGAGAGTGTAGAAGGCAAGGTATTAAGTGCTGAAATAGCAGAACACTCTGGAAGAAAATATTACCTGTTTGAGTTGGAGCCACCTCATGTTCTGATCACAGCTACAGCAGCTGGAAATCGTCTATACTTGTTCAGCATAACTGGGAAGGGTAGGTGATTTTCTTTTAAACGTTTCATCCAATTTTTTTTATATTACTAAGAATGGTGGAGTATGATTGATTGCCATTCTCCAGGTCTTCAATGGAAAAGGCACTACAAAGATTTGAAAAGGATAGCCGAGTCTTTCAGGGTCATCTGATTGTGAGAATTATTCTATAACAGACACAATCTCTGCAATATTATGACATTACTTGGAATATATAGGAGACAGAGGCTTGGCCTCTAGTTTTGTATAAAATATTTACCTTTAAGAGCACATTACTGGTTTTATAGCACTGTTGTACCTTTCCACAAACAGTTTATGTAAAAATTCCTAATGATTTGTATGATATTAGTATTCTCTCCATAGATTAGCTCTCACACAAACGTTTAGTGGACTAATCCTCTGACGGTAGAATGGAACCATTTTCAGTACTTACAATAATAACTGCACTACATCCTGGTGTCTTTTGAGACCCTTCACTTGTTATGGCTCTCCTCATTCCTTCAGCTTTCTTCCATTTCTCTGAGGCTGCATATATGCTTGACAGAAGCACATAATGTTTAGGATCACGTGAATCACTGCCACATTTTAATTTTTCAATATCTTTCAGCACTCGCTCTGCCATATCTGTGTCTGAGTGAATCCGACACGCTCCAAGTAGAGCTCCCAAAACTTTCTCATTAGGGTCTACCAGCATGCCCTTGACTAAATTATAAGCCTCTTCTAATCTCCCTGCTCGTCCCAGAAGGTCTACCAGACAACCATAATGCTGGATGCTGGCCGTCAATCCATATTTCTCCATCTTCGAGAAAGTTTCTAATCCTTCCTCCAGAAAACCCCCATGCACACAAGCAGAGAGGACAGCAAGAAAGGTTATACTATCCGGTTTCTCACCTGTGCCCTCCATTTTGTTAGCATATTCAATTGCCTTCCTACATTGCCCATGGATAGCAAAACCCAAGATTAGAGCATTCCAAGCAGCCTTACTTTTCAATGGCATCCCTTCAAATATCAAATTTGCATTGTTTAGATCTCCACATTTTGCATACATGTCAACTAATCCATTTAGAACAAACTGATTTAAGGGAAGCTTTCTCTGGATTATCATTTCATGTATTTCCTTTCCTGCATCCAAGAGGCCCTCTTGAGCACAAGCAGATAATACACTCACCACCGTAAACTCATCCGGCTTAAACTCCTCACATTGCATCCTTCGGAAAGCATCCAAAGCTTCTTTACATAATCTATTTTGTGCATACCCTGAAATCAACGAATTCCAATTTACCAAATTCCTCAATTTCATTTGAGCAAAAATAGCCTTTGCCTTTTCTACTTCTCCCTTCTTAAAATAACCCGAAGTCATCGATGACCATACGTAAAAGTTCCTCTTGGGCATCGCCTCAAAGATTTCCTTTGCAGCCTCCATCTCCCCAAATCTAGCATACCCATCAACCATCACAGTCCATGTTACCACAGTCTTCAATTCCCCTGGCATTCTATCAAACAGCTGCCTAGCCATCGCCATATTTCCTCTTTTTGCAAACCCATCAATCATTTGATTCCAAGTAATTGATGTTCTCATCGACATCTCTTCGAATAAAGTTATTGCAGACTCTGTATCACCATTTCTCATGTATCCTCCTATCATTGCATTCCATGTCCTAACATTTCTCATAGGCATAGAATCAAACATTTGACGGGAACTAATCGTGTCCCCACATTTGCCATACATATCCACCAATGTAGTCCCCACCATTACATCGAGTTCAACCCCTGTTTTTATAGATTCAGCGTGCAGAGCATTGCCAAGGCTAAGCATACCGAGTGAAGCACAAGCCTTGAGTACTAACGGTATTGCACCAATTACAAGACACCCAATTACGCGATTTCGGGTGTAGATCAAAAGGGCTTGTCTTGTTTTCCCTTGAAGGATACAGTTTCTTATCGAATAAGACCAATTTGGTGATTTGTGTTTTTCTTCAAGGAATTCAAATTCTGCCTCAAAGACGCTTCCATTTTGAATGTTATGGTAGTTAGTTTGTGTTTCAAATTTGGACAACTTGGTAAATTCTCGCTGGGCTTTGGCTAAAAATTCTTGATTTCATCTTTGTGCTTTCTTGAAAATTTGAAGGTATTTTGGAGGGAAGCCATTACCATTTATGTGGCTTCTGCTGGGAAGGCCACGACTGAAGCTTTATAATCTGTCATAATTACTGAACTGCCCTTGTATTTTTGTTCTTTCTCGAATCCTACTGTTATTTGAAGCCTTTCTCCATATTGCCAGCAATGGAACATCAAATATTCCAGATTTTGAAGAAGTGCAAAACTAGCAAACAATTAAAGCAAACCCATCTTCAGATTATAGTCAATGGCCTTAAAGATAACAACTTTATTGTACCCAAGTTTATTAGTGTTGCTTCAGAGCTCATTTCACTTCATTATGCTATTAATACATTTCAAAGCTTATGCAATCCCCAGCTCATTGCCTACAATACTTTAATCAAATGCTTCATTGGGAAGACTTATAAAGAAGCATTGTTAACTTACAGCGAAATGAGGGCGTCAATGATTTTGCCTAACAGTTTCACATTTACTTTGCTTTTGAGATGCTTTGAGCCATTTGAGGCTCTAAGAGATGGTAAAATTGTGCATGGCCATATTGTGAAATTGGGTTCTGAGGCTAATGTGTATGTTATGAATGCTCTTGTAGATTTTTATGCTAAATGTTGTGAGAATCTGGATTTGGCTTGTCAGCTGTTTGAACAAATGCCTGAAAGAGATGTTGTCACGTGGAATACAATGATTGGAGCTTATATGAATCATGGAAAGATTGAATCTGCAATTGGCTTATTTGAGAGGATGCCAGAAAGGAATACTATAACGTGGAATTCAGTTATTGGTGGGCTTTCCAAGGCTGGGAATATGGATTTGGCTTATTCCGTTTTTCATCGTATGCCAGAAAGAAATAACGTCTCTTGGAATACAATGATTTCAGGGTACATTAAAGTAGGAGATCTGAGAACTGCACAGGCAATTTTTGATGAGATGCCAGAGAAAAGTGTAGTTTCTTGGACAGCAATGGTTTCAGGATATTCAGCTATTCGTAATCTTGAATCAGCAAGAAAGTTATTTGATCAGATTCCACATAGAAATGTTGTGTCATGGAATGCTATGATCTCAGGTTATGTTAACTGTCACATGTTTGATCAGGCACTTTCTGTATTTCATGACCTGTTGAGAGAAGGCAAATGTAGACCAGATCAAAGTACTTTAGTAAGTGTATTATCTGCTTGTGCTCACTTGGGATCACATGACCATGGACAATGGGTTGACTCCTACATTAAGAAAAACAAACTTGAACTGTCAGTTCCTTTGGGAAATGCTTTGCTAGATATGTATGCAAAATGTGGAGATGTGGAAAATGCTAGAGCTGTTTTTCAGAAGATGAGAAAAAAATGCATAATTACTTGGACTACAATGATATCAGGATTGGCAATAAATGGGCATCCTAGAGAGGCCTTAGAACAATACGATAAAATGTGTTCAGAAGGAGTCAAACCAGATGAAGTTGTTTTCATTGCTGTTCTTTCAGCTTGCAACCATGGAGGTCTTCTGGATGAGGGTAAAAGAATTTTCAATCAGATGGTACTTGATTTTGAAGTAAAACCTAGAATGGAGCATTATGGATGCATGATTGATCTTCTTGGTCGAGCAGGAAAATTGGAAGAGGCGATGAAGTTCACTGAAAGCATGCATTTGGAACCTAATGCTGTCATTTGGGCTACTTTACTTTCTGCCTGTAAAATACATCGAAAGGGGGAGCTGTTGGAGTCATTAACCAAGAAAATCTTGGACCAAGAGCCTGCAAATCCTGGTTATTTGACACTGATTACAAATTTAAGCTCATCAGTTGGAAGGTGGAAAGATGCTCTGAAGTTTCGCATTGTAAGTAGACTCCAGGGTACAGAGAAAGTGCCGGGTTGTAGCTCTATTCAGATAGGAAACAGTGTTCATGAATTTCTTGCTAGAGATACAAGGCATGCAGAGAGGAAGGAAATCTATGAAACTCTAGGTCGCTTAAATGGACACTTGAAGTCCATATTTGATATGCAGTTTGAATGCTTGGAGAATTGGAACTTCGATTGATTGTTATGCTCATGCTGACAGTGCAAGTATATATGAGGGCAGCAAATAGGTTGAAGTCATGTCTAGAGGCAAATCACTAGGCTACATGTGTGTCATATGACACAGAAAAAAACCAACATCAAGGGACAAATTAGTGAAAGAAGTATTTTGTTCTTTGTGAACATGAAAGGAAACACAGATTCTTCTGCATTGAAGTTTTAGTAGGGTTCTGAGCAACCAAAACTTTGTTACTAATTCTTTATATTAATGCCTTTCTCAACCCAACAAAAATTTTTATGCTTGGCTTGGTTCAGAGGATTTCTTGGTAAGAAAGCTGAAGCTGAAAATTGTATTAATTTCTGACACTGAAAAAGGTTAGAAATTGGTAGACTCTTTGATGGTTGAACACGGTTTGATTTATTTTAGTTATTTGTGTATTTTAGACTAGAACAGTATTTTGAGTAAGATTGACCAAATTGAAGCCTGTCAATCCTTTATAATGTTTTGTTGCACCTACTGCTACAATTTACTTGTACCTTACATCTTTAGTAAAATAGAGCATTTTGTTATATAAACTAGGGAAAATGATGAATTCTGCCCCTCAAAAATTTTCACTATTCATTTAAATCTTTTATCTTTTATTTTATACTTTTTATATTCTTAATATTTTTCAAGCCACTATTTACGACTTAAAACTATAGTTTCCAGTTAAAATGACTCCTCCTTCATTGCTTCAAAATGGTTGAGGATATAAAAAACTAAAATAAAAGATAAATGATATAAATGAAGAATCGAAAATAGTTTGATGGTAGAATTATTTTCTCTATAAAGTAACTTGCCAGTTGCAGGAAAATGTGGTTAATGTTTTTGCACACCATTTTATCTGATTGCATATATTTGCTTTCGTTTGGCATTCAATTGTTTTTCCTTTATGAGAATATTTTAGAAGTTTGTTTGTTCTAGATTTTAATCTAATTCATTTGAATCTTTACCACCAGGAAATGCTTTGGCTTTGTTTCTCTTCTTGGCACTGATGTAAGGAGTAATACTAAGTAAAATGTTTGATAATTATCTCTTTCATTTTCCTACAAATATAATGATGATTATTATCACGCATTTCTTATTTTATGTAATTCTTATGGATTGCAGGATTACATTGAAGAGGATCATTATGAAAGATGTACAGAACAATTTTTTTGATCAACTGCTTGCTTTCTGTTTGGTGAGTTTCCTGAAAAAGCTTCATGCTTCTTTTTTGAGATTCTTTTGTTTTGGTTCCTCCCCCACCCTCTTGTTCTCTTCTCATTTTTTTATTACAATAACTTGATGACTACTGAACTTTTAAAAACAAAAATAGATACAATGACATTAAATGTTCTGAGGGGGACTCCCATGATGTTGATGCCATTTATCTATGTGATTCCAGTTAAAGGGTAGTAAAGTAGCAGCTACATTTCTAGTCTTGTATGCTCCTATAATTTTCAATTAATTAATTGGTAATCTGTTGGAATAATGCAGTAGTTGCATGCTGTGTACTTTCGTGCAGCTGCAGCAGTGCAAATCATGTATCTTCTTGTCTTCTCATAGTTTCTCACTGATTCGTGGGATAGAATGTAGTTGGAATACTTTCATCTTGAAAAATACATGACACAATAAAATTGAAATGATCAGCAGCTCTCTATGTTGTTAAAACATTTCATTATGCCTCAAATCATCTATAACTCAAGTACACTGAAATTTGTTATTACTTCATTGTAGTTTGTCGACATATGCTATGGTTTTGAATTTTGACAATGACACCGAGAATTTCATTGTTTTTCTTCTTCCAAGCATATCAATTTTTCCATCAGACTGCATCTAAAGAACGCAATTCTTCAGTTGATCCGAAACTGTAACAGGATGTAAATAGCCAGTCCTATTATACCTCGGGCCGTTCCATGTGGATTATACTTCAAAATGCCCCTATTTTATTTATAAGTTTTGTATTGTTTGCTGCAACATGTTTAGGAGAATTTCTGTATCTCTCTCTCTTTTCCTTTTCCTTTTTTGTTCCATTTATTTTTGCTCCCTTGTTCTGTTTGAAACTACCAACCCATATATACATATTCAGTATATGATTGAATTATACATGCACACACACACGCACACATATATGTGATGTTAAGAATGGGATTGCATTTTTCCATGCAAGAAATCACTAATTCTGGAGCTATATTAAACATGTAAAAAATATGAATATCTCTTGTCAAGCCTGCTAAATAAAAAGATTGGAATATTGTCCTGTACTTTTTGTCACCCTTTCTTCTCAAACAATGAACATGTATTATTTGTTTTTCCTTTGTGTTGAAATGAAGAACATTCTTACGCTCCTGTTGAGTTCTTCATCTTCAAGGATAATGCTTATTTTATATTGCATTCTACTATTTCTAGATCCGTGCTTCCAAAATTACCTGAGAAGCTCTTAATGTAAAATTACACTGGAATTTGTTTAATCATCTATTAACTGGAAAGGACTTTGAATACACATGAGCTCATTAGTTTAAGAACACATCTAATCATATAGGCCAAGTTAATTAGATTAAATTGCTATAGTTGAATTAGAATGGTTTAACTCATTTTAGCTTGGTGGAATGGATCGAACTTCTCCTAAATCCCCTAAATGATTTTTCCATTGGTGAAGGAGAATTACTTAACTATGCTGTGGTTTTGATGGATCTGGTTAAATAGGAACCTTGTCCGTCTTGGTGAACCTCTCAAGCCTGTGATGGAGATGTGAGATGTTATTGCTAGCTAGAGAATACTGGACTGCTAGCTCCTTGCGTAGACAGAAACCTCCCAGTGCAGGAATCACTATTACTTGGACCCCTCCAAGACTTTGGCAGACTCAAACTTTACTTTGATGCTTCTCTTACTGAAGGCCTTGTCATTGGTAGGAACAACGATGGAGATATTACTCTCGGCTGGGCTAAGAAGATTCAAGTGATGTAGTCTTCAGGCTGCCCATGAGTTCCAGTTACAAAATGCTGACATTGAGGGGATGCTATAAAAGTTATTCTCGCTGTGAAAGGCCATGACGACTCCATGGAGTGGCAAGCTATCGGACTGATTGTTGAAGCTCGAAGCTTGTTTGGTTCTGGTAGGAATTGGGAGCTTAAATATATCCCTAAGGTTGGAATTGATCAATAGTTTGAATGATTAATTCTACTTTTGTCAACAGCAAAAATTAGAGTATATTGCATATGATTTCATGAGTTCCTATGTTTAGCTCATCTTGATCTGGATGTGAATTTTCATCATGTAACTGGATTTTCCTTGATTTTGAGAAAATCACATATACAATTTTTAATTGCTAAAGATCAGAAGGAATCTCTGGTCTTGAAGAATAAGAGTATCTCTCTTCATAAATCAAATACAATGAACATTCGATTTTAGATGGATGTAATATAAAATAAAGCATAGTGCTAAATTATGAGTTATTATTGAATTTAGTTTCTAAACTATTTTTAATTTTTAGTTTTGATCTAATTTATTTTTTCATATGTTTAAATTCTGAACTATTTTTATTTTTTTTAATTTTGATCATTGATCCTTTTTTTATCTTTTTTTTATTTTTAAACTATTTTTACTTTTTCAACTTTGATCCATAATTATTTTCTTTTCTATCTTTTTTTATTCCCAAACTATTTTCAATTTTTCAAATTTGGTCTTTTTCATATAAAAAATTGAAAAAAGTTCAGGGATAAAAAAATAAAAATAAATAATCAGAGGTCAAAGTTAAAAAAGTAAAAATAGTTCAAGGATAAAAAATAGATAAAGAATCAAAGTTGAAAAATAAAATTAGTTTAGGATTTAAACCAATGAAAAAAAATCAAAATTAAAAATTAAAAATAGTTTATAGACTAAATTTGACATTCTTCCCCTAAATTATTGATTAGCTTAGCTATTAGCTTTATTGTCCAAAGTGTTACAGAAAAAGGTCCAAGAGACTTTTTCTACATGGCTGATAATCTTATTTTATATTTGTGGGCGCAATAGATAAGTGCGTTCCAAATCATTTGCAAAAAATAGTACACAGCAAACACCAGCAAGTCATGTTCATTATAAGTAGGCTTAGCTTCTTCAAAACAAAGCTCTATAGCCAAAGATAAGAATGAAGATCATCATCATCCCAGTTTTCCTCTTCATCCTGTGTTCATCGTTGCCTTCAACGATCTCCAGTGAAGAAGACAAGCCGGATTTCATCTACCTTACCCTACAGGTATAATTTATATAAATATATCCCAAGAATGGCTATATTTCATGTACATGTAAATATATTATATTACTTTATAATAGTCCCTCCATCTTTAATTAAATATTTATTTTCCTTAAATAAATATATTTTTTATTTAAATTTTTATTAATAATCTCATTAATTTAAGTGATACTACTGCGTGATTTCTATCATTTACTATTTTAATTTTAAAAAAATTACAATTCATGGATCCACAATGCATTATACTAATCTCAATAATAATTTGATATTTATTATACTAATTTCAATGATAATTTGATAAGTTAATTAAAGTGAATAATATTCGTTAATTTTTAACCAAAATTAAAATAGTTATTCAATTTCGAAGCGAGGTACTAATACATACTTCTATTCTCTATGCATTTATGAATTTAGTGGCCAGGGTCTAAATGCAATTCAAATGAAGGCTGCTGTTACAATGAGAAAGCAAAACCTGCCAGAGATTTTGTCATTTCTGAAATGCAGCCATATTATTTCAACGGCACATGGCACAGTATTGCAGTTCTCAGAGCCGTTTTAATATATCCAAGGTAAGTATTTAATTTTCTAGATTCAAATTAAATTCATATATAGTCAATGGCATGCATTTTAGAGATGACACAGTTTCATCTTCATGTAGATGAAAGATTTAGTACCCAAATTGAGAAGTTATTGGCCATCACCTGATTGCCCTGCTACTAAATTTAGGAAGTTATGGTGAAGGGAATGGAAAAAGTTAAATGTTTGCATTATTGAAAGATTGGAGTTATAAGATTTATAACTTTTGAATTTTTAAGTTAGAATCATTATAATTATGTTTGAAATCTATAAATGATTTTCTTGATGAAGATTTGCTGAAAAAAATTCTCAAATGTAACGTAACACTCATTAATCTCTTTATAATCAAAATATTCCTACTTTTTTTTATTTTTTAAAAAAAAAACTCTCTTTAAAATATTTTCTCCAACTTCTCTTTACTAAAAAAAAGAAGTTAAAAGGTAAAAACCTAACATTTTCGAACAAATATATTTTATTTTGTCAAAAAAATTAATTTTTTCATTCTACATGAGTCATGACACACAGAAACCTGTGCCACGCACAACTCAAGCATCTGCGGTCTACATGTGTGGACTAGATACAAGCAAACGCAGCTGTCTTATTTGCGCATACAATGCACATTCATGAACGAGTCAACCGCAAAGGCTTCATTTGTTTCCGGTCGGATCACCCCGTCCCTTGAAAGTTACTGTATGTTGAACTACCATGCTTTTTTTTTTTTGCTTAATCTACCAAAAGCAAGCATTTTGGATGAATCCTACCATGCAATAGGTCTGCCTATACATTTAACTGCTAAGCAATTTTCTTATTTAGTTAAATAATTTCTTCTTTTTGGGTTATCTAGTCAGTAATCCTGAGATAAATAGGTGAACCAAAGATTACAGACTTCACCTTTTGGCTCTCAATTTGATTTACTACGTCTGAAACTACAAAATTTCTTGAGTTTTGGTTAGTTGGTATTGTCGGTCAACTTTAAATATGAAGGTAAAAATAAATAGAGGTTCAAAGGGAGGAGATGGGTTTTAGGAGAAGAGAGACGAGGGTGAGAGAGAGAGAGAAGTCGTATGTAAGTGGGGGAGAGTGGACTTGTTGGGAAATTCAAAATACGATTGGGGTATTTTAGAAATAATATAGAAAAGAGTGTTATATTTCTAAATTAATTTTTTTTATTATTTTAGTATGAATAATAATGGAAGAGAAATAGAATATATTTATATATGTATTTTTTTTATCTTTACTCTACATAATTACCATACATCATAATACATCTCATTTAATAAAAAAAATACTATACAAATTTGAACAAAGAATAAGCATGACAAATTATTTTAAGCACTATAAAAATAATTAACTATTTTAAAAGTACAATTGTTTTTTTAAAAAAAAATTGATCCGAGTCATATGAGAAAAGATAGAATATTATGGTATATTTATTTTATAAAAGTTGAAGGCTCGATAAAAAATTTATTAAAAAAAAGAGCCTACTCATATGAGAAAAGAAAGAATATTGTAGTATATTTAATTTCCAAAAGTTGATGGCTCCATAAAAGTGTATAGGTTGGATAGGTGGGCCTCTCCCGAGTGTATAATAATAGTCCACTAGATAATAATAAATGCATTCTGTCTGGAGCCAATCTCCTTTCGTTACCCAATCATTCAAGTCCTCTCAACTTCTAAACACAAGTGACGTCGTGAAAGCATATCCCGAATCTTCTCATTTAAGTTGTTTACTTTATTTTTCACAATAATTAAAAAATGTACAAGAAATAATATTATACAAAAAACTGCAAAATTTAAGGTGAAATAATGAAAATTTTATAATTTTTCAGTAAATGCATTTAAAGTTTGAGGTGAAAGACTTACTTTATCAATCATCAAAAAAATTTATTCCAAACATTCTCGCTCAAAAAGTATTAATAAATATTTAACATATTTCTAAAATAAACTAAATAAAAATGATAAATCAAATTTTATATTTTCAATATTACATATTTAATTATAAATGTGCGTGTTAAAATTGAAGAAATATAACTATTCAAATTGATAACTCAAAAAGAATACTTAAGCAATTAAAATGAGATAGACTGACCAATACATTACTAATTATATGGTAAATAATAACTTGCAAAAAAATAACCAAGATTCTAAAATGAATAATAATATTCTCTTTTTTTTAAGAAAAATAACAATATTCAAAAATTGATAAATATACAAAAATATTCCACAAATCATATAATTCATTTATTTATTTCAAAGGACTCTGTTTCCTTCACATGCGGCTTTCATAATTTCATTGCATCTTTCATAGTTGGACTATATTTATTATTTGTTATTTTCTTTTAGGAATAAAAAACTTTAAACTGGTACAACATGAAGTTTAAAAAATACAACATACAATATAAAAGATACATTCTCTTAATGAATATATATTTTATGAAAATCAAGTTCATTATCCCTCATTTTTCAAGTCTTGGGATCTTTTTTTAAACATCATTCACGTATTAACTTATATATTGCTTTCACATCTTCTAATTTCTTGATACAATATTTGAGTTATTGTACACTTTGGTCCTGAAGGTATTTATGTTCTGGACAATGTAGTCCCTATTCAGTTTTTGTTTCCACATTCATCCAGAAGGTAATTACTAGTGGCCAAATTCGTTCTTTTAGTCAGAATTAAGACTAATTAATTCCGATCAAACTTTAAAAAAAAAAAGAAAAATTAGTATTTTGATGAGGGACATTTATGGAAATTGAGTTTTAGTCTCAATTTACACCTCTGAAATCATTATTTCTCCTAAATGACTCAAAATTTCCCTCTCTTTTCCCTCTTTTCTTCTCCAACGATCCCCTCCTTTGTTGTAGCAGTCACCTTTTCTTCCTCATTAACTTGCAGCTTCCAATCCTACTTTGAATAATTTACCCAACAAGTCGAAGAACTAAAAACTAAAATCTAAGTTTGACAACATTTTTTTTCTTTTTACATATAAAACAAAATGAATCATATCTTATCACATACGAAATCCTATGTTCTATCGAAATTGGTCTTAGTTCCGACTAAAAGGACAAATCTGGCCACTCGTAATTACCTTAAAGATGAATGTGGCAAAATAAAATAAAAAAAGAATAGAAACTACATTGTTCAAACCTAAATACTTTGAGGACAAAGTGTATAACTCTAAAATATTTATATCTTTTTAATCAATCATAAGCTTGAACTCTATAATTATAAAATTATGTATTTATGTGTATGTGACGAGTTTCTTATCAACTATTCAAGAAATCACGGGTCAGTTCACTTAACTAAGCCGAGAATTCATGACGGAAATAATCATAGTCTTACAATCATCTCTTCGGCGGCACCAGGTTTTAATATATAAAAGCTTTTGATATAATAAATATTGGAGGATACTGCGAAAACAAGGCAAAGCATCAAAGGTGGAACAGGTATTTATATCTATTACCAAACACAGGAATTATAATATTTGAAAGTGGCAAAGAAATTAAGTCATGATTCCTTTTTAGTAGACGGCCCAATATGAAATATCATGTTTCTGTACTTTTCTCAATAGTAAAACAAACAAATAAAAAAAAAGCAAGAAAGAAATTCGGAAAAGTCTAAAAATGAGTTTAAAAAAATCTATAAGGTTTAAGAATAATAAAATAAAATGATGAACAAAAACTAAAGATTATCCTAATTGAAGCATGACAATGTTGTCTGGCATGCAAGAGTCTAGAGCATGACAATGTAAATATCTATATATATATATATATATATATATTATTTTTTTATGAAAAAGACAATGTAATATATATATATATTTTTTTTGAGTCTTATTGACTTCACGTCTGATCATATGTCTAGTTTGAACACTTTTTAGTGGTAATGGTTTAGGACACGGACAAGAATTTTAAGATTCTCATATTTTTCTGCTAGCTTTTTGAAGATTATTTTAGAAGTATATTAGTCATACATGTGATTGGGGATATCCTTAAATTGAGGTGAAAAAAGTTCTGAAATGTTGTACAGTGCATACTCAATCATCATCTGTACAAACCCCTACCTTGATTTCCAAAAAACTAGTTGAACTTTCAAGAAAATGGTAGTTCTAAATACATCTCTTTACCAATCTGCGCCTACCAGCCCAAATTTGGGCAGTCCAAATAATCTGGAGTTTTACAGCGCACCAAGTAGTCCAAGGTTTGATGATTTTGAGTTTGAAACCAGCAAGAAATTTGGCAATTTAATGGAGTTTGAAGCAAGTGAGAATTTTGAACCTCTTTTAGAAGCTGAACAGAAGCAAGAAAAGCCTAAAAGAGAGCGCTGTGGTTCACTTCCTACAATGGCATTTGCTGATGAACTTTTTGCCAATGGATTAGTTATGCCTTTGAAACCACCACCCAGGCTTCAAATTTGGAATGATCAAATATGTGGCAACCAGGGTACTTCAATTCCTTCATCTCCTAGGTCTCCAACATCAAGGTTCAAGAATCCATTTGTCCGGCGAGCGGCGTGGAATGATAATTTTGATCCATTTATAGTTGCTTTGCAGAAAGTTAGCGAAGAAAATAGAGGGAGAAATAGTAGTGCTGGAAGTCACCATCGAAGAACAAGATCACATTCGCCATTTAGGACCAGCAATTCAGAAAGTGGTCATTTAGAGACATTGCAAAATTCAGGATCAAATTTCAACCAGCCCAGAGAACTTAAGGGTTCACCATATGCAAGATGGGTTCTGGATCAAACAAAGCAAGTAGAGCAAGTTAGCCCAAAAGGTAGAAACATGCTTAAAGGCTTCACATTTGTTAAAAGAGTTAGGCCTGTGAAAACTGACCATGAGGGGTCTAACAAGGAAAATTTTGGTCAAAGGATTGGGGATCAAGATGAGGGGACAAATGCAAATGGGGAGACAAAGATGAAGAGGATAAAGGGAATTCTACTGAGATATGCATCCTTTAGGAAAGAGAGCAGTGAAGAGAAGTCAACGAATCAAAATTCAACAAGATGGGGGTCTAGTTACTTGAAGAAATTGAGCTTTAAAATGAAGGGAAAGGCTTGTGAAGATGGGAAGAAGCGAGTGGTGATAGAGGAACCAAAAATGGCAGTGGTGGAATACAAGAGAAACAAGCCCACCCTAGCTCTTTGTTTCCATGGAATTGAAAGTCCATGAAAACATTAAAGGAACCAACGAGATTTGTATAGAGATTCTAGAGAGGGGACAAGAAAAACCGGGATTTATATGAGGAAATGTCTGCATATTTACACATGACATATTGTTGGCATGGTTTATGCTCAAGTTTTTGTTGTGGATAATTTGATGTGATTATAACAGGCTTGATCCCTTGGATTACTGATCCTGAATCCTGATCGTGGTATATGTAAAACCCTTCTTTTCCCCCTATTTTGGTTTCAAGTATAAATATGCCTCATCTATACGTATGTATATATGGCTTCTCATTAATAAGTACAGTTTTCTTTTCGTTTAATTAATGTAATTCCATAAGAACTGAATTTTGAACTTTATTTTAGGTGGAATCTTGATTTTTTTATTTGTTTTTTGGATGGGGAATTTGAACTCTGAACCTCTATTTTTTCTTCTTTATTATTGTTACTAGTTTTGTACTCTTGTAATGCACGGTGTTAAATTTTTAACAATGTTTGAAAAATCATAAGATTTTTATAATTGTAATGGTAAAATTATAATATATAGTTAGTATATTATACTAATAGAACAATAACAAATAAAAGAAGCCTCAAGAATTCTTTCAAATATTTTGAGGCTAAAAATATATCCAAAATAACTGAATAAATGACTTAGAAAACACTAGGTTGAAATATTTGAAGAAATATCTAAATTTTCCTTGATTACAACATTGGATAGATTTTATAAAATGTATCTAAAGTCTTCTCCATTTTTTCAGTTTTAAGGCCTTATTAACTCGGAGACCAATTTTTTTTTCATGAAGGCAGAGACAAGAAGTTGTTTTCGTTGCTTGGAGACAAAATGGTAGCAAAAGCTTGGAGACAGGTTTGTTGGCTATTTAATTTTTTTTTTCCCAAAAACAAATTGCTTTCATATTATTTTTTAAAATGTTTTCGCAATTTCCAACATCTCATTAATTTTGCTTTCACATTTGAACCTGTTTATTTTTGGAGAGGGGTTAAATAACAAGAAGAAGAGTTCTTTGTGGATCCAACACTAAATAAGTTGAGACACTTTTTGCATTGAGAGGTCGAAAAGTCTAAACTTATTTAAATCCTTATATTTTATTGATTTGAAAATTGTTGGGGTAGAAGACGTTGGGATATGAAAATTGTTGCAACTAAATAAGTGCAAAAGGGCCACTGCTTATTAATGACCAATTAAAACTTTTGTGATCATCCTGCTTTCTAGATTGTGGGTAGATAGATTTTCCGACCATTTTAATCAACGTTTTGGCATAGCATTTTTATTGTTTTCAATTAAATATTTTTAGTACTACGACTATTTAATAATAGTGATTTATATTCTGCATATATTTATACTTAATTGACAATAATTACTCATTAGAATTATTTTGATAGTATCATAAATTTTCATGAATTTTTTCATATTTAATTGGGTCTAAATTAAATTAATCTTTTTACAATTTGTTCTGAATAACAAAATATAGATAATAGATGCTAACCCTAATAATCTTTGAAAATAATTTGTTATTTATTGGGAGTTACGAAATTTTTTGAATCCGGATATGTCATAACATACCAATTTTTTATGCTCAATAAATGAGCCATAAAAGGAAGAGAGGGAGCAGTTACATCATTTTTCATCAATATCCTATGTTCCATAGAGTTTTTCAGAGTTTGGACACGCTAGTGGATACTCATAGATATATATAATAAATTACATAACTAAAATAAAGAATTTAAAAAATTAAAAGAAAAACTTTTCTTAACATTTTTTCGATTGATATCATTGATTTATTTTTTAAAACTTTAAAATAATAATATAATATTTAGAGAGAGAATTTTAAAAAATTACAAAGAAAAAATTTGTAAAAATGATTGAAATACCTAGATATTTATAGAAAAATGCTATTTATAATATTTCTCAAAAAAGTTCCTAAATTAAGTATAATTCAAACTCATATCAAGTATAATTGAAATATATATATAATTTAGTAAATATAACTATAGTATTATAATATGCCACAAGTTCCTAATATAGGTAGTATTCAAACGTTTTATTCAAATATTTTACCTAAAGTCTCTGCAAGTAATTCTAAACAGTGACTTAAGAGGGTTAATTTACACCTAAGAAAGAAATGGTAGAATAACTTTATATAATATATTGTACTAATTATTTGCACGTGCGATCAATGGAAATTATATTTTTAAAGAATTTAATATATCAAAATATATATTATATTTATATTTTTCATTTAAGTAAAATTATGCAATAATAAAAATAAAATTATAATATATAACTATATAATAATTATAAAATTATAATGAGTAGTAAAAAATGAATTATGTATCTTTACTGATACACTTACAATGCATCAAAGTTGGGTTATTAACGAATATTGAAATATAATTTTGTTGATTTTGAAATAAAAGTTCATTCATATAAGGAGCAACTTTTCATTTTGAGCAATAATATCAAAAATCTTAATTTTTAAAAATAGAATTTATATATAAATATAATAGCTAATTTTTGAATAGTTGTTCATTCATGTGATGCACGTGAATTTTATTTTTAAGCGGTTTAGTATATAAATAAAATCTTATAGTTATTCACATATAACTAAAATTACATAATTGTAATAATAAAATTATAATACTATATAATCAATGTAACTATAATAATTAAGAGAATAAAAATTAAATATGCCACATTCAATTCAATTTTACAATAATTCATTGAAGTTAATTTTTTAACGAAGATTGAAAATAATTTTATCGATTTTAGAATTAAATTCATTCAAATGAGAATTAACTTTGCATTTGGAGCATTAACAAGTGATCCCAGTTTCTAAAAATGAAATTTCATACACAAATATAATAGCCAAATTTATGGGATATATATATATATATATGGAAAGAAATATTTAATTTGTCTTTCTATAATGTTTCTAAAAAAAAAATCCTAGTTTAGGCTCTCTATAATAATGAAAATTTTGGATAATAATTTCACAATATTTTAAGTGGAATTTATAAACATATTTCAATAATACATATAATTTTGTGGAATATATTGGATTTAATAAATCAATTATCATTATAATATTTCTCAAAGAAGTTTAAAAATAGTGGTTTGACTTCTAAAAAACTCACTACAAAAAATATAATGATGACACCTGACAAGATTATGAAGTGGTGAAAGAACTTTATATAATATATTCACCCATGTAATGCACAGAGATTATATATTTTTAATGAGTTTGATATATTAATAAAATCTTATAGTTATCATTTCCATATAACTAAAATTATATAATTATAGTAATAAATTATAATATATAATGATCTATATAATAATTAACAGAATAAAAAATAAATTAGGTTTCTTTGAAATTATTCTTATATCCATGCAATGTTTGGGAGTTGATATTTTAACGAATATTGAAATATGATTTTAGAAAAAAAATTCACTTCGATGAGAATCAACTTTTCATTTTGAGTAATAAAAATAAATCTTAATTTCTAAAAAAGATGTACAGATATGAAAGCTAATTTTTAGATAGTTATTCACTCGTGCAATGTAGAAAATTTTATATTTAGGGAGTTGATATATAAATAAAATCTGAGGATAGACAATTAGTAGCAACTATTTTTCTCTCTAGTTAAAACTTCTCAAACTTGCTACCACCACCATAATACCATTGCCCCTTGCTGAAACGCCGCGGTTTTCCAGCCATGTCATCGGAATCCGACGATCTACTGCCGATTAGGACATATCAAATGATTCCTCTCTCCAGGACGAACACAACCATACCAAACAATAGCCAAAACTATGTTGGAAATTGCTCTGAAATTCATGAAATACTTGCAGCTGCTACCATGGCTACCAACAAGATCCAAGCCTTTTCCGGCAATTTTGAGACTACCCATTACTCCCACACCCTTCCTGGCATTCATACAAACAAAGCCCAGTGTATACCAATCTCAAAAAACAAGCAAAATCTACAATTCTTTTAAGAAAAAGCCATGGCAGCTAGGATTGTTTATCCGCCAAAATTTTTAAATTTTAGCACATTTCCTTTCTCCAAATAGGATGCATGTTCAAGCACATTCACTAGTATGAAGACACATGCTTCACTCCGCTCTTTGGAGTCACCTTATCTACTCTTCCTCGCCCATTACCTGTCTTAGTTCCATGGCATAGACCATTTATAGGATCTCATAAGGTGAACACAGATGGATATGTTAAGGATAGTTGGGCTAGTGGTGATGGGATTATCAGAGACAATAGCGGATAGTGCGTTCGTGCTTTTTGTTCATTTTATGGTTCTTGCACCATTCTTGAGGCTGAGTTGTGAACTATATTGAATGGTCTCATTTTGGCTCAAGATTTGAGATTGACTGCATTATGGATTGAGGCGGAATCGACACTTGTTGTATATTGCATCATAAGATGAGGAGGACCTTGGTAGAATTCAAATTTTCTACATTGTAGTTATAACTGCATTATACACTTGTACTTATACTTCAACGTATTTGATAATTGATCTGCTTCGACAGAGATATAATTTCTCACATCTTTAGATAAAGGAATGAGGTGGCTGATAATTTGGCTTTTGAGGGATTGAGACAATAAAGTTACACATTATCCGCACCTCACGAGCTATACTAAAGGACTAGAGTCTTGATATACTTGGATACAATTGACTTTCTTTCTGTTCGAGGACTATATATTTTTCATGTATTATGTTCATTACATATACTGGAGGTTTGGTTTATACTCCCTCATTTCTTTGTATTCCGTTTTTTGTTTATGAGATTTAAGGGATCTCTTTCCTCTTTAAAAAAATAAAAAATGAAATCTTATATATAATTAAAATTATATCATTTTTAAAATAAAATTACATTTCATCCGTCTGAATTTGAATGTTCACATTTTTCTTAATATAAAATGTAATAAATGTCTTAAACTTTAATAAAATTACTACACTATCCTTTTTATTAATTTGGGTAGTGTGAGACTATAAATTAGTTAAATGTAAATTATTTAAATTAAGGACAGTTATTAGTTGAATTTTAGATGATATATATTTTTTTTAAAAGTAGACATTTAATTTTAGACATTTCAAAATAAAAATGTGAACATAAAATTTCAAAAGTTATGCATGTACAATGATTCCCATTATGTATCTTTACTTATACACTTGAAAGTTATGCATGTACAATGCATGAAAGTTGCATCATAAGTTCTGGTAGAATTCAAATTTTCTACATTAACAAATTAAATTCTAGATGATTCTCATTATGATTTTGAATATATATTAGGGTGTTTGTTGTCACGGTACATCAAATTAAATTTTTAACTCCATCTAATAGATAGGGATAGTTGAATCGATCTCACAAAGACAAGCTAATTTGATCAAAAGAGTTTTTGCTGTTTTGGGTTTAAAAACTATTCTTAACAAAGTAAACAAAATAAATTATAACTAAACAAGTAAAATTCTAACTAATTTTAAAAAATAAAAAGAAACTAAATTAGTAAAAAGTTATGGCAAAAAATTATTTCCAATTTCTATTTTCATGAGATAAATCACAGATTGAAAATATTAAGTCATTGGTTTTATAATCTAAATGAGCTTTACAATTCATATTCTTTAAAATTAGGTAAATTTTGATGCGCTCGAATATTAACAATCAATTTAATCAAAAAATCATAATAAGTAAGCATGTATAAGATTCTCAATTAAATTTAAAAGACACAAAAGACATCACCAACATTAGTTAATATAAAAGAATGAGATTCTTTTTTATACACATTAAATTATACAATTCTTTATCAATCTAAAAAGAAATAAAATAAAAACTAAGTAAATTTGGAAGTAAACCTACCAATTATTTAACTAAATAAATAATAATAATATTGGGAGATAGAATCTCCCAATAATAAAATAAAACTAACTAATTTGGGTGGTAGAACCTCCTATTTATTTAACTAAGAAAATAATAAATAAAAATAAGCAATAAAAATTTGCACGATAAACCTCTCAAATATCCGATTAATTAAGCCGTTTGTAAAATATCAAAATTTCAGTTATTAAGTCCTTAATCTATGTCATTGCCAAAGTAAGTTAGTTAGAATACAAAAATTAAAATAAAGAATAAAAGAGAAATTTTCCTTAATTTTTTCTCGATTGGCATTTTTTATTTATTTCTTCAAAACCCTACAAACATTAGTCTAAACTAATAACACAATATTTAGAGAGAGAATTTAAAGAAAACTACAAATAAAAAGGGTGTAAAAATGATTGGAAATGCCTAGGTATTTGTAGAAAAAAAAAATCTAAAATATAATACAAAGTTCTAGGGGTCAAAATCGAATAAATCAATGATTAGAGGCATCTACCTCAATTAATAGATGTCACATGTCACAATTCTTGAATCGGGGAGGTTGAGTGGTCTTTAGTGATAGCCATTTGCCGACATACAATTGGCAAGAAGAATCTTGGCCGCTCATTTTTAATCAAAACTACGTCGTTTTGAAGCTGCGCCACATGTCGTACGTTTGGTGGTCTGGATTGCTGACTCATCTCCCATGCAGGCATTGAAAGGCAGGCTGACATGGCAGTTGACCAATAACTTTGACTTTTCTTTTTACAATGAAGATATTTTTTTCAACATTTATTATCCTTTACCTATTTCTAAATTTTGAACAATAAATTATTAAAAATCTTTCAAAAAAGAGATTAGTTTAAAATGCAAAAGCATTGATAAAACAACCTAATTAAATGACATTTCACCAATATAAATTGATTAAATAGCTTAAAAACTAGTCTTTTTTTTTGTCATATCAATATATATGCTTTTTTTTGTATAATAGGCAAATTTTATTAAATAAAAATATACATAACAAAATCTAAATTTAGTTAGAATCGAATTCTCTACAAAAATTAATTAAATTTTAATAATTTCTATTATAATTTTTAATTGAGTACTTAACTAAGACTTTCTAATTCAAAATATGTGTAATTATGGATACATAAAATTCATTCATTCAATTTTTTTTTTAAATAAATAATATTACGGACAATTTCT
This sequence comes from Apocynum venetum, assembly GCA_019593545.1. Classification (NCBI taxonomy): domain Eukaryota; kingdom Viridiplantae; phylum Streptophyta; class Magnoliopsida; order Gentianales; family Apocynaceae; genus Apocynum; species Apocynum venetum. The sequence goes on from SRSM01000133.1 coordinate 507,524, forward strand.
ATCATAGTTTTGAATCATACTTTACAGAAAATCCAAACTCTCTAAATTAAAAAAAAAAGAAGTAATTTCTATTATGATTTTGAACGAAGTATTTTATTTAAATTTCTTATTTTTTGTAATTTCCATTATGATTTTGAATGAAATATTTAATTTATATTTCTTATTTCAAAAAAATGTATTTTTAATGGAATATATAAGATTTATTAAATCAAATTACCTTTTAATATTTTTTGTTAAATTCCACTTTTATATTGAATTCAAACTATTCATATTATTGTATAGTTTTTTGTGAGAGTAAATTTTGGTAATTCTTACTATGATTTTGATTGGACCATTATATTAAAATTTATTATTTCAAAAATATTATTTTTTGGAATGTATAAAATTTATTTCATCAAATTGTCTTTCAAGTATTTCTCAAAAACAATTTATATCCAAATTTATATAGAATTTAAACTTCTCTACATTTATTAATTAAAATTTGGGTAATTACTATTAGATTTTGAATGGGTAAACAATTTAAATTTATTATTTCAAAATCTGTCTAATTTGTCTATGGAATATATAAAAAATTGTATATAAAAATATAAATTAATATAATTAGTTAATTGAGGTGAAAAAAATAATTAGATAATTGTTTTCCATTGACAAAGCGCCAAAGAGAGTAGTTGACCTTGAAATATCTAAGAGGAGATGAATTATGTATATTCTATTTTTACAATATAATTCGATTATGCACTTCTAAGATAACAAATATCAAACAGTTTGTGCACAATTTGTGCATCTAATAATGTGTTCAAGTAAATTGTAGAATTAAAACAAGAAACACAATGATTTATAGTGGTTTGATTTGTACAACAAAATATAATTCATTACCTTGAGTTATCTACTCAAGGATTTCACAAATCATTTCAGTAATCTAACTACAAGAAATTACAAAAGAGGCTCACCCAATTCACTTTAAAGTTTAACACAAAACCTCTCAATCAATCAAAGCTCATTCAAACCTTCGATTTTTACAATACAACATTGATTATATAATAATTTCCAATACAATAATTAATGAAAATACACACAAACAAAATAACCGCAATTATCTTATATTCAAGACTTACTCTGTCCCTTAGATTTTAAGCTACTTGCAACCTTGAATTACAAATACAAAAGATAGATAATAGTTGGTTTGATATAGATATCACATTAATTGTGAAGATATATCAAATTGTAGTTCAATGTCCTCTTTGAGCAATAGCTTCATAAGATTGTTCAAGAATACCTTTAGATTTATGAAACCCTTCTTGAATGATTTTGACAAAGTAGATGTTTAGAAATGGTTCAAGAATTTTTTTAATATGTTATATATTGAATGTATAACAAATTTTTACTCAATAAGTTGAATGTTAGTTTTTCAAAGATTTGGATATTAGTTATATGCGTGTTACACTAGTTATAAATATGATTGTTAAAAACTAACTCAAGAGACTTAGGGTTGACCACTCTATAGTCTTGGTTTTCCAAACCATCATTCGTAGGAATATCATAGTGCTTTGGATAGTTTATAGACGATACCTTGAGGCATTCAATCGACCGCATGAATGGTTAGGTTGATCACATGTGCATTAGTAACACGCCAAACATGCAAATGAGATTATGAACAACTTCAAAGGTTGTGGTTTCAAAAGCAACAATGGTTTTGTAAATAAATTAAGCTTCAAAGACAAGATGCATGTTTTCAAAAGTTCATTTTTAAAAAATGTTGTGTTCATAGAATAATCTATAGAATTATTATTTAAAGAGATAAATTAGAGATGTCTAAATAATATCAATGTCTAAAATTATACCTAAAGTGCCTATCTAAAATTTAAAAAATGCTTGCCGTCAACTCTTGATATCATATGAACTTCCTTGAAGATTTAAAAATTTTGAGCTTATGTAGATTAGATAAATGAATCTTAAAATGCTATCACTTGTACAAATAAATAATTAGTTCTTATCAATATTTGTCAATAATTAAAATTAAGATATTAAAAGTTTTAAGACTTTCAAACCCATTTATAAAAATTAATGGTTACATCCAACTTTTACTAATTAAAAACACACGCTAACACTTGTTAATTTAAAGACAAATGAAAGATTAATTTAGAATATTTATTAATGGTAGATTTAGAATTTTGTATTATTTTCAACATTCTTAATAAGTGTGTAAATATCTAAAATGACATTTAATATGAAACATATGCAGTAAATATATATATATATATATATATGATTAAATTACCAAAATAGATGATTAATTCTATTATGAGTCTCATGCGTAAGAAAAGTGGTCGCGAACCAATTTTAGAGTTTGGAGAAGAAAGAAGAAAAAAGAAAGAAAAAGAGGAAGAAAGAAAAAAGAAAGAAAAAAGGATTTTTGAATTTTTTTAAATAAAAAATACTCTTAAGAAAAAGAGTCATCAGCATTGTACATGAAGGCCGGAGAATATATTATCTAAGAGTTAGAATGCAAAACAGAAGAATAAATATATATAGTCAGAATGTAAAAAATTATTTGGATTGGATTTTGAAAAGTTTTTTTATTAAGATTTTGCATTTGGATAAGCATTTTTTCATTGAAAATTGAGAGTTTAATATAATATTTTTTGTATCTTATATTATTATAATAATATAAAATATAGCTAGTAAATCATTTTTAATTTTAATTTTAAATAAAAAGTATTATTAATGTGAATAAAGGAAATTCTGTGGAGTTGGGGAGGAATTTGAAATTTGGATATGATTAAAATTTTGAAAATAAAAAAAAAATTGATAAATGATTTTATGGAGAATAGAAAATTTAATTTTAAGTCAGTGTCCAAATTTAGCCTCGATTTCTAAAATGTTTAGTTATCACGAGGATAATTTGCCTTTTTGATGATGATAAGCTTCAAGGTGCAACCGTTGCTACATTTATCCATTTGAGACTAGGGAACGGAATGTGTCACTATTAAGAAATCTTCTTGAGACTGATGAAGTGGATAAGATCGAATTGATACCAAATCTAAGGATTTTCAACCATGGGCTTATACAAAGAATGACCTCTTTTTGTCCGAACATGTCATCATTTAACAGTTAAGGACTCTCTGATGGCAACATACCCACTAAGTGTGAGGATGGAGATTACCCAGTTTAACTAAGAGAGTGGACGGATGAAGATATAAGTACCGATATTAATAGGGATATAAATATGGATGGAGATGTTGTTATTCCCGAGCACTACTCGTATATATTTTTTAATATATAAAAATATATATAAATACATATATATTATATTATTTATATATATATATATATCATGCATATAATTTTGAAGTATATTTAAGTGTGTGTATATATACTTCAATTTTTTTTAAAAGGAAAATCATCATTCTTAAGATTAAAATCATCATAAATCTTCAACATTAAACATTTATGAACTATTACATCAAATATAAAACATTCAGCATTACATAAAAATCTTCAATTGTGTTAACAATTATGCTTATAATCTTAATTATAAGTCAAGCTCATTTGAATTTTTGTTATGCATATTTCAGTTAACGGACCAATTGATTTGAGGTATTTTGAAATCAAATTAAGGTATAAAAGTTTTAAATTTTTGTAGTAGCTCATTTGTCGAGGGTGTCATAACCAAGTTTTCGCTCAATAGGAGGCATCAATGTTCTATAACTTTATCAAAAAATGAAACTGTCAAATAAATTAAAAATATTCAAAATATCAATTAGTTTATTATACAATTTTGAAGCTAGACTAAAAAGTTATATTAAATAATTTTCAAACATGTCATGACCTTCTAGCAAAAGTATGAATGTATCGGAATATTTCATCATTATAACTATGTGGTCATAGATTGAGTTTGTTTGTATATTAAACTTTCATAAGCTATATTGAAAGAAGTTTGAATTTTGAATGATACATACTGTAAGAACTTATGTTGTCTCATTCATACGTTAGACTAATATTTCCATAGGCTAATGTTATTCTTAATTTCAATGTTGCAACAGATATGAAACTTTGTTATTAATTGTTGTTTCTCTAAAAAGACAGATTGTCTTTAGTATTTGTATTGAAGATCAATAAGTTGTTTTAGATATTTGAGATATTCCTTTAATGAATTTCATTATGTTTTCAATGAAACAATATTGTAATAGTTGAAATGAATAAGAATTTTTAAAATAAAAAACTATATATACAAGTCTCTTTGTTTTCAAAATCGTTTGAATTATTTAACAAAACAAAACTTTATCCTTTTGTCTTGTTACATTAACTTCAAACTGATTTAAATATTTCATCACATCAAAACTTTATCATTTTATCTTATTCTACTATTTTCAAAATTGTTTGAATTATTTATCACATCAAAACTTTATCCTTTTGTCTTGTTCTATTCTACTCGTTTAATTAGCTTTTAATTCAATCAATTTTCTTCTCTTCTAATCCTTTATCACATAATCCAAATTCATCAATTCTACTTTATCTTCATCTACTTTTTTTTATTTTTTTTTCACAAATGAATAATTATATTCTTAAACTTCAAAATTATTATCTTTTGCTCTATCTATTAATGTATTAAGAAAAATTTATCTAACGAGAATGAAGTGATTGAGGTGTTTAATGTCCAAATGAATATTTGAGGATATTAGATATTTAATTGAAGTCAATAGCTAACTATAGGGTGAACATCTAGCTATTTTTTCCAAACAGTCTTCTTGGTTTTAGGTAAGAGTAGTTTTACAAAGAAAAGAAGAGGCAATAGACTAGAAGTGTGTTACAAATGTCTCAGGTGTAAATTTAATATAAAATGTCATTCATTAGGATATATATCTATAAATCAAGAAGTTAATTAAATTCATAGATAATAAGTCGAGTAATTAGTCATTACATGACATTCGATTGATTTGATTTTTGAGACGCAATCTTGTGAAAATGTTCAATAATAACTTTTCAATTTATGAAATAAATTTAAAGACGAATAATAATGTTATGATCTAGGGAATCTTATTTTGAAAGACTCCGGTATACCAATTTATACAAAATTTGGATGGGAAGGAAATAAACTATATAATGCTAATGTATTTTATATGAAGTTTGCTATTTTATATTTTATAGATATATTTTATGAATATTTAAGGTTTTTCTAATGCACTTGTTATTTATGTTTTTTTATATGTTCTTGTTTTTTTAATGCTTTTAATGGATGGGGCGAGTGGAGATGGGATGGTTATCTACCTATGATGACCGTGGCATAATACTCGTTAAGATTCAATCAGAATGTGAATAGAATTGGGGACAATATTTACATGCATGGATGGGATGGAGGTAGGAGTAATCGTCCGGCCCTACATCAAATAAATGTATAGAATTTTATTTTAAATGAATTTTTTAAAGGGATTATGGTATTTTAAATAAAAAAAAATAAACTTATGTCACTTTCGATCCCAATAACTTTTTTTCCTTTAGAATTCTTTTTCGTTTTTTTCTAACCACTGATACCATAGTCGTTGGAAATTCCTTCTTCAATTCTTCAATATCTCCAGAAACCTCAAGCTTTTCTCAAAAGCCTGTGATATATTAAATTCGTATCTGCAACTTTTGCATCTGTCATTTCTTGGGCAGTGGCATAGAATTAGAAAACTAATGAATAAAACGTAACCCTATTTGCCACTACTAAAAAAATATAGATTTCATAGTAAATTGTAGGCCAAACCATGAAAGACTAAGATAAGACTCCCACAAAATAAGCCACCATTTAACCACCATCTAGCCAAACATGAAAACTTGCAACATAACACAAACCCACTATTCTACAAGCTACTAGCATATTTCGTCGAACACTTGGTCTACACTTTCTCCACCACATGCCCAAAAAAATTACTTGACCTCAACCTGAACCCAATTACCTTTATCTTCTTACTTGTGTCGCTAACTCATCACGAGAGAGTAGATAGAGAACAATGAATAAATTCCTTTCCTCCATCCCTACACTAATTTTAATTATAATACTTAGAAAAAGGAACTGTCAAAGATCAAGTTCATCGCATAAACCGATATAGTCAAACGAAGGCCTCTTTCATTGAAGATATTCAAGTTTCTCTCACGAAGTAGTAATATGGACTCATAAGCCCACCCCAAGATTCAAGAACCTTGATTCTTGATGACAAAACCCAGAGAAAACCTAGAGTTAAGAATAGGTCGGCAGTGTTTGGTGTGGTCGGCAGCATCAAGCGACTTCAATAGAAAAAAGAAAGAAAGAAAAGGAAAGGAGAAGAAAAGTTTTAAAATTGTTATGAAAATAATATAAAAGTAAGAGAGAAAAAAAAACAAGATAAGATAAATAAACTTAAAAGTGAATTGTATATATTCTTGTAAAGGGGTATTTATACAATTATATGAAAGACATTATGACAATATACATTCATAAGATTACGCAACTTAAATATCTCAACATTTATAAGATTAAATAATTGAAATATTTGAATATATACAAGATTAAGTAACTGAAACATATGGATATTCATTAAAGATATTCATAACACTCCCCCTTGAATGTTTAGCCCTTCAAAATGTGTCTCGTTAAAATTTTTACTAGAAAAAATCCAATGGGACAAAAATCTAGTGAAGGAAAAAGAGTACATCATTCTTTAAAGATACTTAACAAATACTATATCATTAAAAACCTTATTAGGAAAAACCTAATGGAAAAAGCCATGGTTAAGGGAAAAGAAATACAGTATGTATAATCACGTCAATTGAGATATTTGAATCGTTGAACTCCAATATTATTCACTAACTTCTCAAATGTTGTTGTGGAAAGTGTCTTGGTAAACAAATCTGCTAGATTATCACTTGAACGAATTTCTTGAATATACACATCACTATTTATTTTAAGATCATGGGTGAAATGAATTTAGGCAATATATGTTTTGTTCTATCTCATTTAATGTACCCTTATTTCAATTGGGCATGCAACATTATCTTCATATAAGATTGTTGGGATCATTGTTCTAGATAAACAACAAGATTCTTGTATGTGCTGAATCACATATCGTAACTGTCACATCTCTACATGTCAGACTTAAGGTCATTTCTGAATTCAAAACGTGACACGTCAGAACCTGTAAATATTTATCTACAAATTCTAAGTCTTATCAATCATATAAAAAATATCATAAAATACTTCAATAGAATTACAAAAATCTCCAAAATATCATCAAATAAACTTTTTTAGAGTAACAAAAATATCAAATACCCAACAAATTCCAAAAATAAAAATTCCTCAAAATTAGATAATGTCTTTCAAAGTTAAATCTTTTATCACTCGTAAGATACCTTTAAACTCTCACTATTCGAAACTTTTGAATATGCAAAAGTGATTATAGAGTGAGCTAACACACTAAGTGAATAAATAGAATATTTCTTGGAATGATCAGGTTTGAAAAATGCAATAAAATATAAATAATGTTAAACAAATATCATAATTTCACTTTTACTTAAAATCGAAGTTCAAGTATTTACTATAATAGCTGAGTTACAGATAGATCATATTATTAAAACGAGCAATATCTTTTACATGGCTTAAGCTCCATGAAAACTTATTGAACATTAGTTGAATTCAACCCTAACTGTTTATCCTGCTAGGACAGCTAGACTAATATAACATAATGAGCTTTTTGACCATGCTCGATGGTATACAGACAGAATAAATGGAACATGTTCTTCTAATAAATCGATGTGCCACAAGAGCCATTACTTAAACTTATTCAAATAAGTCAGATTAAATAATTATTCTCATACATATAAAAGTAACAATGATTCTTTAAAAATAAAATATTTAATTAATATATAATACAAAATTAGAAGGTAGTACTTATTACACATTATTTATCACCAAAAAAAAAAAAACTAGAGCTACTTGATCTATCTGGCAAATGAGAATACATGCATATTTTCATTTGTGACTATAATGTCATGGTATACCGAAATTATGTTTTCATGAGTAGATGAAAATATTCTTAAAGTTTGAAAAGTATTTGAATAATATGGTAAGTGATTTACAAAACTGAGGAAATATGAAACCTCTTGAAATAAAGAAACCAAAGTGTATGCAAATTTAATTTAAGAGATGATCGCATTTTTTTTTTTACATGCAAAGACTATATGATGTTTTGTAAATAACTCATAATAGATAATTTCAAATTCATGGATAAAATAACGTTAACATTGACATATAATTATATATATATATATATAATTATATTAACCTTGTAATTAAAATAAAATAACATGGACATAATTTTCAAATACATTATTTGAATTCAAGTCTAAATATCAAAGGTAAGTCAAATCATTGGTAGAAATCCAGATTGAAAGAGTAAGTACAGATACTAGGAAACACAATTTCTTATAAAAAAAATAAAAACATTCATCAAGCAACTAAAAACAATCAAAATAGTGAAAAGACTATGATTACGTAAATACCTTGATCATATGAACATAGATTTTGAAAAGACTATGAATATGTAAATACCTTGATCATATGAACATAGCCTTACGAATATACAAACAAAGAATATTTACTATGACCAAACTATTATATGATAATATACCATATATGAATGGAATGATTATGATCAGAACAAACTCATTCATCCTTTCGTTCATTACTTAATGAATAAAAAAAACTCATGAAGCAATAATTTTATAGAAATCTTTTCAATATCAAAATACTGTAATCCAACATATTATCAAATCATGAAAATACGTGTATCATTCCAAACTTTTAAGACAAAAATAAATAGAAATATTATATTTACTCACCAAAATCCAAGCTTAAATATAATCTAAATTCCTTGACCAAGAAAAATAGCAACTCCTATAACAAAATAAATTGTTTTATAAATTTTTTTTTCTATTTCTAACCCTCAAATAAGCATATCGAAAAAGAATAAATCCTTATCGTGTCTTACATATCCTCAATTGTGAGCCTTAATCGAACTTTCTCCATTCTCTCTTGTTGACTGATCTTAGTCTCCAACTTCCTGCCTCTCTTCTAAAGAACCAGAAGAAAAAAAAAACATAACTCAAGAAACTTATTTAACTTTTCCAATCTCTCTAAAGAAAAAGATAACTCAAATATTGCTAATAATTACAATAGTAACTTCCTAAATAACCATTCCTATAATTTGGCTAGTAGATCAATTACTACTAATCAAATAATAATCATATCAATCAATTTAATTATCTAAATGGCAACAAAATAAATCATGTCTATAATTAGGGGTACGAGAATTACAGTAACCAAACACATTCTCGACTTGCCTCATGTAATGCTAAAATTTTTGCATGATTAACTGATATGGCATAATCAATAAACTCTTATTCAAGTACATTTGAATAAAACAGGTCGATATCTATTGTACATTTCAGGTAATGAAGTATATGCTTAACTCTATTCCAAAGACTTTGTGTAGGCAAATAATTATATCTTGCTAATAAATTAACATGAAATTATATATCAAGGCGAGTATGACTAGCATGATACTTTAATGCCCTGATTGCACTAAGATATGGTATTTCTGTACCAAGTAGTTATTCATCATTTTCATGAGGTCTAAAAGGATCTTTGTATACATCTAATGACCTTACAATCAGTAGAGTACATAACAGATGCGATTTATCCATATAAAACCGTTTTAAAACCTTGGTCAATTATGTGCCTTGATACACAAAAATGACATTATTTAAATATTCAATTTGAAATACAAGACAAGACTTTGTTCTTCCCAAATATTTTATCTCAAATCTTTCTTCAAGCAATCCACAACTTTTTGAAGCTTTTCAGGAGTTCCAATAATATTTAAATCATCCACATAAACAAAAATTATGGCAAACTTATTTCCAGATATTTTTATAAAGATACATGGACAAATTGAGTCATTTTTATACCTTTCTTGCAACAAATATTCACTAAAACGGTTGTACCACATGTGCCCAGATTGTTTTAAGCCATAAAGTGATTTATTTAATTTGATTAAGTACTCAACACGAGAACTTGAAGTATGTGCTTCGGGTAACTTGAATCCTTCAAAGAATTTCATATAAATGTCAGTATAAAGTGAGCCATACAAATAGGTTGTGACAACATTCACTAGACACAAATCGAGTTTTTCACGTACTGCCAGACTAATCTAATATCCAAAAGTAGTTGCATCCACCACAAGTGAGTTTGTTTCTTCAAAATCAATTCCAGGCATTTGCGAAAATCTTTGGGCAACAAATCTTGCCTTATATCTCACGATTTCACCTTTCTTATTTCATTTTCAAACAAAGGCCCATTTATATCCAACTGGTTTTATATTTTTAGGTGTACAGACTACAGGTCCAAAAAAATTTCATTTTTCAAGTGAATTTAACTCTCCTTCATTTGCGTCTTTCCATTTTGGCCAATCATCCCTTTGTCTACATTCTTAAACAAACTTTGGTTCATGATCCTCATTATTATTTAAAACATCGAGCGCTATATTATATGAAAAAATATCATCAACTTTGACTTTTTGTCGGTTCCATTGTATTCTATTCATGACATAATTAATTGATGTCTTCATTGTCACAAATCTCAAGTACCGGCATTTCTTCTGGAACTGAAACATTAATTATGTCTTGGGGTTCTTTTGGAAACTCTTCTAGAGTTTTGATACCCTCGATTTACTATCTTTATTATTACCTCTTTCTCTTTTTCAAGGATTTTTTATCTTTGAAACTAACAGACCTTCCCCGCTTCATGAGGATTTCAAGTTAATTTTCATTAGATTGTCCAACAGGGACATCAATTTTAGTTGGAGCATTTAACAACTTATATAGATTTAGTCACTTTTTATATCTGTAAATGCATCTAGCAATTGGTTGGCTAGATTTTGTAAATGAATTATCTTTTGAACTTTCAATTCACATTTCTTTGGTAGAGTATCAAGATGAGACTAAGATAATTAATGCCAACTGATTTCCTTTTTCAACTGCTTATTTTCTCCCCTTAATATTGGGAAAACTGATTCATCAAAATGGCAATTAGCAAATCGAGTAGTAAATAAATCTCCTATTAATGGTTCAATATATTTTATAATAGAAGGAGAATCATATCCAACATATATTCCCAACCTTATTTGAGGACTCATCTTAGTGCGTTGTGGTGGAGAAATAGGAACATAAACCGCACATTCAAAAATTCTTAGATGGGAAATATTTGATTCCTTACCAAGTAGAAATTGAAAGCTTTAACTTCATTAGTAATGGTCTTGCAATTAATTTTTAGCGATTAATAAATGATTTAAAAGACCATTTTGTGTATAAACATTTGCTACATGATGTTCAACATCAACTCCAATAGACATACAATAATCATTGAAAGTAATGAGATTATCAGACAAATGTGCTTGCAATCGAATTAATTGAGTAAGTAATTTTGCAAACTCCAAATTGTGAGATGATAAGAAGCAAACATGTGACCATAGAGTAAACGCATCAATTAAAACCATAAAAATCTAAATGGCCCCATGGTGGTGTATTGACCACAAATATCACCTTGAATCCGTTCTAAAAATGTGAGAGATTCACTCTCAATTTTGGCCGGTAATGGTCGAATAATCAATTTCCCTTGGGAACAAGTAGTGCATGAGAAATTCTTTGATTGAAGAATTTACGGGTTCTTTAATAAATTTCCACATGATTTTTTTTTATTAATTTTGCATCATAATTGATCCAAGATAGCCTAATCGATCATGTTAAATAATAAAGTTATCATGATTCGTAAACTTCTGGTTTACAGTAGCATATATTTCAATTGCATTTATATATGTGTAATACAATCTAGAGGAGAATGTAGGTAATTTTTCAAATACATATTTGTTATTTGAGATTGTACTTGTGATGTAAAGGTATTCATTATTTCTTTCATTGTTTGTCTCAATATGGTATATATTTCAGCGAATATCCTTGAAACTTAATAAACTTCCAAGAGACTTAGAGGAATATAAGGATTTGTCAATATGCAATTTTGTTCCTCTAGAGAACATTATACTAGCTCTTTGGAGACTTCAATTAACTTTGTAGTACTAAATATAATACTGACATGGGCTTCTTGCATTGTCAATTGGGAGAAATACTTTTTATCTTTCAAAATTGTGTGAGCCATACCACTATCAGCGAGACACAATTCTTCATTAGTGATGTTGGTATCAATCGAAGAAACATTCATTCTTTCTTGAAAAATATAACAAGAATAGTTAATAGAATGAAAAAGAACTTAAAAATTATTTGAAAAATAACAACCTCAAAAGTAAATTCTTTATTGTATTAGAAAAAGAAAAAGGAACATACTAAAGTTTAATGACATAATGAAAAAAAAAAGGCTCATTTTTTTGACACTACCATCACCAATTAAATGATCAAAGAAATCTAATATGTCGAAACGAGTTATATCTACGTAGCCATCATTAGCACCATTTTCCTCAAAGAAATTGGTCTCTATCTTTTTCTCATTCTCTTTGATAGATTTTTGGTAAAGAACAACAAAATGCTTTGGCATATGATAGGTACGTGACCAATGCCGTTTCCCACCATAGCGATATCATATGTTTTCATGTTTGTCATTTTGTCCACCTTTTTCCTTTTCATTCTTCTATTTATTATTTTTACACTTCCAGTAGGAATGCATGTGTTTGGAATAGCCACAATGACCACAAACATGACCATGATTTTGTCCACAGTAGTCACATGTTGCTACATTCGCTTCTAGGAATAGAGCAGTGCCAGTTGGACGAGAATCGTGATTTTTCATAAGAAGTTCATTATTTAGTTCTGCCACCATAAAACAAGAAATTAGCTCAAAATATTTCTTGAATCCTTTTTCTTGATATTGCTGCTGCAGGAGTACATTAGATGAATGAAAAATGATGAATGTTTTTTCTAACATGTCCTCATTAGTAACTTTTTGTCCACACAACTTTAGTTAAGAACTTATTCTAAATATTGTAGAGTTATATTCTATTACAGTTTTAAATCTTGTAAGCATAAATGCATCTAATCATATCAAGCTTTTGAAAGTATTTCAGTTTTCTGGTGGTCATACCTTTCTTCTAAATAATTCCAAAGGATAATTGGATCTTTTACCGTAAAATACTCAGTTTTCAATCCTTCATGGAGATGGTAGTGAAGGAATATCATAGTTTTGGCCTCATCTTGGTTAGATGCTTTATTTTCTTCCTTGATTGTGTCTCCAAGATTATTTGCATCTAAGTGAATTTCAGCATCTAATACCCAAGATAAGTAATTTCTTCCCATAATGTCAAGAGAAGTTTGACAAGATTCGACATTTTTAATACTATCATAAAAAAGAGGTTATAGAAAAATAAATATCTTAATAAGATATAAATTTGAACAATTATAGACGACTCACCTTGAAGTAATGAATCATACTAGATGATTTCGTAGTACCATCATGCTGATAACCTGTTATGAAAACAAGAGAAGAGAAATAAACTTAAAAGTGGATTGTATATATTTCATTCATGTAAAAGGATATTTATATAAGTAAATGAGAGACATTATGAGTGTATACAACCATAAGATTAAGTAAATGAAAGATCTAAATATCTATAAGATTATGTAATTGTAACTGAAAGGTCTGAACATCTACAAAATTAAGGAATTGAAGATATGGACATTCACACAAGAGATTCATTGAGTTTTTTTTTGAAAGTTTAGTAGGGACTAAAAGTTCAATTTTATTTTAGATGGGGGACAAAAATTTTATTTTATTTTTTTTACTTGTTTTAAAGGACTATAATACCCTTAAAAATGTTTTATTACTAAAAAGACCTCATTCCGTTAAGACTTGACAAACTTCACTCTAAGATGACTTTTTCTTTGTACAAAGTAAGTATGGTGACCAAAAGTCAAATGGAGTAAAAGTATGGTAATTTTTATGTCATTTATTCTGTTTTCATTACATGAGGGCAGGAATATCCAAATCTTTAGATTCTAGGTGAAGTGTACTAATCACTAAATTACAAGCCTACAACCTCTTTGTCCACTCCTTTTTTTTTTTTTTTCTTGTGAAATATGTTTTAGCATACCTTAATATATTGATTTAAATTTTATTTGAAAATAATATTGAAAGAATGCGGAGGAAATTCCGTAAATTAGGTTGATCTTTGGCTTAATTTCGTTAAATAAAGGAAAATAATTTTTAGTTCCATGGTTAAGTTTAAGAAGAATAAGTCCAAAAAAACAAAAAAAAAAAAATAATGCAATGAGTAGGGACGAATCTAGGGGATTAGGGCTGGTCCAAGATTTTAAATTTGCCTTTTTTAAATAAAAAAATGGTAAATTTTATCTTTTCTCCCTCATTTTTGTTTGGTTTTTTTTTTAAAAAAAAAATCTGACATTAACTTAGAATGTATACCTTATTGTAGTTTAGTCTCAAGCAAAAAATCTTTACCTGGGATGGTAACATAGTTATATACATGCATGCAAAATGTTTCAGTTGTTCTTGGTTGAGTGTTATTGTAGTGATGGTAGTGGAGTACCTTTTCCTTTTTCAAAATATTAAGAAGGCATGAGAATGATGACTGATTACCTAACTGTCACATATCAACCCTCAATTATGCGACAGGTGAAAGAGGGGGGGGGGGGGGGGCAACTTATTTTTGCTAGTTACATGAAGATCCTAGTCAAAAAGGTTAAGTCCAAAAAATAAGAAACCTACTCAAACCTGATAATTATGCATTGTAAAGTTAGAAAAAGAACCCACAAAAAAGTGAAAAAGGCATTAAGACATTGTTACAAGGTAACGTAATTAAATCATAAGGTACGAACATAGGATAACAATAAGAATCTAATCCATCCTTTGTTCTTATTGTTATCCATTTTTTAGTAAATACGGAAATAGTGCATTCCATTGCTTCCCACTTCCTTCATATACTTGTTTTGCAGGACTCAGAGATGTGGAAAATATTGGTTGTTTTTGAAGATGTTTCTCAATTCTATTAAGTGGCTTTCTTATACCGTTAAGATGGGTATTTATAAAATTGTTCTGGATAACAGTATTTTTGGAATTGATTTTGTAATCATCTGAAGGATTTTTGTAAGGAATGGCTTCTATGGTCTGCCTTGCTACTTCTAGATGAATTCCTTGTAATGGAGGGTGGTTGTACCGATTTTTTTTAGATTTCCATTCAATAGGATTCTGAGAAATTGGAGATATATTTCTAAAGCGAAAACGAAAATCAATTTTATTTTCATACGCATATAAATCAAACCAATCAAAAAATAAAATGTGTATTTTGTTAGTGTGTATATATATATATATATATATATATATTGATTGGGTTTTTCATTTTCCGATGGTGAAGAAGGTCAGAAGAGTTGGTTGTAAATTATAGTAATAAAAGAAAATGATAACAACAAACCTTTTACAGTAGGCATGTGAGAAGATCAAAACTTTAAATTTAGTATTTGACTTGTATTTTAGAATTTCTACATTGTGTCTCGTGTAATATATTATTTCAGAAAATATTAAAACAAGAAATTATGATTTGGAATGCTAACAAAATTTTAGTGAAAAAGCATAATTCCTCTTTCAAAAAAGAAAAAAAGAAAGAAAATGCATAATTCACAAAAGTTAGATCTCATAATTATAAAGAGTATTACAAGAGAACGCCTATTGTCATCATTAATCTCAAAAAGTTCCCTCACTTATCAAAATTAATAATTAGAACATTGGATTCTAAAGGAAAAGGTATATGCACGTGAATCCACGAAAGATGTCACTTATTCTAGTGAAAGTGCATATTATTTCAATTTTATAAGCTTCAATGAGAATTTTTCACTTGAATTATTTCCCCAACAAATTAGAAATAAAAATGATCACTAATTTCCAAATAAAGAAAAAGATTATGAATTTGACATAAACTAGATGTAGATTCTTGATCTATTTGCTTCATGATTACTTGTACTATGAAAACCATAAGGTTAAAAATATACCCTTTTTTTCTTTTTTTAAAGAATATATTATCAATGTTATGAAGTTGATTTATTATGTATTTTAAAGATATATTGCAAGTTTTTGTTTATTTATTGGATATATATTAGTTAATCCTATCACCGCAGGGTTTGGACAGGCCAAAGTTGAGAAGCGGGGATTAAGATGATTTTATCATCGCGGGAATAAAGATCCTTGACATCTTTAAAAGGGGGATGGATGCATCAATTTTAGAAGCGAGGACAAAAATGGAGATTGGAGTACCCGCCTATTAATTAGACAATAAATATACTATTGATATTATGTATTGAAAATGATATTTATGTTAGATTAATATTTAAATTTCAATTATCACCTAATAAAGTTTATTTAATGTTAACATATTTCTCTTCTTTTTCTTTTTTTCCATTTCAATTGTTCACTTTGAACTTGCATAATAATTTATACAAGTTTTGAAAATTATAATTATATTACTAAATTTTCTAAATTACTCTTATTTAATAGTCAGTGCATAAAATACGTATTAAAATTAAAAATAAATAATTAAAATGAAATACTTCAAAAAAAAATATGAACACTTAAAATAGAAAAGAGGAAATAGTATTTAGTATTGATGATAGTTTCAAAAAACATTCTAGTTTGACAAAAGCATATCAAATTGTCATAGCTGATGATACAAGGAGGAGCGTTCAAAAGATAACCATGAAAAGAGAAGGATGAGATGATTGGAACACGAATTCTAATTTTTATCTATTTTCATCTTATGATTTCTATTTCCCTAATAATTTAATTTATTTCCTTAATTCCTTATCTTGGGATTGTCTCTCTCATCAACTAGGTTTCTTATAGGCATGACTTAAAAAGATGAGTGGAGGTGGAAACACTTGTCTCTAGTTCAATCCTCGATTGAAATAATGTTTCAATCCCCACCATTGTTCCCATATAAAACTTAATGAGTAAACCTATCAAAATTCATATAAGTATGCCATCATAGACGTCCTAGTTCGTTAAAAAATATTCATATAAAACAAACTAGTACATTAATAAAATTAAAAATATATATAAAATACATATATAAAATATAAAATAAAATTAATTCATAAAAAACAATCATATTACATATTTGAATTTTTTTCATCAAAACTTACATATAAAATTATTTAAAGTAAAATCTCTTATATTATAACGTTATTTTTTATTTTTAATTTATTTCATAATTTAAGAAATTTTCATTCAATACTTACACAATGATGCGTTTCAAAAGTTAATTGAATATCATCCAACGATTTTTTACCCAATTTATCTTTAAAAAATTCAGTTCACCGATGGTAAGATCGGCCCCTTAATTTTGTTTTTTTAAAAAAAAAAATTTGATTAGTCATTCCTATGACCAAACTCTCATTTTGCAACGGTGTGTTTTTACCAACGACCAGAATACATAAGGCCAAGTTTTTAAGATGGGTATACAATGAGAAAAAAATTGGGAAATGATATATTTAGAGTAAAAACTTGTAAGTTATTAGTCCAAAATGAATGCTTGAGTTCACTTGTTGTGACAAGAAAGGCTTGTTTTTTTTAATAATAAAAGAAGGGCTTGTTATTATCATAAAAATGAAAAGAAAAAAAAATGTAACCGCTTGGGATGACGTTAAATGGCCCGAAAATCAGATACTTGGAAATTTGGAATGTTAAATTTGGCATGACCTTTGCATTACTTTTTCAAGAAAAAAATACCAGCACAATACCGACCGGGTTACACATGCTAAGACAAATATGCATATATACAGAGAGAGAATTGGATACTTCCAGTGAGAGAAAATGTCAGTGTAATGAGAAGATAGATAGATAAGACCTAAATCTAATCAATTGGAAAAAAAGAAAAATAAAAAAGAGCATTGCAAACTTTTTTCCGTTGGTTCTGTTCTATAAAATCCTCAGCACAGATCTCTTTCCCATAAACTTGAGAGAGAGAGAGAGAGAGAGAGAGCTTATATAGATTGTGCAACAAATATATTTCTGAAGACATCTAGTAAGGGAAGATGGTGAATATATTGCATATCTTGTTTGGAGTTTTGGGTAAGTTGCTGTCCATTAATCTCATTTCTGAGTATTCTGTTTGTATCTTATCTTTTCTTTTCTGGGTTTCGGTTTTGGCCACTTTCTGATTGATTTCATCTACATTGCTTCTTCTCTTTTCATGTAACAGGAAATGTTTTTGGCTTGTTTCTCTTCTTGTCACCAATGTAAGCATTCAATTGAAATATTATCTGAATTTTAGGATTCAATTATTTCACTGAGTCAAAAACAGTGAATAAAATGTCAGAGTTTTTATTTTTATTGTGAATTGTTTGTAAATCTTGATAAATAGTATTCCTTATTTTGGTAAATAAGTGTTCAATTATTTTGATGTTGTCAATGATGTATATATGGTAGGATAACATTCAAGAGGATTGTAGCTAAAAAGTCTACAGAACAGTTCTCTGGTTTACCATATGTCATGGCTCTGCTCAACTGCTTGCTTTCAACATGGTGAGTTTCTTGAAATTTGTCTAGAGGATAATTACACTCTCATGGAGATGAGTATGACGTGACATGCCACGTTGCTTTTCACTTCTCTACGGAGTTTATACTGTTAGATAGCAACGGAGGTAAATATTTTGGCATCCAAATTCTGTTATGATTTAATTTAAAATTATTCGTACATTAAAAATATACAAAAAAATATTACTCAAACTTATAAAGTAAATAAGGTTACAATATTGACATTGATTTATAGATGAGACGGTTTAGTTATTTATTGAAAAATTATGTTCAAATATATTTAATATATAAGTATGTTAAATATTTATAATTGTAACACTAATTAATCTATTCTTGGAATGCTTTATTGATTCATTTTTCTTTGTGCAATAACAGTTAAAAGTGCCAAACTTTTAAAAAATGAAACAATAATTGGAACAGAACAAAGGTGCTTTCGTGGCGAGGTCTATCATGATATCTTGTCTGATTAAGGCACGCAAACGTTTTAGAGATAAAGTGACACCTTTCTCCGCCAAGGTTGCCACCGAACAGTTACCCCTATGCTATAAAGAATCAATTTCTTTAATGTTCTTTGCATGTAATTTCCTAATAACTTAAGTTTTGTAAATAAATAAAGTAAAACTGTATGTTTTGGATAATCTTTAACTCATTAATGAATTTTAGTCCAATAAATGCGTTCTCTGTTTTTTTTAATAATTAATATATTTCAAAATATAAAATGTTTTGAGTAAATTCTTTATCTCAAAATATAATTTGCGGAAGAGATTTTTGAAAATTATTTTATATATATTTTTCAATAATGTAATTCTATGTGTACAAAATTTTAGGATTTTTATACATATTTCATCATTCATTCTTTATTTTTATTATCTCTCCTTTTCCTTTTCTTTATTTCTAATATAGAATTAAAAGAAACGTAACCTCCTTAATTAGTTTGTATAAATATTCCACTAATGGAGTATTTTTGTGAGAAAGTTTTCATAATTTATTCTTGAAAAATGTTCTTCTTTACTATATTGTTTTCCTTTTCTTTTTCTTATTTTTGCATACATTCATTGCCACGTTCCCAACAATTATTATATATCACCGAGCCCCAACTCATGCACCAAACAGTCTCTTAGATATTATATTATTTCTCTGATGAGTAATAAAGCCAAGTCACTTTAATCATGAAATGCTATGAATGTCATTAACAAGTTAGGAATCATCGAAAACTACTCAATACTAATAATTGTACTTCTTTTGTCTTCTGTTTTAAAGATTTTTCATTGAATTTGATTAGGTACGGTTTGCCTTTCATATCACCAAACAACATACTTGTGTCAATCATCAATGGAATAGGAGCAGGATTGGAGATAATCTATGTCATGATCTTTCTAATATTTGCTCCAAAAAGGGAGAAGGCTAAAGTCTTTGGACTTTTTGTTACCGTTGTCACTGTATTTTGTACCATTGCCTTGGTTTCCATCCTTGCACTCCATGGCAATAAAAGAAAGCTTTTATGTGGCTATGCGGCTGTTATTTTCTCCATTATTATGTATGGTGCACCTCTATCAGTCATGGTAAGCTCTGCCTCCTTGATTTTTCCTAGATTTTCTTCTAAAGGTTTTTTTTTTTTTTTTTGAGTTTGAGGGAGGAGGAGGGGGGGGGGGATTATCCTACCTTTTTTGGATGCTTCAGAAACAAGCTGAACATTTTTATTTCTTCATGATAAGTCAGTTTTTGTTGTTATAAATGAACTTTCAAAAGTTAAGATTTTAAAAGAGTACACGTGACTAATGTCTAACTAGTAAATTTTGGTTGAAAGTGTTCCATTTTTAGAGGATGGTGATAATTTTTGTGAAGGCTTTTGATGGATGTTGAATTTTGGGATCAGAAATTGATACAAATTTTATTTGATGCAGAGGTTGGTGATCAAAACAAAGAGTGTGGAGTACATGCCATTCTTCTTATCCCTATGTGTTTTCCTGTGTGGTACTTCATGGTTCATTTATGGCCTCATTGGCAAGGATCCTTTCGTATACGTAAGTAAATCTTGTTCTTGAACTAATCGTATAGAAATTTTAGTTTCTTGTTACTATAAATTTATTTGTTAAAGGCTGCTAAATTCATATCTTCAAAAGACATGAACTAGTTGAATGAATTACTAACAAATGTGAGAAAAAAATAAAGCAAATTCAATAATATTGAAAATCAACAATTGCTTTGCAGGTAAACAATGGTTTTGGAAGTGCCCTAGGAGCAATTCAGCTGATCTTGTATGCCATTTATAGAAAGAAAAGGGAGACCAAGACAGCAGCCACAGATGGATCATCTATGGAAATGGAAACTAAACAGAAGCAAGCTGATGTGGTGTAACCACAAGAAATGGGGCAAAGATTAGTAGAATTGAGAATTATTGGTTGCAAAAGATCGAAATTATTACCTTGATCAACAGAAAAATCTCTCCAAGTGTTTATTTTATTATTTATTTCTCCTCCCTGCTTAAATATTCTAGATTTTCTTTTAGTCATGAAATCAAGTTCAAGAAGTGTATGTGTTGAGATTTTTTTTTTTTTTTAATAGAACCATCAGAAAGAAAAAAATTGTTACTTTCCTTTTGATTTTGGAATAATTAATCTTTTAACGCTGGTATATAAAACTTTTTTTTTTTTGGAGATAATGAATTAAGGACGTCTTCTTTCCTTTTTCATTACTGTTCCTTTTATATATCATCCAACTTTTCAGCCGAATCTGTTAAATGGAAGTGGGACTGAATTTTATGCCCTAAAATGGGCGTTTCTCACTGAAAATCTTTATTAGTAAATTTCCGTCCTCTAATTTTCAGAAACTCTCACAAAGTTAACCTTTGTCAATTTGAGGCATTAATTGATAATGAGTAATGACAACGGAAACCATGAAGCCCACATGTCCATAATCAGGTTATTTTGGTCCTTTTCGACTCACTATCACTGTAGAACTCCAATATAGCTTTTTTTCCTCAAGTATTCTCTAAAATCCCTCTGCAATTGCACCTTACAATGTAGCCCCAACTCTGTGTTTTTTAGAGAGAGTCGTGCAAAACAATGAAAAGAACTTGAGGTAATGAGAGAATGAGAAAATAAACTATCACCGGTACCAACACAAGAAGAAGGTGAAGAGTTCTCTAGGTTGTTGTATCTTTTCTATGATGAAAACAACAACATCTAATCCAGAACACTCTCAATAAAATCTGAAATCCAAACTCCTGAAATTTGGCAATAAAGTTCAACGAAGCAAATTTGAAATTTAAAACTTTTCCAAACAGCCTCCAAATTTAAAACATGGCAATTGCCAAAATGAATAATCCAAAAATCTAAGCCAAGACTCTCGCTTTTTAGGTGAAAAATTAGACAAAAAGACAAAATAGAAAAGATATGATGCATCGTATTTTAAATTCGATTTGAAAATATGGATAAAAAATCAAAATGATAAAGTAATGATGTGTCACAAAATTCAAATATTTGTTTAAAAAATTGGTACAAGAAAAAAGTGAAAAGAGATGATGATATATTCAATTAAAACAAATTTTAATTTAATGGCAAAATATACATGTGAAAAGATATGTATATATATATATAATATAGTTTTTTATTTGGCAAAATATTATTCTTATTCAACCCGAGATTTATAAATTATTCTTCTTCTTCACTTAAACATTTTTATCTTGTATATAATTATTTTAAATAAATACTAATGGGTAATGACACTAATGTTTCAAAAATATTTTTTTTAAAAGAAAGGGGTCTTTGTATTAATAAGTAAAAAAAAAATTGTACAACTAAACCAAATAAGTAAAATTGTTCAAATTTCCATTGCTAGACTCGATTCCGAATCTCCGGGATGACTCATGGATCTACTAACCATTTAGTTTATAGGAAGGAATAAAAAAAATGTGGCCTATTTAATTTATACAATTTGGTGACCCTATGCAAATGTATTGGCCTCTTGTGCTCAGGTTTTGCCCTGAGTGCGGACACATGATGTGGATTAGGAGCAATGCAGCTGATACTGTATGTAATTTACATAAACAACCAAAGCAAAACCAAGAAAGGTGCTGTAAATGGAAGGTCCATTAGAGAAATGGAAACTAAGGAATCCACCCAACATAAGCAAGCTAATAGTAAATAGCAAAATATGTGATGGATATTGCAATCCACATTGATGACCTAACACATTTTAATATCATAAACACTTGGATGTAGTCGATGTAACATAGATTTTTATACCATTGAGTGGGGCACTTTTCAAAATTTGGTAAGACCAACTACCTTTCTTGTTTATAAAATACAAGAAGATCAGAGAAATACATTTTGAAACCCTATTCATTTAATTGCCTAAGAATATCAAAATGAGCAAGAATTGATGGTTGCATTATTGAACAACACAGCTTTTTCCCTTTTTCTTCAAAATTCTTGCATTACTAGCAATGTAAAGTAATGATGTACTATTGTATAAAGGATGTGAAGTCAAAGCATATCTACACAAAAGAAAGAAGAAAAGAAACAGTCGTTATTGTCCCCTTTTGGCATATTTTGTTGCCAAAGGGAGAACAGAGTAAAAACAAGTTGTAGTATGCTGTCTCCTAGCCTATCTGAGTGAATGATCTGACCATGGTTGTCATTTCTACCTTGGTTGCTATGTTGCCAAATGTCATAAACACCCTTCCCAAAAGGCATATTTCCAAAACAAAAATCCCAGCACTTCGGCAAACTAGAGATAGATTCAAGTCAATGTAGTCCTCAAATGAAGCAATGTGCCAGAAACCACTAAGAGCTACAGAAGGAAGAATGTTGGGTTTAGATACCAATTATCAGAATCACGCAAAGCAGAAATAAAGCATTAAAACATTAGAAAATACTTGGTTTGGCTGTAGCCCACTCCAAATAGGTTGGCGAGAGCACTCTCTCACTATTATTTTCGTCTCAAATTCACGTACAATCAATGGATTAGAAAGAAGATAGTGAGAGCAAAAACTTAAAAGAAGGCATAAAATTTAATAAAATTCTTTAAAATATGAAAAAAAAATTCTTTTGTAAATCTAACCATGACCTATCGAAATTTTATGAAATTTATTTATTTATTGTCAATAAAAAAATTATATATAATGTCATATCTCTCTCTCAATTTGGTTATCATAACCTTATATTCCTCCTCTTAGAACAAGAATTTTTTACACATATAATGATTTGTTTATATGTTATTTTTTGTACAAATTACTTATCCATTTTATTACAAAAACTCCAAATAAAATTCACCAAATTTCACAAACAATTGTGACATAAAATTTTATGTAATTCATCTACTCTAGGAGAAAAGAAGAACTATACTAATTCACTCATGAATTTAGTTTGGTGTAAAAAAAATTTCTAAACAATTTATTCTTTGTTTGATTTTTAAATTATTGTTCCAACTTTATTAACACTAAAAATAGGGCATGGAGCAAAATTTCATATGTAAAAATGTATGTAACAACATACATTTTAGACATAAATATTTCTAAGAATTTAATCAAATTAATCCAATTTTTTTCATTTTTTCTGAAATAATCTTATTAGTAGTCTGTATATCAAAATAACTCTAAACTTATTTGATAAAAACGTCAAAGCTCTAACAGGAGGAAGACATTATTGGCAAATATGTTGACGTACTTTGCAGAGACAGCCTAGAAAATATTAGGGGGAAAACAATGGTAGACATGATCTAATATCATTTTGAGAATGGAATCCTGAATGAACATGAAGGTGTCTGATTATGCTTTATCAAGTACTGGAGAAAAAGATAACAATAATAATTTTATCAGTGTACTTCCCACGCAATAAAGATTGCAATTGTTGGGGGGTTTTAGGCGGTCGACGTTGGTGTAACTTTTATATTACATATATAATAGTACATTTTATTTTATGTTGAAATATTAACTTAATATGTATAAGAAGTTTGCGAATAAATTCTTTTAGATACATTCCATAAAATCATATATACTAGAAATTATATTTAAACATGATTTTGAAACGGTTCCTAATTATGATTTCAAAATCATGTTTAAATATAATGTTTAAATTATAATTATGAAATTACATAGATTTCAAAATAATGTTTAAATATAATTTCTAGCATATATGATTTATGAAATGTATCTAAAAAGTTTTATCCGCGTACTTTTTATACATATTAAGTATATTTTTCAACATAAAATAAAATGTGCTATTATAAAATATGCAATATAAAAGTACACCAACATCGACCGCCTCAAAACCCACTAACAATAGAATTATTATTGTTATCTATTTCTCCAGTACTTGAGAAAGCATAATCCTACACCTTCAGAATTCCAATCTCAAAATGATATTAGATCATGTCTAGCATCTTTTTTTCCTTAATATTTTCTACCACAGCTCTATGAAGAACGTCGACATATCTGTCAATTACATCTTCTTCTCTTAAAACTTCAACATTTTTACCAAATATGTTTAAGATTATTTTGATATACTATAAGATTATTTCGGATAAATATAAAAAAATATGGATTATTTTGATTATTTCGCACATATTGACCCACAACATTTAGATAAGTTAAACCTGAGCCCAACAGCGGGATTCCTCATCTTATTTACTTTGATAGGCCCGAAAGACAGCAGAGGCCAATCATCATTGGGTCAAATAAAGTTTCATCACCATTGAGTTGATTTTGAGGGCAAAATCCAACAAAGAAGCTCCAGCCAAATGTGTTGAATGGTGGGGGCAATCCCTGAGGCGCACTGACAACAGATTCAGAGGCAGAGCCACACACAGTTCACGCATGGGGGCTTCATGAGATTCCATCGCTACTAGGAAATAATTGGTCAGTAGCCTATTGTGTTTCACTCTCCAAAGAAGGAAGGATGATGCTCCAGTAGATCCTATGAACTTCTCTGAACTCTTCCCTAGGATCCAGCAGATTGATCATGTACCTGATGCCTCAAGAGTTGAAATGCTGACTTACAGGACAATTTACCCTTCAAAGAGGGTTTCCAGACGGCCTTGTCAGACCTGCTGGCTTCAATGGAGATATTTCTGGTGAGTAGTTTGTCTAAGGACTCTAGTAGGAGAAGGTTCTTCAAGTCATCCAGCAGCCAATGTCCCCAAGGATCCAAGTTTTCATGGACTTTCTGGAATGCTTCAGCCAACAGCCAGGCATCTTTCCGGAACAGAGCAGAAACTCTACCATTTCCAATTTTCCATTTGATCCTCTGATGACAATGTATGTTCGCTTAGGCCTTCTTGAGCAAATTGAGAGGCTGAAGTCCAAGTCCCAAAACACCCTTGTGTTGATTAACATTGGATCATGCCAGGGGATGGAATCAATGTTGAGTGTTAGGCCCACCCCAAAGAAATCTTCCATGAGCTTTTGCAATCTCCTCAAGGGTACCAGAAAGGAGTTTGCTGATTGCATAACATAAGTTGGCATACCATGGCAGTTGATTTAATTTGCCACATACAAGCCAACCTGGATAATAGATTCATCTTTTCCTCACTTTAGCAACTACAATGCCAGTTGTTTCATGACCCGCTCGTGTAGGAGCAGAACTCCCAACTAAATGCCAAGAGGGTATAATCGGCGCTCCAAAGGTGCTGCTCATCAATCAGGCAAGGCTCTTAGAAGTGTTCTTGGGAAACCATATGGTATGGTTGATTATCTGACCCAATTCATCACAGAAGGCATGTAGAACTTCCTCCATGATACTGGCCGGCTTCATTGTAGCTTCACCAAATAGGATCAACTTGTCAGCCAAAAAAGGGTGGTGGAAAAGTGCAGGTCCAGCCTGGGAAAGTTTAACAAGTTGGCAATCATTCCCGAGACACGGATCTATGTATCCTATGATTCAAAGTTCGGAAGTTGAATCCTTGTTCTTTTGATCATCTCTTTTAGTGAATCTCAAGAAAGCCATACAATAATCCTATAATGTCGAAACATTATAATTCATTTGGTATTCAATAGAAACATGTTAATATATTCTCCCCTTTTCATTGTCTTTAAGACTACTGTTTTGATTGGAGAATAAATGAGTTTAAGAGTTCAATATTATTGGAGTCTGACATATGTAACTCCCAGTGAAAATGTCGAAATTCGATAGTAAGACATTATAGCATGGAATTTCATGAATTTAATGGTAGTGAGGAAGCATGCAAGTTTCATTTGCAATTCATGCACAGAACAGTGAAAATTCGGCAAAACTACATTTACTGTCAGTTCTAACCATTAAGACAAGTAAAGAAAAGAAAATGAACACTAAGAAGATTTTCTTGTGCCAGCATGCTTAATCATTCTAGTTCAGTTCCTACTAAAAAAGACATGGTAGTTTGTCTTTCTCCATTTAAATGAAACTCAAAATTTGGAAGATAAGTGCATTACTGTAGAGCTGGGAGGAACAAAATCGTAGCAATTGCACACGTTTAACACATAAGTTAAACAACAAAATAAAAAAGAATACAGTTCTGACGGCGCATGCAATTCTACAAATGTTATCTTCATAAACACGATTTAGAGTTGGAGAGAGTGCAACCACTTCAGCAGAAAGTTTATTGCTCAATTCTCCTTAATCCTGCTTCCTTAGTTGTAAACCCTACCCCCCCAACATTCCCAGAGGCTTAGAACACAAACATAAATGAAAAAAATCACTTCCTCTGCATATCAAAAGCATCATATCACTATGCAATAAAAAGCATAAGTTAGTCCATAATTTCTAATCAATGTTGACATAGATAAGCAATGAGGAAAAAGTAACTTACTCAAACAAAAATCAAAGTCAAGCAAAAGAAAATCAGAACATCATCAAGACATATTATCCTAAAAGTTTCTCATGAAAAAATGCCATATTCAATGATCAGTTCGGTGAAAAAGAAGAAAATTTACTGATGAAAGTATAAAACAGAGGGTAGAGGACGAGAATCCTCAAGAAATTGAATCTTAAAATTACAAAAAGAGCAATCCAAAGAAACCTAAGAGTAAAACAAAACTACACATTTGTCCCTAAAAGTTTCTTATGACAAAATAACATCTTCAATGCTCAATTCTGTATTGAAATACTGTACGTAATATTTGAGGAGCCAAGCCATAAGGCATGCTAGAGAAGTGAAAAGATAGTAGTATACAATTCCTTTCCACATTGTCAAAGATAATACTCGAGCAATATCAGAAACAAGAAATTATTCAGTAAAATAAACAAAGAGTCAGGAAATTTATTCACATTCAGGCAGCCACATCACCTATGTCAACCTGCTTGACTTTATTACCTTGTGAAAACATAAAGATTCTGATAGATAAACCAGCACTTTTTGCTCCTAAAGTATTTTCAGCAGTTATATCACTAACAAGTTGTGATCATACACACATATGACATTTCCATTTGAATTGGCCTCCCTACAACCTTAAAATGAGTAGCAGAATGATATATCATGAGCTCAACTGTCAATAAATTGAACTTCGTATAGAAGAAAACAAATGAAATACTAAGCCGCTAAATTAAAAGTATTGTGATTTCATCATATCAGCACTGTAAATTTGTTAGTTCATATAGATGTTATAAACATATATCAACTAAACTATAAGGGAAAAAAAGATACAAAATGCAGGTATTCCACAGCTATTCTACTTTTCATGTTGTGATCACATCACTTTTGTTTTGAAGAACATTCTACAGCATGAGACAACTATGTTATGATGCGTGTAAAGGCATAAAACCAAAAGCCTCCCAGTTCTAAAGGATTCAGAAGTCATAATCTTTTCAGGTTCCAGAGAAATCGGTCTGATTCTATAAGGAAATACAAAGTCAAGAGAAATAAAATTAAAATATATAAAAAAGGAAGAGAACTTAAATTTTAAGCAAGAATCTGGGGAAAAAAAGGAGAATAAAAACTTTATCCTTGCATGACTATGAATCCTTAGATTTCTTCATCCTGGACTTCAGGATCATCTTCTGGAATCGCACAACTACTGAACAGGTCTCTGATTGAGTAGATACTGCTTACTCTCCTTTGATAAACTAAGAAAATGGGTAGCTGAAGATGCGCACAAGGTGTACATCTCTTTGGCAACTTCATTGCTGAATATCAAGAACAAATTCATAAAAAATTCTCTGATACACAAAAACATGTTGTGTTTAAATTGTAGTATTTAAAACTTGATGTATGAGAGATTAGTATTTATGAGCAAATTACTCATAATCAACATTACCTCATTTGGCCCAGTGGCAAATCAAATAAGTTTATGCTTTCATATTGTCTTTCCATTTGAATCCGAGAATATGCAACAATATAAAATAAGCAAAATTGAGTCACACTCAAAAATATAAGCATGCAATTATGCATTAATTTCACATGATAAGGAAGAAATCTAAGGTTTCACACCAAACCTTCATTTATCTAATTTTATTCTTGTCAATTATTGTGATGCACCCATAATTGAAGGCCATGGTATTATGAAAAGATCTCCAATACTTACTCCTATCACGGAGAATTATGTTCCTAAGGTGTGTTCTCTGAGCCATTATTTCACTTTTATAGAAGCTATACTCAAAAAAATACTTTTATTCATCAGTGCACTTAGTGAAAAAGAAGAAAATTTACTGATGAAAGTATAAAACACAGGGAAGAGGATGAGGAATCCTCAAGAAATTGAATCTTAAAATTACAAAAAGAGCAGCCATCAAACCTACGAGCAAAACAAAACTACACATTTATCCCTATTGTCCCTGTAGCAAATTTACTGAAGATCACAGGTATGTAAAGTTAATAGGAGGCTCAATAGGAAATATCATGATAAAAAAAAGAGACAAATGGCGATGATGAAGCTAGCTCATCAATCACGTTCCATATTGCACGATCATCATTTTGTTCAGGAAATTCAAGAAGCAAGTCATCCTCCCAATCCCCAGATGCCTCAAACAATTCAGAACTGATCATGGGGGTGCCAAACTCAACCATTGGGTGAATTTGATCTCCACTGCTTCCTTCTTGATATCCTGAGAAATCACAGTATCGTTCAGGAGATTCAAGTAAAGGAATAGCATTAGTTACCTCATAGTTTTCACAGCAGTTTTGTCCATCAATACTTTCAGGGAGAGGAACGACATTAGTTATGGCATAGTTTTGATTACAATGTTGTTCAACAACATATTGAGGGAAAGGAATGACATTACTTACCACCAATTTTTTAGAACAGTATAGCTGAGCTGATTCAGAGTAAGGAATAGTGGAATCTGTTACCAGGGACTTCTCCGGAGTGATCACAGTGCTGGAGGAATCGAATTCCTCTTTGATTGCACCATCAAATTCCTTATCAATTGCAGTCCTGGAACTACATGAATCTTCTTCTTGAGCAATTCTTCCTTTTTTAACTTTCCTCTTGATTCGGCAGACAGCATAATCCTTATATCTTGCAGCACTGAGACTCCCCTTATCCAAAAAGAACTCAGTCATAATGTAACCGAGCTTCATCTTCATCTTATTAATGAAGTTGAAATTCTTTTTCTCCCCAACCAAGCGCCCTTCTTTATTGTAGATAGGATGCCCTTTATCAACCCCTTTCCAGGTTCTGTTCCCAGTCACTTTGCGGTCGACCCTTTTGCCATTCTCAGATACCTTCTTCACTTTTGTGAAAAGATAGGTAATCTTTTCTTCACATTTATCAAACAGCCTCCCTGGATCAACCACACTATACAAATCAATTTCACCGATCAGTCCTTCACATGGGAGGGGCTTTCCATTAGCCTTGCAAGAGAGATAATCAATGAGCTCATGATCTTCAGGCTCGAATACGTACTTGAACCCCAAAGGGATTACAAAATTAGACAAGGGTTTCGGTTTCATGATGATTTCTTGAAGGGTTTCTCACAATCCGGTGAATTAAGTAAAACCAAATCACACGATTTATCAGCCAAACTCTAATGCCTTAGCCAAGAAAGGCAATTCCCAACGTGATAATAATATCCCCTGAAAAAGGAGAGTTTACAGATACAGAGACAATGTGTCAAGATAGATGTGGAAGATCAGAAGGGAAATTACAATGGAGAAACAGAAGAAATACACTGGAAAATCACAGGCAAAACTCTGAGCCTTCCTATTCGAACCCTATTAGGACAGGTGAGTATTCGACCGTTGAAGCGACGCCTTTATCCAGCCCATTATATTGATTTTCTTTTGTTGGGTGGTTATTCTTTTTTGTTTTATGAGCTTTTGAGTCAAGAAGGTGGAGAATGTGTTAGAGAGAGAGAGAGAGAGAAATACTTGAAAATGACAACAAAAAAAAAAAAAACACATTTTCATCAATGGAATTGATGATTCCTTTAGTAAAATTGATGTTCCTTATGCTAGTTCTATCTTAACTTAACCATGAGCTACACAATTTCGACCCAAAAAAATTATCTATTCAAAATTGAATATATTTAATCTAAAGATTTTAAAAACATTTTATCTCAAAGAACTTATTTCATTATTTTTGTTATGAATTTAGTAAAATTTAAATATATTAAATTAAGAAAATTGTTAGTAAAATTTTAAATATAAAATATATTTATTCTTACAAAATAAACATATATTTTTAAACATTTCAAAATATTAATAGAAACGTGTACTTTCAATTTTGCATAACCATATGATAACTTCAAAATATATTAAGATTTAAATATTTAAAATTATGACCAAAAAGTCAAAAGAAAAATTTTGAGGTCTCACTTAACTAGAATTTCATTTTTTTTCCTTTTTTCTTTTAATCTTATCTTTATTCGTGGCCTCCAATTTGATTTGATCCGAAATCAATATAAGTTTTCTCTCCAGAAAAATTTATACAGTGACTTGAAATATATCAAGGATCTTAAATTTTTATTTTAGATGTATGTAAATGAATGTTCACTTTTTAAATTAAATATATTTTTATTTAAAATTTCACTAATAATTATTTTAATTTAAGATATTTACATCTTAATAAATAATAAATCAATAACTCATGTAATCGTACTACTATTCACATTAATAATATTGTAACTTCATTAAGATTAAAATTTAATCAATATTTGTGCAAATATCTAAAATGTTGATTAAATATTTGCACAAATATTAGTTATTTTAAAATTTTAAACCAAATCAAATATAAGCATTCAATTTAAAACAGATGTATTGGAATTGGATCTTCGAGTGCAAGGGTAGAAAATATTTAAGTTAGAGAGTTAACTTCAAGTTTTATTTTGTGAAGGAAAATTGATTATTTTCGTCTCCAATATTTTTTTCATTTGGTAAGTAAGTCTTTTGAAAAACTTAAGAGAAGTGAATTAGGTTTTTAACATATTGTGTTCAAGTAAATTGTAAAAATTAAACAAGGAACACAATGATTTGTATTGATTTAGTTATCCAAATAAACCTAATACACTACCTTGAGTTTTCTACTCAAGGATTTCACAAAACATTTCACTAATTCAAGTACAAGAGATTACCCAAGAGGCTCACTCAATTCACCTTAAACTTTTACACAAAATCTCTCAACCAATCAAGACTCACTCAACCTTTGAGTTTTACACAGCAACCTTGACAATACAATGATCTCAAATACAAGAAAATAATGAAATACACATAACAAAATAATCGCAATTATCTTTCAATTCATAGCTCACTTAACCTTTAGAGTTTTAAATTCAATGCAACTTTGAATACAAAATACAAGAAGTAGATAAAAAGAATTTTGATGTAGATATCACCTCAATGTGAAAATATATCAATTTGTAGTGTAATGACTTCTTTGAATCATGTTTATGATATAATAGGTCAAGACACATCTTTGAATGATTAAAACCCTAATTGAATGATTTTCACAATTATTATGTTTAGATAGGGTTTAAGAATGTTTTCAAGATGTTGTATAATGAATGTGTATCAAATTTTGACTAAAAAAACCTTAGTTATTTATTTTTCAAATATTTTGGTATTTAAATAATTTTTTCAACGGTCTAAAAAATGATTGTTAGATTCCCACTAAGACGACTTGTGGTCAACTACTCGAAGGGCTGGTCATTCGCTAGACAATCATTAGCCACTGGTTAGTTTGTGAATAATGTTTGCAGTCATCTAGTTGACTCCATAGCTATTTTGGTGGACAAAAAGTTTGGTCTAGTCCATCGTTTGCTTCAAATGATCATCCACAAGCTATCAAAACATGCGATAAAATATTTCAATCAACTTTTCATATAATCGATTATATAAGTCTTTTAAGTGTAGTCATGTATTTTGAAAACATTTTGAATACCCAAAACATATTTTGATACTTGAAAACAGATTTTACACAAAACTCATTTTGAAAAACTGTTTAAGTTCATAGAGAAAATCACCAGAGCACCCCCAATGGGTAGACTCTCATTCTCCTGCGTGTGGAACGCAGGATTGAATCTCATCTATCACATTCCCCTACTTCATGTATATATAAAAAAAAAGATATCTAAATGATATTGACCTCAAAAAACTATACCTCTAGTCATATCTAATCCAAGAGCGATTGTTTTCAACTCTTGATACAAAATTAACTTCTTTGAAGACTTGAAACATTGATATTTTATAGATTAGATAATGAAATTCAAAGCTGTTATCACTTGTAAAATAAAATAATTAGTCATTATCAATGATTGCCAATAATCAAAATTAAGACATTAAAGGTTTAGAGCTTTCAATTTCTCCCAATTTTATTATGACAAATATTGATAATAACGTTTAAGTAAATGGATTCCATATAAGGAGTTTATAAATTAATTATATAAAACATGTAAAATACTCCCCTTTACGATATGTTAGATATTGTAAGATATCATTTATGTCATATAAAACGTTTAAAGCTCAATGATACAAAAGAAATTAATGAATTAAAACATTGTGGAACTAATCTAGGATCTCAAGTTTTGAAAAGATTCAATTAAAGTTCATGAGATCAAATTTTGACTCAAAGAGTCTATTTTTCGTCCAACCTCCGTATACTCTTTCCATCTAGTTACATAATCATAAAGATAGGTTATACAGACATTTATAGAAGCTTTCCCTATCAATATGCAAGAGTTTCCTTTGAAACTTCATAAAAACCATTTTCAACTAACAAAACTCAAAACATAAGAAATGAGATATATAGCAAATAATCACATAAGGTCAACTTGACCATCAATAATCTATTCTCATTCTCCTTCAAACTTATTCATCACAATAATCTCAATATACATGAATTGAAAACTAATGATAGTCATACTTAACCTTTTGAAGCTATTTCGTCTTCTTCTTGGTTTATTGATCTTGAAGTTCACTTCAATATATTTTGAAGCTATTTCTTTGAATTGTTTCTCCCCCTTTTGCATTTTTACTTTAACTTTTTTTTTTCTACAAAAATATTAGTTTCCAAAAAAAAATAGGAACTATAACTCTTAAACATTGCAATCAAGACTAGTTTTTCTCCTCCTTTTGTCATTATTCAAAAAGAATGGTTAGGAATGAGAGAACTAAAGCAAAAACATATAATGAAATCCTTCAACTACCAAGAAGACATCATGGCAAAAACAACCCATTAAAACTGCATAATTAAAAAAGGTTTACAAGATAGATTCCTAATGTAGTAAAATATATAATCCAAATCATAATAAGCATAAAAAAAGGAAGTAAAATGAAAGTCTTAGGCATCAAGAGCTTGTGTTGGAGGCTTTAGTTTCCTAACATAGACCATAGACCTTGATAAAGATTGTCTTTCAACAATTTCAACTGGTGCAACTCTCGGAATAGTAGTCAATGCCTCTATGATTGAAGTCTCAAAAATAGTGAAGGGTACAACAGTAGATGAAGGAATGTCCTCAGCCATATATGAATGTGTCTCATCAACTCGGGGTGTATTATCATGAGGCGAAGAAGGTCGTGATGTGGAAACATTAACTTGAATACCATAAAGAGCTTCAGATGAAATGTGTTTATATATAAGGGGAAGGATTTATTCCCTAATGGGCTTAAATACAACCGAGTATTACAAAAGTGTTTCAAATTAGTCTTACGTTATACAATAATTTTGAAATTGTCGCATATATTAGGAAAACTATCGTATAAAGTCTCATAATTATATTGTAAAAAACAATGTGTCATAAATAAGAGAAAGGTCGTCATATATATTAAGATTATAAATGACGGTTTATAAAACCCCCGTTTATTCTCAAAGTTTAAGTGGTACAAATAGCTCATAGTCAACGGTCATAGTTGATTATGAGTCAACCGTCATAGCTGACTGTGAGTTAGCAATCATAATTCACTATGAGTTACATTGATTCCTAAGATTGTGAGCCAAAATAAATTATAAAATAAAAAATAATATGCCAACATATAATAAAAATGACATTTGCAAATGTGACCTAAATTTCCACATATCACAACGTTTCAATGTACAAATGTCATATTATTCACTTTATCAAAACAAAATGCCAAATGTTGCATCCAATTCATATTTATTATGACATTTCCTCTCAACGTATAAAAAATCGACATACAATGTATTTATATCAACACATATTGCAAATGTTGGTCTTAAATGCTACCTAAATTTCACAAATTCTGATATTTGACAAATGTTGTACAAATGTCCTTAAATCCAATCTTATCACAATTGAAATTCAAACCTCCTTAGTATATGTCACATCAGATAAAGTTCTATTATGACATTCTTACCAATGTATATAAAATGTTGAAAGATCTTATATTTATGCCAACTTATCATAGAATTGTTGTTTGAAAATATCGTCTAAGGTCAACATATAATGGCATGTGTGAAAATGTTGTACAAACATTGAGATAGAAAGCAACAAATATTTTTACAAATGTTGTTTTGCAAATGTCATCTAAAGTACACATGTAACTACGTTTTCGTTTAATGTCATAACAAAGCATTGGAAAGAATGTACGATGACATTTACCGATAACGTTATGATATGTGTTTTGCGATAGACCTTTTTTGATGTAGTGTTTACATCTCATATTTTCATCATTCATCTGATATCGGCTATTAAACTGAAGGTATATTTCTTCCCCCTTTATGATTTATATTATTTGATGCCTTACAAGCACGCGAACTCATTAAAATTTAGAACTAGATGACTTCCCTAAACACATTCTATGTGCGTTGGATTTCCAAGGTAGAATTTACATTGTAGGTGTCCATCGGTTTTTTTTAACTTTATTTTTTGGAATTGGCGTGCAAAGTGTTTAGTCTACAATGGTCTGCATCCCTTTCTTAAAATGGCACAGTTCAAGTTACACTAAATGTTTCTTATTTTTGTACTTGTGCTATGAGCTTCTTAGTATTTGATCCATTCAAAATTAAATATTTATATTTGACTAAGTTTAAAAGGTTAAGAAGATTATTTGACATTAAGGGTTTGTTTGGTTGGAGAGATTTGGAAAGGAGACAAGTGATTTTTTTAAAAAAATCCCTTATTTTGTTTAATTTTTTGGAAGGAAGGGGACAAAAAATTTGGGATTAAAATCCCACCCCTCCCCTCATTTCAGTCACCTCCAAAAGTGAGGGGATTTGGAAATGAAGGAAAATATATATGTTATATTTACATAATTGTTCTTATTACATTTTAATAATTTCACTTCTTTTTTCTATCATTTTTCTTCTTCAAGTTCATATTCTACATATTTTCTCCTATTCTAATTTCTACTAACTCTTCTCATTTACTAAACAAAGTTATATCCATGGAAAAAATAATTTACAAAAAAATTAAACAAAGAAAGAATAAACATCATGAATGATATAATAGTCAATTTACTTATATTTTCCCTCTCATCCCCTCACAAACCAAATAAGAAAATTTTATACTTCCCTCCCCTCACTTCCTATATATATATATCCAAACCAATCAAGGTAAAATTATTTTTCTTCCCTTCCCTCTCCTCCCCTCTCCACTTTTGAACCAAACACTACATAAGAAAGTTATTCATTATCCTTGTTATAAATTTGATCCGAAATATTTTTTTTTAAGAAACCTTTCAATTCTTTAAAACTTTTTCAATTATTGCTATCCTCATTTACTAGTAAAATAGAGGTGATATATTAAATTAAATTATTATTTTTCTCTTCCAACCTCTCTCAAGTATTATTATGAGAGCTAATTTAGATACCTAAACTGGCTTTTGATAAAATCGGGTGTGTAAGAAAAAGGAAAATAAAACAAATCAAAACACCTCTAAATGTCTCTCCTTTCTATGAAAGGAATCATGATCGTGAAAACGGCCAAATGCCTGTAATACCAAGTTTGTTTAATCTCATTTTTTTATAAGATGTACTGAAGTTAGTGAAATTTTTCAATTTTTGTTAATTGGAAAAAAATTGATAATTCGGTGACTTTTTAAATAATAAGGTGGTTTTATTTAGAAGGATTACTTTGTAATTGTTCATTAATTACTTGATACGTTCCTAATAATTTAAACTTAAATTTTAGACACTTAAAATAATCTTAATTTTATGAGATAATGAAAATCATTAGATTTTTTTTGATGAATTTCCTTTTCTTCAACTCAATAGTGTCTCTTTCCAACACGGTTTGAAAAATAGCATAAGAGGTCAAAAGATAAAAGATGATAGAATATTATATTCGAACGAAATTTAATTTATTAGTTTTAAAAATTGAACAAAATGGAAAAATGGAAAAAAAAAATATGAAATGATATGTAAATACATATATATATATATATATATATATATATATATGTGTGTGTGTTATCTCTCTATATATAAGAGTTGTTATTTGTCAAAAACCCTTATTCTTCAACTCGAAAATCATCATTTCACTTATTTCAAATAGAAACTTATTATTCTTCTTACTTTACAAAATGGAAAGCATTATCTGTACACTTCAAAATTATTACCCTCTACTATCTATTAATGTATTGACAAAAATATATCATAAGAGAATGGAGATATTGCAATTTCTAATGTTAAAAGGAATGTCCGAAGGCATTAAATTGTTAATTGAAGCCAATGTTTGACTAAATGGCGAGCATCTGTCTACATTTTCCAAAAGTCTACCTAATTTGGGTAAAAGTAGATTTATGAAAAAAAATGATATGTAAGATATTATAAATATGTTATAGATGTGCTACATGGAATGCAATATAAAATGTCGTTCATTTGGATATTTATTTAGAAATTAGAAAGATAAAATTGTTTTCATACAAAGAGGACTAGGTAAATGATCATTAGATGACACTCAATTGACCTTTGACATACATAATGTGAATGTGTACAATGGGAACTTCTAAAATTGTAGAATAAATTTAAAGATGAAGGATAACGTTATAGTTTAGAAAATTTGACTTGAAATGAATCTACATGTAAGTTTATACAAAAACTTAATGAGAAAAAAAAAAGTGTAATATGAATGTATTTCAAAGAGTTTGTTGACGTAATATATTTGAAATTTTATTAATGTATTTTTATATATACATTTTGAAACGGGTTAAGGACGGATAATATTATATACTTACGAGAATGAAGATAGATGTACCATTATAACTTTATCGGGGACGAGAATGAGAATTGAGACATTATTTTCAATTGGGGTGGATTTGGAGATAAGGGTATTCATACCCATTATTCAAATGCCCATTTCATACCAATTTTGGAGATAATGGATATGAATACCCATTATTCACATGAGCATTTCTAACCATCTATAAAAAATATATATATTTTTGAAAAATGTGGAATTGGGTCTCAGCCGAAATGAGCGGCCCATCCAGCTCGACCAGACTAACCCAAAATTTGATT
Source organism: Apocynum venetum (assembly GCA_019593545.1). NCBI lineage: Eukaryota > Viridiplantae > Streptophyta > Magnoliopsida > Gentianales > Apocynaceae > Apocynum > Apocynum venetum. Next base: position 545,965 of record SRSM01000133.1, read on the forward strand.
GAACATAGAATTTTAAAGTCCAATTTGACCTCGCCCAAAAAAATGATGTTGTTATGACCCAATAAAACTAGTAGCCTAATGGCCTGACGCATTCATAAACCGGACTTAAAAATGATATAATATTTTTTTTTTATTTGTCTGTAATACTTGAAGCCAATCTAACCTAAATCGTCTATATGGAGACAAGAAAAAACAAGCGTATGTAGAGAGATTTGCTGGCTTACTTAAAAAATTTGGGGGCTGCTGAATTTTTTCTTTAATTTTTTTTATTTAAAAAAGGAGATGGAAAGAAAAAGAAAAGAAAGAAATGGGGTAAAAGATTGAACTTAATTTGGTGTACATGTTAATTGTAGTTGGGTACACATTGCACTATTTGTGTGCAAAACCACTATAACTAATTTATTATAATTATAAGTGGATATATATATATATATATATATATATATTATGATTGAACTTGCAGAATTAAAGAGAGTTCGTTGAACTTAAAAAAATTATTCAATTATTATTATTATTATTAATATGGTTAGTGGTGAAATGATATTAATTAATGAAATATAAATATAAAATATTAAAAAAATTATTAATAGAATTATAGATGAAAAATATATTTATTTTTAAAAAATAAATATTTAATTTCAGACATTAAATATTTAATTTTAGACAAAAGAATAAGTCAAATGTCTCCACTGCACTCTAACTGAAGCCACTCTGGATCCTTTACTACAACTTCAGTCAAGAGACTTTTCAATGGCCTGAATGGGAAACCAAACAAAATTCTTGAATTTGCTTCTGCTATCAAAAGGAGTTTCGAGTGGCTGGGTTATAATTTCATCATGGTATCAAGTGAAGTTATTGATTTGAAGTGGATTCTCCCAATAGATAATTCTTGAAAAATAAATGTTGATTGTGGGCGGTTACAAAACAGAAAGTTGTGTTGGGATTAATATATGAGACTTCAAGATGCTTAGCATCAGAAAAATCTTTGTAGTTAATAAGGGCATTGAATCTCTAAGGGTCTGTTTGGTTCAAAAATGGGGAGGGGAGGGGAGGGATTTTAATGGAGGGAAGGGGAGGTGAGGGGAGAGTAAGGATAGGAGGGGAGGGGAGAAGAGAGAAAACATTGTTTGGTTAATAAGGGAAGAGAAGAGAAAATATATTTAAATTGACTATTGAACCCTTATAATATTTATTGTAGTTGATGATTATTTTAGTGAGTAAGAGTAATTTAGTAATTATATATCTATATTTTCCCTCCCCTCCAAATTCCTCCACTTTTGGAGTGGAAAAAAATGAATGGAGATTGGGATTTTTATTACAAATTTTCCTTCCCCTCCCCTTCTAAAAAGTGAAAGGAATTTTTTAAAAAATCCTTCCCCTCCCCTCCCTTCCCCTTCAAATCCTCCCAACCAAACAGAACAGACCCTGAGGGACTTGAGTGTACCATATTTCTTTTTGGAATAGATCACCTTAAGGGCTAAGGCCTTACCATTGTTAGGAAGCTAGACATATGGATATCAGAAATTTTCATAGAAACCAAGTGATTAGATTTACAAGTAATAACTATCAAATTAGTGGATGTAAAATTAAAAATCTTAGTATTTGAAAATCAAACTCATTTACAATACTGATTCCATCTGTTTTTTGTAGAACATAAACTCTCTTCTTGTATCCAAATGAGACTAACAAGAAGAGAAAAACAAAAAAATAAACTCTTGAACTATCAAGAGAAAAAAAAAATCTCTGATAAAGAGAGATTATCAGATTTATTGAAGAAAAATTAAAAATAATTAAAAGGAAAAAAGAAAAGAGATTCAGTCAAGACTAAAACTCCATCAAAAGTCAGAGGTTTGATCTGGTAGGAGTGTTGCTGATGCAGAGAAGGTGAGCTTGCGCAGAAGGTTTGGCAGAGAAAAAAGGTTAGAGAGTTTTTTATTTATTTATAACATTTGTTTGTAAATTGATAACATGTTTGAGGTTTGGTTATTGAAATACAAATGATGCATTGCCTGCATATTCAGAAGCACTTCTGCAGAAGGAACATGGTCTGAATCATTGAATTTAATCCAGGAACTCTTTATTATAAACAAGGGAGTTCACATTGCATCAGGAAAATTTAGTGGGAAGAACGCTTACACACAAAAAGAAAATTAGAAAACTGGAATTTTTAGGCATATGACGAACTACACATTTTTCTCTTAACAAAGCATAAGCAATCTCATAAACTGGGCATCAGGCTTCATTTGATTTAACTCTACATTCGAATGAGGCAGCGGAGACCTTCTCCCTTCAGCATGTAATCGAAGGCCTTGTTAATCTCAGCGAATGTTACTTCATGAGTGAGAAATTTCTCCAATTCAAGCTCCTAAAGCAGAATAAATGAGATATGTAAGAACTTAATATTCAAGATTATCCAAATTCAATCAATCTTTTAAGCATTTTCTTACCCCAGTCATATATTTTTCAACAACGGATGGAAGGTCAGAACGAGGTTTATAATTTCCAAAGAACGTTCCCTTGAGTGTCCTCTCATTCAAGAAGTTCATAGGATGTGTCTTGAACTCAGCATCTTTATGTGGTACACCAACAAGAACAGCAACTCCCCATCCCTGAAATTCAAGTTCTGCAATTGTTAGTCAAGGCATAAAGAAAATGTGCAATTGAGGAGTTTGTTGAGAGATTCTGGAAACATACATCGTGGACACACTCAAAAGCAGAGATCATAGCACTGGTGTTGCCAGTACATTCTACACTCCTATCAACACCTCCACCAGTCATCTCAGCAATCACCTAAAGAGCATGAGACAATTTTGTTAACTGTGGGAACATAAATGCATAGACTATCATTGTAAATCATTAAATTAAAGGTCAAGAACAAACAAACCTCTTGAACAGGCTTATCATAATCTTTGGGGTTCACAAACTCAGTCACTCCAAACTTCTTTGCTGTACGCAAGAGAATGCAATCATCATCAAGTGTTTCAATTAGTACAATTTAATAAAAGTTAAGATGTTTCATAGAGTTTCTGTAACATAGATAGTTATATACCTTCTTCAAATCTAGCAGGATTTAGATCCACACCGATAATCCTTGAAGCACCAGCTATTCTGGCTCCTTCTGCAGCCTTTTTATGCCAGAATACCCATAATAAGAATCTTCAACATTTCACAATAATATTTGAACAAAAGACACATAATGTATAGCTAATCTGAGGACTTACAGCAAGGCCTACAGCTCCCAATCCGAAAACAGCTACTGAAGAGCCCTTTGTTGGTTTAGCAACATTCAAGGTAGCACCAAGGCCTATAGATTAGAACAGCCAAGAAAATTACTTAAAAAATGAAACCTTGAATACAAACCCAAGATTTTGGAAATGGGGCTAAAATGACACTTCTTATACCTGTGGAGATTCCACAACTGAGAACACAAACTTTGTCAAGAGGCGCAAGGGGATTGATTTTGGCAACACAACCAACGTGGACAACAGTGTATTCACTAAATGTGGAAGTCCCAACAAAATGATAAATTGGTTTGCCATTAATCGAAAATCGTGTTTCCCCATCATGAATCATCACCTTTCTGTCTGTGTTAATCCTTAGAAGGTCACACATATTACTCTCTTCGGATTTGCAATGAGCACATTCTTTGCATTCTCCGGTGAAAACTGGCAGAACGTGATCACCTGGCTGCAACTCTGTCACACCTTCACCAACACTCTCCACAATCCTAATGACCCAAAAATAAGGCAGAAACTCAATTTCACTACAACTATTAGGCCCCCAAAATAAACTATACAGTAAGCATCAAGTAGAGTAGAACATTTTAATTGGAATTTTATTTATCAAATCGAAACTAAGCACTCTCGATTTAAAGAAATTCAAAATGAGATTTATATAAAAAATAAATCAGTAATTAACATGTTAGGACTAGAAGTTGGCATACCCTGCTGCCTCATGACCAAATATTCGAGGAAAGATAGGGTTCTGGCCCTGCAAAATTGAAGATCAAGGCTGGAATTAGCATCAAAATTATGCCCAAGAAATTAATCATTTCAAGATTTTAACTGAACAGTGTTCATTGCTTACCTTGGCTTCCCAAAAGTAAACATCAGTATGGCAGAGGGAGGTGTACAGGATCTTGAGGCGAACCTCCATTTTCTGGGGTGGCGCCACATCTACTTCTTCAATCACTAGTGGCTTCCCTGGTTCCCATGCAACAGCAGCTGCAACCATCCAATGCACCAAACCATAAAAATCCGATCTTAAGAACTTTTTACTTGAACAGATGACTTCCCCCACAAACAAAATCAAAATCTAAATCTAGTGCAACCCATATCAATCAAAGCTGAAAATTCACATACCTTTGCAGCGGATCACTTGCCCAGCAGTGCTTGCCATCTGTTCCTCCTTCACGAATTGCTTACAAATTTGACAGTAAATAAAAAAATACGAGTCTGGTTGATGAACTTTGGAATGAAACCGGTGTTATTTATACAAGGAAAAGTGTAGTAAGAAACAAGATAAATCAGAATAGGAATGGATTCATTGACCAAGATTTTGTAAATTCTAATTGGTTCTTTGTGTGCTGGTTCAATGAAGTTTTAACGGATACGGTAATAATACCACAGGCAATGTTGAAACCGCTACCGGGATTTTATTTCCCTGTATTCAAAGTTTTTGTGGCAACCGGTTTTGGCATACTTTTTTACGTTTTTCTTTTCCATTCTTTTATTGTCAGCTTGATTTATTATACAAATTAAACGGGTGGCATCCGGTTATAAAACTACTATTTCCTTTTTGCTTTTTGGCTGGATAAGCTGATAATCATTTTTCTTTCTTTACTGGGAAGCAAAAAATCTACTTAATAAATGAATTAAATGCATTATCTCATCTTTTGTTAAAAAGTAACGTGTTCCTCCATTGTTTTTTTCATTTATTACAATAAACACAATCACCCTATTTCAGAAAATTGCTAAAATTAAGTTAATTTTTTTTTATAAAAAAAAGAGCAAAATATTCTTGGTTAATAGATTAATATTAGAAGTTTTAATTAGAACTATTAAATGAGTAATACTATAGAAATATATATATATATATATATATATAAATACTCTTTGAATTCATAATGTCACAAGTAAAAAGAAAAAATATAGAAATTTTGAAATAATTCATCAATTGCAATTTCAATTAGTTTGATAGCATGCGGAATCGGTAAGCTGCCTTGCTGCTATTATCTTATATTTTCTTTTCTTTCTCCCTTTGGTACTGTCTTCTTTATATTTGTTAATAGCAACGAATGAATCACTACAAAAAATAGTCACTTGTCAATCGAAATCGAAACGTGATTGTCGCTAATTTTTATGCATTATTGATAGATTATTGTCACTAATTTTTTATGATTTACTGAAGAATTACTAACAAATATATTTATATCAGTAATTTTTATATATTACCGACAAGTTATTAATAGACGATTTTACGTCAGTAATTTTTTATATATTACTGACAAAATTTCAACAGAATTCCAGCAAATTTTTATTTTCAATTTATTTTTAAAATAAAAATAAAATTTCATCAAAAAATTTATCAATGAAATTTCAATTTTTAATTAAATAATAATATCAATAAAATACCAAAAGAATATCAACGAATTATTGATTAAATTTTAAAAATAATTAAAATTAAATACTAATGGAATACCGACAAAAAAAGTTTCTTGGTATTATGTCAATAATTTACTAACAAAATATTAAAATTAATTAAAATAAAAATATAGACAGATTATCAATGAATGTTTTTAAAAACAAATTAAGAAAAACATACTTGCAAAATACCAACTAAATTACCAACGAATTATCAACGAAACATCAATGACAAAATTATGAAAAATATTTCAAATTTTTTTTTAATAGCAATTTTTTATAGTGTTATAAACACAATATATATATTACATATGAAGATTATATATATATATATATACACTACATAGTTATACATTTATATTGTACATAATTATAGTAATTTATTTATATTTGTATATATATTATATATTGTTATATTTAAACTAATTTTTTTAATTACTCTTGTATGTATTGTTTATATGACCATTTACACTATAATTTAATTATATATATGATTAATTTTCATGACTAACCTTTTCAATTAATAATTTTAGATATTTGTTTTCAATTATACCTGTATTTTTCACTTATATAATTTTGTAGGATAGTTGAAGTTATATTAAGAATAAATAAATAATAGGAATAAATATTTATCTCTATTAATAAAATAAAAAAACGAAATAATATTAAAATTTAGAATGAAGATATTAGTTTATTAAGAGGATATATTTTATTTTATGAAAAAATAAGATATATAATATTAATAATTATTTTTTATAGAAAATAATTAAGGAGATTAATAAACCTATGAAGTATTCAATATCTAATTATTTTAATAATTAATGATAAAATTTGATTGAATTGGTTATTCGTGAAAAATTAGAATATATAAAAATTTGTGAATGCCAATATAGGAATTCCATGTCCCTAAAATATATTGATTTTCTACAAATAATATAATAAATCATTGCCGTCAATGGTTTCTATTGAAGAAACTTTGATGGTTTTATAGGTACGTATTGATGTTCCCCTTTTAACGAATTCCACGTATCAGAATAAAATAATTAAAGGGCAGGATTCCATTTCCATCCAACACATATCCAACTACGTGCAGTATCATATTGAACTGCTTTTATTTATCAAAACAAAAAATTGAAAACTGCTTCTTTTTTTAATATATTTTATCACCTAATTTCCCATCAAGATTCTTATCAGTATTTTTACCCTCGCTCTTCCTATTCTATAAAAGTGAGATATAAATAATTGTAATTTTTTTTACACTTATACAAAACTTGCCAAAAAATAAACTGTATATGTGTCTGTTAGGTTTTTTAAAATAAAAATTAGATGATATTCTCTTGGCAGAAACTTTTGAAAGTGAGTAAATAGTTGTTATTTTGAAAGATTTGGACTAAGGGTGTTTAATTAAATTTAACTCAAAACGTTAAATAAGAAGAAAGTAAAAGGAATAAAGAAAATGGTGATCTTAAATCTTAAAACCCTCGACTTAATAGTATAGCAAACAATATTCATTACTCCTATGCTCCTGACTGACTTTAGTTTGTTCCCGGGAGATATTTCTAGAGTACCATGAAAATTCACCAAAAGAAAACTTAAAATAATTAAATATGTAATTTAATATTTTCAATCAAAAAGAGGAAGAAGAAGAAGAAGAAGAAGAAAGAAGATGCGATCTAATCATGTCTCCCTGCAATTTGCCAAAGGAACGTCCAATACATTTCTGTAACAGCCCTCTTCGACTGCTGTAATTGACACAGCAATAGTGTTTTTATTAAAAAAAATGCAACTTGAATATATTTATTTCCAGGAAAAAAAAATATTAGAGATAATACTATTATCTTATTATAGAGACATCATCTATGACCTTAACCGTGAACATTTGTATCGTTCTCTTACATGATGACAACGTTAAATTTGACAAATTTATCCGTTGCTTTCTTTCATAATGTAATTTGCATTTTAAAGAATTGATTCTTGAACCATAAATTAATACTCTACGTTTGAATTTGGAAAATTGGAACAGTTTAGTCCCCCAACATTTTTTAGTTTGGTACCATTGGTCCCTCTTCGATCTTTTTGAACTATTATGCCCTCAACGGTTTTTTCTTTGATACTATTAGTCTTTTTGACAGAATTGGGTTAAAACAAACAAAATCTTTAAAAACTCACTTACCTATAAGAGGCATTTGTGGTATTTCACTTTCCCCCATATTTCTTTGTTTTTCTCAAGAATTTGCACGATTTATTCATGTTTATTAGTAGTTAGATTGGAGTATATTTCTAAAACTCACTTACCTAAGACGGTATTTTATGATGTTATTGTAAAAACCAATTTTTAAAAATTGTTGCTATAGTAACATGTGACTGACATATGCAGTGACAAGTGGTGAGATATGGGCAAGACATGTGGATCACTTGTCTTTCCAAGAAGTCAAACGATAGTTCAATCAGAAGACGACACATTGCAGATGAGGTGAAGGGAAACATGTGATCCAATTAGAGAGCGACCCGTGACAGCTAATGGCATTTATTTTGTCTAACTCGTTTGGCCATATATTTCTAAAAACTCTACTTTGACCCCCCCAATGTTTTTTAAAATATTAGGCATATTTAAATTTCTATTTTGCCCCTATAAATTTCTATAAATTGGACACAAGATTTACTAAATTTGTACACTGAGAATAAAATTCTTCTCGAGAACTTTTAGAGTATGTTTTGGATGAGATTTTAAGAATATCGATGAACTACTATCGAAATGAATCTAAGAAAAATTATCATTCTTATTTTTTATTTCAATTATTAAATAATTTTATTTGAGTTATGTATTATGAAAAGTTTATTTAGCATTAGCAAGAATATGTATTCAAGTTATTAATTAATAAGTTTTAAGATAATTACTGTTACATAAAACATTAGAGTTTATATTTGACCAAAACTAAATTAAAATAATTAATGACCAATTTTACTACTCTAACTTTTAACTTCTAACTTTAACTTTTTTTAAATTTAATTTTTATTTATGTTTTGTCATTTATTTTACCGTACACTCGATGGGTAAAAACCACCAAATTTACTTTATGTAATTTAAATTTCTCAAATGTGAAGTGTAAATATCTACATCATTTACATTTTGTAATTTTTATTGTGAGAGGTAAAATATTTCTATTTTTATTTTTTATGACAAGTAAAACTATTAAATTCTTGTTTCCCCTTATTTATATATTTTTGTAAATATATAATTGTGTAACTATTTTTTTTATTTTGTAGGTTTAACTACCCAAATTAGTTTAGTTATTTTAGTCATGTTATTTATAAAATATTTTGAGTATTTATATAATTCATTTTATTATTTTAAAGTAATCATGTTTGATTAATTAGAAACTCATTTTAATTCATTTGCATTATTAATCAGCTATGATTATTAATCTTTATTTGATAATTATAGTGGCATATGTTAATTTAATTAAGTTGAAATTCATACCTTAATTAATTTAACAAGGAATTATATAATTTAAATTGCATATAATTGAAGTTCATTGTTAATATTGATGATGTCTTATAAATTTAATGTAAAATCCTATTTATGTTGGTTGATAGTAGTGTTTAATTAAATAGATATTAATCTGTTTGAATTGAAGATTAATCTAATTAATAAATATAGGAATCTTCCTGAATTTATAGGGATTCTAAAATCAACTACTCAATAAATTATTCATCAATGATTTATTATATTAAAAATAATAATTTAATGTAAGTTTCTTGCTAGTGTCTTTTATAAATTTGTTTTAAAAATAAATTATATAATTATTATTTTTAAAATAAAAAAATTCAAAAAAAAATTTCTTTAAATTTTTCTTAAATTAGTTTTACTTTTGAAAACCCATAAAAATCCTTTTTATTATTAAATTAAAATTGAATAATTTTAACAAATCTCTGTAGATACGATTCCTATTTGTTATATTTATATAAGAATATTAAAGTTAAATTTTATAGTCATACGATAGACTTGTTAAATTTTTGGTATCATTGTCGGATATTTGTTTTTAAAAATTATACATTTGAATTTGTTAATCAAATTTTCTTAGCAGGTGTAATTTTCTTGGTGGCAAAATCAATAAGTTCATTGTTGTATGTGCTTTGAAGTGGTAAATTAATTGGAGAAAGCTCCTATCAAAGATCATTAAAAGAACAATAAAACTCTCACCTTAGATGAACAACATTTATACATTATATTTCTTCAAGTTTATGTAAATTTTAAAATGCATACTTGTTATATGCAATGTTTACCTACTTTTAATGGTTTACTTGGTGAATCTCCATTAAGGCGTATTAAAAAAAAAATCAATTTACCTGTATTGATTTGAAATAAGAAGAAATAAGTGATAAAATAATTAAATTACGTGCATTTTTTTTAGTTTATAAAATAATACAAAATATTGGTTGTATGATTTGTCATCTTGTTCTATTCGAGATTGGGCTATGAAATATACTTTTTTGCTAAATATTATAATGTATCTAGAAATACAATTGTTTATAAGGATATTTGTGATATTAGACAACAAAATGGTGAGTCATTATATGAATATTGTGAAAATTTTGAAAAATTGTGTTATAATTGTCCCAATCATCAAATACTTGATTAACTTTTAATATAATATTTTTATGAGGGCATGTTACTATATGATAGAATCACAATTGATATTGCCAGTGTCGAAGCTCTTGTTGATAAAATCTCATATGTCGTTAGAGATTTATTGCAAATATGATCGCTAATACTCAATTTTTTAATATAAGAAATGATGCCATAAAAAATAATGAAAATTTGATATAAATGTGCTAGATGAAATTGTGATATTTGTTGTCGATCACTTGGGTTTGTATAAAATAATAAATAAAATAAAATATCTTTTATAAAGGATGGCTTGAGTAAATAGTTATTGGATAATATTACTTTGATTATTGAGATCCATCATAGCGGGAACCTACACATTGCACTTATTTGTTTTATAACTTTAATTCAAGAATGAAAGACAATAGTATAGTCTCGAGAATCTGACGTTAAAAGATCTTATTTGATAATTCATAAAAAATTGGATGGTAAACAAATTCTCGACTCATAAAAAACATTTAAATATTTTTTAATGTAAAATGAAAAGATGATTTGAACCATAATTATAATTATTTGTATATATTATTTATTTATAAGTTCTTTTTCTGTTTTCACGTTTTCTTTTGTTTAGTTGAATAACTTTTGCTGAGGTTACAATGGTTTCGATAATACCCTCTTCAAACCAATTTCCACTTTTACCACTTTTAGTGAATCTACTTGTTTGTGACCAAAGAGTCAAATACAAATATATCGCTTAGGAGAGAGTCAATTACAATATCCTACCTCCCTACGGCTAAAAAGGTTGCAAAGTAAATATTAATACGTACTATTAACAATTTCTCAACAACTAGCTGGATTAGTACCTTACAAAAATATTTTATTACAAAATTTATAATTTTACAAGAGATTTTCAATTTAACAAACATGCTCAAACTCAATCTAAGAATTTTGGATCATTTAGTAATTCCACAGTTGATATCTTATTTGAAATAATTTTATAGTGTGTAAACATATTACTTATTAAAATTGAATTTTGTGCATAAAAAATTAAATTTATGTAAATAAAACTAACACACAATTTAATCCAATTTTTTTTGGAACCCAGTCCAAAAAGTAGTAAAAGGACGCGAAGGAAAAACAGTAATTCTAAAAGCAGTGAGGGGTAATTTGGTCATTCAAAAATGACACATGGTGCCAAGATCTGTGACGTGGCCGATAATACCCGGTAAAAGCCTTGACCAACAAAAAGGACGTTCCAGAACGTGGTGATTCCTCTGCTACTGTGTAATAAAAGAAACCGGATTTATCGCGCATTTCTCACAAATTTTGCGGTGGATTTATTTGAAGTTGCTCAAGATCATCTATATATATAGACTGCTACATCATACTTAACTTTCATCCATAACTATCAATTCGATCACGCATAACATACAGTAGCAAATATGTCTGGCACTGCTGGTCAGGTTATTAAGTGCAAAGGTACCATCTTCTTTACCAAATTTGATCGAACTGATTTGGGTTTTTTCTTGTTTTGCTTGTTTTTTATTTGTGGGCTGGTTGCTTTTTGTTCTTTCGTTGATGGGTTTATGGATTTTATGTTGTTTTGTTTTCTTTTACGCTGAATTTTTGGATATGTTTCTATTATGCTGCAAATATGATGATTATGGACTTTCCTGTGGATTTGTTTTGCTCTTAATCAGTGTTATTTCACTATAAACACTTCCTATATGTCGCTGTAACTGTCGTTTGATATTGATTTTTCTGGCTTTAGTCTTTTGTTCCCTCTGTTTCTTGTCTCGTTGGATTGATTTTTGTGACTCGCTTGTTAAGTTTTCTTTCCGTCCAAATTTCACCTTGGTTAGTTTGTTTATGCCAATCGAAGTTTTTTAATCTTTTTCAGTTTCAGTTAATCTGATGAATATTTTATTTTTTATTTTACTAAAATTATGTCAACATCTTATGAGAAATTGATGCTATGAGTCGGTCTGAGAATTGTTTCATGATTCTATGCGTAGCTGCTGTCGCATGGGAGGCAGGGAAGCCGTTGGTGATTGAAGAAGTGGAGGTGGCTCCTCCACAGAAAATGGAAGTCCGAGTGAAAATTATGTTTACTTCCCTGTGCCACACTGATGTTTACTTCTGGGAAGCAAAGGTAACTTTACTGGCTAATATTGCTTTTGTTGGATTGAGACCCATTCAAATTGTTTACACTGATCTCATATTTCACGATACTACTTTGATCTTTTTTCAGCTTTTTACTGGGTAGTGCAACGCTAGTTTCAGGGCATTTGCGGCATGGATAAAAATAACAATAAGTAACATATGTTCTTCTAAAAGTAATTCGTAGTTCAATGTCAAGAAGTGGAGATATGTGCAATGGTTGATATATGGTATCAGAGATATTGATGATTTTTGTGATTACCAACACCATTTGAAATATTTTAAAAAGATCATGACTGTTCTTTTCACGTTATGTTCTAACCAACTTCTGTTTGATATGTTTTTGTCAATTTTATTCACCATTCTCTCATAATTCTCTACTCTCATTGGTATGTCTTTATTGTACTCTTAGGGTCAAACACCTCTCTTCCCACGGATATTTGGTCATGAAGCTGGAGGGTACGAGTTCTTGGATTTTCTAAACATAATTTGATTTTGTGGAGATCACATAGAGTTATCTTTGTTTTGCAATTCAGGCTTTTAATCTCAAAGGCAAAAATGATTATTCATTACCTTGTTTTGGCGTGAATATAGAATTGTGGAGAGTGTTGGTGAAGGGGTGACAGAATTGAAGCCGGGAGATAAAGTTCTTCCGATTTTCACGGGAGAGTGCAAGGAGTGCCGCCATTGCAAATCAGAAGAAAGCAATATGTGTGACCTACTCAGGATAAATACTGACAGGGGTGTAATGCTTCATGATGGTAAGACAAGGTTCTCTAAAAATGGGAAGCCGATATACCACTTTTTGGGAACTTCAACCTTCAGTGAGTATACTGTCACCCATGTTGGTTCTCTAGCCAAGATCAATCCTGAAGCACCACTTGACAAAGTTTGTATTCTTAGCTGTGGGATATCGACAGGTATGATGTAATGAAAGAATTATAATTAGTTGTAGAACTGAATTGAATTAAATGTCAAAACTCTGAAAATTGGTTCTTGGTATGCAGGTCTTGGTGCAACGCTGAATGTTGCAAAACCAAAAAGGGGATCAACGGTTGCTATTTTTGGATTGGGAGCTGTAGGCCTTGCTGTAAGTTGATATTTTTGTTCTCTTGAGCATTGCAAGAGAATTATTGATTTTCTTGCTCTCTTGTTAGGATAACATCAATCTTTCTGTAACTGAGTGCCTCATGGATATATGTTCAGGCTGCTGAAGGCGCTCGATTATCTGGGGCTTCAAGGATCATCGGAATTGACTTGAATCCTAATAGATTCAAAGATGGTAATTGTACTGGGAGCTTTCTTGAAATTTTGGGAGCTACCCCCTTAATTTAGAATATTTACAATGTGTCTTTTGTCATACATCTGTGTAAACAGCAAAGAAGTTTGGTGTTAATGAGTTTGTGAACCCAAAGGATCATAACAAGCCTATTCAAGAGGTTAGCTGGTTGTTTCTTCAGCGTTTTTTCTTCCCCTGCTTCTCCTTAATAGTGTCTGGAGTAATATTCCTCTACATGAATTTTCTATTGTTATTAGTTTAAATTCTTTGCATGAATTATCAGGTGATTGCTGAAATGACTGATGGAGGAGTGGACCGGAGTGTGGAATGCACCGGAAATATCAATGCAATGATCTCTGCTTTTGAATGTGTTCATGATGTAATTCACTTGAACCTCCTATGAATCTTCGTAATTTACGATTAGCAACAATTCATTCACATTCTTGAATGTGAACTTGAAACATGCTGCAGGGATGGGGAGTTGCTGTCCTTGTAGGTGTGCCAAACAAGGATGATGCATTCAAAACACATCCTATGAATCTGTTGAATGAGAGGACTCTGAAGGGCACTTTCTTTGGCAACTACAAGCCTCGTACTGACATTCCAAATGTCGTGGAGAAATACATGACGAAGGTAAAGCCAGCCTTCTTTCATTTCCAGGATGAACAATATCTAGAATCATTTTGAATATGATCCTTGGTTATTCTGACCTTTTATTGTATAAAAAATATTTCAGGAACTGGAGGTGGAGAAGTTCATTACTCATCAAGTTTCTTTCTCGGAAATCAACAAAGCCTTTGATCTTATGCTTAAAGGTGAAGGTCTTCGTTGCATAATCGGTATGGAAGCTTCATCGAACATATAGGGGCTCTTGGTCGAGTTCTTTAGTTTTGGTAGCACGAAATAAATGTCAACAGAGTTTTGCTGAGAGAAAGAAGTGAGGTTTCAGGACTTTCTGTGCAAGTACGTTATATAGCAAATTAAATTTTGATTTGTTTTTTGCTTTATATTTTTGAATAACAGAGATTCAGGGTATAAGAAATTTGATGCCGGCAAAAGACATGCTATATAGGATGGGTGTATTCTGTACTAGTACTCAAAATCTATATCTATAAAGCCAAGTGGGAATCAACTTTCATGTGAAACTTGGTTTCGTTAATTTTCAATACGCTAAGACAAAACTAGTAGCATTTCCCATCGATATTTCTCATCCTCCAAAGTCCTACCCTTAGCAAACACAGTCACCCCTCTTCCATCTCTCTCTCTCTCTCTATAAACTACACAAGAACATTTAATGTGCTAGGTGCAAGAGGAACGCACTTTCATATTTTTAACAGTGAAAAAATTGCCCACGATTATGTTTGTGTCACTAGTTGCACTGGTCTCTTATAATTTTTTTGATCCTCCATGTTTTTTTACCTGCCAACTTGGTTCTTCTTGTTTGTCGAAAATTAATGGATTTGTAATCGGTAAAAACTCAATTGGATATTATATGTGATAATATAGATTTTCATATTTTGTTCATTTGAAAAAACTCATGTCTTTACTAATTTGACAGTTAAAAGTTACTTTGACAATAAAAAAAAACACAGTTAAAAATGACAAGGAACCAAAATGGCTAGTGGCCCACAAAACATTAGGCCATTCACCCCTAATAATAATTAAGAGTAAGACCCTTCGTATGAGTGAGCATATCTTCAAATTTAATATATTTTCTCGCACCTCAGTATTCATCTATGTTATATAGTAGAGTAGAGGATCTTTGACAAGTAGAAATATATTTTCTATATTTTTTTTTCAATTTAATATTTTCTCTGTTAAAAAATGAATGTAAATATTTGATTTAGTTTAAAAATTTAAAATAATTTTTATCTTAAAATAATTATCTTATTATCTTTGTCACATTTAATAGTGTTGATAATTAGTTAGTGAGATATAAATTTATTAAATTAATAATTATGTTAAATGAACTTTAAAAGAAAAATATATTTATTTTTAAAAAATAAATATTTATAAATATAAATATTTAATTTCAAGAAATATATAATTTTCAATGTGAATATTTATCATTAGCCGAACACAAAACTAACATCCCATCATAGGTTGATGTGAGACTTAATTACTCACATCTTATAAGAAATATTTTTATAATTTAGTTGTAAGTGAATTAAAATGTATCAGGATCAAATTTTAGTATAATATAATATTTTTAAAAAAAATTTAAAAAGTGAAGAGAGATAAAGATTAATATTTGTTTAATGTAACAAGACATTTCGGCAAAATAAAATATCTATCAAGTAGAATCTTTCTATCATTTATATATGTTTGAAAAGTGATTTAGCCAGAAACATCATAGTAAAATCAACTTTTTTTTTGGAGTTATAATTTGAAATCGATTTGTTAATATAATACGATTATAACAAATGAGAATTTATATAATATGACACATTTATTAATCAAACGAATTTTAATCTAATTAAATTGGACTTAGAAAAACTAAATTTAAATGATTTAACTTATAAAAAAAATAAAAATTGTATTTAATTTGTCAAAATAAAAATGATTTTAACCTTACAACAGAATTTTTAAATTAAATATAAAAATATAAATTTTTTATTAAGATTTAGTTTTGTGACAGCTTGATAGCACAAATTTTCTCTGTGCGATTCGCCTTCGTATTCGTACTAGGTGAATGCAGTTATAGCTAACGAGGAAATAGAACTCCGGTATTTCCGCATCTACTTCAAACTCGGTGGCCCCGCCAGCAAACAAAATACAATATAAAAGTTAAAAAAAGAAAGAAACCATAATGGTCAGACATTAGAGTGGGAATGAGAAAACCAGGGTCATGGCCATCACAAAACCAACAAACTCCATCACACTTTCCTCATTTATTACACCTCAAAACTACTTTATTTAAGAGCATTACAAAACCCACAGAATCTGTTGTACCCCCTGTTTTCTTTACTACTACTACTTCCATGTAACCGCCGTTCCCATTCCTTTCTCAACTTGAATTTATCTTTAATTCTGAAAATCTGTAATTGACCATTTTAACCCTTCCCCTTTTTCTTTCTTTCTTTTTTTTTTACAAAAAAAAATTTTATTTATATTTTTAATATGTTGAGGGGGAAAACAAAACTTCAATGTCTTATTTAGAATTTGACAGTTGAATATCTAATTCTCACTTCAAAATAATTACTATTTGATTATATGGAAAAATATATTAAATCCCTTTATTTTATTTATTTTTGTTTTTCTTGAAAGTCTTTCATAAAAAAAATTATTTATTTATTTATTTACTTCTTCAATATTTATGCTAGAATCACGAAACATGTTACATTTATTTATTTAACTTTTTGATAAAGAGGTGTGAATAGTAATATTTTATTTTATTTTTTTCAAAAGTTGAATCATTGTAAATTTGGTTATTATTAGTAACAAATATATACTATTCCATTGCCTAATTTTTAAAGAAAATTTCAATAAATTCTCATATTATCTATTATAATGACAAAGTTTAGATATTAAATCAAGAGTAAATTAACAAATGATATTTATAATAAAAGTTACTAGCTAAAATAAATATTATTTATTTGAGTCATAATCTCACAAATATTTTACTTGAAATTAAAAATATTTATAAATAATGAAAAATTACTTGAAACTCAAACTTTTTTTTTCTCAAAATTGATTCATTATTTCTAATTATTTTTAAGAAACAAATAAAATTGTAAAGCTGTGGCTTCATCCCTGAATTCAACTAGTTGATAATGCTCTTGTTTTATAATGTCATTGATATTTTTTAATAATGAAAATGTATCAAAATATATATAATTATGATGGCATAATAGTAATATGTGGCTAATGATGAGGGCAAATCTCTGCACGGATTCTTATAAATATTTGTAAGTTCTCGAACAACAACATAGCTTCACTCGTGTTGTGTAGCTTTTGTCACATTTGAAAAGCAGTCCACACGCCACGTCAGCCATGCAGACCTTCGCATTCTCACACATCACCACCAACCCATCGGCATGCACTCCACTTGACCACAACAACAACACCATGAAACCACCAAGAGCCACCACATTCCGCCGACTACCACCAGTCTCCGCCGTGGCATCAACCGCATTACAACACCAAACTACCCTCTCAATGCCCCCAGAAAAATTTGAAGTCTTCAAGTCACTAGAGTCTTGGGCAACCCAATCGGTCCTCCCACTTCTCAAAACAGTGGACAAATCCTGGCAACCCATTGAATTCCTCCCGAACCCAGCACAGCAATTCGACGACTTCACCGACGAAGTTCGGGCCTTACGTGACCGGATGGCCGAGATTCCCGATGAGTACTTGGTGGTTCTTGTTGGTGACATGATTACTGAAGACGCATTGCCCACTTATCAAAGTATGATCAACAGGCTTGATGAGGTCCAAGATGAGACTGGAGCAAGCCCATCCCCGTGGGCTTCTTGGACTCGGGCTTGGACTGCTGAAGAAAAAAGACACGGCGATTTGCTCCGGACTTATCTTTACCTTTCTGGCAGAGTTGACATGCTCATGATTGAGAAGACTATCCAATACTTGATCGGGTCAGGAATGGTAAGATTTTTTCAACTCAGCTTTGCAGCCATTTGGGCCTTTAATTCCCATTTTATTTTTATTTTTTAATTTATTGACATAATTAGATTTTTTTCTAAATTAATAATAATAGGACACTGGCACAAAGAATAATCCCTATTTAGGATTTGTGTACACATCATTCCAAGAGCGAGCCACATTTGTATCACATGGCAATACGGCTCGGCTAGCCAAGGAGAGAGGGGATCCGGTGCTTGCCAGGATATGTGGTACCATTGCATCTGACGAGAAGCGTCATGAGAACGCATACTCTAGAATTGTTGAAAAATTGCTCGAAGTGGACCCCAGTGGAGCAATGCAAGCCATCGGTGATATGATGAGAAAGAAAATCATAATGCCTGCCCATTTGATGTACGATGGGCAGGATCCGAATCTCTTTGAACACTTCGCGGCTGTGGCGCAGCGGCTTGGGGTTTATACGGCTGGAGATTATGCTGATATTCTTGAGTTTTTAATTGAACGGTGGAGATTGGAGAAGCTTGAGGGATTGACGGCTGAGGCTAGGTGTGCACAGGACTTTGTGTGTGGGCTGGCGCCCAGGATGAGGAAGTTGCAAGAGAAAGCCGATGAGCGAGCCAAGAAACTACAGCCGCGTGGAGTGAAATTTAGCTGGATCTTTAATAAGGAAGTGAATGTCTGAAAGAGTTGGGCTGAATTTAGATTGGACCTGAAGAACAGAAAAGCCCATTGGACTTAGTGCCAGAAATATTTATATTTTCTCTTTTGGGGCTCGAACAAAAGAGAACCAGAATATTGAGGCCAAAAGAATTAAAAGAAAAAAAAGTTTTATGGCAAGGGGTAATCTTGATTTTCTTTTGTGCTTAATTTTAGAAATTATCTTTACAAGTAAAGGTTCTTTTTTTTTTTTGGATGAGTTTATAAGTAGAGCGTTGGAAAAATAGTATTATAATTTCTATAAAGTTATGTAATTAACTGTGTAAGTTTGCCATGATTTGTAATTAATTCTGTTATGTTAGTGTAATTTTGGATGTCTGATAACAGTGTTAGAGTTTCAATACATACACTAAGCTCCCTCAAAAAAAGGAAAAAAAACTTACATTAATCTTTAAATAATAAAAAAAGCTGTTACTTTGTAAGGAAAGTAAAATTTGTACCTTTTATTCATTTAAATCATAGAAAATTTTTTTCAAATTCAAATTTGTGAAATTCTTACTTAAATTTGGTCTATGTGACATCCCAAAAAGGAAAAAAAAAAAGAGTTATATTTTATAAAACTTATATAATTTTAATATGTATAACATGTTATGATATATATTTTATTATAATATTTATAAAGATCTAATTTATTTAGGCATTTTAATTAAATTTTATTAAATAAAATTAAAAGACATTATTTAGGCATTTTAATAGTTTCTTCTCCTTCATCGTTTATTAATTACAAGAAGCATCAACTTTAGCACAAAAAAAAAAGGATAATAAATATCTGAGAATAATTTTAAAATTAATATTTGCTTATGCATGTATTCGTCTAGTACAACTATTTTAATAGCGAACATAATATTTGGTCAACCAAAATTGAACCCAGTTGGCGAGGAGACAACACAGATGATCATTGATCACATTGTCCCATCCACTGCTGAGCTATCCACTGACATTGAGACAGCGACAATCATTCCGAGTGATCACCGGTTAATATTGTAGCAGAACTATTTACAATTCGGGATAAAGTTTATATTAGGAGAACAATGACTCTGGCTCTTGATGTTTAAACATTATTTTATATTTCTTTTTATTTATTTTTCAGTAATTTGAATCCTTCTATGTATTTAGATACACTATGAACTGCTTTATTAATTTAATGTTTTAATCTCCATGATCACTCCTTGATAGTTGAGGTTTTTCATTTTATACTTTTGATCTTATTTTAATTTTTCATACGTATTCTTTTTTAATAATGTTAAAGGAGAAGAAAAATTAAGTGTTGATAGTAATGTTTAGAAATTATATTTGTGATGTGTTCTTGTGAAAATTGACATTTTGCAAGAAAATGAAGATCAAGAACACTTACAACAGGAGAGAATTCAATGTAAAGAGGATAAAACAGTTAAAATAATATATTTGAAGTTCAATGTTTTTTGACGAAAATTAAGAACATGTACAAGAGGAAAGAAATGACAAAAGGGAAGAATCTCAAGAACTTGAAGATCAAGTTCACCAAAATCAAGAAAAAGAATAAATAGCTTCAAAATGTTAAGTACGACTATCTTTAGTTTAAAATCTCAATTTTTTTAAAGATATTGAGATTGAAGGAGAATGTGAATTGTGTGATGATAGTCGGGTTGACTTTATTTGTCATTATATGTGATATATCTCATTTACTTTTTACTTTGTTGAGTTTTGTTTATGAAAATAGATTTCATAGAATTACAAAAGATATTCTGTTAATTTTTTTTACAAAACTCATACAAATTAATAGAGGTAACTTTAAAAAAGCGTTTATATACCTATCTATGTCTTTATAACTAGAAGGCATGAGGATACAAAGGTTGGTGGAAAAATATACTTTTTGACTCTATAAAAGTTAGGTAGTGATATCACATATTTACAATGAATCTTTTAAATTCTTGAGATCCAACATTTGTTAAAAAATGTTTCATTTAATCTATTTATTGATATCATTAAATTATAAATGTTTCATATGCTATATGTGATATTTTATAAATACCTAGCATTTGCAAAAGGTGCATTTTTAAATATTGTATACATATTTTATAAATTCTTCTTTACTTTGAATCATTGTACTTAAATGTTTTATATATCACATTGCATCAATATTTGTCATCATAAAAAATGAGAAAATTGAAAGCCTTAAAGCTTTTAATTCTTAATTTTGATTATTGACAAATATTGATGAGAATAATTGTTTATACAAGTGATAGTATTTTTATGATTCATTTATCTAATTCATGCAAGATCGAAGTTCAGAGTCTTTAAGATCATTTATTCAAAATCAAGAAGTGAAGACAAACATTTTCTGTATTAAATAGGAACTAGATGTATAGTTCTTAGATATTGTTTTCATTTAGATATCTCTAGTTCATCTCTTTAAGTAGTAAATCTATAAATTTCTCTATGAACTTAAAAACCATTTTTCAAAATGCGTTTTATAAATTAAAAATGTGTAATGGGTGTTTGGATGGGTTTTATAAATACATGCATTCGCTTAAAATATTTATAAAATAGATTTTACAACTTTTGGAGTTGATTGAAAACTAAATTACATAAATGTTTTTTTTCAAATAGATAGGAGTTAATTGTAAAAGTTATATTGAAATGATTGTATACCTTATTAAATCTTATTTAGTTATTTACACTTGTATATCTTTTGTTTGATTTTGTTTGAGGGAAAGCAAATTGATAGCGTTGGGGAATTTGATGTGCTGCTATACTATTTAATGAAGATATTTTAATTAAAATTCAGTTAATTATGTTATTTTATGGATATTTTAATATTTCTCACTTATTTATTTATTTGTAAGTTTTTTAGCTTATTTACGTTTATTTTGAAGATAAAAAAGAAGTAGAAGAAGTGAAGGAATTTTTTTTTGATGAACAGTAAATTCGGTGAATAGTACTCTGTCGATGATGATACCACTATTAATGTCATGAACAGTATCGCCAACGGTTAACAGTTTATCACGCTATAGTGTCCGTCAGTCAATAGTCAATAGTCACCTAATATTCATTATAAAATGACTATTTTAATAGCGAACATAATATTTGGTCAACCAAAATTGAACCCAGTTGGCGAGGAGAAAACACAGATGATCATTGATCACATTGTCCCATCCACTGCTGAGCGATCCACTGACATGGAGACAGCGACAATCATTCCGAGTGATCACCGGTTAATATTGTAGCAGAACTATTTACAATTCGGGATAAAGTTTATATTAGGAGGTCAATGACTCTGGCTCTTGATGTTTAAATATTATTTTATATTTCTTTTTATTTATTTTTCAGTAATTTGAATCCTTCTATGTATTTAGATTCACTATGAACTGCTTTATTAATTTAATGTTTTAATATCTATCATGACTCTTTGATAGTTGAGGTTTTTCATTTTATACTTTCGATCATATTTTAATTTTTCATACATATTCTTTTTGAATAATGTCAAAGGAGATGAAAAATTAACTGTTGATAGTAATGTTTAGAATTTATATTTTTGTTGTGGTATTTTTAAAATTAACATTTTGCAGGAAAGTGAAGATTAAAAATACTTGAGAGAATTCAATGTAAAGAGGAGAAAATAGTTTAAATTTTTTTTTGAAATTCAATGTTTTTTGACGAAAATCAAGAACATGTACAAGAGGAAAGGAATGACAAAAGGGAAGAATCTCAAGAACTTGAAGATCAAGTTTACCAAAATCAAGAAGAAGAAGAAATAACTTCAAAATGTTAAGTACGAGTATCTTTAGTTTAAAATCTCAGTTTTTTTTAAAGATATTGAGATTGAAGGAGAATATAAATTGTGTAATGGTAGTCAGGTTAGCCTTATTTGTCATTATATGTGATATATGTTATTTATTTTTTTCTTTGTTGAGTTTTGTTTATGAAAATAGATTTCATAGAATTACAAACGATATTCTGTTAATTTTTTTACAAAACTCATACAAATTAATAGAGGGAACTTTATAAAAGTGTTTATATACCTATCTATGTCTTTATAACTAGAATGAATGAGGATATAAATGTTGGTGGAAAAATATCCTTTTTGACTATATAAAAGTTAGGTAGTGATTTCACGTATTTACAATGAATCTTTTAAATTCTTGAGATCCAATATTTGTTCAAAAATGTTTCATTTAATCTATTTATTGATATCATTAAATTATAAATATTTTATATACTATATGTAATCTTATAAATACCTAGCATTTGCAAAGGGTGCATTTTTAAATGTTGTACACATATTCTATAAATTCTTCTTTACTTTGAATTATTGTACTTAAATGTTTTATCTATCACATTGCATCAATATTTGTCATCATAAAAAATGGGAAAATTGAAAGCCTTAAAGCTTTTAATTCTTAATTTTGATTATTGACAAATATTGATGATAACTAATTGTTTATGCAAGTGATAGTATTTTTAGGATTCATTTATTTAATCAATGCAAGATCGAAGATCCGAGTCTTCAAGATCATTTATTCAAAATCAAGAAGTGAAGACAAACATTTTATGGATTAAATAGGAACTAGATATATAGTTCTTAGATGTTGTTTTCAATTAGATATATCTAGTTCATCTTTTTAAGTAGTAAATCTATAGATTGCTCTATGAACTTAAAACATTTTTCAAAATGTGTTTTATAAATTAAAAATGTGTAATGGGTATTTGGATAGGTTTTATAAATACATGCATTTGCTTAAAATATTTATAAAATAAGTTTCACAACTTTTGGAGTTGATTGAAAACTAAATTACATAATTTTTTTTTTCCAAATACATAGGAGTTAATTGTAAAAGTTATATTGAAATGATTGTATACCTTATTAAATCTTATTTAGTTATTTACATTTGTATATCTTGTATTTGATTTTGCTCGAAGGCATGCAAATTGATAGCATAGGGAAATTTGATGTGCTGCTATGCTATTTAATGAAGATATTTTAATTAAAATTCAATTAATTATGTTATTTTATGGATATTTTCATATTTCTCACTTATTTATTTATTTGTAAGTTTTTAAGCTTATTTACGTTTATTTTGGAGATAAAAAGAAGAAGAAAAAGTGTGGAAGAAGTGAAGTAAAAAAAAAGAAAAAATTGATGAACAGTAACTTCGGTGAATAATACTTCTGTCGATGATGATGTCACTATTAATGTCATAAACAATATCATCGGTGGTTAACTGTCTATTACGTTACAGTATCCGACAGTCAATAGTTAATAGTCACCTAATATTCATTGTAAAATGACTCTTTTACCTCTAAAATTTTTCCTATAAATACCTAGCTTTCTTCTCATTTAACAATCAATTTAGCTCCAATTTTCTTAATTTATTTTGTAATTTCTTTATCTAAATATTAGCTTTATATAAATATAATTTTTAGAATTTTTAAAATTTCTTTTGCAATCTTTTTGTAATGATCAAGAATGAAATATTGTCTGAATAATTCAATAATTCAGGAGAGTTTTTTTTTCTTCGTATAGTGGTGGGTAAAAATCACCAATTTTACTTTATGCAATTTAATGTTGAAAATGGCTGACCGAACTGCCTAATTAGTTTAATTTCTTTTTATGTATTTAATTCCTTTCTATGAAAGACCAAGCTTTCATAATTGTAGATTAATTTATTTAAATGGCAGGCTAAACCGCCTAATTAGTTTAGTCAATATAATCCTATATACTTTACACACACACACATATATATATATGAATTAATTGGATTAACAATCTAGTACATAAATATGATTATATAGCTTGGATTATTAATATTTTATTAATAATTCAATTTGTATCTACTAGTTTTATTGTGTTATAATTTTAATTGTATATAATTGAAGTTGATTGTTATATACAATTTAATGTTGGTGATATCTTATCTATATAGTGTAATTTGATTGAACACCCTATTCACGTCGCTTTGTAATGATATTTAATTAAATTTGATATTAATATGTTTGAGTTGATCGAGATTTTAAAATATAATTTGATACTAGTTCCTTACTAATGCATTTTCTAAACTTCGTATTCTAAAATCTTTCTCAAATTTGTTTACAATCCAAAACCCCAAAAATATTTCTTTTAAATATAGTTTAAATTATCTTTCTTAAAAAAAATCTCCAAAACATTTTTCGATTAATTATTTTGATTTAAGAAATAACAAGGCTATGTATGTATGATCCCTACTTTTTCAATTTATATAGAAATTATTAGATTTAATTTGAGAAGCGTGCAACAGGTTCGTCAACAAGTAAATGTATTTAGATTTTACTATCATTTTAGTCTCCAGCTTAATTATTCTCCCCTATCCATATTCAACCCTTATATTTATCACTAGGTAAATTCTCCTACCAAAATTTAAAGGATTTAAAAAGGGTTACAAAGGGGACTAATTTAAAAGGGGGGGATTTAATTTACTTGTCAACTTTTACCCATTCCTTACTAAAGAAAAGGGAGACATTTCATGAATGACTTTTTCTTGGGTTCCCTCTTGTCGTTACATTTTTAGCCTTAGCAAACCCTAGCCATTATACTTCTACCATGTGGGGACATGCACATATAACTTAGGAAAAAGCTGGACCAAATCAATTGCTACAATTACCAACCTATATATTTATTAAGGCCATACATGTTTAATTTCTGTCAGGAAATTGCTTCTCTCCTGTGTGGTTGATTTCAGAAGTCTTCATCAATACGTTTATTCATCTACACAAATTTGACTATAGTGTATACTTCTTTTTTACAGCTTAAGCTACTCTAAATATTAAACAAGCTACTTTTTAATTCGGTTCAGATCATGTTCGTCAATGCGAAATCTGGATGGATTTCTAGCAGATCTCTCCATTTTGGTGTTCACGGAAAATAATTTGAATCAAATAGAATTGATAGTTTACTCAATGCACATATATCTTAGGACACTAATTAACATCTCTAAATTGTGTATCTTTAGTTTTACAATTTAAGTAGTGACAGTGATATCGCCTATAATTTTATTATGGAAGTATCTTCATTGTTAAAATTAAATGGTTAAATATTTTCTAAATAAACATTTCGAAATTAGGGACGTGATGTATACAGTGCCATATATATGTTTAACTTTCTAAAGTAAAAATGTAAGCGTTCAAAATACTTTTTTTTAAGGTTTTGCAAATAATAGGAATATGGGTCAGGGAATAATAAAGTCTAATTATTTAGGGAATAAGCATCCAAAATACTTTTTTTTAAGGTTTTGCAAATAAAGTCTCATCCTTAAATTTTTCTAAATTTTTATTACTCTCACGACTCTCTTTTTCATGATAGCATCTACAATAAATCACTGTCAAAGTAGATAAAAGTATGACACATCATCAAATTAATAGTATTTTAATTCCTTTTTTTACTGCACATATTTTGAGGTCATATTATGGTGACATATTTGTGACATTTTAAAAAAATGTCTTTTTCTAACAGCTTATTTAATATGCTAATTTAATATGAGAGGATAAGCATGCAATGTTTTTGGATAAATTTACCAACTAAATTAAATGACACAGGCAGTGCAATAAGTTGCTGACATTATAAAATGTAGATGACTTTTAAATTTTACTATCTATTCATTTGAGATTCATATAATGTGAATTGTTATTTTAATTATTAATTGTCATGTCACAAAATTTGTTCAATGTTAAAAGTAAATTACTAGATATTGCAGTAGCCTTGCTAGTTGGTGAATTTTTCCAAAAGTGGAAATGTTATCCACATTTGTTGAGTTAGTATGTTAAAGAGACGGTCAAGAGAAAACAATCTTGTTAACGCTATCATGTATATGTCAATATAACATGATATCAAGATATGTGTATTGTAGATGAAAATTCAAAGACACAACAATTAACTTTTGAGATTTGACATATTTTTTTAACATTGACATTGAAAAAACATTTAACAAATCAAGATATAAGTATTTTGGACACCTTAACGACCGAATGCAGGGGGTGGGGGAAGATATATTTTGACACAAATTCAAAAACATTTTTCTCATTTCCCGAGGAATGTTAAAAAAAAAACTTTTGCTCTCCAAAATTTCTATCACATACAAATTTTGAATTATCCTCTAACCTTACATATGGATCCTGTTTATTCATATATATACAATACTCTTTAGTTAAAATAACACTCTTAAATAATTTATTTATCATATTTATACTATTATCATTATTATAAGACCCAAATAATATCATATTAAAATTTCAATTCTTTCTCATAAAATTCTTATCCAAATACAATAATTTCCCTCCAAAACAAATTTTTTTAAAATCCAATTCAAATATCACATAAATAGAACAATATTTCAAGTACTCTAATTAAGTCATTTTATGACTTTCTATAGATATTTTACTATTTATTTTAATAATATTTTTATTTATCACCATCTCTCACTTCTTTCTTTATTTCTAAACAATAGACTTTATTTTCTCTTCAACTATTTCTTCTGTCTTTCTTATTCCCAATACTTTCTTCACTTATCTTGGTTTTCGTATCTATTTAAAGATTGTCAAAACATTTAATGATGGAGGGGGGACTACAACTGAGTAAAGACCAAAAACATGTAGTAATGGTCTTTGTTTGAACATGCATGTGAGGAGTAAAGAATCATGAATGACATTGTCAATTCAAAGAAAATGTAACTTCAAAATTTCTAC
Source organism: Apocynum venetum (assembly GCA_019593545.1). NCBI lineage: Eukaryota > Viridiplantae > Streptophyta > Magnoliopsida > Gentianales > Apocynaceae > Apocynum > Apocynum venetum. The sequence continues at coordinate 573,665 of SRSM01000133.1, forward strand.
CGCTGGTCTCAATAAAACAAAGCGAATTTGGACAATTGATTAGGAAACGCTCTCTATTACCAAAAGGGAAAAAAGAAAAGAAAATACTCATTATAAACTTTATAGAGATCAATTGATCATGACTTCTATATATACTGATGTTTTTCTCTCCTTTTCATTGCCAGTTTCATTATACAAAATTCGCAAGATAGTCATGCAAGCCTTGGCACTCTCCCTCCCTACCATCAAACCACAAATTTCATGGACTCCAAACCTCCATGGAGCTTACAAATTCCACCGAATACCCCTTCAGGTCTCGGCCAAAGCATCAAGAACATTGGATTCCCAAGTCACCCATTCATTGCCACCAGAGAAGGTAGAAATCTTCAAATCATTGGAGTCTTGGGCATCCCAAAGGATTCTCCCACTTCTCAAGCCAGTTAATCAATGCTGGCAGCCATGCGAATTCCTTCCGAACCCAACAAAGAATTCCTCGGACTTCACAGATGAAGTGCTGGCCTTACGCCATAGGGTGGCAAGACTCCCTGATGATTACTTGGTGGTGCTTGTTGGAGACATGATCACTGAGGATGCTTTGCCTACTTACCAAACTTGGATTAATACACTTGATGGGGTGCGGGATGAAACTGCTTCAAGTCCAGGACCATGGGCAACTTGGACTCGTGGATGGACGGCTGAAGAGAAAAGACATGGCGATTTGCTAAGGTCTTACCTATACCTCTCTGGCAGAGTTGACATGTTGATGATAGAAAGAACGGTGCAGTATTTGATTGGTGCTGGAATGGTCAGCGGTCTTTCTTTCTTTTTTCATCTTTTTGCATAAATTTGAGGTTTTCAAATAATTCATCAACATATTTTACGTATGGAGATTTACATGCAACAACTTCACCATGCAAAAAATACTTCATCGTCTTTTTTTTTTAAAATTAAATGTTAAAAGCAATTTCATGCAAGAAAAAAATTTTTAGTTTAGATAATATCTTTATAAATTATTTTGTCCCTTTTTTATTATTATTTTCCCATTTCTGTTATTATATAACTTATCAATTAACTTCACACTTTTTTGCTCAATTTGATAGGACATTGGGACAGAGAACAATCCCTATTTAGGATTTGTGTACACTTCATTTCAAGAGCGAGCCACCTTTGTGTCACATGGCAATACGGCTCGGTTAGCCAAGGAGAGAGGTGATCCAGTGCTTGCTCGCATATGTGGGATCATTGCATCCGATGAGAAGCGTCATGAGAATGCCTATTCTCGGATCGTTGGAAAGTTGATCGAAGTGGACCGCAACGGAGCCATGATCGCCATTGGTGATATGATGAGAAAGAAGATCATAATGCCAGCCCACATGATGTATGATGGACAAGATCCACATCTCTTTGAACATTTTTCGGCTGTAGCACAAAGAACTGGGGTTTATACAGCCAATGATTATGCAGATATTCTAGAGTATTTGATTGGGCTGTGGGGATTGGAGAAGCTGGAGGGATTGAGTAGCGAGGCCAGGGAAGCACAAGATTTTGTGTGTGGACTTGGGTCTAGGATTAGGAAGCTTCAAGAGAGAGCTCACGACCGGGCCAAGAAGCTACAACCTCGTGGGGTGAAGTTCAGTTGGATTTTCAATAAAGAATTGGCTCTGTAGATATTAGATTATTAGTATAGGTCGGACAAGGAGAGTTGAGTTTCAATAGTTTATTTGTAAATTAATTGAGCTCAAACTTCTGTCGGTATTATGAATTTCGTGTCGACTTTTATCCGTTTTATACAAAATGTCACTAATTATTATATTTATAGCACTGCATTTGTGACGGATATCTCCATGACAAATAATATGAATGATTTTGGAGATCTAGCCACTCCATATGATATGGGTGCTGGGCAAAGTACGTAAAAATCACAAGGACGGTAACAAATGTTGGTGAAGATGAATCAGTTTACAAAGCGATTCTTGATACACCAAAAGGGCTGCAAATCCAAGTCACTCCAAGCACATTGCAGTTCACTAGAAGCAAGAAGAAGCTAAGCTATGTACTGAGCTTCAAGCTTACATCATCACAGGTTTTTATTTAGATTTGCTTGGTTCAATTACATGGACCAACGGGAAGTATAAAGTTCGAAGCCCATTTGTTATGCAATGATTTTAGTTTACAATTTTGTGATTGTTGCAAATGCAAACTCAATGAACTCCGATTGTACTAGTCATGGAATTTAAAAAAACTTTTGTATTAGAGATCAAATAAAATAACCATAAAAGGAGATATTCTCTGTTTGTGTTTCATCAAAATGCAATTAAATTTATGAAGATTTATATTTCTCTAAATGATTCGTTAACTCTATGCAAATTCGGTATAAATTTCATGATCACAATTTTAACCTCACGATTTAACGCCCCAAGAAAAATTTTAGGGACTTACTATGAATAATTGATTTCCGTCCATTATTAGGCTAGAGGATTCAAACAATGCAGCGAGACTTACACTTGCAATTTTCAGAGAATTAAAAGAAAATATATAGTATAGCACAAACTTTCTCTAAAATTAAAAAAAAAATTTCCGTTCAACACTTACCCTAGAAATTATATAAAGTCCAGATCTAGCACTTCTGTCAACTTCTATTGTTAAATTGCTAATTTAATTAGTTATGTGACTAACGTTTGATTTTACTTCTTTTTTTAAGGAATTGTTTCCTTCAAAATGACTTTATTTATTGTTTCTTTATTCTTTTGAAATTTTCTGTAGTAATTTTATGTTTTCAATTATTACTTTTCTGTTCATATGTGTAATATTAAAAAAAATTATTTAAAAATTATAAAATAATTTATATTTTAAAACAATACAAAAATATTAAAAAATCATATTTGTGTAAAGAGGTACTATTACTTAGAAGGGATTGAATCCATCCATTTGTCCAGATCTATGACCTCTAAATGACTGCTGACATATATAGCACAATTGTTCTGACTTCCATGACGCATTTAAACAAATAGTTTATCCCCATAACAATCATTCCCAATTAAAATAAATAAAGATATAATGAAAATTTTAAAAATTATTATTTATATAATTTTAATTAAAAAATATTATAAAAAGAGACTAATTAATAACAGTTCATCGAATAATCCTCCACTGCGCACCACCACGCCTTTACCATCAAATGAGTAACCTCTGCCACCATTTCTTGCGAATGGAAAGATTGCGGTATAATATCAGTATTTATTTGCTTGAGAAAAGATTGCGGTATTACACACTGTTGCATATTACTCTATCCTTCTTAATTAATTGTTCACACATTTATTTAAAAATGTTCTTAATGTTCAGAATTTTAAAATAATTTTTTAAAAATTTAAATTTTCACTAGTAATGCTATTAATTTATGAATTTATATTATACTAACTTTTGTGGTTTCAATAGTAAACATATAAATAAAATATTATGATAATTTAGTTAAATTCAAATTATTTTCTAAGAGGTTAAGTATGGTTATCATTTGTTTCTAATTAAATAATTTTATGATTTTGAAATTATTGAGATTGAAAGAGAATGAGATTTGTGTGTTGATTAGCGGATTAGCCTTATGTGTGATTATGTGATATATCTCATTTCTTTTGCATTATTGAATTTTATTTGTGAAAATGGATTTTATAGAGTTACAAAGGAAACTTTGGCAAATGTTTTACAAAACTCATGCATAAATATATGGGGAATTTTATAAATGTATTTATAACCTATCTATATGCCTATAATGTGGTAACAAAGGAGGATACGGATGTTGGTAGAAAAATAAAAATAGACTATTTGAGCCTATATATAAGTGGTAGTGCTCTCATGTACTACTTATAATGAATCTTTTCAATTCTTGAGATCTAATATTTGTTTCAAAAGTTTTTAATTAATTTGTTTATTAGATATCATTGAGTTATAAATTCTTTAAATGCTAAATATGTGATGTCTTACAAATACCTAACATATAATAAGAGAGACATTTTTTTATGTTTACAAATATACATATACAAACTCTATCGTATTTTGAATCATTATACTTAAATGTTTTATCCATCACATTGCATCAATATTTATTATCATAAAAAAATGGAAAGATTGAAAACTCTAAAACTTTTAATATCTTAATTTTGATTATTGACAAATATTGATGATGACTAATTATTTACTTGTACAAGTGATAGTAGTTTTGGATTCATATGATCTAATCCATAGAATGACAAGATTTTAAGTCTTTAAGGAATTATACAAGTCAAGACTATCAAGATATTAAGACAAGCGTTTGTTGGATTAGATAGAACTAGATGTATAGTTTTAGAATTTTATATATTTTAGATATCACTAGTTTTATTTTTAATTGAGTAGTAGTTTCTAAAGATTGTTCTATGAACTTAAAACATTTTGAAAAATGGTTTTAATATGTTAAAATATGTTTTGGGTATTTTGAAAACTATCTATCATGATTTCAAAACTTAAATATTTCATAAACTCTTGTTGGATTGATATCATAACTTATCAGGTTAAATGAAATATCATTTGTGTGTTACAATGTTGTGAATGCACAAATGAATATGTTTCGATCGATTTAAAATGGTCTAGGTATTCGTCTATAAGTTGGCTTATCTCATGGGTGCATATGCTGTCAAATTTGTTCATTTGTCAACTTGTGGTCAAGTGTAAGTTGAAAATCATCATTCAAAAGTTGACCAATGAGCTTGCAAAAATCATCATACAACAACTAAATTGCCCATTGGGATATTGCAGACGATGCCAGGTCAACCACAAATTATTAGTGGGTTTTCAACAAATATATTTTTTACCGTTGGGAATAAGCCTATAAATATTCAGACTTTTGAAATATTTTCTAAGAACAATTTTTGAACAAAAGCATTGAATGTTTTGATCATATAACATCTTAAAAACATTCCAAAACCTGAAGTGTTTGGGGTGAACCTTTGTGTGGATTATATTGTATTCAAGGTTGAATTGTAAAACTTTTGAGTGAACCTTGAATTGATATTGTATTCTGAGTGCTTCATTAAAGAGAGTGCTGAGATTAGATTTATCAAAGTGTGTTTAAAACTCAAAGGTTGAGTAAACCTTAATTACTAGATATTATGTGTAAAACTCTAAGGTGAATTAAGTGAGTCTCTTTTATAATCTCATTTATTTGATTAGTGAAGAGATTTGAAAAAATGTAGTAGATTATGTTTTCTTAGAAAAATCGAACAATTATAAATCATTTTGTTTATTGCTTTGTTTTCTGCATTTTATTTGAACACATTATTACTCATGCAACTTGTGCACCAAGTGTTTGATATTTGTTGTCAAAGATGTGTTTTATTGAATTAGGTTGTGAAAATGAAATTAAAACCTAATTTACCCCAATCTTATGTTTTTCACATACAGAGTCTTTCAATTTAATATGTTTTTAAAAAATCATGCATCCAAGTTTTTATTAATCAAAATATTTTCAAAGGATCTTACTTTAAATGAAAACTTAAATATTGGATTCACTATTTGAGCCTAAATATGTTGTGGGTGCACTAAGGCTGCAAATGAGCCGAGAAGCTCGTGAGCGGTTCGGTCAAAACTCGAGTTCGAATCGAGTTTGAGCCAGCTCATTAAAAATTCGAGTTGAGCTCGAGCTCAAAATTAGTTGGCTCATGGCTCGTTGAGTCTCTCGTGAGCCAAATAAATATATATTTTTTATATTTTAATTTTTTTAAAATTTTTTTTTAAAATTTTTTAATTAATTTTGTTTTTGAAAATAACTCAAACTCTATCTCGAGTTCAAGCTCGATTAGAAAGTTATCTTTTATTCGAACTTGAGTCGAGCTCGAACCGGTTAAAAATTTGATGAGCCGAGCTCGAAGCAGCAAAATATATTCGGCTCGTTTTCACCCATAGGGTGCACAAATGATTAAGTTTTATAGTTACATAAAATGAATGCTAAAACCATTATATATATATATATATATATATGTTATACTGTCTGAACTCATAAAAAATATGCTTGAAAATCATGGTGTAATATATATGCATTAGGACACCAATTTTATAGGGAAAATTTTGTTTTCTTATTTTTCCAAAAAATTAAACAAGTGTTTTTACTTTAGATTTTAAATTTATGTACATAATCGATTATAATAGAGGGAAAAATAAAAATTTAAATTTGTATAATTTATTATGAAGCGAATTATTATAAGGAACAACTTTTTCATCAAGTAAAATGGGCTGAATTGTTTTTTAAAAAAAATTGTATTTGCCTAATCAATTATCACTGAACCAGAAAACAAAATACAAATCTAAAAATTACTGTCCAAATAGGTAAGAAGATAGTCAAACCTTTTAATTCTTGTGGTCTTCCTCTTTCAAGATCCTGGCCTTGGTCCCTTTGCTCTACTGTTGATTGCAGCATTGTCTAAGGTAGGGTGAGGGAAAGGAGGGAATCCGATGACGTAGTAAAATCGCATGACTGTGATGTGGATGCTTTTATTTGATTCTTTATTTATTTTTGTTTCATTTATTATAGGTCCAGCTTGAAGTATTGAATAAAGTAAATAATTATTCTTTCAAAATTATTGTAAAAAAGGGCTCGTGAAGGACAAGTCTGCATTCAAGTCATTCACATAAATTCAAGATCAATTCATTCCGTGTCTAAACCTTAGATTGGATATTTTACTAAGCCTCACACACTGAAAGAATCTACAATTGCAGCAACAAAAATGACTATTTCATTTCTTAAGAGAATCTTACAAGGAAATAAACAAAAAGGAGCTGTATCTATGATAAAACAGTTGCATTATACAAAAGGTCGCCTCAAGTCTTTGGCACATGTATGAAGAAGGTTAAGCAGTCACTCCTGCAAAAACCTGTAACTGATTGGCAGGTTCAGTTTCATCTTCATATCAGGATGGCCTGGAGTTCTTCACTTCTCTTACAGGCATGCATTGCATAACCATGTTTAACTGGAAAAACATGAGCACCATCTGGGATTGCAAGCATGCAGCGATCAAATGGATAGGAAAAACCTAAGGACCAAAAACCAACTCCTTCAGAGATGTCAAGGGTGAAGAATGCCCATAAACTTCTTTGTCTCTCCATAGTGCCATTCCTGTTTCAAAAGGCAAGGAACTATCAGGCACTCATATATGCAAAATTTTGAATTATGTTTTATCTTCATTTCCAATGTTAATAGTCGAAGAAATGTTCTTGACCCACAAATCAGGTTTTGCATTTTTAACCATCAAAAACTAATATTGATTGAAGATTGAGACGATTTAACAGCACAATCTATAATGAAAATTTCAGGAAGTCAAAAGGAAATAGATATAATTGTTTTGGGGAACCAAAATCGTGTTTTTGCGAACATAGAATTCAAATATTTCAAAACTTAAAGAACACAAAGAAATTGTTTCACTGAACAAAAACAGAACTGAAAATAAAATGTAACACAGAACTACAGTGTTCAAGTAATATTCAACAGTAGTATAGAATCAAGACGTGAAAGAAAAAATGAGCAAATCGCCAACCTAGCCAAGAAATCAATCCAATTGTTGCAGTGAAGAAAAACTCCCTGCTGATACTCTTAAAACTGAAACCACAAAAAGATGTTTCTCAGCAGAGAAAATTGCTAACAGAAGAAATCTTTTCTTCAAGGTAAATAGGTTACCAATACAAGCAGATAAGGTTTCCCCATCCATAAAAGACACTTGCCCAACTTGAACCAGTGAACCTGCAAGTGATCATTTGCAATTTGCCTTTACTTTCCAACAGGGTAAGAAAATTAACAGATATTTGACCCAAAAAACGAGTAAAATAAAATTTTTAAAAATATATGTTCAGATATTAACATAGTCAATCATTTAATTAAAATCATTGTAGTACACTGATCTACCTAAAAGTGTTCAAATACCTCAAAATTATCTGGAAATACTTCGACTAAAAGAACATAACAAAGGGTTGTAATGCTATTTATGATGGGGTAGATTTCTGAGCTTTGAGGTGGTTATAAAAAAGTTCAGCAACTTGTTTATTAGGACTATTTTCAGAATGAGAGGCTATAACTCGAAAACAAAATCAAGCTCCTTAAGGAGCTCTACCTTCATATATATAAGAGTTATCAAACAACTCTAACTGGAGAATATATAGAAATTTAATCAATCATCCATAGTATCCATAGTGACTAATTGGAACATGTTTAAATCTATCCTTAAAATAGAAGCCATCATGTTCTTCACAGTAAGTTCCTCATAATCTTTATTATGTTCAGTTAGCTCTGCTAATCCACAATCTACAAGAAAGAATTTTCCTCTGGTCACCTTTCATTGCTGAAGTTATAATTAATAATGTTTTGATGGCTATATGTTTGTACAAACCAGAGACATCACTTTTAGTAAAGCACCTCTGTCAAAGGGAGTATAAACCATTCCAAATATTATAAGCTAAGTTTGCAGTCAGTCTAAAGGCAGTCATCAACTTTGTGTTATGAACTAGACCTAGGAACTCCACAAATGAAGGCTGTTTTATATCAATGTATTAAGTTGTACTATATCCATTCAGATAATCTTCATAATCAAATATCTAACCATTTTTTCAAAGCATTTTGACAACAAATAATTTAACTCGAATGGAAATCACAAAGCCCCTTCATAGTTCATATTATCCAACATTGCTAAATGTTTATTATCCCTGCTCCTTGTAATTCTCACATTGAACTAAACCTTCTTATGTTCAGACAGTGCTGACAAGTCAAGTAGATTTATAAGTAGCTGAAAACCTCCCCTGCTTATCTAAAAGTAAAATTACAACGAATGAAAGCTTGTTCTTAAGTATGTAGTATCTTAGCCTTATCCTTTTAAAGATCTATAAACACTAGAGTGAGCATAGCTTCTATTACAAGAAAATTTTTGGAAGCACAGTTAAAATGAGGATAATGCGCCTTTCCACTAATGCAAAATAATTGTTTCCCCTTTTCTTTTTTGTGGTAGGTGCTTTAATTCAAACTTCAGGTAAAATAGGTAATAACCATTCCCCTAGATGTAGGAAAAGTAGGCCCACATTAAGCAATCTATGCATTAAATACCTGCCTACTACCCTTTTCTGGGTTGCAAAGCAATTTAGAAGCAGAACTGTATACAGAGCTGAATATTTAACTTTCTACAAAATGCCATTATTAGAAAGAACAGGATCAGTGAATTTCTTCCGAAGTGGTGTTGGTAGATAAAAAGTTGAAAACGAGAGAAGAAAGATACAGCATAAGTTTAGGAATACATTTCCAGGTCTCAGTTTAGTTCTACAAAGAGGGGGTTCAATATAATACCAGAAAATAATCTTTTTATCTTTATACCTGCTGATAGTTTCAAAACACCTAAATGACCCAGCGAGAGGTGAAAGATATGGCTGTGAATAATTATTCTATACCTTGTAGGAGATACAGACACAGTATACTTCATGACCACATAACACTGGCAATTAATAAAATGAAGTAAACAGAGCTAAGCTCCAATAAAGCCCCATCAAATGACTGATAAAGCCTTTCAAACGGAACGATCTATCCATGCAACAAAAATGCAGACTTATGGGATTACACTGGTTAGCAGCCAGCAATTTCTAGAAAACAAATATTGTACTCTCTTTATGTAAGATTTAAATTCAGATATAGTATGATTGTAAGTTAATAACAATACATGAACTAATTTAGGCAGAAGCATTTGTAATTTCTTGTATGCCTGATCACTCTCATAGTGTTATAAACGAAATGGACATAAGAAAGCTATTGAAAAGTATACATACCACATAAGATCCCGAATGAACAGTGCACGGGGTATCATAAGTCCATTACCGATCATAGCAAGCAGCATTGAAGTTGCTGATAAACCTTTGATGTTATCAGGATTTAGAAGATTTGTCCACTGAAGATGAATCAAAACTCTGGATGAGAAATTTCAATCTTAATGGAGACCAAAATTCAAAAACTTTTTTATTAATCCTTTTCTCCAGAACAAGCAGAATAAAAATACCATCTGTGCAACTGGCATCCACATAAAAAGAAGAGTGGCAGTCCAGCCAGATATGGAACCAACAAATTTAACGCCAGTCTCTGATAGCTTGCCCAGCCGTGCCTGTAAGCATCAGCAGTTAAAAGGTTCCTCACAAAAGAGCTGGACACATAGCACAACTTTTTATTTGAATTTGTGTTTTTGGATGTTAAGTATCTATCACACACACACACACACACATATACATGCAAAAGATGCATCACAGATTAACTAAAGTAAGCAGTATGAAGAAAAATGATAAAAGGTCACAATTCATTTTCAGATATTGGTTAAAAGAACTCACCACTGGAAGATTTTCATGATGGATTGTGTAGATCTCAAAGTTTATGCCTGGGTATCTTAAAGTACAACTAGCGAATAAAATATAAGATGATGATGCATTACAACAAAACAAAATAGAGAAGATTATACCAAAGATGCTTTTATACTGGATACAGTAGCTGAAAATCATATTCTGATATAATTGAGGCTAAGATATCCAATGCCATACCTTTCTCAATTTCCTTTTTTTGTACAAAAAAAAAAGCCTAACTTTTTAATTATTTTAAACTAGAGATTTGGTATACAATATTTCAAGCAAGGCAGGACATGACTAAAGAAACAGCCAGTAGATGCTCCATTCCAATCCCAAATCATGAAGAAACGCAAGACAAAGAAGCAGCCCAAGATGAACAAGGATGTTTGAGAAGAGAGATTCTCGTTGTACTCTTACCTGCACCCCACCCCCCGAAAATGCCCTGTCAATCACCCAGCAAATTTTCTACATAAGTTTTTCTAAATATCTCTTGTATGTAATCTATAAATAATCTGGTTTCAGTTTCACATAGATCTTCAAATTTTTTTCTTATGTTTATCTTGACTTGATTTAGTTATTATAAGATAACCCTAGGGACTCAAACTTCAAAGGTAATTGGTCCATGGCATTCATGGCCTTCACTGAAGAAAGCATGCTAAAAGAGAGAGGAAATGTTCACAAAAAGAGACAAGGAAAGGGGATACTATTAGAGGTACCCTTATAGATTCTTCACACATACAGAGTATAAGTTGCATATCTAGTCTTATATGGTTGCTAGCAATTATATTTGAAACAGATCCTTTTCAGTTTCATTTTCTAAGACGGAGTTTATACTATTGTTACTCATTCATACTGGGAATTGAATGTTGGCTTTGTTTGACAGAGAAACTCATGCTTAGAAATCATATCTTAGCATTCCCAGTTTCAAATAATTCGCAGAAGAAACAATGCCACAATAAGAAGCTGAGAAAAGATGAAAAATTCATATAAATACCTCCACAGCATCATTCCATATATCACAGCATGCAATGCATGGATCAAATACTATTTCTCTCTCTCTCTCTCTATATATAAATATATATACACATTTATTTATATATATAGACACACACACACACACATATATATCAGTGATATATACAATCACTTGGAGTCAATCCAGACTGTGTATTTAACTGTGCTATTGTACATAGATTTCAGTAAACATAAAAAGTAACCAAGTAGCAAATTGTTCAAATATGCATCTATGTATTTAGTTCCAAATTTGTAAAAAGCAAACTAGATGTTCACTTATAGAAAATGGAAACTTACCATAAGAACAGCAAGAACAGCCATAGAAAAAGCTATTAGACCCGGCAAAATACTATTGGGAACATATGGAATGAATGTCGACCACATGACCTGTAAATCAAATTCATGGGAAGGCAACATGAAGAGATGTAAACAATATTGACGTCAAAGAATGATTTCATGCTTCTTTGCTTGAGAGGTAGAGAACTTACCTGCGGAAGTGCAGAAAGCCCAGCAATAGTAATGAAATCTTCCCATAAACGCCAGATCCCAGGGTTGAGCAGAGAAAAGTAATTCATGAAATTCAAGACCAGACCAGCAAAAACCACTACAGACGTGGCAATATAATGTGGAAGAGGCATAGCTCCTGCCATAGCCAGCTGTGTTATTACCACATATATGGACACAACTCCAAGGGTCTGCACTACAACAACCTCAGTCTCCCTCTTCTTTATGAAATAAGAAAGCAATGATAGATTTCCAAGTAATCCGGTAAACATCCCCTGTATTTGATTTTCATTAGTTGGAAAAAGGCAATATTTTTATCTAAGTTTTAAAACTCAAGAACTCATCAATGAAGATGTTGCATTACCAGCCATGGCACAGCAAAGAGTGCAGCTTTATTTCCGGCCAAGAGATTACGAGCATTGAGTATAATTTGAGGGAGTTGCAATAAAAGAAATGGTATATTTGAAGCTCCAGAAAATTTTGCTGTCAACGAACCCCATTGCTCAAAGTTCTTTGCTTTTTCAGATCCCTACACGTAAAGGATTTCTACGTCAATAACTACGAGGAGAATAATGAAGACCAACCATACCAGAGGATCAGCTAACTTAATTCTCAAGAACTTTAAAGACTTTTATCAAAGATTCATTCTCATTAAAGCAGATGGCAAAATGGTAGAGAAATTTGTACAGCCTGTAAATGAAATCAAGAAAAATAATCACCTCTTGACTGGGCTGAGGGACATTTGAATCAAGTGCAAGAACTGGAGTGAGCCGATGATGGTAGATTAATGGACGGAATAAGAGTAACTTCTTGAAACTAATACTTCCAGTTGATGATTGTTGAGATTGATCACAACGGAAGTGGTGAGGCTCTAACTGATGCAAGTGACGGTCAAATGCACAACAATTCGAAGGTTGAGAAAATCGCAATGACGCCTTACCCAAGGGCACTAATGAACCAGCCATTTACAAACTCTAGTAGAAGTCACAACTGCATGTCCAATAGCAATGTGTTTCAGCATTATGGCAGGCTCAATTAGTTTATAGATCCAAAAGTAGCAATCTAGTGATGAAAGCAGCTGGTCAAGGCATCAACATCCAGGTGAGTAGAGATTCAAAAGTACCATGGGTGAGAAAATATGAAGAACAACCTAGGAAAAGTTGGAATGTTAGAAGAGTTTAATTTTCCAAAGAGTATCAATTTCCATGAATTGTCATTTTTACCATGTTCAATTGCTCAATAAATTTGTCGGCAATAACCCTCAATGACGGCAACTCGATTGGAAGAATGTCAGAGAAAAGCAATGAAGGCACCAACATATGTCTCCAAGAGTCATCTAATATAACATCATTGACAACAGAAAGACAGTTATTTGAAATTATACCTTCAGCAACTTACATTCTTGCAATTAGTAGTATTTATTCCAGAAAACCAAAAATATTCTTCCGGATGGATGCAAATCACTTCATGTCAATAGAAATCAACATCATCCACATAGTAATTCAATTATCATAAGCTTAAAACAAGATGATATCACTTTCCCAACAACAGAAAATTAGTCCAACAACCAAATTAGCCCTTTCGATTGGAACTACCCCATAATCGTCCTATGAGACATTAATTCTTAATTTTGCGACAAATTATTGCCTTTAAAGAACTAAAGCTATATGAAACAAAACCCAGCAATTCATTTCATCAAACAGGAGCAAGACATTGGACACTTACTAGTAAGTGCAGCCGCAGGAAGATGAGAGTAAACTGTGAGCATTTACAGAAGCATTCAATGATTGTATGTAAAACCCAGATAAGGTATTAAAAACTTGATCCGCAGGAGGTGGGGTGGCGGTGAGAAATTAACGTAATTGAGAGGGAACAGTATGGGACTCGAAACTTGGGATTCACAATTTCTTGGACTTCTATTCTTTTATTCCTTTTTTTTTGGGTGATGTGACTTCTAATCGTTTACAAATGTAAGTGATCTGTCAATTTTTTTCTTACCTCCATATTTTCATTTCTAAGTTACAGTGGTTGTGATTGCTAGATTTCAGAATTAAGAATGTTCTTTTTTCTCCTAAACATGTTGAAGAGAAATAAACATCTCCATCTATCCACTATAAATGGTAACTACATTATGTTAGAAAGATTTTTTCATGAGAATAAATTGTATCATATATTCTTTGTAACTGGATCTAAACAATAGAGATTATCTTACTTCTTTGCTAATAATCCACATTCAACTTAATTATATATTTTCCTTTTAAAAAAATATTAATTACTTCTTTCGTCTTTTTGAATAATCACTATTACTTAATATAAAAAAATTTAAAAAAACTTTGATTTAAAAAAAATTGACATGTATTCTTATTATGATTAATTTTCAGTAGTTAATTTTATAGTTATTAATTAGTGGAATATAAATCTTTCAATTGAGAAATTAATTAGTGAAATTTTAATTAATGTTTACTCAAAAGATATATTTCTAAAGATAGATAGTAATATATACAAACTCTAGCAGCACCATCGGAAGAGGTGGAAATAACATAAATTACATAATAAGCAGTGATATCTTAAACCTTCTTGTGATTGCTTGTATCCTGTGTACGATATTTTGGTAAATCCAGATAAATGCAGATATCACGAGACATCCGAATGCATGTGATGTGTCGGTGGAAAAAGCCATCATAAGAATGCATTCTTGAAATGCACAGCATTTTTAATACTTTGATCTTCACAAAATTTTCAAAACATTGTGAGGGTAGGAGAACGAGGAGCTTCAGCCTGCAGTTGTAGGGAAGTGAAGGAAGGGTTGCAAATGGCTAGATAAAACTAATACAATTACGAGTACATTCATTAGAATCAAGCTCAAGCATAGTTGTCATTTTTTGCTTCCAGTGACAGAAGAAATTACATACCTGCTGCTATTGAATGATTAGAATGAGCTCTGGAGGTTCATTATTGAGAAAAGAGTGGAGAAGTTTGGAGCCCTTTAATGGAGATGAAATGATGTGAATCAAATGGCTGCAAGAAAATTGTTGATCTTTTTAAATTGGAAAAGATAGAACAAAAGAACGGGCCATGAAGATTTGCGGCTCAGAAAAGTGAGGATGCAATTGTTCGGAGAAAGCAACAAATTACAAATTGGAATTATCAAAAAAAAAATTAAAATTGGTGTAGAATACCAATTTTGCCACTCAATGATTTGATTCTTTGAATTTGGAAAGAAGGCTAATCTTATATAGTAATAGACATATCTTTTGGAGACTCATTTAATGTATTTTTATTTCATAGATAAAATTCTAATCGTTAGATTCATTATCAGTCAAAATACAATATTGATAATGGTTCCACTTTCATTACTCAAGATTTGGTAAAGTAAAAAGTACATGAATATATCTTGATTCTTGACCGACAATGAATTTTGGATCGAATACTTTGGCACACCAATCAATTTATTTGCCTCATGTTTTACAAATGACATCTTGAATGGTGGCACAACGGAGAATCATGTACGGGGTTCAGATAATATATATGGATCTAAAATTGAGTGAAATCTCATCTGTTTTTCTTTCTACTTCTATTGAGCTGCTAAAAAACTATTCCTGTTTAAGCTGGTTTTCTTCCTATCTTTTTTTTTTATCATACTCCTAATATGTTGATGGCTAATTGGCAAAAAAGTGTCCCTCATCTTTATTTTTTTTGGCAATTATAGTCTCTTACATTCTATTTTAATCATACCCATCCATTTTCTATTCTTTGATTAGCTGTTTTGATATCTAAAATGAAATTTTGATGAAAAAAATTGCCAGAATTTGTACTTGATAAGGGCAAAATTAGTAATTTACTATTCATCAAAAGGAAAATTAACCAAAATTGTCTATTCTCTTTATTTTTTTTTCCATTGTAGTCTTTAATATTCTATTTCATCCATAGTAATCATCGATGAAAAAATTATTTTTTAAATATATATATATATATATATATATATTGATGTATATGATATATTATTTTTCTGTAAATGTATTTGTTCTTACTCTATCACCCTTCTTTATTTTTTAAAAAAATTATATGATGTTTAAGACTAAAAATAGAAGGCCTCTATTATGAGGTAAATTAATATTTTTCACGGTATTAATCATATATTATCAATTCACGGTAAGAAAAAATCTCGAAGATTATTTTTTAAAAAAGAAGAAGAATGAGAATAAATCTTCCACCCAATCAAAAATTAAACATACGTACAAATTTTTAGCTTAGGGAAGCTCTTTTTGCAATCAAATATAGTTTAAGCTAATTTTAACTAATTAAAAATAAAAACTTATATTTAAAAAAACTAAAATAATGACATTTAGAAGGTTAGAAAAAAAACTAGTAATACAATAATACATAATAGTAATACTACTCTCCTATCAAAAATTATAAGTCATTTGAGTTATTTGTATTTGTTTCAACATATAAGGTGTTTTACAATATTTTAGGAATATTTTACCTCTTCTTTCTCATAATACCCTTATTTATTTATATATTTTCTTTCACATATCTCATTTTTGTAAAAGAAGAACCATCATGTCTAATAATTAAGATTATTTTAGGAACAAAAAAATTTCTTGATTTGTGTAAAAGTTGGTCTAACGATTAATATTTTTGAACAAAATGAGTATAATATATGTACAAAAATTTAAAAGCACACGTGTAGGAAATTTTTTTCTTTCAACGTATTAAAAAATATTAAAATTTAAATATTTTATTTCTACACATAAATTATTTATAATCAATGTATAAAATATATTTATTTCTTTTAGGAAAAAATAGTTTTTTAGGGACCAAAATGCCTATTCGAAAATAAATTAAGGACTACTATGGCTGAAATAAAACATCAAGGACTACAATGACAAAAAATTGTAAAGATAAAGGACTATTTTGGCTAATTTTTCTTTTGATGAATAGTAAATTACCAATTTTGCCTTTATCACATGCAACTTCTAACAATTTTTTTATCAGAATTTCGTTTTATGAACCAAAATTGCTACTCGAAATATAGATATAGGACGTGTATTAGTAGAAAAAGTAAATATAAGTGGTACTTTTGGCCAATTAGCCATATGCTGATTCACTTGTGCTAAAAATGTTCTTTACTAAACAAAGATTATAGTGAATTCAATATTTTTGTCCTCTAGCTAACATCACAATTTTAGCTTTTTGTATAATTTGCTTAATAATCTGTTATGTTGATATTTTCCATGGTTGATGGCTTGCTTGATTATTTTCCTCATTGAAAGAATTGTTTCAATTCTATCAATCTTTCTTGTTTGTTCTCCACTAATTTGTTGTACTTTCTTAACACTTTTTTTGAGGTCATATTATTTATGGGATGATATTTAGTAAATCCTTGTTGTACTCTTTCCTTCTTTGTGCACAAACAACAAATAAGTACTTTAATTCCCAAATACTCAATAATCCCTCCATTTAGAATATAATGTCAACTTTTTATTTTGATTAAAAATTAAGTAAGACATTTGACTTTAATTAATTTATCAAATTATACTTAATGTAATGGACGGTGAAATCCATAATTAGTAGAATATAAATATCTTAAATTAAGTTGGTAAGCAGTGAGAAATCATGAGTTAGTGATGTATAAATAATTTAAATTAAAGAGTTTATTAATGTAATTTTGAATAAAAAATATGTTTATGTAAAAAAATTTAAATATTCAATTCATGACAACCAAAAATAGTATGTTGACATTCAATTTTAGAGCAAATGAGTAATTAGCAAATTAATTCTCAATAAGCATTTATTTAATTTATTTTTTTACGTATTGTCGTTATTGACCCTCTCTTTTGTAATCACATTCCTCTATCTTCGCAATTTTGTTGCTTAGTAAGCGCTAAACTTTACTTGTTTTTTAAAATTTTTTTATCAAGTGCTAAACTTTTACCATACCATAAATGGTAGTTTGCCCTTCCTAAAACATTTTACCAATAGAACCCACACCAAAGAGAGTTCCGCGAATGGAGACTTCGGCACTTGAATATATTTTACTTGGCATCCTGGTCTAGCATTTGATTTTGATAGCATATGAAACCTTAAGAATAATTCCTTTTCAACCCAGATGGGTTTTTCGGGCATGGAGCGCGGTAAGCACATAGACGATCTTCCGGGCGATTCTCAAAAGTGTTGGGATCCTTCAACCGGGCATGTTTCAGGTAAGATGAAAACCACTTCGAAGTCAAACTCACTTCTTCATATGCTTATGCCAAATTGGGTGTGAACCGAAGGCAAGGACCACACCATGATCCTGAAAAGCATAAACCTACCACTTTCCTAAACAAAGAATTAGTTCTTACATAGAACATAATTATCATGCTTTTTTCAAATATCACAGCAAAAGGTACTGTGCGTTTAACGTTAACGTATCAGAAAATACAATCAAAATGGTATTACAATGGCAAATCTTGTCTCCATTAATCACGATATTCGAAAGTTACAGACCTTAATTTAGATAGAGAAGGGTAAAATATGGAGGAACAAAACTATGAATAAGGGTGTGATATGAAGTAATAGGAGTGGTATTTAGTGACTCTTGTTATATAATTCTACTTTACTATAAATTCTTGTCACAATGCAAATTGGATTTTCTCTCTCCAAATAATTAGGGTATTGGACACCATAACTAAAAAAGCCAAACGTGTATAAGCTTATATTTCTATTAGCAAGAATGTAAAGAGTGTGATCGTGGCCAACCAAAATCAATAATAATTCTTTACAAGTTTTAATTTTTGGTAAAATAAAGAATAAAATCAAGTTACACCAAGACTTTTTCTCGTGAATTTTGTTTGGCTATGCTTTATTTCATATACAAATGAATAATGCTGGCTCATTCATCAATGTGCATAATAATAGCAATCAAGAAGTTTGCTTTCAAAGATGGTGATGTTTGGGACTTGAAGATGGTCTCCCTCCTTCAAGAGCACTAGGAGTGATTTCTGCTGGCTTCTGCATGTTTTCTTGACCTACCAAACCTTCTTTTTCTTTCACTTCATCAATGTCTATGCGTTCCATATGCACATCATCCTCCACAGAGAGCAAAACAGCTTTTTTACCATGAGGGCCTTCTTCAATGGCTTCCTTGATCTTCAAATGTTCGTCAACCTTTACAATCTCATCGTGAGTTTTTTCAACCCTCTTCTTCCTCTTCTTGACGAAGCAGCAAAGGGCAAACAAGCATGCAAGGAAAAACAGACCGCCAAACGAAACAATCACGATTACTATGACAATGGGATGGTTGTCTGGTGGCAATGGAGGCGGCGGTGGAGGAACAACATGAGGAGGTACTGGAGTAACATGCGGTGGAGGTGGTGGAAAAACATGAGGCGGAGGTGGGGGAAAAACATGAGGTGGAGGTGGTGGGATGATGTGTGGAGGAGGAGGTGGCGGACTGATTGGGTGGCTAGGAGGAGGAGGTGGACTGATCGGGTGGCCAGGAGGTGGTGGAGGAGGAACACGAGGGAACATGTAGCCGGCAGGAGCAGAAGTCATTGCTATGTTTTGGAGTACTTATGATTTGCTTTTGTGTTGTGTGCTGAGAAGAAATCAGAGAATGGTTATTTATAGTTGGGGTTTAGCCCCTGTTTTGTACGACAATGCTTTCAAGTTTCCAAGACTTGGCTCTCATGTCAAGATTTTGAAGTCTTAAAATTTTGGTTTGAGTGAGAAAGACTTCTGCACTCTTATTTGTTACTCAAGTAGTACTATGAGAAATATCTATCTCCGTCCAATGTGCATAGTTTGATAGTTATATTGATAGAAATACCATTTTATTATTGTTGTACTCCAAATTTATCTTTGAAAGTCCTTATCCTATGCTAAATATATGATAGCAATTGGCACAAGTGAACTGATGCACCCGAATCCATCCTAACGCAGAGCTCTTACACCGGCCTATGCAGGACCCTCAAAAGAAACAATGGAAAAGAAAACTCAAATTTGAAACAGCATTTGCAAATGGAACACATGCAGTTACAGTTGAATTCCTGTTACTCTAGCAATCAAGATAGTCATACATGTAATTGAGTCTTTTGTCAATTTTTTATCAACACGAAGAATGTAATCCTTTTGCATACTGTGTAATAAGAGCAAGTCACCTAATAGGAGGATCAAAGATTGAAAGCTTCAAAGGAAGCTTTATTTGGACTGTAACTCAAGAAAAGGAAAGAGCAATTGTGTAGTGTATGGAATAACCAGATTCTCAAACCTGTACAAGGAAGCAGAAAACCTGATTAAAAAGAGATGTCAAAAGCACTTGAACTACTATATTAAGGTTCATATCACAACATACAAGCTCTGGCACATGCATGTACTCGAAACATATAGAACAAGCTAAAGAGAAGGAACTTACAGTTTCATTAATGAAGCTCCCTAGGATGTGAAAGCAGAAATGAGAAGAGCAGTTCATTCCATGTATCAGGAACTCCAGGTAAACACCAGTGACTGCAATCAGGTACTGAAGGATTGTCACTCCAAGTCCCCACATGCGCATCACTCCTGAATGCTCCCATGGGAGTAACATGCAGCAATGTTACTGGGATGGATAAGTTCTTTACAACATTAACAATGGCATCAGAGATTGGGCTACTGTCCCTGCCTTTAACATTTGGCATGGGCTCTCTTGTTACTTTGCAGCTCTGACGTGATCCACTACTGGAACAGATACAAGCATTAACCATGTCAATTTTCAGGTTTGTACATGTTAAAAAACTTATGCACCAGATTTTAATGATTGCTATGAGAGATTGACAAACAAAGGCAAATTTAAATTAAAGTACCACAATACTTGTAACAAGATTTATTAACATAATTCAGATAGTCCCAGGCTAAATAAGCACTTCTGTGACAACTGAAGTGCCTTGCTACTACAAGTTAAAAGAGAGTGAGAAAAGATCAATGATTGCAGAATATCAAGAGACGAGTAAAAATGTAACTTCAAAGCTTTGATTGAAGCTTCCTTTGGTATATAAAGAACTCATCCTGCAAGAGGAGGATCTTGTTGGGCTAGAAGCTTGGAGATGGTTCCCCAACATTTCAGGTCATTCCCAAATACAATTAAGAATACCTCACGAATACAACTAAGAGTTAAAAGGCAACAATGAGACAATAAGTTTTCATTAACTTAAGATTCCTGATAGAGATAATGGTACATACCTCCAGTGGCTGGACTCAAAGGTCCGGAAAAATACATTCGTCCTGCTAGTGTTGATCTTTTTCTCAACCCAAGATTGCCAAGTGGATAATGCTGCCTGAAAGGCTCCATTTATTGGCATTCCAAGCTTCATCTTTCCGCCAATCTGGAAATAGCAGCCCCTGTCTGAAAAGAACACATTAGAAGCATTCTGAGGGAACATATGTCAATGTTAAAAACTTAAAATGGTTAGATCAACAGTGTTACCCAACAGCAAGCTTAAACAAAAACCCAAACATGCCAAAGAGCAGATGAAAGTTTGAAACACATGTGACCAATTGTGTTTCGTGACCGCATAAAAATAGAACTAAGGCCAAGTTGGAAGAGAAATGTAGCTTTTGCCCATCTTATAGGATTTAGATCCTTTAGATGTTGACTTCAGGTTAAAAAGCTAAGCAAAATATCTAAGTCTCAATTAAGTTTCAGTTATGCATGTTCTGCAATTATTTCATACCCCTCCCACTCATGTAGCCTAAATTTAGACTTCATATATGAGCTTTGACATTCTTTCCCAGACAAATTCTGTTTCTTTGTATGTCACCTTTTAAATTCCTTTTAAGTCTTGTACAACTACTGATCCTGCACCATATTCGCTTGCTCTTTCTGCAGTTTTTGGTCACATAAAGTACTCTTTCACCATTTTGGTGGTGCATCAGTTCTTGCACTAGCTATACCCGAATCAAACAACTGAAACAGCAATAGTACTGAAGTAAAGTTTCTTTCTCAGCTCACTATAGGTATGAAACTTATACATCATCCAAAAGCTTGAACTCCACAATGATAACTTGTTGGACTTCTTTAGCGAACTTGAAAGCCCTAAAGCCTTTAATGTCTTAATTTTGATTAATGACAAACATTGATGAGGACCAATGTCTTATTTGTACAAGTGATAGAGTTTTTGGATTCATGATTTAATCCATACAAGAACAAGATTTCAAGTCTTCAAGGAAGTATACAAGTCAAGACTATCAAGATTTGAAGACAAGCTTTTATTAGATTAGATAGGAACTAGAGATATAGTTTTAGAGTTATATATTTTGATATCTCTAGTCTAGTTTTACCTCTAATTGAATAATGGTTTCTAAAGGTTGCTCTATGAACTTAAAACGTTATTTCAAAATGTTTTTAATATGTTAAAATATGTTTTGATATTTCGAAAACCATGCATCAGTGATTTCAAAACTTAAATGGTTCATAAACTCTTGTTGGATTGATACCATAACTTATATGGTTGATTGAAATCATCATTTGTATGTTAGAGTATTGTTGATGCACAAATGAACATGTTTCAGTCGACCTAAATTGGTCCAGGTATCGTTCATTTGTGGATGCATGTGCTGTCAAATTTGTTCATCTGTCAACCTGTGGACGATCATAAGGTCGACCACTGAAGTGAGGTCGACCGCAGGTGAAGTCCAGTCGATCGGAGGATGAAAAATCATCATCCAGTGATTGTCCTAGTGAGCTTGCGGATGATGGTGCGGACTGACCAGTTTGATATGCGGTCGACCGCACTTCCTGAGTGGCTTCATTTTTTGAAATTCTTTGAAATTTAAATACTTTAAATTCTTTAAATACTTTGTCCGTTGGGAACAAATCTTTAAATACCAAAACCTTTGAAATTCTTTAAAAGAAGATTTTTTGAGCAAAAACATTGTATATCTTGATCCTATAACATCTTCGAAACATTCCAAAACCCTTTCAAAACATCAATCTTGTTAAAATCATTAAAGAAGGGTTTTTACATTCAAAGGTGAATTTTGAGCAATCTTGACAAACCATTACTCAAAGAGGTGATTGTGATTCAAATTAATATATCTTCACATTAAGGTGATATCTATCAAACTCTCTATCTATTATTATTGATTGTAATTGTATCAAGATTGCAAGTAGCATAAAACCCTAAGTGTTAGGGTGAGCCTTGTGTAGATTGTTTTGTATTCAAAGTTTGTTTGTAAAACCTTTGGGTGAACCTTGAATTGAATTGCATTGTTAGGATTCACTAAGGATAGTGGTGAGATTATTGTATAATCAAGATTGTGTTGTAAAACTCAAGGGTTGAGTGAGCCTTGATTGGTTTGAAAGGTTATTTGTAAAACGCTAAGGTGAATTGGGTGAGTCTCTTTTGTAATCTCATTTATTTGATCTTATTTATTTGATTAGTGAAGGGATTTGATAAATCATTGACTAGGTAACTCAAGGTAGTGGAATTAGATTTTGTTGGATAAACCGAACCACTATAAATCATTGTGTTCATTACTCTAATTTCTGCATTTTACTTGAACACATTATTTCTCACACAACTAGCACACCAAGTGTTTGATATTTGTTGTCAAAGAGGTGTTTTATTAAATTATGTTGAAAAATCGAATAAAAACCTAATTCACCCTCCCTCTTAGGTTATTAGGTTTTTCAAAACTCTTTAAGAAGCATGTCCTTTTTTCAATTTGACATTTACAAGATTTGAGCTATACATTTGAAGTGGAAAGTTGAGGGCAAACTGAAGGCCTATGATCCACTCTCTTTTCGACTAGTCTTTCGAGCAATGATAACTGACATAGGAGGTTTCTCAAACAGAGCTGTTGGGAAAAAGGAAAGGACCATTTGTTGATCTATAAAACTGTAAGGCCAACCTAGAACATGTAAGCCAGCTAAAACCATCCTTTGCAGGAAGTACCTTATGGGACTACCTATTTGCTCATAGTACAAAATCTGGAAATGTACCACATTAAAGCATGATGTTGATGACTTGATTTAATTTGAACTACTATCAATGGCAGATGTGAAAAATCACGTCACATGGTTCAACAGGTAGAAAGCATATTGACAAAATTAAATCAGGTTTTAAAGAACACACAATTACTAAATATAAAAAATCTAGGTAATATATTGGATAGCATTAATAACTTAAATATAGGTAACTCAATAAACGTTACATCAATAATGAGTATTGTAGAGGGTAAACTGATAACTTACATGTCAAACAACTTTGAAGGAGTCCACCAGTGCCCAGAATTAAAGACAAGAACATCAGAATCAACCCATTCTTTACTGATATCATCCATCATGTCAAGCTTTATTGCCGATTTAACCCTCTTTGGAGCTCGTTTTGGTGCTGGGCCAGACTGCACTAGGAATACAGAACGATAGAAATCAATCGTAAAATTGAAAGAGTTAAACCGAACTCCCAAGTACCTAATCCTTTTGGTGATCTTATGTCTGTTCACTTCATATACACTCTTCTTATCATCCACGCCAGTCATCAGCATACATATCACAGATTCCCACTGAGTTCTACTCAATGAATCTCCAACAAAAACAATCCTTTTTCCACGAAGCAATTCTAATATCTCTTTTGCATTAAACCTAGGAATTTCGCAATTCTTTGGCTTCCATCTCCACCTAAGATACCCTTTGTCTCTCCTACCATTAGCCAAGCAATTAAATCCACGCTCAGCAAATGGACATTGTGAAGCATCATACAAAGGATAACTCTCATCAACCACCCATCCCCCATCAAAAACATTACACTCACTATCCAGACCGCTCGATGTCTTATTCTCATATGGATTAACTGTTAAATCATTATTCTCAAAATTTGGTACTAAAGAACTTGCAGTATTATTCTCAAAATTCTGAATCACCGGGTGAACAGAAGGAAACATGTAAAAATACCCAGAACCGACTGCTACAAGAAAGAAGACTAAGGATCCAATCACAACGAGCAAATTGAATGACTGAAAAGCCCAGCTCTTGATATAGCCCCCAGCCATTAACTTGACAAAACTCACAACATTCATATAAACTGGTCTCAAATGGACCAATGAATTTATATACATTTTATTCACAATCTCTGACATTTCAATTAAAATTCCACAAGCAAAGAAAGAAATTCAACTCCCAATCACAAGAACCGTGAAATTAATCCCATCTTTGCAGCAGTGTTCAAGAACAAAAGCCGCATGCCCATAAAAGACCACATATTTACCAATCAACTAAACCACTACAACATCTTGAATATCTGAAACCAGCAAGAAAACGAACTTTTAGATAAAACCCACAATTCTAAAACTCAATGGTAACAGCGTAGGACCTTGAACAAAGCCTATAAACTCGAAATCTTACAGTTCTTGAAAATGGATCGTGGGTTGTGAATTGCAGCTAAGGAGTTGAATTAGAACTTGGAAATGAGAAATACGCCAAATAATGGAGGGGAAATTGGTCACTAGAGACAAAGGTAGATGCAAAACTTGGTTCTTCAAAGTGCTTTTGGTTGGTCTGAATATGATCTGTGAGCTAAAGTATGGTTGAGTGAGAATTATGGATGGTATTGTGGTACTTCACAAATACTGTGGGTGATTTGTTGAGGAACAATTAAGAAATCCTATGAGAAAATAGAGCCCATGCGGAAAAAATTCCTTATAAAGTAAATGAAATCTGCCCGCAAATGATTCTAACATTATACGATCTTTTTTAGGCATAGGTTACATTATACAATGATTTTATTTTATTTTTTTTAAGAAAATTGTACAATGTCCTTGATAAAATACAATTCACTAATCATTTGATTTTTTTATAATACATCATGGACGGCACATTGTACATTGTTTATCAAATTTATAATACATGATTAGTGAACTGTATTAAAAAAAATGCACATTTATAAAATAGATATGATTTTCTTTTTTAGTGTCGAATCCTAATTAAATTATATATTTAAAAAAAGAAAGAAAAGATACATTTAAAGCCTATTAATAAATTGCTTATTGATGTTTGAGATGTTAAAAATTAGTTTTCCTTTAATAAAAGTAAATAAATGTACAAATGTATGTCAAAATCAAGAATCTTTTATTGGAGTGCATTATAGTCTAACTACTAATGTATATGGCTATTTATTAAATTTGTTGTACTTACTCGAGAAGAAATTCAAACTAAGAAAATTCATAGACTACCTTTCATTAAGTCAATCTTATTATATATAAAGCAAAGCAAGTTCTATTAATTATGATCAGTGAAATCATAAGTTTTCACATCACATTCATTACAGGAATACTTTACCTAAAGCATTAAATGTGTTAAAAGAGAAAGTATTTGGAACATTTTTTTAAGGTTATTTGAAATTAAATATCATTTTTTTAAAATAAATATATTTATCATTTAAAATTTTATAAACAATTCACTTAATTTATAAAATTTGCATTTCACTTACTCATATAATCTGATCACTAATTATATTATTAATTAATATAATAAATTCCTTACTGTAAAAAAGTTCTTATTTTCTTATTTTTTGAATTAATTCAAATGTGAACATTAAATTTTAGAGTATTTTGGATCAAATTATCCAATTAGACCATATTTACATTCCATTACAAGTCTAAACTTCACAATGAAATTTCAAAACACAGGACAAGTCTTAGTGATAGCGTCTATCTAATAAGTTTGTGCTCCCATCATGAAATTCGCATTTATACTGATAAAGATACTATTGGTACCATAATCTTTCAATTGATTTATGTAATGTTAGAAATTCCTTTAGATAAGAACAAATTTGATGCCTTTATCGTCACAACTCAAACAGAAGTTATCATTCTCGCAATCTCGCTCTTTACCTAAAAGCCGGACAGTTTACTGAATTCCCATTGGAAATATTAAAAACGAAATATCAATGATATCTACATTGATTTGACTTTTCCTCTTCTTGTCTGGTTTGACAATGCTTGAAATCTAAAGAATCTGCTGCAGTTTTATTCTCCTACTCAGCCGGCTAAGGCAAATCGATCGCATATTACTATGTCTTGAGAGGGGATAACAATGAGAATTTTACGAGTGTCTTCTGACAAAATAGGTAGACAAGGAGAACAAAAGGGAACAAAGAGAAAGTTGCCAAGCATGCAGAGATACTGAGTTAGCATATCAATTAAAGCAACCAAGAAGCACATATAAATTGATCAATCATTCCTCATATGCAGTCTGCATAATGCAGAGGAGCTCATTCAAATCTCAGCAAATAGAGGATCATAAAAACCTTTATGCTCATCAACATACATAGAATAACTTTTTGGAGGATATGGAAAAGTATAATCAAAGAATAGAAACCAGTGGAGCACAGTTTCTCCATTTCAGCCAGACATGTAAACCATCTTTATCAGCAAGTTTCAGGCTACAGATCAAAACTTGATTCAAGTGATATCAAGTCACTTCATCAGTCAATGATTTTCTTGTTTCACTTAGCACCAAGGAATGAAAAAAACAAAGCTAACCCAAGAAATTCATGTAGTAAAATAAACAGATAGATCGCCATCGGCTCATGCACAACTTTTTCCCCATCCTATGCAAGTCAGTGCAGAAAAGAGCCTTAAAGGATTATATGAAACCTCTTTGTATATACAGCCCCCAACAACCTCCAATAACTTCTTCCATTTTTCTTTGCAGTAACAATCTTCTAAAATTATGCCCTCTTAATAACTTTTCTCATACAAATTATCAACTCTTGTCTCTCATGATTTACAAATTTGTAATTCCCCATCAGCTTAAGATGCTTCAAACCTTTTCCTCTCCACCAGAGATGGCAATTTAATCTTATTTTTCCCTTTTTCTATCCACTAGAAACAATAGACTTTGGTTCCATAAATGTGTTGCCATAATTCAAAAGACACAAATAATGGAACTCAAAAAGGGCATATCAATGTAGACTTCTGCATAAAAACATCAAAAATCATGTTAGCAACCAAGGTTCCTCGAACTTGATCCAGTAACTTGTTCCAAATGAACCAACATATCAGCATTTCTAGAGAACTGGACTCCATCAAGAATAGATCATAGTTGGCCAATGTCAAAAGTCATGGACCTAAAAAGAACATTAAATGAAGAGCTGCATCTGTTCAAAATCCCAGTCCACGAAAGAAGAGATAGGTTTTGTAAACTTCAGAGAAAACAATCATCCTTGCAGCAGAGGACATAAATAGAAATGAACTTTTGTCCATCAATCAGCATTTTGAATTCTTACATGCATCTGTGCATAATCCCATATTGGCAGTCACCTAATGTGGATATTCTGAAAAAAAGAAAAAAAAAAGGTAAACAATAATTCAAGCAAAAATGTAAATAATATCATTGAAGTGTTAATTGTGAAGAGCACACCCCTTTCTATCACCTTACACTTTTCAAGAGAGGACATAATGTTTTACATGTCAATATTACAGCTAGAGGTCCCATGGGTCTAGCTTATTGTTAAATAGTTAAGTTTAACCCTTCTTTGTCATCTTAAATTTTTAAAACAGATGTATTAGAGCAGAAGGTCCTGTGCTCAAACCCTACTTCCCCCCATTGAATAGATATTATTCATGGGTTGGATTTCTTATTGAAAATTTGTGTTTGACCTCACACGTGATGGATATTCTAAATAGTTAAGTTCAACCCCTCTCTATCAACATATGGAAATTTAACACTTATATGTCAAATAAAATGTTAAAGTGTAAAATCAACAAATTACACAACTAACCGGTAGCTTGGGGCAAGTCATAAGAGGCTTGCTCATGTCTAGGTAAGGACAAGAGACTCTCGCAGAGTCACTATACAGATTATAATACGAAATAAAACAAGTTAGGTAGGTGTATTACCTTACTTTGAGACTGATCACTTTTCCAGCATAAGGCTGCAGAGAATTAGAGTTCCACCTTCACAGTGGATAGATACCTACTTACTCTGCAGTGAGAATCCATCCATTACAGTCAGGGGATTGTCATATCAACATTTCAACTCAATGAATAAGCAAAAAAATAATATTCCACAACTCCAAGCTATCTAATAAACGTCCCACATCAAGAATGACTTTTTTCCACCTTTTGTTAATGCAATACACAAGCTTGACAATGCCCAAACTGCAAACACACGAATAAACTAACATTGACCAGGAATTCATAGAATGGCCAAACAATGGAAGTAGTCACCATATATTTAAAAGGAGTCAAAACAAAGTAAGCAAAATCTATAAAGAACAATTCTTTCACAAACTAGGGAGGAGCTGCTGCTGAAGAATGGGAGGACGGACAGTTGTGTTCCAAATCCTGCCTTATCTTCAACTGAAGATTTAAGTTGCACCCCTTGTAGAATGACTAGGGATTTCATTTTAGGTGATGACACTTGTTGAAATATAAAAAGAAATATATAATTAAGTTCCCAACAAACAGCTTTCATGTATAAATTTAGGGACCTTAAAAATCTGGATTCATGATATTTTCCAAACTATGGAGAATTGCATGGTGGGGGGAATGCCTGTCATTATGGGAATGCTAATAGGTGCAAATCTATTCTGAATCAACAATAGGAAGTTGTGACTCAAAAACCAAAATTGGGAAGAAAAAAATAAAAGACAATAGAAAGTTGTACTTTTTTGCTTTTAAAAATTGATATACTGGGCAAGACTTGGAAAATAGGAATTCTAATTAGAAAAATAGTTAGAAGAATGGAAATAGTTTGCCAAACATGAATAAACGAGAGGTTTCTGATTTATTGATGAAAAGGGTGGGGCTCTTCATGCACATGCCTCTTAAACCATTCATTCTCTCAGCGCCATAATGGACATCAATAAAAAGGTTAGTTGATCCTTCAGACACTGCTTCAGGCAATGCACCTAAACTATCAAATGACCATCAGAAGTTCCTTAATGCACCACCTCATGAAAAGGATGCCAATTAAATCGTAATTTGTAGCTGCCTTAAACAAATTGTGCTATGGAAATAAAAACAACCTGAATGATATCTGTAGAAAACGAGGATTATCTTCCTCCATTCTCGAATTAGTAGTTTTCCTGTAAAACCAAAACATTCAAAGATACTGTTCAAATTTTAAGGCTTAAAACATCAAAAATATTATGCAGAAGTTAATAAGCACTAACAATCTATAAACTCAAGATCTATAAAGGAAGATTAAACTAGATTAAAATTGGAAAAATGACAATTTTCCTTGCGTCTTGACTTGCTTTTCATTCTTCAAGAGCAAAAACTATTAAGTATCAAGTTAAACACATCAATCCGGAAGCCCTAGCATAGACAAAATTAAGATCCCTAACCACCAAAAGTAGATCCAACCTTCAGCAAACCATCAGCTTGTGCAGCCAGGGTGGTATAACATTATTCCCGTGCCAGGTTGCTGGTTCCACAAACCTACCACCTTCTCTACTTGAATTAATAAGCTGTTTACATCAGACCTT
Organism: Apocynum venetum; assembly: GCA_019593545.1. NCBI lineage: Eukaryota > Viridiplantae > Streptophyta > Magnoliopsida > Gentianales > Apocynaceae > Apocynum > Apocynum venetum. The sequence goes on from SRSM01000133.1 coordinate 603,997, forward strand.
CACTACCAAAGTTCCTCGGGCACATGAAAGACTGGCAATTTTTCGTGCTCACTACATGAAGTGCTTCAAGAATTTCAAGGTGTGGCTTACGTGCTGCTATATTTTTAAATTTAGTGGTCATCATGTCTGTCTCTGATTCAAACTTCAAAGGAACCATTAGGAAACACATAAAGAGCACATTCTCTTACTCTTCAACACCCATAAACAATCCAATTTCAGCAACATAGTCCTCATCCCTCATTACTGCAACTAAATTTTTCAAAACTTCAAGGATTTCACCAGCTCTTGGATTGAGTCCATCACCTGCAACAAAAGGAACTGTTTCCTGTCCCACTAAAGTCCAACTACATCCAGGGGACTTTCTCACTTCTTTTTCCTTCATTTTCCTCCTTAGAGAGTTGACTGCATCCCAGTTACCTGACGCAGCATAAATATTAGAAAGGAGAACATACGCTGAAGAATTTTGGGGCTCCAATTCAATGAGTTTCTCTGCTGCACATTTCCCTCTTAGGTAATCTCCATGTAACTTGCAGGCACCAAGATATGAGGACCATATCATAGAATCAGGTTCAAAATCTAATTTCTCAATGAACTTTTCTGCCTCCTCAAGAAAACCCCATCGTCCAAAAAGGTCAATCATGCAAGCACAATGGTCAACTCTAGGTCGAATTCCGTATTGCTTAGTCATATCATAAAATATCTGATGGCCTTCAGATACCATTCCCGCATGACTGCAAGCAGTGAGGATTCCAAGGAGCGTGACCTCATCGGGATTTATATTTGTTCTCTTCATGTCCTCAAATACTTTCAGTGCGTTTTCTGCAAAACCATTTTTAGCATATCCAACTATCATTGAATTCCATGAGATGACACTCTTCTTGCTAAACATTTCATGAAATACATGTTCAGAACTTCTGACATCCCCACATTTGGCATACATGTCTACAAGGGCACTGCCTGTCAACTCATCCTTGTCAAATCCAGTATGAAATATGAGAGAGTGGATCTTCCGACCATCCAGCAAAGAAGCCAACATTGAGCATGCTTTGAGTACACTAGCAAATGTGACTTGATCAGGGATGGTATTGGAATTGCGCATTTCTTGATACAATTCTAGTGCCTCTTCACAGAAGTCATTTTGAGCATGTCCTGATATCATAGCAGTCCACAATACTATGCTTTTGGGATCAGGGAACTCACTGAAAAGAATGGTGGCTTCTGTTTTACTTTGAGTGCTCAAATACATTTGCAGCAAAGAAATGGCCAAAAACTCATCATTATATGAGAGCCCAAACTTTAAAATGAAACAGTGGATTTGCCTCCCCAGATGCAATTTATTAAGATCATTACAGAACTCTAGAAGGCTAGCAAAGGTGACTTCTGATGGTTCCAATCCTTCATTTAGCACACACTGAAGCAAATTTACAGCATCCTTTATGTTAATATGAGCATAACCAGCAATAAGAGCATTTGTGGAGATAACATTTATGTCAGGCATGCTAAGAAAAACTTTTCTTGCAGCCCCAACAAGTCCACACTTGCAATACATATCAATAAGTGAGCTTCCAGAAAAAGGGCTTGTCTCCAGAGAGTACTTGATCAAAAGACAATGGATTTGTTTCCCTTTGTCTAGAGCTTTTAAATTTGCACAGCCACTAAGTATACTAGCTAGAGACACCTCATCAGGTGCAATTCCCTCCATGATGATTCTCCTAAAAATGTTAAAAGCCTCCTCTTCCTCATCATCCTGAACATATCCAACAATAATTGCATTCCATGAGATGTGATCTGGAGCAGGTATTAGCTCAAATTGTAGCCTTGCATCGTCTAAACAGCCACACTTTGCATACATATTCACTAAAGCATTACCCACAAATAAGTTAAATGCATATCTCCTCTTAATTATAACAGCATGTAATTGACATCCCAATTCCATATTTTCCAGGCAAGCACATGCACTCAGTATGCTAGTGTAAGTAAATTCATCAAGCTGTAAACCAGAATTCATCATACTGATAAATAATTTCACGACTTCATGTGCATACCCGTTCTGTGAATAGCCTCCAAGCAATGCATTCCATAGTACTTCATTTTTCTCACCCAATGCATCAAATACTACTGCTGCAGCTTCCATCCTTCCTGCACTTTGCGTACATATTTATTAAGGAACTACCCACATAAACATTAGAGTCAAGCCCCAACTTCAATGCATTTACATGAACCTGCAAGCCATATTTAAGATTTGCCACACCTGCAACAGCACTTAAAACACTTCCTAGTGTGGATCGTGTTGGTTGAACACCGGCTTTCATCATACTCCGGAAAAATTTAATAGCTTCCATCTCATGCCCACTTTTGGCATGGCCTGAAATCATCAAATTCCATGCAATTACATTTGGATTAGGCATTTGCATAAACAAGCCCAATGCATCATCTAGCCTTCCTAGTCTCACACAAGCATTAATGACAGTCACAAATGCTACTTGGTCAGGCACTTGACCTAGTCTCTGAATGTCCTCAAACACTTTTAGTGCCTCCTCCGGCAAACCAACTTGAAGATATCCTGAAGTCATTGCAGTCCAAGAAACTGTATCTGGATCTACCAGTCTATCAAATATCTTTCTAGCATCAACCAAATTCCCACATTTTGCATACATATCAATAAGGGAACCTTCACAAAAAGAATCAAATTCAAATCCTGTTTTAACGGTCATGCAATGCAATTGCCTCCCAAACTCAACATTAATCAACCTAGCAGAAACAGATAAGGCAATAGCATAAGTGAACTGATTGGGCAACACCGCGGCATTCCACATTGACAAAAAACTCTCCACTACATTTCCCAATAATCCATATCTTGAATACATAGATAAAATTGAATTCCAAGCCAATCTATCCCTCTTCTCTAGTTGATGGAACGCCTTTACTGCATAATCCACATTCCCACATTTGGCATACAAATCCACAATGGCATCCCCTAATCTCCCTTCTGATGAATATCCAAGCTTCAAGCTGTGAGAATGAATTGCTTTCCCTGCCCTCAAAGCATAAGAAATTCTTTGCGGCGATTCGTCGAACGCTCGGAAGGATTGGATTTTCTTGCAATGTTTTAAACATATTTCTAATAAGTAATCATATATTTGCTGCTTTGGTGGTGATTTAGGCTGAAAGATCAGGATTTCAGGATCTTTCAGAGGTGGGTTCGTTGAGAATTTTAGACGGTGATTAATTGAGTGCGAGCGTTGCTTCAGTTGTTTGAAAGTTCTGTGATGCATTTACCCGGAGATATGACCCGGGCATGACTCAATGCATTTACTTGGAAAATTTGCATTTTTACTCATAAACTTCTTACAGTAGTTCCGAAATTCAATATATCTTTTTCTAAAATAAGAATATATTTTTATTTAAATTTCTATCAACAATACCTTAATTTCAATATTTATATCCACTATATAAGAGTATCATCATTAACTATATTGATAATTAGGATATTATAATAATTTTATCAAAGTCAAAGATTTTTTATAAATATATTTATTATTTCAAATGTAAACACTTAATTTCAAACGAAATTATTTTTTTATTTTCATTAATACCTAAAGATGAATTATATTGTGTATTTAAATGAAAGTCTTCAGGTTTTAAATCCAAACTTTAAAAAATTCTAAATAATAAAATCATTGTTTGAATTTAATGAGTATATTTTTTTTTTCAAATTTCTTCCCTTTTTATCAGGAGATTTTAGACCTTTCAAATCTTTGACTTAAAAACTACATTGAATAGGGGGTTTTTTTTTCTTCTCCAAATTCTACTACTGAAACTGAATAAACTCTCTCCTTTCATTTGTATTCTTTTGCACTCAAATATTTATGAGAGTTTTCCTATTTCACAAATATGTAATTAGTAATTTTAAAAGTCTTCTCAACCATACAAATTAAAATTTAATTTATAACTTACTTAACTGGGTAGATTAGACAAGTAAAGATTTATCCCACTCTATTCCTTTATGTCCAATTTTTGTTCTTGATCAACTCGTTTGGTAGTTTTCTTCAATTGATGTTTACATAAAATGGCTATAAGGCATTGCTATCTGCTAGGGGTTCTTGGACTGATTCAATTAGTTCTCCTTCTACTCAGCTTCAAAGCATAAGTTCTTGACTATATTATGGCTGATTCTATTACCTCCCAAAGTTCTTCATTTTTATTTGGAGAATTTGTCATGGTATTTTACGGCAAAAGGACTTGATTTTTGGAAGGTGATTTTTAAAGAGTTTGATTTTTCTATGTTTGGACATGATATTCATATGATTGATTAACATGTTCGAAAATCGCCTTTAAAATTCATCCAACACTCTATCGCAATAGGACTTGTGCCATGAAACTTATTAGGGCAAGCTTTGGGTGCATTTGCAGCGAGAATTAAATCATCTTCTGAAGTTGAATTTGTTGAAGTTGTTGCTTTTTTGCATAATCTTCAGTTTGTAGATAATAATCATTTTCGGACAGTGATTTTTAAAGACGATTGTCTTAATCTAGTTAAAATTTTTAATTCTAAAGAGTTTATTTTTCTATTATTGAATATGTTGTCCACATAATTAGGGACTTAATTTATTTTTTTGATTATTTTGCTTCATCAAGAAAGTAATATCCATGCTCACTATTTGGCTAGATTAGGGCATTTTTTAGGCTCTTGTATTGAATGGTATAGAGACTTTCCTCCTAATGTAATGCTGGTCAATCATACTGGTTCATCAACCTAATGAAAATATGATTTTCTTTAAAAAAAATGTTTTCAAGTAATTTTAAAATTCTTAAATTTCTAATGTGTTGTTTTAATTGTTTCATTTCCAAGTGCTTTAAGAATTTGACTGGGTGACTCATTTTGGTCCCTCTTCCAAAATGTTGTCAATTTTTGACAACTAAATTGGGAATATTTAAACTTTTTTTCTAAATGTCTCTGGAGTTTTAATTTTGGCTTATTTTATCCTTAATGATTAGTTTTATTTTTTTTCTTCTATTTTTTTAAAGAGCAATTTTGGTCTTTTCGACTACATTTTTTCTTATTTTTAATTGGTTGAACTAAAGTTCAATATGTTGGTTAAAGTGAAAAAATAAAATTGGAAGAATAGAAAATTTCCCGAAAGAAAAAACTAATCCTCCCAAAAAAAGTCTCAAATTAAGAACTACAAAAAGATTTTTATCTCTTTCAGAACCACACCACATACGTAAGGTGATAACCGATAGAAAAGGATCATTGGTGATGACTAATTGGTACAACAAGTACCACTTGCGTTGTTGGTGAGTTTTCTTTTAATTTGATTCAATGTTCAAGTAACCTTTAACCTCAAGTTGAAGGTAAGGCCAAAACTTGAAATGATCTAGTTTATATTCTTGGGATGGCTTTGTCAAGACACTTAAGAGTTCATATCTACATTGAGTTCCAAGATTGGAAATGAAGAAGAATAGCAAGTCTACACACTTATTCTAATTATTCTTACTGCACATCAAAGACAAATTCTCAATTTGAAGGTGAAAAACTTTGAAGAGAAGAAAACCTATGCAATTATCTATCAAGTTTGGTTATTTTTTCGTTTTTTGTGTGGGGACAAAATTATTATTGTTCTTTGTCCTTTCTTTTCTAACTAATAAATTGTATGCTATTTTGATTAGGTTTATCCTTAAATTGATTATGTTTTATGTAGGATATTGTGTTATTTTGCTGAAAATCTAGTTGGTTTATGTCAATTTATGAATAGTTTTAGTTCTCTTGCATGTTCCTTTTGCTTATAGACACGAATGCGGGTTAAGATGGGTCCCGTACTGAAAGTCCCTAAAGTTTTTAATATCTTAATTTTGATTAATGGCAAACATTGATGAGGACTAATGTCTTATTTGTACAAGTGATAGAGTTTTTGGATTCATAATCTAATCCATGCAACAACAAGATTTCAAGTCTTCAAGGAAGTACACAAGTCAAGACTATTAAGATTTGAAGACAAGCTTTTATTGGATTAGATAGGAACTAGAGGTATAGTTTTAGAGTTATATATTTTGATATCTCTAGTTCTACCTCTAATTGAGTAATGGTTTCTAAAGGTTGCTCTATGAACTTTAAAACGTTATTTCAAAATGTTTTTAATATGTTAAAATATGTTTTGGTATTTCGAAAACCATGCATCGTAATTTCAAAACTTATATGGTTCATAAACTCTTGTTGGATTGATACCATAACTTATATGGTTGATTGAAATCATTATTTGTGTGTTAGAGTATTGTTGATACACAAATGAACATGTTTTAGTCGACCTAAAGTGGTCCAGGTATCGTACATAAGTTAGTTTATCTTGTGGATGCATGTGCTGTCAAATTTGTTCATCTGCCAACCTGTGGACGACCATGAGGTCGACAGCAGGTGAAGTGAGGTCGACCGCAGGTGAAGTCCAGTCGACCGGAGGATGAAAAATCATCATCCTGGTGGTTGTCCAGTGAGCTTGAGGATGATGGTGCGGACGACCAAGTATGATTTGCGGATCGACCGCACTTCCTGAGTGGGTTTCCAACAGCTTCTTTTTTTTACCGTTGAGAACAAACATTTAAATACCAAAACATTTGGAATTCTTTCTAAGAAGATTTTTTGAGCAAAAACATTATATATCTTGATCCTATAACATCTTAGAAACATTCCAAAACCCTTTCTAAACTTCAATCTTGTTAAAATCATTAAAGAAGGGTTTTTACATTCAAAGGTGAATTTTGAGCAATCTTGACAAGCCATTACTCAAAGAGGTGATTGTGATTCAAATTGATAAATCTTCACATTAAGGTGATATCTATCAAACTCTCTCTTATTATTATTGATTGTAATTGTATCAAGGTTGCAAGTAGCATAAAACCCTAAGTGTTAGGGTGAGCCTTGTGTAGGTTGTTTTGTATTCAAGGTTTGTTTGTAAAACCTTTGGGTGAACCTTGAATTGAATTGTTGTGTTAGGATTCACTAAGAAGAGTGGTGGGATTATTGTATAATCAAGGTTGTGTTGTAAAACTCAAGGGTTGAGTGAGCCTTGATTAGTTTGAGAGGTTATTTGTAAAACCCTAAGGTGAATTGGGTGAGCCTCTTTTGTAATCTCATTTATTTGATTAGTGAAGGGATTTGATAAATCCTTGAATAGGTAACTCAAGGTAGTGGATTAGGTTTTGTTGGATAAATCGAATCACTATAAATCATTGTGTTCTTTGCTCTAATTTCTGCATTTTACTTGAACACTTTATTTCTCACACAACTAGCACACAAAGTGTTTGATATTTGTTGTCAAAGAGGTGTTTTATTGAATTAGGTTTAAAAATCGGTTAAAAACCTAATTCACCCCCCCCCTCTTAGGTTTTTCACGTACTATATCCGTTCCGATGGGTACGGAGATTATTTGATTTAAGTGAGAAAGGGGACGTGAATGCAAGTTTTAATTACAAGTATTTGCGATGATGGGATGATAATGGAGATGTTGTTGTATCTAATGGGTACTTACCATTACCCACAGTCGTTTCATACTCACATATATTTTTATTTAGTTTTTATTAATTAATTATATTAATGATATTTTTATGTGTGTGTTTTTCACAATTTTAGTTCTAAATCAACTTCATCCTAAGTTTCTGTTTTGCATGTTCCTATTCTAGTTCCAGTTGATTAGAGGTATACCGGGATCAAATTGCAAGACAAAAGCTTCCAATCTATCTAACATATCCTCTATTGAAGTTGATAAAACAAGAATTCATCATCCAATAGGAGATAGCAGCCTATTTCAACAACTAAATCAATAAATGATAATAAACCATTAAAGAATTCATCTACATTTAAAAGGTCAATTGGTTTAGAGTGCAATTTGAAGTTGGACCAAAAAGTGATATTAAATCATTATTTCAACATATCATAACCTCCCAATAAAACTATGAATACATCAACACGTTGAATCATTATAGCAATTCATTCATATACAAAGTTTATTTGTATTTCAAATCAATTGTCTTGTCATAAACAACACTAAGTGCATCTAGATTTATACTAACTATGAGATCATGGCTATTATGAGTTGTTTGAGAAATTACTCCAATTATTCCAAAGTTGTTTCCTCTATAAACGAGACTAATATTGTGAGTGGCTAATTTTATTTTCCATTCTAGCGCGGCAAACACATGAAACTTTGTTCCCAACTGTCACACATCCAAAAATGCCGATTGTTTTTACTCTTTGTATTGTATTTCGTTTGATTTTTTTGTCATTTTAGAAGTTGAAGGGTCACGGGTTTGCACGCATTTAAATGATGTTTATTCCTTAAGTATAGACTAAATATAAGAAAAGAAATGATAAATAAGAAGAAGAAGTATAGAGATCTTACTAGCTTCTAATAAAGAAAAAGAATGAAATTTTTTTACAAATTAACAAACTATCTATATATATAGAGAAAGAGAAAAAAAAAATATATATATATATATATATATGCATACACACACACACATATATCTAGATATATTTCATCATTTCACTTGTATATTTTACCAGTAAATTCAATTATTTTTAAATTTAATATCCTCTCATATTTACCAATTCGTCATTTTGTGTCATTTTTTTAAACTAATTTGAAAAAATGACAATCACCTCTTTTTTCTTTTGGCCATTTATGAAATTTTTTCAAACAGTATTGAAAAAATGGCATAAAATGCCAAATGTGAAAATTGGGGATATGCAATTTTTTTCAAATTAATTTGAAAAAATTGTACAAAATGATGAATTGGTAAAGATGATGAGATATTAAATTCAAACATAATTGAATTTTTTGGTAAAATATACAAGTTAAATAATTGAAGATATCTAAAGGAATGCCAGTTAATATACAAAATGAGAATGAAGAGATTGTGATTGTTAATGTCCAAAGGAATGCCTAAACACTTTAAATGGTTAATTGAAGTCAATGTCTAACTAAGCAGTAAACATCTATATATTTTTTTCAAATGTCAACATGGTTTGAGTAAAAGTTGTTTTGTCAAGAAAATGAGAAGTAAGATATTATAAGTATGTTATAAATGTGTCAGGTGGAACTGCAATCGAAAATGTCATTCCCTTAGATATTTATCTAAAATTCAAAAAGATAAAATTACTTTTATAAAAGATGAATTGAGTAAATAATTGTTGGAATAAAACATTCGATTGACTCTTGAGTTGCATCATTGTGAAAGTGTTCAACGAGAACTTTTCAAATTATGGAATAAATTCAAAGATGAAGAACAACGTTAAAGACTCGAGAATTTTATTTTAAAAGATAATATATGCAAGTTTGTATGAAAACTTGATAATAAGAAAATCAAATATGTAATGTGAATATATTTCATGAAGTTTGTGGATGTAATATGTTTTATGAACATTTTATATTTTTTTAATGCAATGGTTATTCCTTATATGTACATTTTAAAGCGGGTGGGGACGTAGAATGTTGTATACCAGCAGGTACGGTGACGAGTATACTCATTATGATTTAATCGGAGATGAAAGTTGAGACGTATAAGATATTTTCATACTTGGATGAAGTTGGAGTTAGTGATAAAAATACGGGGCTTATAAGTGAAGAAATGAGTAAAATAAGGGCTTGGGGTGGTCAAGTAATTTCCCTATGAAGATGTACTGGAATGATTGGAATGACCAAATCGATCACCAAGTTGATAACTCTCAGGAAATGATCACAAAATGAAACAACAAAGCAGCTAAATCAATGGTCTGACTTTCATCGGTGACTAGATTGGTTATACAACCATTACCAGTTGCAAGGATGATTGGATCATTGGTAACACTTTGTCTTTTTCATTATTTAAGCTCTCATTTGACCCATGCTGATGGAATCCTATATGCACAAAATATATGTAATTTTCAAGCTTTTCAAGTGTAATCCTATTTCAGCTCTTATTAGGACTTAGATAACCATTTAAGACATATTTAATTAGGCTTTCATACTTTTATGACCTATAGAATACTTTGTTTCTGATGAATTGGAAGATTAAAGAGAATGGAGAATTTCAAGACTTCTATTTCTTTGTAAAAAGGGACAACTCACAACAATAATAATAATAACAACATGATCACATCGCATGGGGGGAGTTTCGAAAACTAATTGGAAGGAAGGCACATCCAAGCCTAAAGAGGTGCTAAGGAGTCAGTAGGGGTTGGGGCACCCTACAGAAGAGTTGAGTGCTTCCTTACTACTATAGGTGTGGAGATGAAATGGTGTGTGCCAAATGATGTAGAGCTGGAATAGCAATACATAACTCTCTTCAATTCATGTTAGAGCCAAAAGTCAAAATTGGGAGGTAGTAGGGGCAGCAAAAACGTAACTAATCAAATAATAAACTTTATTAAATAGGCACTAACTACAAGGTTGGTGTAATTAATGATCAATATGGGATTCTTAAAGTTCCTTGAACATTTATTACCCCTTAAGCATATTTTCTATTTCCTTTGTTCCAAATTATAAGATACTTTAGCTATTTCACACATATTAAGGAGAAATTATAATTTTTTAAAATATCAGCATTTATTATGTCATACTCTTTCTTAAAAACTTGAAAGTAAAGTATTTATTTTCTCTCTCTTAATTTAAGAGTAAGTGTAATATAAAAAAAAAAGTCTCAAAGTATTTTATAGTTGAGATAAAGAATTTACTCAAAGCATCTTATATTTTAGGACGAAAGGAGTAATTCATTTATTAAGTGTTTATAAGGCATTGATGCCAAAGTTATATATCATTGTAAGATCTTTAAGTTGGTATACTTATCAACAAATGATTTGATCATTAGGCAAGGTCAATTTGTACTCAAAGTAAGGTGTTACATATACACCACAAATTGAGGAATTTGAGTATAATGCTCATTTTACATTTAGAGGGAAAAAAACATGCACATAAAGGTATATTTGCTCACCAGAAAAAGTGCAAAAGTGGTCAACGAGGTATGTGCTTTATTGCGACACAGGTGAAGCCTATTAGACCCTGACTTTATTTTTTTTTCTTTCTAAAAGATTGTTTTTTACTTTAATTAGATCTTGAGCATTTTCATTTTCATTGGTATTCATCTCTTGCTTAAACGAAATTTAAGATTGCTGATTTGTCTAGAATTTTCGAAGTGTTGCGAAAGTTCATGCTATGACATCCGAAGATGGCGACAATTATATCTATTGAGATGTTTGAGCTTGTTTATTTTGTTTTATTTGTAATTTATTTTACTTACCTTGTAATAATGTGTGGATTATTATTTGTTATAATGAGATATTAGTTTTAGCTTTTTATCTCATTTGTGTAATTTATTTATGTTTTTAATGAAATTACTTATAGAATTTTTTTTTTTGCTAGAAATGGAATGTAAAAAATCTATAGCAATTGTCCCCTTGAAACCATAATAACCTTTGATTGCTTCCCCCTTTTACAATTTTATTGAGTACGATTACACTTGAGAATCAAAATTCATATACTTGCCTTTGGCACTATGAGATGAGAAACTATCAAGCAATTTAAGACACATTTCAAAAGCAATCTTTGAATCTGGATCAGTCATCCATTGTTGGATGTGTTGTATTCGGCAATCTCTTCCCATGGATAAACGAACTAAACAGATGCAGAGCCCTTGCAGGCTGTGCATAGGGTACCATATGAGCAGCACCACGAACCGTTGCAAAAGTTAACAAACCTCCATACTCAGTAGCCCAACCTCCCACCTAGACAGAAAGAATGTGTTAAAGTTTATTAGGCCATTCTTGAACTTAGAAACAGAAGATAAACAGATATTCAAGAGTACCTGCCCCTTGTGAAACCAGGCTCCATATGGGACTGTAATTTGGAACTTCAAATCATCAGCAAGTTCACGGACAACGGTCCGAGAACCGAGCAATGGCACCACTGAATCTTGATCCCCACTGCGGTTGAAACTCAATAACCATATCATTCAGCAATGCAGCAACTAAAGTATGCTCCTTCCATTTTTTAAGTGTTTGTAGAAGTGAAGACTAACCTGAAAATCCATACTGGAATGCGATTTTGTATTATCGTCTTAAGCAATGGAACTATGTTGATGCTTCCATCAACTTCAGTATAATTAAGAACGCTGCAAAAGGGAAACGCATTGTGAGACCATATAGGAATAAGATAATAGAGAGCATTTCAGTTCCTTTTCAGCATTTTCAATCTCTGGAAGTGATATTCAACACCCAGTAATTTTCTCTCTTTGTGTTGTCCCCCCCACCCCCAACCCCAAAAGAAGACCAGTTTGAAGTGCATTTTTCTTGAACATGTAATGCTTGTAGACTTACCCAGTACACATGGTCCAGGGATATGGTAAGTTGGTCCGATTGGCATGAAGAGCCTTCTGAACTTCTGGAAGATTGAAGTAGAATCGCCTTTCGTAAGTTATGCACACATCAACACCTAGACTAACCTTAGTAGCCTATTGAAAGAATAATATTTGAGTATATCCTGTTTCAAAAGGTTGCAGAAATTAATTAAACCGTTAACAGTTGGAAGAATGCATACCATCTTCTTCAGTCGCAGCTCTTGTTCTACTACAGATGGATAGCATACATCAAGAATTACATCATAGTTGTTAATATAATCCCCAACAATTCTGTTTGCTTGAGTCAGGGCAGAGTTACATGCAGCTGAGACATTATGAGGACTACCAAAGGTGTAGTCATCAAAATCACATTCATTAGTGATGGTGAGACCAATTTCATCAGAAATCATTCCATGGGACCAAAAGAACTCAAACACTGCTGGAACATCTCGATCAAGTTTGAGAAGTGGATTACCAATCTGACAAGACATTTCCAGAACAAAAGAATAACATTATTAGTCCAGTATTCCGAAAGTCAGAACTTCATATGAAACATCAAGAACAGAGAGGAAAGTACTATTTGTAACACAAAAATCATTGCATCTTTAGGAATCCCATTTCGTAATGATCTTTTCTTACCGCTACTCCTTTAATATTGAACTTGAAATTTTTTGAATGTTTATTATGGTCGAGAAGTGCAACGGCTAATTGTGGAATGTAATGCCCTGCATAATAACACACACAACTATTAAGTTACACCCTAAAAAGTGTAAATATTAAATAAAAATCCAACTATAAATGTAGAAACACATTCCAGAGTCGTTTCCTTTTCAATTTTCTTTTTCCTTGAAAATGAATTGATCATTTTTAAAATTAAAAAAAATTACTTTACAACTGTGTTCTCTCAGTTATGGAATCTGCACTATCCAAGCATTGCATGATGCTGACAATAGGATGACATGATGCTTTAAATTCTTGGCCGCTGGTCAATGAAGAACCCACATGAGTTTGGATTAGGAAACTCACAAATCAGATACTAGCATTTATTATCAAGATAGGTTCTTTACTCAATTAGAAACAGAATTAATTGAATAGTGCAGAAGCCTTTTGTAAATTCTTATAATTGATTGCATTCCAGGGCAGAGAAATTTTGGGCTAAGACACTCAGTTCCAGGATCTTCATTTCCCTAGGACTAAGGAAAAGGAAAAGATGACTCATTATTCTGAAAAAGTAGCCCTTTTTTACCAGCATAGCTTTCTCCTGTAAGAAACAAATCTCTAACTTTGTATGAGGGAAACTTCTTGAACCATTCCAACATAAATGTGTGCATATCCCTTGCTGCAAAAGAAGACCAGATGCTTGAGTTTTGACTGACAAAATCAGCTCAAAAGTCAGAAAAACTTCATTAACAAATCTACTTTTGATTCTATATTTCTTACTATATAGTAATTGTTCAGTACTGGAATCTTTTCTGCTTATTCTAAATCTAAATCTAGGATTCTGTCCCGCAAGATGATTGCTCTTACCAGTAGAGGCATCACCACAGGTGTAATCCGAAGTTGTATTAGAATATGACCATCCTACTCCAGCTGGGGACTCAACAAAAAGAATATTTGAAGCTGACAAGAAAAATCAAGAAATTTTTAGTGAATAACAACACAAGTTCAAACACTTTCTGTATAATAATTAGCAATCTGAATCTGGAATGAAAATATTGGACATATCAAGCTTGAAACCTTTATTCCATGACTTCTTATTTCTTTGAAGGCCTCGACCGTCGCCTCTAGGAAAGAATGGACCCAACTCTGTGAAGGCACCGCCACCAATTGATGAACAACCTGGGCCTGAGAAAACAAGGCAAAGGAGAACCCTGTAAGGAAGCTTAGCACAACAAAAACTTAACTACTAAAATTTTTTAAATTTCAAAACTTCCAAATTTGAGTTGACTTTGAGAGGAACCCAATTTTCTGTTAAACCAGGCAGCAATATTTTTTAGCAGCCAATTCTTTTAATGATTTGCTGCCTTATTTGGGAGAATTCAAATTGTATTTTCCAGAATTTGTACAGGAGTGAAACCAAAGTTTCAAGAATTAAGACACATGAAGATTTAAGTAGGTGGCAATTGTGCTGCACGTGCATAATGAAATGACGCATATCTACTCACTGAAAAAGAAGCAAACATTATGTTTCCTGTTTCATATAAACAAAAGGAATTACCTACGCAAAGAGTTTTGATAAGCAAAAGACTAGAAAGAAAATATAAGACTTACATTACATGCCTCCAGCATAAACAAAGCAAGCCAGAGAATGCAAATAATTAACCAATTTGGTAAAGGAAAAAAGTACAAGTACACATCAAAATCAGAACCAGAAGAAAGAAAAGAAGGATGAGAGAATTAGTCCATTTTTTGTCCATATTTGCATTCGGCAAGCAAAAGGGCCACAAGAGGGGTAAAAGAAACAGAAGAAAAGAGAAACAAGGATCTGTAAACCAACCTCCATTCAACCACAGAGTTAGAGGCTTGTTATCAGGGTCCGTTTCAGCTTCAACAAAGTAATAAAACAAACTCCTCCCTGCTTTCACATCCACATCAACATACCCTGCATACTGCTTGAACCCAACTTCTGGTTGTCCTGGTAAAACCTTCACAAGATCCTCCTCTGGATACCCATTCCCACCAACCAAAAGCCCCACCACCACCAACCCACAAAGCCACCCCAACCCCATTTCAAGAAACCAAAAATTCTCTCACGTAAAAGAACAAATTAAACAATTTATCTGATTCTCCCCCTTCCTCACAGAGAAAAGTCCATTTCCTCTGCTGCCCACTTCGAGCTCTGCAAGTGCAAAGCAGCAGTAGCTACTAACGTTATTTTATAACAGCAGAAATATAAAAAAATAAAAAAATGGTAGATGTAACAAACAAATGATTACAGATGAAGCAGAATTCAGTTAAAGAGAAATGGCACGTGAATTCTGGAATACCTTTAACATGTCCAGTAACATCCAATTACGCTAAAAAGACAATCTGCTGAGGCAAGAAAACACAATTATCTAAACCCAATTGTAAGAAGAAAAAAATATTCAAGAAATTGGATTCAAATACTAGTTTTTAATTCAGTTCTTATTGACTAAAAAAGTGTTGGAAAACAGCAATGTGAACAGAAGCTAGCCAGACCGAGCTGGGTGGAGTAAATGCAACGGTGAGGAGATGGAGATTGATTTACCTCACGTAGATTTTTCTTTTTAAAGTCAGCAATAGTATATATAAAGTGCAGCCAGTCAAAAGATTTCAAATAAAACACAAAGAAAAGGTTTCTCTCTTCTTTGCGCTGTATGCTTTTGAATGAATGCTGGGATATCTTATGTTTTTCTTTTTTTGTGATTTACGTTACAACTTACCAGATTATCCAGTTGGAGTCTACCCTGGCATCGGCTCCAAATCATGAACCCAAATTTATTATTTTTTTTCTGTTCAAAAAGAAACTCGTGGTCCATGTTGAAAAAGTTTAGGCATAGATTTTATTCGAGTGATGTTGTACTCTGCTTTAGGTTGAATTCAAATTAATTTTATTTGATGTGTGAATATCGAGTGTTTTATAAAAAGAATAAATAAATGTCTATATTTTCTTAATATCTAAGCTTTAAATATTTATTTTTTAAAATAAATGTATTTTTCATATAAAATGCTTATTTAATTTAAATATTCATTGTCATTGGCAGAGTTCAATTAGGATTATGTATATATATTTTTTGTGCGAAATTAAATGTTTATATTTTTCATTTTAATATGTTTGAATATAAAATTATGCATTATTAAAATAAATATATTTTTCATTTAAGATTTTAATAATAATTTACAATATACTACTTATGTGGTCTCACTTAATATTAAAGATTTTTTTTAAAAGCAATAATAAAGATACCATAATAACATTTTTAAAGTGAAAGAGTTTTTATGTAAATTTTATTCGATTGATACTGTACTTTACAAGTGTAATTCATGTTGAATTTTTTTGCATATGTGAATATTGAGTGTTCTAAGAAAAATTATATTTTTTATATTCTTTTAATTTTTAATTTTTATTTCTAAACTTAAAGATTAGTTTAAAGTTAATTTTTCTTTTAAAGTTAGTTTTTCAGGGCCTTCCTCTGTTTTAGATTAGTTTTTCTTTCAGGGAAAAAGATTCAAAATGCCCCTCAACTTTTTCAAAAACTACAAAATGCCTCTCAACTTGGAAAATGGCAAAAAATACATTTAAAAATCTCACAAAATGTACTTCTATCAAATTTGACCTTTAAATATGAAATTTGACTGTTAAATTATTAATTATGTTAGTTATGTGCCAAGCACATGATTCTCTTAAGGGTCATTTTGTCTTCACAAAAAGACCAATAAAAACCATTCATTTGTTTCAAAGAATTTTTATGAATTTTTTTGAAGGACAAAAATATCGTTAATAGTTGTCACGTGACTTTTATATGCATAATTGAAAATAGGGGCTAATAGTGAAATTTGATGGAAGTGCATTTTGTGGAACTTTTTAAAAGTTCAAATGTATTTTTTATCATTTTTCAAGTTAAGGGGTATTTTGTGAACTTTGAAAAGTTGAGGAACAGTTTGGATATTTTTCCCTTCTTTTTATTATTAGAGGTAGAAATATATAAGTCTATTGTTTGGTTGGTTTAACTTCTTTTTCTCGTATTGAATGGTACTATAACTATCCTCATGATGAAACCAAAAAATAACCAATTAAGATAAGGAGCCAATAAAACCTCCTAATAGATAGAAGACACTCAATGGCTATAATTGTTTTCCCTGAACAAATCCTAATCGATTGGAAATGATGAGACCAATTTTACTGATTAAAGACCAAGTGAAAGCATTATCCCCCACCACTTCAACAAGTAGCCTGTATTTCAAGCAACAACACCCTCTTTATGTACATTTAGTTGCTATGAATGATTTGTTTACCTAATGGAAACCTCTTTTTCCATTGAAAAAAAAACCAGATTTGTCTCCATGTGTGGAGTTGGAGCCTATAGGGTGAAGTTGTGACTTGTGAGTGTTTCCAAAGCAGATAAGAAAGCGAAAGAAAGCAATTGCTATAAAGTAAGGCCCTTTTCAATGCTGCCATTAGACTAAATTTGAATATCGTTTGCACGTTGAGGTCTATAATCATGTTAAAACTAAACTGCAATTTTTTATTACTTATTATTTTTTATGTGACTTTGAAGGGACAAAAATGACAGCTACCACTGCATGCAAAACAACATCACAAGCATATCTATTGCAATTAAAATGACAGGTAATTGACCCTTAAAAAAAAAAAAAGACCGGTAATTGTATAAGCGAAGCTTACATAGTCTGAAATTTCAACAAGTCATTTTACTACTAGTCTATTGCAGAAGTAAAGTCATTTTCAATTTACAATTAATTGAAATTTTAGGGAAAAAAAGAACTATTTTTGGAAACAGAAAAAAAAATTTTGACATGTCAACAATTAATTTGCATTTTACCCCCTGTAAGTAGATGATTATTCATTAATCACTTGTTGGATTCTCTTAATTATATAAATATTGGATCGCAATTGGTTGCTTTTTTTTTTCTTTTCTTTTTTGAAGGGATGCAATTGGTTGCTTATTCGGCTAAAGTGCACCTTTTACCCCGAATAAAGAGTTCAATTTAATATTATTCATTTTTTATGTTAAAAAATCACATTAATAGGGAGATCAGAGATGCCTGAAAAAAATATCATTGCACTTATAGTTAATGTATTTACGTGGATGCCATGAATTGCATTTGGTCAAGTTGCAGCACAATCCGCTCTAAAACTTAGACTCCTTGGCCAGAATCCTAAGCTTGAAAAACTCAACAAAACTATTAATTTTTTTCACTATTTTAATATGTATATTTTGAGATATATTTTGGACTTACAACTTAAAATAAAAAATATTTATTAACCGAAAAGGAGATTTTGCTTGGCCTATTTTATATTTGACATTAAAAATTAAGTCCCAATATAATTTATGTATTGAACTATTTCAGAATCTAGACTATTGTGCAGTACAATAGATTATTATGCATGGTTGAGTAATCTATTTGAAAGCATTCTAAAGTGTGTACAATTGTACTTATCTGTTGAATTTTCTAGGCTCCCCAAGTCCCATGGATCAGACCGTGATGTTGACACGCATTTAATTGTGTTTCTTAGTCAAATCATATATACTATGAATTAAGTGAACTCTTAATATGTATTAAGACTTTCTTAAAAGATGTTTTTGAAAAAATATATTGTTAAATAATATTCTCATCGTCCGTTTCTTTTTTTAGAAATCATTTAAATTGTTTATTTTTTTAATTTTAGTACTTATTTTTATAATTATACTCTTATTATTAATTAATGAATGTTTGTATGAATTGTCAATTATTTATTGAATAATATTTTTTTATGAGGGTTAATACATATGCATTAGCTATTGTATAATTATCATTTTCAATAATTGTCTTAATTCTTGTGTAGGTTTAAAGTAGATAGTTGAAATGAAACATGAAGTATTTGCACAAAAATTACTATCTTCATCTCATTTAAATTGAACACATTTCTTTTTTAGGTGTTATATTCTAATTGTCCAGTCTCTAATTTTAGTACGTACTTTTACAATTATATCATTTATTATTAATGAAAGATTTAGATGAGTTATTAACTATTTGTTGGAGAATATATTGTTTTAGGATAATTAATAACTATACACTAGCTATTAAATTATGGTAACTTAAGAAGTTTAGTTATATAATTATCATTTCTAATATTTATTTTAATCCTTGTATAAATTCAAAGTGAACAATTGGAATGAGATCAAGAAAGTATTTTGATATTTTTTTAGAATAATCTTGATGATTTACTTGAAACAATTTGTGAATAATTTGAAGAATTTATCTATGAAGATTTCGACTATTTGAGGGATTCTAATTATCCTTAATTTCTTTTTGAAAACTATATCCCTAATTATTGATATCCCTGAAAATTTTGAAGATTCCAAATTATTTTCAAGGTAAAATCTTTATATTTTCTTCTCCTTAATTAATTAAGGGCATTTTATGTCTTATATTTCTGGATGAAAGAAATAATATATTTGAAAAGTTAATTCATTGGAATTGAATGGGGTAGATTTGAAAAAATGTTACTTAAGTCGTTTTAAAGTATTTATTGTGAAATAAATATTACTTATTATTTTATGAAATCAAGATAATATAACTATTTTTTCATTATACCATTGTTATATCTCAGAATATTTATATATCATTTTTAATGCAAAAGACTAATCATAGTAACAATTTTAATTTATAAGCAGATACAGTTTGATTGGTAGACTAATATCAATGTGTTATAAGAAAGTCATTATTGTTTCGGGTTATGCTCTCTACAATTTTGTTTAATTTTTTTTTAAAAGTAAGAAATTTAATTAAACTTTCTTACTTTCTTTATTGCAAGTCGAGTATACCATAAATTCGTTAGGAGGGAGTAAAATTGATTAGTCCTACTTAATATGAAGAAAATTTAGGAAAGAGTTCTATTTATTTATTTATTTATTTGTGCCCTTCCACCGTTTCTTAGGATGGTTTTCGACAAAGATAATCAAGCAAAGTACATTAAACGAACTTAAAAAATGCACAAAATAGTCATAAAATGCAGTTGGAATAAGATATATAATCATGTCTTTTCTTTCCTTTTTTTGGAATAGTTTTATTGGTTGGACCCATTATTGTTAAAAAGAAAATGTTTAGGGATAAGATATTGCAGCCTTTACCGTTAGGTGCATTTGGTCTGACCTCCAAAATTGGACCTACGAATGTTTTATCTTTTGGCATCATTAGGCAAACAATAAAAAAAGCATTAAAAATTTGCTTATAAAAAAAATCACTAGGTAAGGTTTGACTATTGAAAAGCATCATTTTCATGAGCAAACAAAATATCATCGTGAAGCTCGCCCAACCAAAAGTTCTCAAATCTTTTTCCTTTTTCTCTTTTGGTCTTTTGACCAATTGGAGGATTGGAAATAGTGAACTTGCCTTCTAATTTCTGTCAAACTGCAACCCTTATCTACATACGAAATCACGTCTTAACAAAACTCAAATCAATAAAAATTTTGAAGAATATTTTTTAAGCTGTTGCTATGATATAACAGTGATTTATTATTCTTATATAAAAAATAATAATTTTAATATAAGAAAGATGTCATAATTAAGTTACTAAATATTGATTAATAAGTCTGAAACGAATGTCATGAATATAAAACTTGATAAATTCAAGAACAAAATAAATAATCTCTACATCTTTATTAATAATTGATATTTTTCTTTTTTATATAGTATTATATGAATGGTATTTATAATAGTAAAATTCTAATAAATTAAGAAAGCAAATTAAAGAAAACTTAGAATTCCTAAATTAGTAAGGAAACCATATTTCAAATTATATTTGGAAGCAACTTAAATTTATTTTCTAAAATCTTTCAAATTCTATTTATGATAAAAAGTCTTCAAAGAATTTTTCAATTTTTTCATAATGAATCAAATTAAATTTTGACTTAAAAATTCAAGAATCAAACACAGCAAAATAATTGACTATTTAACCTCCAACTTGATTTGAATTTATCTTTGAACTTTTTTTCAAACACCAAAATTCTTTAATAATTAGCAATTAAAACCTATTTAAACCTTTTCTATCATATCTTCATCCCAATCTCATATACTTTCCCGGAATAGATATTCATCATTTCGATTCATGCATTTTGTATATCCATGAAGCTACTTTTTTCACAGTGAGATATGAGTCACACGAGCTCAAAGTTTTTATTTTTATTTTTTATGTCTGGATTAATCAAACAACATATGAGTGGATCAAATGACTGCCAACAAAAGTCTTTTCCCAAAAGGAAAGAATGCTTCTTCGAGCCAGAGCACTTGCACCACCATCCACGGGAGGCTCAAAGCTATTTTATATATGCAATCCATAAGAATTCCTTTCCTTCCTTTTCGTAAGAGCATGCTTTTTTTTTTGTTGAGAAATTCACTTATTTAGTCTTAAACGCATTTTATTTTGATATTTTTTATCCCTAAAATAATTGACAGTTTTCGTACTTAACATTTTTATGTTTCAATAGTTTTGGAGTTGACTTTTCATTTAGGAATTTAATAAATTTGCAAAGAATACAATGATTTATAGTGGTTCGATTTATAACAAAACCTAATTCACTACATTGAGCTATCTACTCAAGGATTTCACAAAACCTTTCAATAATTTAGTACAAGAGATTACAATAGAGTTTCACCCAATTCACCTTAGGGTTTAACAATACAAACCTCTTACCCAATTAAGGTTTACTCAACACTTTGAGTTTTACACTACAACCTTGATTATACAGTTATCTCTAATACAACAATTAATGAAATACAGACACTTAAAACAATCACAATTATCTATAATTCAAGGCTCACTTTAACCCTTAGAGTTTTAAGCTCAATGCAACCTTGAATAAAACTAACAAGATAAGAATAGGAAGAGTTTGATATAAATATCACCTTAATGTGAAGATATATCAATTTGAAGTATAAGTACCTCCTTAAGTAATATGTTTCTCTAGATTGCTCAAGAACACCAATGATTTTGTAAAGACCATTCTTGAATGATTTTCACAATGTAAATGTTATAAAAGGGTTTCAAAATGATTTCAAGATGTTCTATGAAGAATAAGAATAAGATTTTTGCTCAAAAAATCGTGGGTATGAGTTTTTTAAACAATTGTGTATTTATATATATGCATCAATGGTCATAAAAATGGCTGTTTGAATCCCACTCAGGAGAAGTGCGGTTGACCGCATATCAGACTGATCGTCCGCACAATCATCCGCAAGTGTTCCAGAGAACTCTGGACATACTGTAGACGATAAGCTGAGAAGTCCGATTGTCCGCACCATTATCCGCAAGTGTTCCAGAGAGCTCTGGACATTCACCTTACGATAAGCTGAGAGGTATGGTCGACCACACTTCAGTTAGGTTTACTGCACATGCATTAAAATTATGCAAAATAAGATTCCAAACAACTCCTTGAATACATTTTAAGAAATTTAAAGTATGTGCATGTATTTTGAAAATAATTTCAAACACCCAACTCATGTTTTATCTAAATGAAATGCATTTTGAAAAACATTTCACTTTTATTGAGGTCAAAAACCTTACCATTAAAATAGATTTCTGCATTTTTTTAGGGGCTTGGAAAAAAATACTTATTTAGGTGTTTTTTAAAAAAAAAAATCCAAATGAGAATTTTATTATTTAGATTTTTCAAAACCTCAATTAAAATAAAAAAAATGTTTTTTAAAATAAAATTTTATTATTATGCAGACATTGCGTACCTTAAGAGAATAATTCATCAGCATGAATATGTAAGGAAGGAGTAGGAGGAGGGCGTAAAGACTAAATACGGTGATCGAAAAAGTTAAATATGAAAAACCTCCACCTAAATACACATTAAATTTTAAAAAATCCCTAAGATAAATATATATATTACATAGATAAATTAGGGGCTGTGCCAAATTAATGCCAATTCAAAATAATTGAGGACATATAACAAATCCTAACACAGTTTTTTTTTTCTCCCCCTGAAAATAACAAATCCTAACAAAGCAAAAAAAAAAAAAACTATTTCCCTAATCATTTGTCATGGCACGATTAGGTCAACTTATTCAAAATATTTATCCTAGTGTGAGTTAACATTGGATTTTTTCCTTTGAAAGAAAAAATTATAGTTTTTTAAGCTTGATTTCTTCAATTATACTTAAATAAACTTAATTCAACTTATATGAAACCTTTCCCTCCAAAGAAAAAAAAAACACATTTTATCCACTTTTTTTAATTTTTTTTTATGAACCAAAATTTTATCCAGTTATCCAAGAATGTGCAATAATGTGGAGAGAGGGAGAGAGGTTGACTAATTTAAAAGGCAAGGCTGTAGTTTTGTACATTAGTTAAAGATTGGCGTCTCAACGCTCCACTAGCTGGCCAAACCCCAACGGGCCAACCCCCTTTCCCCTCCCCAGTTTCTTCTTCTTCTCAAGTTTGTTAGAATCACACAAAACTCTAGTTTGGATTTTGAGAAAGAAAGTTGAAGTAGGCATTTTAAGGCAATGGAAGGAGTGTGTTTTGCCTTAATGTAGACTTTTCTTACGCAGTCAAACTTGACTTCATCAAAACGTACTCGCTTCTTCACATTTCAATTGTTCAGTTCGAACTTGCATAATAATTTATATAAGTTTTTAAATAATAATTATATTACTAAATTTTCTAAATTACCCTTATTTAATAGTTAGTACATAAATATTAATATTTTTTTAAAAATGCACGATTTAATCAATTATAAACAATTCATCAAAAGTCTTCATTAATAATAAGGATAAAAATATAAAAATATGAAATAAAATTAGAAAGTTTACAATTAAAATAGAACATTAAAAAAAAATATATAAACAATTGAAACAAGATGAATGAAATATAATATAATTAAAAATTAGTCTAAAGTGTTTATTCACAACAAATAATAACATGAATAGGAGAAGTATGAATAGTTAATTTTTTTTTTTTTTTTTTGTGATAGGCGATTTTGTTATCAGTTTTTGAAGAACATGCATAGGATAAATGGGCTCTTGTGCAATAATTCAAAAAATATAAATTAAACTAAATGAGTCTACAAATTCATATATTTTTAAGAGAGAATTAAAGGAATTTCGACTATTTATCACCTTAGTCAAATTATGCTAGAGACTCATAAACTTGACTAACAAATTGCATTGCGCATAATAACCCGGACGTCTAATCATTTCTGGTATAGACCAAAAATGCGTGGTCCCTTGCCGGTCTATGGTCTTGGCATTTTGCAGACCAGACTTTATCACTCCATAGAATTCACAGAGTTGAACTTGAAGATTCTTTGATCGTCACGTTTTGTATAATATATATATAATGTGTACAAAGCATTAGTCAAGAGACTCATTACCATGCAGCCAAGCATAGACATGATCCGAACTTATCTGTTTGTGCAAGGAATATACGTTTTAATGATTTTGTTTTTCATTTCTTTTTAAGAATGAAGGATAAAACAAGGCATGGAAAGGAAATAAGATTTTTATTTTTATTTTATTTTAACATAGCAATAATATTAAGAAGAAGAATGAAGCAAAGCAGCTTGAGTTAGATCGAATTGGTACTAAACTATGTAAATAGTTTTTTAATCTAATTTTAATTTATTTTTTTCCCTAAATTATTCTGAAAAACCACTTTTGTCTATTTGGTACTATGCTATGTAAATATTTTAATATCCAAAATAAAATTCATATATAAAGTAAGAGGTTGGGCTTAAAGGTTGATCTTGTCCCCAAGGAGTAGTTGGTTTAAAGAAATTCATTGCAATTGGGAGAAATAAATGGGAAAAAAAGCCCAAATTTATTATCTTATTGGGCTCAAGTAAGCTCAAAGCCAGAAATGGAGCTGTTCAAGAATGCGAATCTACCATCATAGGAACTCATCAACTATATTACCTGGTGTATACTAAAATTGCGAAGGAACTAAACATAACCGAACTTTTCAAATTTCAGAATACAACCGAACTAAACATAAGGAATCAAATGTGGTTTCCAAACGCCATTCTCTTTGCTTTTTGCTAAGAGGCCTTCCTTTCCCTGCCTTTTCCCTATTTACTCTAACATCTGCTAATCCCCAAGTGCAACATTTTGATTCCAAGTCGAAGGAGATGAGTCGAAAGATACCATCATGTTCAGATACTGTACCAGTTTCTGCTACTTTAATCACATACTTCACAAACATTGCACGTTCCTGATAACGTTCGAGGTCTTGTGGAATCCGGACAACCCTTTCAACACCAGGTGAAGATACCTGAGAGTCAGATGCAGCTTTTCAGATACAATAGGTTATAAAGGTTTTGCATGAATAAAATGTAGAACATTTACAAGGTATAATTATCATACAGGAACAAACTAAACAAGCAAAGGTTAAAGAAAATGAGCAATAAAGCCTTGAGAAATGGCTTCATAGTTTAGAGTGTACTGAACAGGTAGGATAAGGTTAAGGTTAAAACATTTTTACATTAATCTCAGACTGTTACTTGCTGAATCTATCCTTACTCTGCTGCCATAGGAATTAGAACTAAGATCAGCTAATCTAACAGACCTATGTTTTTCTCAATTTTATTTTCTATAATTTCATTGAGAATAACCTAATTTGTCTTGGGCTCATACATTATTTTCATGAAATCATTTGAGTTTTTAACCTATTGAATTATTGTAAACATAAGTAAATCATTGATGGCAATCTTGTTATTCAATGAACTAGTTCAAAACAATACATAAGTACTGCATAAATAATGGATGAAGAAAATTGCTGAAGAAAAAGAAATTACATTCACAACTAATGCAAAATAGTTAAGACACAGCTAACCCCATTTTTTTGGTTTCTACCCTCATGAAAATTACAATTTTCTGTGCATATAGTATATTTAGAGGTAGAGTCATCCAGTCATCAACATAAAGATTAATGGATTTTATCAGTGGGGTTCTGCTTAACTTTCCAAATCTGAACTACTGCTATTGAGAACTAGGTGAAGGTGATCATGTTGATGCACTAAGGCCTAAGGCCTTACCACTGCATTGATACCCGCATGTATCGGAAACTAAACCAGAAAATGATGCAGAGAAGAAGATGAATGAACTTCTTCAAGCATAATAGTTTGCAATTAACATATCTATGGTGTGGTAAAGACGTTCCATTCTCCAAGTAACATGAAACAAGAGATTTGAGAGGATAACTAATTTGAAGCTAGCAAAGGATGTTAAGAGCAGAATTCTAACCTCTAGAGATATAATATCAGGAACAGACCCAGCAACCCCTGCTTCATCTAGCCGTGCACTATAGGCAGATGAGAAAGATTCAATGTCCTCCATGCTAGGAGAACCAGACCTGTTGCACATACAAGGTTATGGAAATTTTTAAATCTAGAAAGTGTAAAAGCATAGCCAAGGGAGAAAGTAAAGCATCAGTAAGACTATTTTTGTGCTATAAAAAATTATCATAGTGATTTCACATATTCTTAAGAAAGTTAAGAGTTTCTTTGGTAGCAATTAATTTGGAACTGAATACCCAAAAAAAGAAAAAACACTTGAGTATGAATTATCAGGTTTAATGGTCATTCAAAATGACAAAATTCCGTAATTCAAGTGAATTGTGAATGAATATTCTTTCCTAGACTAATCTTATAGCATTCAGATAATAGGGCGTGAGCCATATGTGTTGCTGAGAGACTTAGATCTTTCACAAAAGCTCAATGAGTAAAGATTATACTTGATATGCTTAAGGTTTCCATTGATTTTCTGGAAAAAAGGGAAAATAAAAGGTTGAAAAGTCAGGTCTAGAAGATCCTTAATTTATCAAAATAAGTTTATCAAAATGAGCTTTAGATGCTCACTTGTTTGTCAGTCTTTCGACTCGTATTTGAATGCTACCATTTAGTAGTGTCCTAAAAGCATATATTCCTAATTCCCCGTCAAATGATGTAACAACTTCTTCAGCAATTGCCAATGCTGTTTTATCCCATGATGTTCCTGCCAGAGAGATCCCACCTCCTCCAGATCCATCACCAACCTTCAGAAAGAATATGAGCATCGTTACATAAAAGGAGAACATGAAAATTTCAGAAAACAACTATATAACAATACTATATCAGGACAAACATGTGAAGATTACATCATAAAACTTACAGTGGATTCTTCAAGATACTCATCCTCCAGATAATTACCATCATTGTCAAATTCTTCTACAAAGTTAGTTGCAGACAAGTGTCAGTTGTTATTTGCAGTATTAGTATGGTGCTCTTTAGTTTCTATTTTATTCCTTTTCTTGTTGGGAGGGCAAAGAGGAAAAATCTCCCTTAACAGGAAAAGGAAAAAAAAAAAAAAATGCACACATTCCTTTTGTTGGTTGGCATGACAATAAAGGAGATACAGAGGTTAAACTTCTTGCTATTTGGTAGGGAACTAGACAATAAAGAGAGGATTCTTTGTATGGTAGACATCACAACTTCACTATGTACACATCAACATTGTCACAGTAGAACCAGTCCTCAGACATTTTGTTTCCTTTTTCGGAGGTTTATACTATCAATGGCGTTAATCATGCTTCTTTATTTTGGGGAAGAAAATGAGTAATAACGATGAAGTTCCTTCCCCACCCTAAAAGAGGAAAAAAAAAATTGAATATCTAATAATATGTTCAAACAGAGAGAATTCAATAACATTCAAGAAAAATTAGCTTTTAGGATATCAGTGTTACTATAAAATATTCAAGAAAATACAATATTTGAAATGGTTCATCTAACTCCACATTCACTTGCTTTCAACTCCTTTGATGGTATTTCAACACTATTGAAACCAACTAATTTCTGAGTAAAAGAAAAGTAAATCCTTTTCTTGTGGTTGCTAGTGCGGCGGTTTGGGGAAGGAAAAGGGCATGTTTACTTCTATCTTGTTTGGCATGAGAAGAGTGGAAGTAAATGAGCAATCTGTCCAACTTTGGAGGGATGAAAAGCTGAAATGAAGGGGAAGGAACCCCTCGAGATTTTCTTTCCTACCCCTTACTTCCTAACATAATGATGCAAATCGATCAAATATGTCCTACTTTCCCTCCTATCTACTCCCACTTGTCATCCTCAACCAAACTAACTCACACCATGGTCTAGTTAAACAAATTAAAAAATCATAGCAATTCAAGTTGTGTTCTCATCAGAAAGGGTTTTTTAAAACACATAAGAGACTTGTATAATTTTGTAGAAACCAATATCTGATTTTTCATCCATGAAGTCATAATGTTTTCCCTCTGTTCCTTGTCAACCAAAGAGGTAAAAGTAAGAACATAAAAGAGGATACCCTGTTGCAGAAGCTCCTCTACAGATGCCTATGATAAAAGTATGGTTCTTAAGAAACTGCAGGAGGAACCTTTAAATTTCTCCAGATAATAGAATGCATAGAACAATTACTTTCTTTAGGCAAAATGAAATGTTAAATTACCAATATAGAATTCAAGATGATGCTCAGTCTTTTAATAAATATGGAAATCACAGGTTGAGTGACTGGAAGCTTTTGGGAAACAGATCATGAGAGGAACCATAAACCACCTTTTCCAATTATCTTCCCTAGCCCTAAAATTCTAGGACTATTGGCAGAGTTAGCCACATTACTAATAACAAGGCCCTCTGAGCAAATATCCAACTAATATAAAGTGTGGGGAGACCAAAATATCTTCTGGCCTATGTCCTAAAAAAGTAGAGAAATCAGCATCCAAATAAGTTATTTCAATTCAACAGTAGCAACACCAGAACCACTGTCAACTCAGTAACATCTAGAAATCATGTGAATAAATTTTTGTATACCAGTGAAAATATTAATTCCAAAATATTTTTACTACTCAGTGAGAAGGTGTTCAAAAAAATAAGCTTGCATACGAGAGAATAGTACCAATACCATTCTTAGATATGCTTTCTGAAGCTGAAGATGCAAGGAAGACCTAAACTACCACCCTTAAAAATGTGTCTGAATCCTTTTTTAATATTTAAAAGGGAAGGATAGAATCTAACTTGTTTATGGAAATACCACTGCTGCTTTTCCACGCATAAATAATTAGAACTCTGTTCAATAGGTAGGAACTCTATGTAAGATTAAGAAGAAAACAGCATTTGTCGATAAATTATATTCCAAGCTATCAAATAACAGAGTTTTTGCAGCATAAAGTACTTCCACCAAACATGAATATGGGGATCAATAGGTTTCCAATATCTTCTATACTATCCTCATGATCGCCCTTGATTTATTTTTAACCAAAACAGATAAGAGTCATGTATAAATGAATTACACATGAATAGCAACAATAGGCATTGATTGATTGTCTATGATTAAAAGCAGATGCATTAAGAAGGTCGCAGTGCCTTTCATTTGCCATCAGCATCACAAAGCATTAGAATGTGTAGTAAGTTTTCACTAGTTAAAGATAGAATGACAGACTAAGCACCACCTAGATTGCCTATGAACAAAATACAACACAAAGACATAGGAAACTCAATTCTTGGCTCTTTATATTTTTTAAAATTATTTTCGTCATTACATGCACTTCGCTTCAAGAATCGAAATGGCGACAAAAAGAAAAGACCTGAATCGAGAAATTCACTCACAAAGAAGACACTGAGCAACTACTTCCAAATTTCAAATAAGAATATCCACCGGTATTGAATATGTACTAAAAGACATCAAAGCTAAGCAATTTGGTCTAGTTTCGTTCTTTTCCTTTTTGGATCAGGTAAGATGGCAACAGCTTAAAAAGCATCAAATTTTCACTATTATACTGCCTATAAAGTCCCCTGCAGCTTCAGAAGTAACTAAAAAGAAAAGAAGAAAAAATCATTTACACATTCTTTAAAATCCACTCTGCTCCTTCCAAATAAAAGATAATTCAAGATACTACATTTTTCCTCTTCAAAATTTAAATTATCATTTCAATACAATTAAAGAAAATAGAATTTCCAAATTAGCAAGAAACATAAAAAGAACAAAGACAATACAAGTATATAGTAATTACCGTCTCCAAATTCATCGAGAAAAAGCTCATCTTCATCATCATCATGCTTCATGGTCACTTCTTCAACAATGGAAGGCTTGAGAACTGGTTCAGAATCTGACCTTTTCTTCTTAGCACTACAGAAACTAAACCTTCCGGGCATATAACGAAATGGGTAGTGCCAAAGTGGGAAAGAAAAGTTATGATCATGGTGGAAAGCCCTGCAAAAACCACCATTGCTGCTTCTACAACTACTGCAATTGATGGCCCTTTGGTTCGATACTGGTATTGCATTAGATACAGAGGTCCAGCTTGTTCTCAAGTGGCAAGTTGTAAGTAAATCCATTATTATGGCCAATTTGAATTTGTTCTTGGGTTGTTCAGAGTTATAAGGTATGTAGGAGTCGAAGAGAATGATTTAAAATCGCCGTTTGTAGATCCATAATTTATCGGGTAAGATTTTCGTTAATTCGGATTCAGGTCTGAAAATTTTTCTTTTTACAAAAACAAATAAATTTTTTTTCTCTTTTTTTAATATTTAGTTGTTTTTTTTTCCTAAAAAAAATAATAACTAAGTTGTCGTAAGGAATAATAGTCTTGAAATCAAGGATTTTGGTTGGGGATATAGTTTTGAATAGACCCTACATATTTTAATTTGTTATAAAATATTTTTATCCATAAAAAATGATATCAAAATTGTATAAAAAATCAAATAATATTTAACCAATTGTAGTGTATTTAAAACAAATTAATATTTAACCATGCATTCATTCCTTAAGCAAATTCACAATATTCACCAAATAAAATAGATTTGGGGAATGCTCACTTGATCTGTAGAACCATTGATAGACGTATTCAAATTGACAAAAGAAACTTCAATCCCTCACTGTTTCACGTATTTCTATCATAGCAAAGTCAATCTAAATGTTAATTAACCATTAAGGTCAAGATTTTTTTCTTAGAAAGGGAATCTGAATAACGTATTAGTGGGTGCAATTCAAGTATGAGAGGCTCCTAAACCCTTGCCTTTGCCTTTTAACTCATGTAAAGCCTATGGTTTCTGGATGAGGCCTTCTGCAAACCCTAGTTTATATCCAAAGGAGATTAATGAACAACCCAGTATCATCATAAACAAAAGATTCTAGCTGAAATCTCTTTGTAATTTAGGCCACATCCTAATCCCCTTACTTTCCGAAGCTTGATGTGATTGAGGTGGAACAACCTTTGATTCTTAAAATTTTTGGTTAAATTTAATCCAGATAATCACCCATTTGATATTTGAAATCAGTCATTTATCAATAAGATACTTTTTTTTTTTTTTGCTTTTTTGGTACCCAAACAAGTTACTATTTGTCAAGAGTCTTTTTTAGCCATATCTAATAAACATTTCTAGAAGAAAAAAAACAAGAAGCAAAACACCAATTGTTCATGTGGGACTATTTTGAAGGTATTTTTTTAAAGTAGATTTGAAGGTAATTTAGTTTTTTTTTTTTTTGAAATGAGGTAGTTCCTAAAATCCCCTCAGGTAAGAAGAATGTTTTTATGAAACATGAAAAGGAAACAAAAATAATAGTTGTAAGACATATGCTAGTCTACAACAAAACAGTCAAAAGAATTAACTGAAAAAACAAGAATTGTCATCAACAAGCTCACATTAAAAGTTGTGACCGCACAAAAACACATGTGTATTCAATCAACATAATAAGTGGAAAGTATCACACTAAGACTCAATAATTATATTCACATTAGGAACACAATTCACAAAGCTGGGAACAACTCATTTTGAGGGTTTGGATGATTTTCTACTCCAACCACCAAAGAGAAAATGATTTGTAGTACACATAAGAGACAACGAGTGAAATCCAATCTATCATTCTGAGGTGATATTCAAACTTAGAAGGAGGAGAATAAATGTAAGAGTCAGAGCTACAAAATTAATTAAATTTTAGAATTATGATTCTGATTGAAACAAATTCTAAAATTCTAATTGACATGATAGATTTTTAGTATAAATAGTCTATTCATTGCATTCAAAACTTATAGTGAACTTCACTTCAACGATTTATCGTTCTATTGCAAAAAGGAAAAAGAAAGTCTTCCTTTAAATTATTAATGGCTTTATGATTTGGTTGCATTTTAGATATCACTCCACTAAGAACTAATTGGAGGATAAAAACACGTGTTTTGAGGACATGGTTTATGCCAAAAATAAAAGGGATGATAACAATATTGCGACTATGGACATGGTGTCGGTGGTTGTGGATGCCAATTTGGAGATACTATCAAGGATAGTATGGTTTATGTGATCACCATAAACGGGATAGATCGTAACATTGGGGAATACAAAGCATGCATGCATAATTTCAACATCATGTTCAAGGCCTCTATAGAGGTCAGGTTAGCAGATGATGACGTTACAATAGATAGGTACATTCAATTTTGTTCCATTCAAATAGATATTCAACGGTGTAGCCAACCCCAAATACTTTATAAATAGATATCATTAGTAGGTTGTGTGAATTGAAGGGAACGAAAACAAAATTAGAGGTGGTCAAAATAAGAAAAGACTTATCTTGTACTTAGAGAATTTAGAATACGCCTTCTAAATATTAAGGATATAATCTTATTAATAGTCAAAAATTATTACTCAAGATAATTATCTAATGATTAACATTATATGTCATTGCATGATCAGGAAGACACGATTGTGTTGTACATTGCAGGGCAAAGTCGAGGATCAAGTAGAGAAGATAGTTCAGGACATTACACAGGCCCTGTAGTAATTGTCCTACAATGGTGTAAGATCAAATCTTACCAAGGTAATTGAATAATTTTATAACATTACTTAAGGAATATTTTTTTAAAATTACACATACATCATATTAAATAGTTGACTTATTCATTAACATTTCATGTTCAAAACAAGTTACTAACTTGATGTTTTCAACAAGAGTGATGGTTAACGTCGACCTATCTAAAATCAACAATTCCAGGCACGTGTAAGTGATTAATCAATAGTCAAATTCAAGTTACAACCAATTAGATTATATAATTAAGTGAATCCTACAACCAATTTAATTCCACTACTTCCCAATACTATTTCGTGCTTATGTACCACCATTTTTCCATGAACATAATACTTAATCATATTTCCTACACAGAACATTAAACTATATAAAAACGTGGAAAAATCTTATGCAATGCTTGCATGGCGTTATCATGCTTAATGCATCCTTATTAATGCAAAAAATGGCATACCACATTTAGATATTACACTTTATATTTTGCTGGCAAATAAACAATTAACCAATGGTTGAATATCAATGCAGTCACTACTGTAAGTCCTTAGACACTTCTAGATTGTGCAAATTTCTTACCTACAATTTTTGGATCAAAATTTAAGTGAATTTCACTATAGAACTCAATAAAAGTAAACAATGTTTGGTCTAATATATGTAAAATGTCATTTGAAATGTTTGATCCAATTCATTTTTAATGTTCCATGCATGAACACACAATGCTAATGTCAAACTGTGGACATTGTATATTAGGATATTGAGAAGAACATTACACATTTGCTAATAAGTTCCTACATTTTATTTATTTATTGGCTTAAAAACTCATTTAATTTTGCATTATAGGCTTTACTTTTGGTTTAATTTGGTAATCTTTTTTCATGTTCTACTGTGTACAATTCATGTGGATCTTTAAGAGGTAATGTAAATGAGTTTTAGAAACATTGAGTTTTAAGGTTTGAGTCAATCAAAATGGATCTATTTAGGAATATATATGATTTATGGTTTAATATAGCGTAGCGGTCACACTGCACTACTTGTAATTAAGTATTCTGATCACTGAATTTCTTGAATTTGTGAGAACGCTTATGCCTGAATACTTGAATAGCATAAAAGGATCTAGACTTCCTAATCATGTTGTAAAATTAAAGGTTCATTCTCCAATTATGTTTGAAAAGCCTAAAAGGTGAGTGAATTAGCTTTTCATATGATTTTCTCAATCCTTGGAACCTAATTTAGTTATAATAAACTTGTTTACAATAATTATCAAAGATTAAGTGTACAATTTTGATGCTATATAAAATAGAAATGCTCTATGAGTGCAATTAACAATTACTTGGCAGTCAAGTTGTATATGAAGTAATGCGCTTGAAGTAAATTGCAAAAATTAAAGTAGTTAATACAATATTTTTAGTTTAGAAAATCATTGTTATAAGAACTTCAAAGGTTGGAGTATTTATAGATTTGTTTACAACGGTCATAGACATGACCAATTTATTCCCATTGAGAACCTCGCAATCGACCGGTGCATTATCCGCTTCTCTTTGGAAAGGTTTTGGACGTTCTCTTGCTTAGTTGTGGTTGACCTCAAATGACTTTTGATCTTCCAAAACTTAACACACATGCATCCATAAGTTAAATCACATAGTGGATGATATTTAGGTCATTTTGGGTCAATCAAAACATGTTCATTTGTGCATTAATAACACTTTAAGACACAAATGACGATTTCAATATTTCATTAAGTTAAAGTATCAATCCAACTAAGGTTTCAAAACATTTTATCATTGAAATCATGATGTATGATTTTCAAAAACATTCTTGAATACACAAAAACATATTTTGTCATTTTGAAAACTTTTTAAGACTATAGAGCAATTTTTAGAATTCATTAACCAATTAGAGATAAACTAGAGATACTATATGATTACAAAACTCTAAATACTGTGCATCTAGCGTCTATCTAATCTAGAGTGCGATAGTCTTAGTATATCGATGTTTTTAATTTGTATACTTCTTTGAAGGCTTGAATTCTTATCATTGCATAGATTAGATCATTAATCCAAAAGTATAACATTTATACAAATAAATCATTAGTGCTTATCATTGAATGCCATTAATCAAAACTAAGATATATTAAAAGTCATATGACTTTTAATATTGTTAAAGAATATTGATAAGTCTACAGGTTTATACAATGGAACGCGACTATTGATCACCAAATTAGGTTCTCATATATTGGAAGCAAAGGTTATATATAGTAATGGTGTTGGAAACAACATGTTAGTTCCTGACATGATTATAACTCCCTCATACATAAAGTCATATTTCAAGTTTCAAATGAGACAATATCTCATATCAATGTGTTTTGTGATGACATAAATTTGAAGAGTCAAAAATAGTCTTTGAACAATGTCGGGTTGTACTTGCTTCGCCTATTTTTTACATGTAACTATTTCACGAGTGAAAAAAAATGAATGTCCCAAAATTATGATTTGTGATGAGATGAAAATTCATGTAGTTCCACTTCTAATGTTGTGTACCATAAAGGACTGCAAAATTTAAACTAATTATATCAGCTTATGTGAACTAAACTTTCTATAATTAGCCAAATTCAAGACCTTAGATTATATTGTTGCATTTTTAAGATTTCAATTATGGCGTCATGTTTCCTTATGTGCTACATCCGTCTGGAAATTTTTCAGATATATCATATAAATTGTATATGGACTAACGACTATACTTCAAGATTCAACGAGTTACATAGATCTAATATAGATCATTTAACAAATTTCCTATAGGTTAGTAGAAAATTTCTTATAGGTTATTATGTAAAATATATAACATAGTGAAACCATGAAAATGTCATTCAAACAATCATTTCAACTACAACATATACAAAAAAGGATTTATCAACCATTACTTCAACAACACCAATATGCTATGTGAAACGTTAATACTTTGCATAACAAATTTATCAAACAACTTACACAATAAATTATAGTAACAAATTATGAAATTTTATGAACAAAAAATTAACATAGCTCAATGAATTATAGTAAAAATTGATTTTCAGAAAGTATGATAATGTTTAACTAACTAAATTCATTACTAAATTAATATATTGATTATAGATTAGTCATATAAGAGTTTTCCCTATTCATATAAAGACTGGTTTTTTTAAAAGATAAAGAGACCCCTTGAATCTCATAAACATAAAACAAAAAATAAAGTACAAAGAAAGATGAGGTGCATATACCTCACATCTAATATGCGAAAAATACAAGAATATATGAAAAAATTAGAGATCTCTAACAGAAGGGTATCCAAGTCTATCCAAATGTATCAATGCTCTAGTCATTTGATGCAACTCCTAATGTGCGAAAAGTGTAGCTCTGACATCTCTATCCCTCGTAAGCTAAGTCATCAACAACGTAGTTTCCCTCACGGAAGATGTGAGAAACAGTGTCTCTGTCCAAACAAATCTGTTGTCAAATACTCTGGAGAAGTATTTGAACGTACCACAACCCTCCACCTCGTATGATGCAATAAATAGCCAATGCAGAATATGTCTCGATCCATAGTGCATTCAGCCCCAAAACCTAAGCTAAAAGAAGTCCATCGAAGATAGCTCGCAACTCAGCCTTGAGAATTGTGTAAGATCTGTAAAAAGTACAGAAGGCTCAAATGCATCGCCCGTCACTGTCTCTAATAATCCCACCACCACTAGCCCTTCCTTTCTTGACATATTTTTGGGATCCCATTGATGGTCTATGCTAGGAAACAAAGATAGGCAGGGGTAGATAAAGTGATACAAAAAAGCGGAGCTTTTTTGTATCACTTTATCTAGTGCGTGTGCGGGAACATACGTCCAAATTTCCAATCTGGAAGAATGAAATATGTATGTAAATTTGTCATATGATCCGTTGAGGCTTCATAGCAATGCTTCTGTGCTTTGCATAATTGCGTGTTGTCCAGATTAACCAAAAAATTAGTAGAGGGCCAATGATGCTGATGTGTCTCTCAGAAATGTGACAGACCGATACAATCTAGCAAATGAAGTTATGGTGTATTACATCTTGTTGACAGACAAGCACATGCAAAATAGAAGAAAAGTGAGCTCATACCTGAGCAACAACCGAACTGTCGACGAACAGGTGCTGGAGTGTCTCTTTTAAGTGGCAACAATGGCACATTGATGCCAATTGGACCTGAATTCGATCCCTGATATATTGGTGGGGATGGATGGTCCCCAAAATAAGCGATAAGGAGTCCGAACAGTGGAAGGTTCCCTAACTATCTATCATGCTAACTTGGTAGTGAACCTATCATCCAACGTATATCTCCACAACATCTTGTCCGAGGTATCAACTGATAAGAGCAGATTGACAATCCGCTATGCCATCGAAGAATGAATTGCCTAACACAAAAGATCGAAATCCTAGTTCGAGCCATCGAAGAAATCATAGACCCGAACTAAAGTGTAAGAGGACTCGAGCAACTGTTGGGCAAGAATAGCATCTCCCGTCCAACAGTTGGGCAAGAATAGCGTCTCCCTTCCAACAGTCATGCCAAAATAAAAATTTTCCCTGGCCCAAAACTCATACAATGTGGCTCTCAATGCGTGGGCCAACTCAAAACAACCTACGCCAATCTCAAGGAGCAGTGTAAGTACCTGTAGCGAGTGACGGGTGTGTCCCGACAAAATATTTTCCCAGCATAAACTAGGTCATAAGGAATCTTGGGCATCTCATAAGAATCTGACAAAGTAAGTTAGGTCTAGTTTAATAAGATGACTTTAACTGGAGTTCCCTTTGAAAATTGCCAGGCTCCAATCGACCATCCTAGATTTGTGGCTTCTTGGATTGGGGAATTTGGAAGACTAGCAAATTGTTTTGGGAGAGGCAGATCGTCAACTCATAAAGGTACTGGCAATGGTATAGCTAGAAAAGGACTAAGCTAGGCTATAATCTAGTCCAAGAAAAAAATTTATTGTGAACAGTAAACAACATATATCCATTAGCCCAACCATTAGTGTTGGATAACCTTATTTTGTTAGTGAATAAATTTCCTTTTTCCTTTCTTAAGATCTAGATTGGCTTTGAATCTATCTCCAAGGCAATATCCTGCTGGAATAGGCAACTTATAGGCATTAGACCAACCTAAAATGGTTACTAAACATCGATTAAAATATAGGCATTTATAGGCATTTAGCCATTAGCTTGTTTTGTATATGCATATATTTTTATTTTTTATTGTTTTAGTTACTTATCATTAATTATTTTCAAATGTGTGTGTATCTTCGTATATTCACATATATTTTTATTTAATTTTTATTAATTACTTATCATTAATTTATATTTTTTGTCTTGTTAAGTAAACATTCTTAAGATTAAAATAAAAAATCATTACATTAAATAATCTCTATCATTGCAGATACATAATCAATTACCTCAAATATAAAACATATGTCATTACATTAAATAATCTCTATCATTGCAGATACATAATCAATTACCTCAAATATAAAACATATGTCATTACATTAAAATCAAACTTCAAAGGTTCTAGCAATCTCGCTCACAATCTTAGCTCTAAATCAAGTTCATCACGATTTCTGTTATACATGTTTTTGTTGACGGGCCAATTGATTAAAGGCATTTCATGATCAAATCTTGAGACAAAAGCTTCTAACCTATTAAGAGCTCTTCCGTCGAAGTTGTTATAACAAGAAATCTTCATCTAATATGAGATATCAACATATGTTTAACAAACTATATATATACCCATATCATTTCACTTGTATATTTTACTATTAAATTCAAATACATTTGAATTTAATATTTCATCATTTCTTTTCACTTTTGTCTTTTACTAATTTTTTCAACACATATTTGAATTTTGTTGCACATCATTACTTTTTTCATTTTTATTTTTGTCCATATTTGATTATTTTCAAATCAATTTGAAAATATGACACATCATCTCTATTCGTTATCTTTTTGTCCAATTTTGAATTTCTAATCCGATCACAATTT
This sequence comes from Apocynum venetum, assembly GCA_019593545.1. Classification (NCBI taxonomy): domain Eukaryota; kingdom Viridiplantae; phylum Streptophyta; class Magnoliopsida; order Gentianales; family Apocynaceae; genus Apocynum; species Apocynum venetum. The sequence continues at coordinate 642,870 of SRSM01000133.1, forward strand.
TTCCTCTTTTGTCTTGTTACACATTTTCAAATCCATTTGAATATTTAATCCCCAACTTTTCCTATTTGTCTTGTTCCATTTTTTTCAAATTCGTTTGAATTGTGTATCAAATCATTACTTTACCTAATTGTCTTATTCTTTAATATTTCAATACGGATTTGAAATTTAATCACATCACAACTTTACCAATTTGTCTTGTTGTATAATTTTTCGAATTCTGATCAAATCACATATTGAATAAGGTTATTTACAATATTTAAATAGCTTTGAATCATTCATGTCCATTCTTTCCATTTCGAGATTTACCACTTCTTCTTTTGCTTCATTTGAACTTTTTTCTCTTGTACATATTTAGTTTGTTTTGGAACTTCTTCTTTTTTTCCTTTCTTTACAAAATGAATGATTAAGTTCTTAAACTACATAAATATTACTCATTTCTCTTTGAGAATGGATCGATTGAGATTGCTAATATCCAAAGAAATGTACGAGTATATTAGATGGCTAATTGAATCCAATGTCCGACTACGTGGTGAATATCTAGCTACGTTTTCAAAACATCTACCTGGTTTGGGTAATAGTAGTTTTGCAAATAAAATGAGAGGTAAAAGATTATAAGTATGTTACTACTAACATGCTACAATACAAAATTTCATTCACTTGAATATGTATATACAAATAGAGAAAATAAAATTAATGTCATAAATGATGTGCTGAGTAAAGAGTTATTGTATGATATCCAATTGACTATTGAGACACGTCATTGTGAAAGTGTGCAAAAAGAATTTTTAAATTTATGGAATAAATTCAAAAAATGAATAACAACGATATAGTATAAAGAATATGACTTTAAATGATTCAAAATGCTAATTTAAACTACCCATAAAAATCTCTGAATTTTGAGGTATTTTGATGGTGTAATGTTTGAATTTTCAATTTCTAAATGGATTGTAAAATCTCTTTATCCTATAAAAGTTTGTTATTGTTGTATCGTACATTTTTATTTATATATTAGATGTATATATAATTTTTTTTTTTGCCAAGTTGATCACGTGCCAACACTCCAATTCCTGCTGCATTGTTCATGATGGAGCCATAAAAAATTGACTTTAAATAAACCAATATTCGATGGTGACCAATTGGAAGGTAAAGGTCGAATTGTTTGCGAAAGTGGGTTAGGTGCAAGAAAGTCCTCAGCAGCAGCCAAAGCTTTGTGAAGCATTGAGGAGATTCGTAGTGGGGCACCTTCAAACAAGTATTTGTTTCAAGCATTCCAGATGGCCCAGCAATTTGTTGCAAATAAGACGAGATTCCTTTGAGAAAACTGATGGATTATGTAATGAAGCGTGTCTTTAAAAGAGAGGAAGTGTTTTCGAAGGAGTGATGATCCAAAACTAGTGAGGTGCCACACTTTAATAGCAAAACCACAATCAAATAGGCTATATGCCTATCAGAGTCCGAAAGTGCACCACATATTTGACAAGGAGAGAGAGAAATTCTCCTAGATAGATTAGCACAGGTGGGGAGAATCTTGGTGCTAGCACGCCAGAGAAAGTGCAATAATTTGGCAGGCAGAGGTAGCTTCCAAAGAGTATTCCAAAGGGTAGGGTGTGATGAAGAACTTTCTACGCAAGTGTTCTGGCACAGTGAATGGATAAAAGCATGATATCCACTTCGGACAGAAAACTGGTCATTTTTTGAGTAAGCCCAAACCAGTACATCAGGGACATCCACTGGACAAAGTGGGATAGATGAGATAAGGGAGGTTTCCCATGGCAGGAAATATTGTTGCAGATGAGTAGAGTTTCAACTTCGTGACTGAGAGTCTATAAGTTCGTGAACTTAAAAGCAAGCCAGATTCCTCATTCCGGTTGATAAGAGGCTTGGCACAGCCTGGATTAGGGATCCAGTTGTCAGACCAAATATTGATTGACCTCCCATTGCCTACTCTCTCCATAGAGGTCCTTTTTGACAGCAATTCACGCCCTATAAAAATACAGATAGATTGCCAATCTCCTCTTTTCTAAGCATGGCTGATAAATTTCAGAGCAAATCAGGAACAGTAAAGGAGAAATAGGGTCTCCTTGTCCAATTCCTCTTGAAGGTCTAAAAACTTGGGATGGCTTTCCATTGATAAGAACAGAATATGAGACGGAATCATTGAGAAGCTTCGAAATGGAATTTTTTCTTCGGCGCTTGGAAGCCTGTTTGTGAAAAAAAGAAGTGTTACGGTCACCAGCATGTAACCACTCAGCTCTTGATCTCTGTCTCCAGTACAATTCCTCTAAGCCTTGAAGTTCCTCTATCTCAGAACAAAGTTTCTTTTCAGCCATAACCGAGAACGAAGGATTGTTGTGTAAAATGTAAAGTTGTGATTGCAGGTCAGAAATCCGCTTCGGTAAACTACCAAAATTTCAGAACCCCAGAGTCTTAGTTTGTCTCTGGTTTGCACAATTTTATGAAGCAAAGTCCCCGCAGAATTGGTCGTGAATGAAGGCCATGCATTCTCAAATTGTTGACTGAAAGATGCGCCCCTTAGCCAGAAAGGGTAAAAACGGGGGACTGAGAAGAATTTCGGTGGCTTGCCTGCAATCAGATTTTCTTCACTGACCAAAATTGGGAGGTGGTCAGAATGTGTAGCACTCATATGGAAAACAGACATAGTAGGAAATAAAGATTTTCATGAAGGTGTAGCGAGTCCCCTGTCAAGCCTTACACGAACCATTCCAGTTTCCCTACCATTGCACCAGGTGTACTTAGGTCCATGAAAACCTAGGTCAGTAAGTCTACAAGAAAGAAGAGCATAGCGGAAATTACCAATAAGGGACTGGCGACGTTAAATAGGTCCAGTCTTCTCATTTTGATGTAGAATTTCATTTAAGTCGCCGATACATAACCAGGGTAGATGATTATTGGAAGCAATGCGTTTGAGTAAGGTCCAAGAAATCCAACGATCGTCATGGTTCGGGTTACCATAAAAACCCGTGAGTCTCCAAAACTTGTTATCAGAAGAAAGAACATATGCATCTATATGTGACCAGTAGAGAAATTGTTGAGAGAAACAACTGAGTCATACCGAAGCAGTGCCAAACCTCCGCTCCGACGAACACAATCAACATAAAAGCCACCAGAAAAACCTAGTAAAAATTTAATTTTATTCATTTCAGAAGATCGGAGCTTAGTCTCACAGAGAAACAAAATAGAAGGCTTAAAATTGCGAACAAGGGCGGACAAAGCACGAACTGCCTCAGGCTGCCCTAAGCCTCGACAGTTACAACTAAGTGAACTCATAATTGTTGGCGGGGTTGCTGAGCAACCTCCGCCGGAATTGCCATGCCAATGGTGGGACTAAATTCCAAACCGTTGGTGGAACTGAGCCATGAGGAATAGGTGAGAGAAGTTTCACTTTTTTGTCCACTGGTGTCATAGCATCTGAGGCATTATATAATATTATTTATTGGCAGATCATAGTGGAAACGGAAATGGTGACGGGGATAAGAAGAGCATAGTCCAGCTCCAAGAGGAAAATATTCATGGCTCCACCCCTGAGTAATGGGGATGTGGCCATTGGTGTGAAGATTCCCTTCATGCGATTAGGGACTGCTCTAGAGCTCGGGCGATCTGGAAATTACTTCTTCCCAAGTCTGTTTGTGCAGAGTTCTGGTCCTGCAACGACGAACTCAACTATATTAAGTTTAATCTTGGTGGCCGTGCAGCAATAATAGAGACTACTTTGGTACCCACTCCTTTGGAATCTCATTTTTAGACAAGCTTGTCATATAATTTGGCAATGTCATAATAGAGACTACTTTGGTAACCCACTCCTTTGGAATCTCATTTTCAGACAAACCTAGGATATAGTGTCCTAGTCGGTTTGGTCAGAAATATTTTGACTAGTGTCCTTGACCTTTCTGCTGTCAACACCTCTATGGTGTCCAAGCCTACAGTGAGGATATACATTTCTAATTGCTTTCTCACTCATTAATAAACAGACCCCTTTATAATAATATAAATAAATAAATAATTGGTTGGAGAATTTATCATATTTGGCCAGAGGACTTAAAACATATTATAACTTACTTGGACATAGTTCGATCATTCTTTTCTCACTTTACCCTTTCTTTTTCTAGATTTTTCTTCTTAATAGCCACCATTAAGCGTCATAGCCTGGAAAATGGCTTAGCAATGAAGTGCATGACACAGCACAGACAGCAGATAAGCAAATTTGCAATTCTCCCCAACACACGAAATTGGGAAGGTTGCAACTTTTATGCAGGAATTAGAAAGGAGGAGCTATATGCCTTACAAGAAATGAACCTGAGGGCTCATAGATTAGTGATTCTCAAATAAATAAGCATGAGCATGAAAACCTTGTGTTTTACTAACAGCAAGAGATAATCACTATCCTCCAACCAAAAAAATTAAAACCTAAGGCAAATCTTTTTCACAAAATATGAAAGAGAAAACGTACAAGTATTTAGGGATACACAGCACCTGCCACGGAATAACCTACAGAAAGTTGTCAAACTTAAAGAATGTAAACTAATGACAGAATCAGTATGCTAATACACAATCTGGACATTAAAACCGGGTGATTCAAGATTCGGTCTTGAGATTTCGCTCCACATAGGCCTGCAAAAGTGATAGATAGTTAAATGGTGTGAAAAATTAGCAGAAATTGAAACCATGGCGGCCAACCTATACATTAGCAAAGTTCCTAGAGAACAGATATATTAGCAACATAGCATATAGATGCCAGTAAAGAGCATGGTATCTAAATGGTAATTTGGCATATTGTAAAAATGAAAAGCTAAATCTGCACTTTGTCATACTCTTTTGTCAACACACATCATACCCAAAAAAACAAATACTCCAATTGAATGTTAACATTTCTATTTTAGATTACTTTGTCCGGAATTGAATATCCACTTTCTTTAAATAAACATATTTTTTATTCAAAATTTTATTAATAAACTCTTTAATTTAAAATATTTATATACAACTACCTCATGGTTCACACCATTTACATATTATTTTTAAAAAATTACATCCCACTAACACATGAGTCCCACAATCCATTATATTAATATCAAGGATAATTTGATAAATTAATTAAAACCAATAGATTTTCTTAATTTTTAGTCAAAATCAAAAGTGGACATTCAATTCCAAACGGAGGGAGTAACAAAAGGAAAAGCAAAACCCCACTAGGCATATGACTACGAACAAAATTCAGGATGAAGAAAGTATATCAGCATACTTGAGTAAGGGGAAGATGAATTTTAGATGACAGAAGGATTCAGCAAAAACACTACATTCAAACTGATAGGTGTAATGCTTACTTGAAAAGAAGTAACACAACACCCACCAAAAGAGTACCATGAACATCTAATGAACACTTGCAGTGTACAATACTCATTTAAAAAGAAATTCTAGCAAGAATGGGGGGGGTGGAGGAGCACAAGGAGCCTAAAGGAGATAGGACAGAAGATGAAACTTAGATCAATGTTGTACTGGAGACTTAAGTCTCAAGCAACAGCTCTCCAACCATTAGGACAAGCTATTTTGTGAACAATAAGCAATTGCATAAAACTGACCTGTACAAGTTTGGTAATCTTGCTTTTGGAGTGTGACAGGTATTGCTCTATTTTATCTTGTGTTTTAGGGAAATGATCTGCTTGGATTGAACCGGTCACTTTATCAACAACTTTTTTCACGACAGTTTTATGCACCTCTCTGCTCATCCGGCCTTCTTTCCATGTAGGCTTTAGGATCTCTTTGACAAATTCTACAAGAGCATTTTTAAACATGCGTGTCTCCTTCTCATCCTTGTTACCGGCAGCATCTTCAGCTTTGTCATTCATACCCATTTTTTGAATATTTTCCTGCTTTTCCTTGCATTCTGCAGCATCATCTCTTTGGATGTCCTCAACTTCAGAAACTGCAATTGTCTCCTGCTGCTTGGATTTTGGAAACTCATTATACTGCATCTTAGAACTGCCATCTTGGAGGGTTTTCTCAACCTCTGCATTACCAGTAGATAATGGAGAAAACTGCTCTAGTGGCAACTCATTTTTGTGTTCAAATGAGTGAGGCAAGTTACCAGATGGCTGATTATTGTTACCCAGCTCAGTTCCATCACCCAACAGAGAGGAGTGATTTGGAGGCCTTGCAGCTGAATTGGCCTGAACATATGTCACATTGAAGGACGGAACAAGAGACTGCAAAGAGTTTATCAAATGTGTGGAAGTCTGGGGGTTCAATACTGTATGCGGATGAGGGCGTCCTGAGTCATTCACAATTTTCTGAGTTAAAGATTCTGAATTGTATGCTATTTGAGCGTCTTGACCAGTAGGAACTAACTTTGGAAAAGATTGTGTGGCTGCATGTTCCAGGATCTCAGGTCTTTGCGAATTCAAAATAGAGGATAAAACCAGACCTGGGCCATTCAAGTCAATATTTTGTGCAGTTGCTTGGTTCAATAACACGTTATCATTTGCAGCCAAAGAATGATTAAATATATTCCCAGCACCATTCTGATCAAGGCTTTGTCCAGGCACAATTCCACCATCAAGTTCGCCAAAACCAAATGCCTTCACAACATTATCACCCACAACATTCTGATGCTGCTGAACATTAGATTTCATAGATATTTCAGCATCCTTCGATGTCATTGCAAAATGCTGGTCAGCATTTCCTTGTCCTAAATTTCGTTCATGGGAATATGTAGATATTGCTTCCATATTTCGTGACTCTAAAGCTTGGAGCGTTAAATTTTCATCCCCATCATAACTTTCTGTAATCATAGATTTAATAGGTCCTGTATCTCCACCATCTTCCTTCCACTTGTGAGGAGACAGGTAATTGACATTCCCAGAAGCCATCTCATTGGATTGAGCACTCTCCCAGGTTCTACTTTCATGACCCCATGTATTATCTACTATACCAATTGGAATAGCATCTGCACTAGTTCTGTTTGCATTGAGACTCTCACTCCAACCAGCGGCCTTAGTGACGTTAGATACCTTCCCAATTTCATACCATGTCGGGCCATTCCATTGCTGTCCTCTCTCACCGACCAAAATGCCACCCTCACCATCATCTCGTGAGGCGCTTTCACAGTTGCTTGCTGTTGGACCAACATGAGAGAATTTGCAATTAGCCCGATTACAATTCCCTGCTAAGAAATACCTGCATACAGATTTCCCAGTTTCACTGGTTTGATGCTCAAGATCACGACCAAAGGATGCATTTCTGCCACCCCTGTCACCATTATCACCAGAACTCACATGGTGGGAGAATCTGCAAGATGCTCCCCACTTGCACTTACCTCTCATAAACTCCTTGCAAGCAATTCTATCTCTATTTCTGCTCCCCAAAAGTTCATCCCCTCCATATGTAACATCAGAAACTTTGCCCCACGATTGGGCCCCAGGCCCTTCAGTACCAGAATATCTCATATCCTGTCCATGCTCTATTCCACTTCCTGATCTTTCTGCTAGTTCATTTTCTGGACGGTCCCCATTCATCCGACTGATGTTATCAGAATGAAGAAACCTGCATTGACTCCCTCTCCTGCATTTCCCTACTGCAAAATCTCTACAGTTTCGAGATGATACCCCAGACCCTATTCTTTTATCATTCCATCCACTTCGCCGATCACGAAAAGGACTACGACTCCTGCTCCTACTCCTTGCCATCTTCTGGTTCCTGCTTCTGCTTCTGCTTCTGCTTCTACTTCTACTCCTATGCCAACCATTGTCACGGTTCCTGCCCCTGTCTCTGCTCCAGCTTCGGCTGCGGCCCCTGCTTCTCCCTCTGTCCCTGCTCCTACTTCTGCCTCTTTCCACAAACCTGATATGGAAGGAGCACAATCATTACCATAACTACAAAACTAAGGTTGGAATAAGCAACATGACCTTCAGAGAGAAAGTAACAAAAGAATAATACAGAAGCACAGTGAAAATCTAAGAGGGAAATAATTAAGGACAATTGAAAAGAATTTGTGATCAGTGTGCCTCTGCAGGAATCAATTTCGAATATATGCAATAACTAGCAGATTACAAATAAGTAAAGAACAACCAACGCGACTATTAATCTGATGGTCCAAAGAAGATATATCTGTTGTTTATTTCTTTGGGATTTGGCAGTTAACAGGAAAAGAATAAAACTTGCCATAATACAATAGTTATCCACAGTAACAGTAATCTACTCATCTACGTATTGTCATCCCGAAGAATAAGGAACACTAATCTACTCTTTTCTAAGAATAAAAAAAGATGTGTAATTACAAACCTGTGGGTCTGGCCCAAATTGTCTTCTGGGGAGTGGTTGCGCTTTCTTTGACGCCATCCATCAAAACCAGGAGACATACTCCTATAGAGACTGTTATCCCTACCCAGTTCCTTAATCTGTGATACATCTCGTCCATCTTTGTATAAGTTCTCAATCTTCTCCGCAACATGATGTGGTTCCCAGGATGACCATCCAGATTGATCTTTTGACTTCAATGAGTCATTCCCGGCTCGAGAAGGTGACATGTTTTGGTGTCGCCAACCATCATCAGTTGAATATCGTTCTTTTGGAGTCCATGAATTGTCTTTGTTCTCTTCCTCAGCATCCCACAAAGATTTGCGCTTTCGCCTACTCCCATCCATAGTGCAGTTATCAGAAAAGGTCTCCTATGCTGATCCTCTCTCTATGCAGCATTATCTGAAGTGTAAGGAAACAACAAATACACCTTTGAGGCATTAAATTGTTTGTCCTAAGTCTAGTCCGACATAAGTAGTTGTAAAAATTCAGACGTTCAAAGAATTGACCTTCAGACGTTGCTGTATAAGTAGTTGTATGCATACTCAAGCTAGATAATTGTCATATTTTATTAGCTTTTCACATAGTAGATTTCACTAACCTCATCAAAATCAAAGGTAATAGTACTTAAATCGCCTAATTACTTCTTTCTTGATAAAAGGCATCGAGAATGATCATCACATCACAAATCATCTAATATCACAATAGTCTCAGGTAAAGCATAGCTACTTAGACTTCCTTTTCCAGCAGGTTATTAGCTAGAATAATTTCCAAATTCTCCTTCTTGTAGTTCCTTTTTCAGATTTATATCAATTATCAAAACACACTTTAAAAAGCTTAGTAATTCAACACAATATAAATGTACTTTAATCAACTTCACCAAAATTTCATTTCAGGAATTGTCAGATTTGTCCTTCTCAAAGGGTAGATCAATACCACATGTATTGGAGACAAATAACAAAAGACATGCACCAAAAATGCAATTGTCCGAAGGCTTTATTTGAACATAAACCCTCCCCCAAGAAAAATAACAAACCAAATGAGGGAAAGACCAACAAATGATTACAGAAAAACAACACACTAAAAGCACAAACTAAACTCAAAATGCACTCCTGTGAGCAGATATCCAATATATACCTGTGCCAAAAGTAAAAACAGGAATCCAAAACCATCCAAAATAAAAAGCATCAAGTTCATTGCACAACACAAGAATGAACATTGAACCGTGAATATCAATAATTCAAATCATGAATCGGCTTTTCCAGCTGAACTCAGAATTTTTATCCTTACATGTTTAGGTAGCTCAAATTTAGATTTCAAACCTTCAAATAAACAGTCATTAGAATCTTCCAACTCACACTTCAGTGTTCTTAACTCAGAACACCCATTATAAACATGTCTCACTAGCAGCATGTAGCTCTTTTGATTTCCCAATTATGCAGCTACATCACAGCCAGTATGTTGTCCTGAATTGTAGCATTAAGATGGCTTTGGTCATTTCAATGGAATTACCACATTTTTACCAGGTTGTTGTGTGACTTATTCTCTCTCACAATGGTGCACCGCACAGAAACAAAATGGGGTGAATAAGAATAAGAGTTATTATGGATTTGGAAGCAGCAACTAGATTCGAGCTTCACATTTGAGCATGTTCAGATAACAGGCATTAGTATACATATATGTTTACATGTATAAGTCTAAATAATTGAAAGTCAAAAAATTAAAGGGAGACGTACATTAACTGTACAAACTAACAGAAATGAAGAATTGTTCAAAGAAAGAATGAAATCTATGTGATTGACAATCATGCTTCTTTCCTTGTAGTTTAAGTCAAAAAGGATCCAGAAGTTAATTTACAAAGCTTGTTGAATGAATAATAGCAACACAGTAAGTAGAAGATTTCATAGTACTCGGGCTTGGGTTAATTTCACATAAATTATCCATGACATGCTTCACCAAGCCACGAGTTTGGTCCAAATTTAGAGTTAAATACCACCTTACAACCATGCGGAGAACACCTAACCAATCTCCAAAACCCTACTTCAATTCAAGACAATGTTAACTAGAGTCTTAGTGTCACATGTTCAACATCTCTTACAAATTTTGTAAGTTCAAAATTAAACTAGCACTAAAATACTCCTCTGGACACTCATCAAAGACCAATTTGTCTTTTTGTAGCATATTACTTCATTAGAGGCCTTTAAATAAGTTCATTCTCCAAATATCATGCACATAAAATAATAACTTACCTAGTCATCTTCAAAAACTACTGCCATGTGGTCTCTGCACACAATCTCCAGCAAAATATCATTGTACAGTGTACTCTGCAAGGAATAATTATACTCCTTACACTTGATCTCTTTCTAGCAATTAAAATGAAGATCAACATTCATAATATGAAGTCAAAGTTCTTTGGACTTTGCTGCACAAAGATTATAAGCGACTCCATTAACATCACATGCACAATGCCACACTATATCAGGCTCAATTCAATCACTAAAATAGTCTTTTACATGCATTTAAACCTATAAATCATCACCTTAAGAGTGTGTTAGGGTGTTTGGATGAGGCATTTGAAAATGAAAGGAATTTGAAAAGACACGTTTTAAAAATTCAAACTTTTAAAACTACTTGTTTGGAACTATAAAAATTAAAAGTTGTATATTTGTGAAAAAAAGAAATTTTGATAATTATAGATTTGTGAGCTCTTATAAATATGATAATACAAAAAAAATAACAAAAATGAGATAAAGAGTGAGTTTATCCATATTCAGTAGAATAATTTGAGAAAAAAAACCTATTTAGGTGGTAGGTGGTTCTTGGATGAGAGATTTGAGGGTTTTAAAACCATTATTAAAATGACAAGAATTTTGAAAACCCATCAATTAGATTACCCAAAATAAGAATTTTATCTAGATTTTTCAAAACCTAGATTAAAAAGAAAACCCTCCTTAAAAGCCTTCATCAACCAAACACACAATAAGAATTTTCTCTCACCATCTTTTTTTTTATAATTATTCATCTGATAGCACAGCCTTTTAAGATAAAACAATACTAGAGCAAGAGACAGCAGCTAATCCCCATACTTTCACCCCAAACCCCACCGACCAAAAAAAAACCTCTCTGGTGCATCCATGTGATGGATAAAGCCAATTGATCCAAGATGACTTCACTGATCTCAATACAATCAACTTATCCTAGGGTTATCAGTCACTATCAGATCACTAAAATACCAATGAAAAGTAGGTCACATTCAATGCAAACTTAAAATTCATTTTAATACATAGAACAATTATTCATATTGAAATCTTGGAACATGAGTTAAATAAAAGCTACATAATTCAATCCAACAGCTTTCAGTGAATAAAAAAGAAAGGTATAAAAGTCTAACCTACTACAAGCAGCCCTGGTAATCCTTCAATATCCCTACGAAAAGCTAATCACGTTAGAACGTTTCCAGGGCCAAATCCCTAAACTATCATAGTACAATGGTTCGAGAGAGAGGAAGTGGGGAAGACTATGCAAGCCTGAACAAACTTCCACCACAAGACATCTTCCTAACACTGCATTGAAATCTTCAAATCATTTGGACATGAGGATAGGTGACCCCAGCATCCTGAGCATAGATAACCTCTACATTGATTTCAACCCAAAACTGAGTAAAAAGCTTCAAAAGCAGCTTCTAAGGGCCCCAATGTTCCAAGATCCAAAAAACGAAACATTTACATCCTATGGAACACAGGCTCTAAGTCTCTCAATCAAGACCAGACCAGATATAACACCACTGCAGCAGACTAATATGTCATTTTGCTGTCATAGGTAGTGAAGATTACTGATGAGGGCCAGAGAAAGGCCAATGCCCAGATTTAATACATCTAAGTTAGAAAGATTGATACCCATTGACCTCCAAAATTGTCACCAATGTACAAAGCAATAGCACAAGTGAATGACTTACCAACCATCCACTGCTATTAATTGGCAGTATAAATGAGCACTGAGTTTAACATAAGATCCATCAGAAAAGGTGCAAATTTTCATAAAGTTGCCAGCGTGAGAAGGTGTCAACACCTAGACAACCCAATATCAGAATGATGGTTGATATTAAGGAGATAGATGCAAGAATAAGATGAATATTATGGCGGTTGTACAAGATGATGACATTGACTTTGAAGAACATGTCATGTGGCCCACCAACATGCAGCCATCTACACATGTAAAAGACCAGAAAGGAAAAAGGAATCAAATAGCAGTATAGGGATGAATCAATACACTAAATCATAGTATAAAATATTTGGGAAATTTCCAGCATGCTTTTCAAATTGGAGATCTATTATTATATTTGCCTATGTATGCATAATATGCTAACTTAATAAATTGCACTATTCAGTGATTCTGCCAGCAACATTCCAAAAACAAAGCATTTCAAAGACCACGAGTGTCTTTGCAACCTTTGGAGTGCAACAAAGACACTTAGAGAAAAGCTATAAAGATACTCTCTAAAATTGCCAAAATAAGCAAGCATTACAAAATGTGCCAGACCATTAGAACAAAACTCATGGTTTTCCCACAAATAAGGATAACAATAAGGAGGTGAAAGACAAATAGAATAGTAGGCCTAACAACTTTAGAGTCTTTCATAGCCTAGAATAAAAATGCCTCCATATATCTCAAAATGGAGCCTAGCGTCCTTGCCTTAGTCCATAGAAAAAACTTGATCAATAACATCACTCCTAACATGCATGATTAGAATTCAAAATTTCCTCGTACATTCAGTAGTTATCCATCAAATCAACATCGTTTTTCCATTCTTCAATAGGGAAACATCTTAGATTCATAAAACCAACATGATACAACTGAAGCAAAAATCGTGTCATTAACATCGCTTGCAATAACTTTGAACTACAGGATCCACATCAAATTGGTTTAATCCCATCGTCTTCAGAAATTTTATTCCGCCATGTTAAGGAGGGCCATTTCCACCTTATCCTGGGAGGACTAATCGAACATAAAAGTTTATACATGGCAATAAAAATCCTTAATTACATAACTAATTTGAGTACTACTGCACAAGCTAACTCCACTGATATACTTTATAGCATCAGTCCTTGCTCAAGTTTACTCCCTAGAAAATGAAGCAAAAACCATAATTTAACTTTAAATTTATGAAGGAACTTGTACCAGCATCAACCCAGTGAAGCATACACAGCTACTACTAATTCTAGAACTTCAGGGAAGAAAATATAAAAGACGCAATAAACGTTAAACTAAGATATGTAATACACAAAACAACCAAATTGAAGAAAAGCACATCATGAACAATATTGAGTTCACAGAGAAGAAAAACTAAAACAAAAGAAGGATAGAAGAAAACCACAATTCAAAGAGATCACCAATGTTAATAAAACCAAAAAATAAAAATAAAAGGAGTCGAATCTTTGTTCCGTGACATCTAACATAGTTCTTTAACCATAAGCTTGCTCTTTTTATTTTCTTGTTTATTTTACCGCTGAAGTACAGTTGAGCTCAACTTTTAACTACTAAATTAATCCTCAGAACCCGATTAATCATGAAACAACATCAATTCTTAACAAATCGAAAACCCTAGAAAAAGAAAATGTACATAAACGAATACATAAATAACTAAAAGAAGGAAAAGGAAAGAGAGAGAGAGAGGGAGGGAGAGAAAGAAGGCTTACCTGTGAGAGAAGACGAAGATAAGGCAGCGATAGAGATCCAAAGCAGCAAAACTAGTAGTTCGGAGGAGGAGATGGCGGAGGAGGCGGCGGCTGAATTTTGGAGCGACGACAGTGTTTGAGTGCGCGTGAAGAATCCAATCTATAAAAATGAAAAATGAAAATAGAAAGAAGACTTCACTCTCTCTCACTCAGTCACTTGGGAGTTGGGGCGTAAGTCATTAGCTTGGGGTTCATAGAGTATATAATATTAGTCGTTTTTTCAAGTAATAATTGTCACTAATTTCAAGTAGTAGCTTTTATTGTTACATTTTAAAAAAAAATGCCAAACGTTTTATAAAAATTAATAAGTATTTATTATTTTTTATTATTAATGTAATTTTAAAAAATAAATTCATTGATGCTTTTAAATAATTTATATTTTGAAAATCTTATTACTGTTTAACTTGAAGTGATTTGATGAGAGCATGTATATCTAAATAAATGAATCACATCTTGAACTTAACCTTTTTTTCCAATTAAATTTTGTTTACCTTGATTTTAGAAAGAAAAGAAGTTAAACTTATTAGTGGATGGTGGAAAGATTTGCCCTGTTTATTATTTATCTAGAACTCATATTTCAATTTGCAAGAATTTAATATTAGTAGTAGTAGTTGTACTAGAGGTGGTGCATTGTCAACAAAGATATCAAAGTGTCTCAATAATGTAATTAGGAGTATCTAATCATTATCAATAAAAATGTGTGAATATGACATTACAATAATGTAATCGGGAGTACCTAATCATTACCAATAAAAATGTGTGAATATGATATTACAACGGCGGGCGACATATTGATGCTCTTAAGTTTCAAAGTCTGTCTTTGTCATATCGACAATGTCAATTCAACAAGCTAGAAAATAAAGTATGCAAGGAACACAAGTTTTCCATGATGGAAAACTTGTTGCAAATGTAATTGAGGTCATAATAATAGTAAAGGTACAATGCACATGCTATGAATTTGACAAAGCAATCTTGTAGTTGTGGCAACTGGGTGATCCTATATGATGTCTTGTGTTCTTGCTATTGTTGTGTGCAAGAAGATGCTCATGATGCGGACAATATTTTAAAGTCATTATTATTCAAGGGGAGAGTATCAGGCAACATATATATCAAAATTCATTGCATATTCCACAAAAGAGCGTGGAGGACTACAATATTATAGTTGTAGATTTTGCCCAGGCATCTACAAGACTAGGCAGACTGCGAACAAGAGGTATCATGAGGAAATGGATAAGTGCCAACCACCAAGATATGGCATTTGTCACTAGTCAAGTCAAAATAGGCTCAGCTATTACTAGGAGAGTATTGAGAGGTTCATTAAAAATGGCAATTTGAGACTGGCCCAACAGCCCTACTCAATTGCCCAAAATATTAGGATGGGATAGGCCTCATGTATGTTGGTCAAAAAATCAAACAATGATGAAGTCTGTCACACAACTCTCAAATTTAACTTAACTATTATTCATTTGTAGATAGATAAAGTGCATATCGTATCAACAGAGTCTTGTTAATTCTTAAATCAAAATAATTAATCAAACTTTTGCAAATTTTGATTTTTTAAAAACTAACTTTAAAAAATTAAAAGAAATATTTTTGGATTTTAGATTTGTAAACAGAATTAACAAGGATTTTGAAAACAAAGTTTAAAAAACATTAACAAATAACTAGTATCAAGTTATATTTTCATGGGACTAATCATACATAAAGACATTATTGAGTAGTTGGTTTTGGAATCTCGATCAGCACAAATAGATTTCTATCATTAATAATTAGATTAATCTCAATCAACTAATAAAAATTAATATTTAATTTAATTAAACATCACTATCAACCAATGTGAATAGGATGATTAATCAAATTGCATTAAGTAAATAAGATATCACTAATATTACATTACATATAACAATAAGCTTCAATTATATACAATTTTAATTATATAATTCCTATTATTAATTTAATTAAGCCAAGAGTTGCAATTCAATTAAATTAATAAATGCTACTTTAATTATCAATGAAATATTAACAATCTAGCTACATAATCATGCTAATTAACTAGATTGTTAATAAAATTAATTTTCACAATTATATTAATTAAAACATAAATTATATAAATACTCAATTATATATATAATATGATTATATTAACTAAATTATTTAGGGAGTTCAATCTATCATTTAAAGAAGTCAATCTACAAATTAGACGACTCGACATGCTATAAAAGGAATATAGTTAGATGAGCCAAGACTAGCAAAAATATCTTCATAAGGCTCCATGTGTCGGCTTCCATATTGGACTGTACTGCAAGACTGGACACGTTGGAAGCTGAGCTTGACTTTGGATAATGTGTTCTCCATTTTAGATTATTTTTTAAATTTTTTTCTTGATCCTCAAAACGTCGTCATTTTTTGCTTGCTGATGTACACTCACTGTTTTGCTACGTCAACACTGACTGGGCGAGCGATTGTAGCTAACGTGGCTTCGTCTGACTAAATTTTAATCAAAATATCTCCATTAAATAATATAAAAATCAATTAATTAATAATCACAATAGGCTTAAATGGGCATATTCAAGTATTTATTTTACATCTAGCCTTACAAGTACTGACAATTTATTCTTGGTTATGAGTTAGGTGATAAGCATGTCGTTGTGCTTTCAAATTAAATATCAAACTTAAACAACCTATGTAGTTAGGTCAAGTAAAGGTCAATCTCACAAAAACTTGTAAGTTCTTTAATTAAGTAAACTAATTAGGATTTTAGAGGAAAATATTTGATTTTTATCTAAAAGATTAAAGTTTTAAATAAATAAATTACGAAATAACTAGAAATCAATGGATAGAAAATTTGTTAGCAAAGACTTCATATTTTGATTTCATTTATTTAGAATTAATCATTGATAAACACATATTTGAATAATGACTTATAATTCCGCTTAGTGAAATCCTGATTCTTGTAAAATTAGATTAATATCTGAGAAGCACAACAAATTAACCATAAACTTAATTAAACTAAATTATTGAATCACTCACATAAAATAACCAATCAAGTTCTTAAGAACAAAGACAACATCAACACAAATAATACAAAATTAATGACCAATTAAAATCATTCAATTTGCTTCAAACAATTATCTATCAATGAACCAAACACTGGTTTAGATTAATTAATAGTTACTACTGTTGGTTATCGAAAATTGATTATGCATAACCATAGTTGATTAATCATGCAAAAAAATTAATATTGCCAATAATAATTGAAATCACACAATTGATAGAATTAAAACAAGAATTGTTCAAGTACTCAAATAGATAGATAAATCTTTGAAAAAAATTGAGTTTTTAATTGAAAAACATAATCTCATAATCCCAAATAAACTTAAGATAATACATGTCATTGCCAATTAAAAAAAACTACTCAAAATTCATAAAATAAAAAATCATAAAAAGATTAAAGAATGAAATAAACTCATTAATAAAAAAACCAAGTTCTTAAGATACTCCGTTCCTTAATATTCAACAATGCCAATTTAATGTTTCTAGGTTGCTTAGAATATCTAAAACTAAGCTAATAAACTCTATATATAGTTACAAAATGTCCTAATTATAAACTACTTAAAAATATACCAAAAACTTCAATTCGAAAAGTGGACGCTCATATCTGGAATATTGGATGCTTGAAACATAAAAAATGTCCAAGTGGACATGTGGAGGGTCTAAACTTTTGAAGGTGGACCTATAAGTCGGAGGAGACACGCCCACTTTCATCTCATACTCGTCCACTTCTTCTTTCTTGTAAAACAACATTTTTCAAGCTTCCAAAGTTCTCTAAATTCCTTCTAAAACCTTCAAAAGACCTACACACAAATATAAAAGTGTAAAGAACTATTTTAAGCACATAAACACATAATTAGCTAGCTTTTAACTCAATAAATAACAAATTAAGTTCCTAAAAACTAAGCTAATTATGGATTCAATCACTATGGCAGACTTTGGAATCACAAGGCCAATCAAATTTTTGCTTTAACCAGCCCAATTTTGTTTGATTGCCATCTTGTCCATAGAGTATAAAACATGTAACTAAGACCTAAGGATTTTATGTGATTTTACTTTTGTATATTGTATGTATGATATTTATTTATGGATTGAGAAAATTATATTATTATTTTAAATTATCTCATATTCTCATGTATTGCTAACTAAAGTCACAAGCATTATTTTGTATTATTAGAGTATTTATTTTGGATATTAGTATTATTTTCGTATCCAAAAAGCAATGTAGTGTGGATTTTTCTATAAAAGAAAATTGGCTCATTTTTCCTCCCTTGATTAGTTTAATTATCACCAAGAGGTAGGTCGACACCCATTTGACCTCCTAGTGGTACCTAAGGAGAAGTGGTGATGTCACAATGGCAATTGTCCTATGATACTAGGGGGAGTTTTACGGATTTTGTCAGGAGAGCCAGGGGTAGAATCAAGGCTACATTTTTTAGGATTGGATGTATTTCAATGTTGTAATATTAGCCTTGCAAGAGTGATATTGCTCATGTTGTTGTCTGCTTAGACCATCGATTGTTGTTTTAGATTGGAAACGTTCATCCAAGAGACCTTCTATGGACCAAAGACTCTACAATGAAGTTAGGTCATCATCATCACATATTCATGATGACTCATGTAAGCCAATTTTTGAGCTTAGGCCCTCTTCTCAATTCGATGATGAGATGGCACATTTGCAAATCACACTGCACTTTTGATAAGTTGTCTACTTTTTCTCAATTATCAGCTATTGTTGCATATTTTGCATTTGTCTACACAATTATCTATTTTGGATAATGCAAATGTAACTTAAGATGGTGTCTGCTCATAGATGTATGTCAATAGATATGTGGCATTCATCTTACTTGATACTACTATCTAGATTAGGTAATTATGGTGCATTTGTTCCATTAAATGTGGCAAATCGAGCACGCCCGGCCCGATTTTTTTCAAGCTTAAAATTTTATAGCCTAGTCTGCTCCAAACTCTCAAAATGACACCGATTTGACTAGAAAAAACTAGGTTATATTTGGCCTAGCATTCAAAATATTTTTTTTTTACATTCTCCAAAAACACCTCTCAAAACATTTTTTTTCTAACTCTACACATGAGTCATACTCAATCACATAAATATCACTTTTTCATTAATTTTCAATTAAAATTACAATCTCCAACAATGTATTAATTATATTTTACACATTTTATAATATTATCAATTATGTAGGACCCAAAACATATCAATCAACTTTCAATTCCATATAAAAGAAATTATTATCCAAATATAACTTCATTTCAAAACAAAACAAAAAATACTTTCAAAATCCAATCAAAATATACAAATATTATTTAGTGGGTAGATGTTGTTTTAACCAAAAGCTTATCCTTTTTGAGTGGCTTAAGGGTCAGTCCTTTGGGTCAAAAAAGAAAATCTAATTGGGCCGAGATGACCTATTTTTTTGGATGACATTTTGGCTCAATCCAATCAAAAACATTAGTTGAATGAGCTGACCCACCGGGTCAAGTTCAAATTGCCACCATACTAATCATAGATTATTATTTTGACTTTATTATTTGTTATTCATTTACTTCAATATACAATTTGAAGATTTCGTCTTGATTAATATTTTTTAACATTAATTAAAATAATTGTTAACATTTTATCATAATTTGAACACTAATTTATAAAATTAAATCTTATATAATTTTTGAACTTATCATTATTATATTTTGATATTACAAATGATTTTAGTTACAAAATCATTTTAAAAAATATTTTCACATATGTATATGTTACGAACCATTAAGAAAATTACTAATTATTATTTCAGCAATAATATTTTTGAAAACAAATCATTCCTAATACAAAATAATATGAGATAAAAATAAAAAAATAAAAAATGAAAGGTGCTTATATTCAATTAAAAACAAAAATGGAAAATTTATTTTAAAAAATGAAATAGGGATTTACCATTGGTATTGTCAATTTTTAAAAAAAATAATGAAAATTCGATATTAGTATTTCCAAATAAGAAAAAAAAGAATGAAATAAGGATTTAACATTGGTATGGCCGAGTAGAAATCTCAAAATTGTGATTCGAGACTCACATTGCGAATTATTTTGACACCTTGGATTTTTACATTGGTATTTGCAAATTATTTTTTGAAAAACATGGATTTGGCATTGCTAATGCCAAAACAAGTTAGTTTTGGAATGCCTTTCATTTTGGATGTATTTGTAGAAATGCTTTTAAAAAAAAAAACTAGACTAACTTTTGGTAAAAACTCGCAAGTGCCACTACTGCCAATGTTGAGCTTTGAATCAAGATAGTTTGGGCCGATCTTGAGAGGGTTCTCATTTTTCAATCTAAGAGTTTTCCTTTTTATGAACTTTGGAGACTAGGAACTTGTAGGGCTTTATTATGGCATTCTTTATATAATTAATTGCCCTTCTAAATATGTGTCCAAATTTTTAGTTACCAAAATTTCAAAAAGTTTTGAAATTTTGTTCATTTTTATAAGTCGTTAGAAAAAAAAGTTTCTAAAACACTCTTATTTATTTTGTCTTAGAAATAAGGAAGTGAGGAGAAATAAATAAAGTGACAAAAAGTTTTATATTAAGAATAAGAAGAAAGAATAAATAGATGAATGAATCTATTGAAAATAAGAAAGTTGCAAGATGATTGATAAAATATTACTAAAATATGGTAAAACAATTTATAATTAGGGGCGGGATAAAATTTTTCTAAAGACTTATACAAAAATATTAAGGGAATTTTACTTATGACTATGGGTGTTCAAAAACCAAATTGTAATTTTAAATATATTTTGATTTTATAGTTTTCGATTTATTCACTTAACCAAAATATTTCAAAAAATAGGGTTTGATTTTTAGAATTTTTGGTTAACCGGAATTTATTTTAATATTTTTATAGTAAAAAAAAAATCATTTCAGCTTTTACTTTGGGCCTTTGGAAATTTTTCATTTTAGTCCTTGATGGGGCTTAAAATCTTGATATTGTATATTTTTTTTCTTAATGACTTCGTGTTCTTATGTAGACTTTGAAGTTCTTTGTTTGGTGTGTGATTTTTTTTTTATAGTTAATTTTACATTTTGTGATGAGGACATCACTCCTATTTGTTGTTAATTTTACACTTTGTGAATTATGACATGCTCTTTAATTGATCTCTCATGCTTAAATCTTAGTTTGTAGGTCTCTGATAGGATTTAGAATGATCTTGAAAGGAATTTAAGAATAACGGGATTTAAAAGATGTTTTATTGCTCGAAACAAGAAGTGACCTTTATGGAACCAACCAGTTGCCACGCATGAAGAAGTCTCAAGCAACAACTCTCTCGAAATTTGTTGAAACATTTTATTCTCAAGAGGACCACTTCTCAATACACAGGTGGGAACTTCATCATTCAAGTCAGCCATTAGAAGACTTTTTAAGTAGTTTCTAATTAGGACTCTTATGTAATAAACTTTCAAATCTTTATAACTATTAATAGGTACTTTTGGCATAGTTTTTATATCTCAAGTAACTTAGAAACACTTTTCTATTGAAGATTTTAAGGATTGAAGTTTTCCATTTCGGTTTCCCGAATGAATGAGTTTCTTTCTTTCCTTTAATCTCTCTTTGATGTTTTCTTTTATGGATTGTGAGTAGTTTTTTTATTGTTAACAATGACATGTATTATGTTAAGTTTATATGGCATTATGAGATTATGTTCTTCAATTAAAAATCCAATCTTTTCAGAGATTTTTCTATATTTTGAGTATTTGAATAATTCTTATTTTTCATTGTATCAATTGTGTAGTTTCAATTATAATTGGCCATATTAATTTTCTTTCGTGATTGATCAACTATAGGTTATGCAAAATCATTTGTTCGGTAATTAATAATAGTAACTATTAATTTATTTAAAGTGGAGTTTGATTAATTTATAGAGAATTTTTTGAAGGAAATTACATTATCTTAATTGACCATTAATTTTGTGTCATTTTTGTTAATCTTGTCCTTATTCTTATGTAAATTAATTGGCTATTTTATGCAAGCTATTCAGTAAAATTGTCTAATTAAGTTAGAGGTTAATTTGATGTTAATTTGATATGCTTCTCAGGAATTAACCAAATTTTAAATAAATCAGAATTTGCAACGCTGAATGAAATTCTAAGTCATTATTTAAATATATATTTATCAATAATTGATCTCATATAAATGAAACATAAATACTAAGTCTTTACTAACAGTTTTTTATCCGTTGAGTTTTCAAAAGTTGTTTGTGATTGATTTTATAAAACTTTGATCTTTAGTTTTTTTTTTTAAAACCAAAAACATCCCCAAATTTGAATAAAAACATGGGTGTTTTATTTAAAACAATGAATTTTGATGTTTGTTAAATTATAAATTGTATAATATTGTCTATTATTTAAATTAAAATGTGAGATTTATTTGGAAAATTGATAGTTAAGTTTTCGCTACGATTTGGAAATTTAATTACATGATTTGAATTTGATTTAAATTATTGAGCATTAAAATATTTGTTTTTAAATTGTAAGTTTTTTTTTTTGCCTTTGAAAAATTAAATATAAATCAATTTTTTCAATTTTAATGCTATTTAAAAATTTGGAATGTTACACTTGTTGCAGTTCTATTATTGTATTGGGAAAAATCTGTACTTATGACTTTACGAAGGTATTAGAAAAAGAAAAAAAAAACTAATGTTGGGATTTCTTGAGATTAACCTTTTCTACTTATTTTATTTAAAAAATTAGTCAAAATGCCCTCAAAACTTGTGTTTATTGTCCAGAAGTCTCCCAGAAATTTATTGGATAGTTAAACAGATTTCTTAGAATTAGAATTTGCAGCCTTTGTAATTTGTTGATGCAAAAACTCCGTATAGAGGACACATAAATATGGGTAGAGTGAGTCCCCTGCCAAAGAGGTAACCTCTCTACTCCACAAGGCGTAAACAGTTCAAACATCTCACCATTACAGCGCAGAGACAATGTCGAAATGGTAATACAATGCATAGCAAGATTTTCTCCCCCCCCCCCCCCCCCAACCCTTCTCTTTCTTTTCCCAATTTTGGAAGTGAATGGTCCATTGAAGGCTCATTTGATAACCGGATAGAAGGTAAGTTGAACAGATACTGGCATCTAGAGGGCCATTCTGTAACTAAATAGAAGTTAAGCTGAGCATTCTCATAGTTAAATATCATTCAGCAAGAAATACAATATAAGAAAGATGCCTCGAAGAGAACCAAGAAAACTGATCCATGACACTCTGCATGCAAATTTAACAGTGGATTTAACATTCAGTACATCCAAATTGGTACTAGATGTACAACCTGTCGATAAAAAGAATATACTTGCATTTTTCAAAATTGTGAACCCTGTATAATTTACAGTGTACAATGGAGCATATAAGTATAAAATTGCAGGTTACTGAGAAGGAAGTGAAGCTGTAGAGATCACTGTCGGTGATGGAGTAGCAGTTGCATTATCTGTCCAATTTGTTTCTCCCCAATGCCACAGCATGCTCTCCCAGAAACAGAAGTCTTCAAAGCAGATATTCAAACGTGGATCTTGTACCTTAATCTTCCAATGACCATCCGTGTAATTACCTTTCTCTGCTTGCCTTCGATCCCACTCCAGTGCTGCCTTCTGCTTGGACCTGAGCAAGCAATACTTGTGTAAGTTCTCTGGCATTGCATCATGGACCTTCCACCATGTCCTATGTGCAACATCACTTGCAAATTCCTGTAGAATATCTACATTCCAGTTACAATCATAGTCCCGGAAGCATAACCAAGGTTTCAGGCCCAAATAATGGAGAACATATAGGACTGGAGGATCAGCTCCAAAGAGACGTATTTTCATTTCTTTAATCTCTTCCTCATCACCCATCCAAAAATGCTTCAAGAAGTTCATGTGCTTTGGAATTCGGTGCCACCATGTGAATATCTCATTCAAGTACCCTTGGTCTCCTCCATTATAAGACTCAATCTCATTAATATGATCCATTAACAGCTGGAAAGTGCAATTTGATGGTTCTACCACCATAACACCTGAATTGAATAGAGTAGCATTATTCCCTATTGCCGTTATCTCTGGCATCTCAAACAGG
This sequence comes from Apocynum venetum, assembly GCA_019593545.1. Classification (NCBI taxonomy): domain Eukaryota; kingdom Viridiplantae; phylum Streptophyta; class Magnoliopsida; order Gentianales; family Apocynaceae; genus Apocynum; species Apocynum venetum. Next base: position 667,075 of record SRSM01000133.1, read on the forward strand.
AAATCAATATTTCGAAGTATCAATAGATCTGCATCGATGAAGATAATTTTGTCATAATCTGTTAACTGCCAAAGACGGAATTTACTATAATTCCATTCATTGTAGGCATCTCGCTCAGCTTTTGGATTTCTGATTCTTTGAATTGTGCGAATTTTCCACCCTGCTGCTTCCAAACCTCCCCTGTGATATTCACTAATAGTATCATCAACAAGAATGACAAGATCCCGTGTTGAGCCAGTCATGCGAATGCTCTGGGCCGCAGCAATTGCCCCACACACATAAACATGTGCAGAGTGCAGGATTGTTGCATATGCTTCTCGTCGTGCATTTCCTGAGTGCCAGTTCTCTGTATAAGAAATCAAGTTAGACTTTTAATCCCATGTTGGAATTCAGAAGTGAAATGTAATTCTGCAGTCATCCCACTTTATTCTGTTGTTTAGATAAGTCTTATAGAGCAGAAAAATTAATTGTTCTTCCAATGAGACTCAACAAACTTTTATCTCCCAATTAGCAAATATTAACCAAGGATATTTAATAGTACGATCAGAATTCAGCAGCTCATCGAAGTGCAAATGAATTGCATACTAAGATTAAGCCAAAAGATGTGTTACAGTTCTGTTCAACCAGCAGTACTTCAAATATCAAATTAGAATAGTGCCAAGAGTAGTCCACAGTATAAGGGAAAGAGTAAAATCAATTATGTGTAGTCTGGCTGTTAACATGTGAAATAAAGACGCTTGGGGCTCAAAAAAATAAATGTGGAAAGAAAAAAAAAAGAGCTGACCTTTGGCCTTGAGAGGAACTGCAAGCTCACATGATCCTACAGGAAGGTAAAGCTTTTCTCTCAGCACACTTAGATTAGGTTCATATAGCCACACACTGCCATCACGGACGACTAGCTCTTTGCAATTAAAGAGATTTGGTGTGGGGAAACACTCGGTGACTAGAAGGACATGCACAGAAAAAGACCCCTTAGCCATAGCAGCAAGTTGAGCAGTAGCAAATTGCAAATGGAAACGAGCGACATCCCTTGACCATTCCCCTGCCCTATTGCAAGGAAGTTTCACTGCTATGAGATCAATACGTGGTTTACTTGCTACCTGAAGCTTGGGAAGAGTAGGACATATAGGAATCTCATATTCTTCTTCTTCATCTATCCATTCCGGATACAGTGTTTCCCATGTGACATTTTCTGGGACAAAATCAAGGTTGAGAACAACATGCTCAGCGTCAGGAAACAACTGCTTCCACTGGTCATTTTCACTTTCATTGAAGTTTAGCAATCCTATTCCCCTATACTCGTGTCTATCAGTTAATTTATCAACCACTCCAGAAACTTGGTCCCAATTGATATCCAAAAGAGATAGATAGCGTTTATCTACACCTACCGTATCTCTTGCCCATCTATCTAAAAAACTTGATCTGATTACAGGATTCACGAAAGGAACAGAGATTAACATACCAGATTTAGTTTTGTAACACTGAGAAAGTCAGTAAAAAGATGAAAAGAAGCATACCGAGGAGCAGATTTTGTTGCATGTTCAGTATCATAAATTGCAGGAGCATGTAACAGTGTCAGAAATGCTCCCAGTATAATAATACCCAGCACCAGCTTCAAAGTGGGAAATTTACAATTAAAACTTCGGCCTTGTTTGGGACTATAAAGACCCTTTTCCGCATCTCTAGAACTTTTACTTCTAACTGCTTTTCTTTTGTTCGTTTCTTCACTGAACCAGAAAGAAGAAAGTAAGTACATAAACATGGTAAATATAGGGAAAAGAATTCATAAATCATGGATGGGAGAATGGCAAAATGATGGATTGAACATAAGTTATCTGCTCTAAAACAAAAAAATAATATGTTTGGGCAGAGCATTCCAGATGAGTAACTGAATTCGTACTTTGGCATTCTCCAAATAAAATAAAATAAAACAGTTCTGAAAAATCACGGCGATCATGTGCTGTACTTTATTTCACAAAGACTTGGAGTACTCAAGTTCTAATAATTGCTCACTGAAACAATTAATCCTAATGGTAGGAGAGATGTTGCTCTAAACGTAGCTTTCAGGCTTGACATTGAGCTAAAACCCATCATTTCCCCTATCCCCTCCTTACTCCTCGTTCTCTACTTCTCTCCAGTTCTATGAATAAATAATAGAAGTACAAAAATGTTTTTATGATTGTGCAATTATTTCATAGATGGAAACTACTCAAACTAATAACTCCAGTACATGATGATATGCTATTCTAAAGAATCTCTTAAGAGAAAATAATTCTGTAAGCTGGACACATAGAGATGCAGTGTTGAAATGATTTCATTTACTTCTATACATAGCAAGAACTGATTAAAATGAAGTCCGAACCAGTGTCGTTAAAGGCACAAGTTGCTCATAGCATAAAATATTATAAATATTATATATCCTTAAAAAATTAAGTTTAATAAATATAATGATAATAGATAATCATGGATAGCATAGTAAAAAAAAAAAAAAAACAAAAGAGCCTAATGGCTAATCAGATCATAGTCCTCTGAATCCAAAGGACAATGTCCTTGACTTTATCTTCATTTTCTAGGGGAGCATCTTCCTCTTCCAATCTTCCTTCACGTCTTCATGTTCATTGTTAGTAACTCCAAAACTAGGAACACTCGAAGACAATGGTCTTAGGAATGAGAAGAACAAGGAGAGAGAGAGAGAGAAAGTCAGCTGGTGGAAGAGGTTTTTTTTCTTCATTTTTTTCAATGGTAAAACCTAGTTCTAGCTTTTCTTCTTTTTTTTCAATCCAAAGGTATTATAAAAAAGAAAAAAATGGGGGAAAAAAAAACTGATTTACTTTTGGAGCAGAAAAGGTGAGCCTTAGCCTTGCCTTACACCTAGTGCCTTTTCTCCGAGACCTGCACTTGCTTATTTGAAGGGTGCCTCAAACATTGAGGTGCTGAGCCTTGCACATCAGGCGCACATGCCTCTGTGCACCTTGATGGCAATCATATGAACTATATAGTGCCTTTGTCCAACAACAACACATGGAGTTGATTGATGATGGCTTGATGAAGAGATTACAGTATTTAATTCACCTATATTATGTGCTAAGTCAATAACTTTAACTGCGTTGGAGATGACTAAGTAATAGAAATTCAATGGCTTCAACTCCTCTTCTCCCCCCCCCCCCAAAAAAAAAACAAAAGAAAAAAAAAAGAAAGACACCTTCCTCCTGGAATAACAATATAACAGCAGTTAGAAGACATTAGTGGCAGTCTTAACATCATAGAAACGTTCTGTACGAAACAAATGCCTTTTTCCCACTATAATAATATGTCAAGAAAATTTCTCTCCGGTCTTGTTCTACTTTGCCTCCTACACAATCTGATTTTCAATGATATTAGCAAATAAACCAGCAGAAAAAAGCCCCATGTTTTCTGTTTGACAAGTATATCATATAAGTTTATGAACAAGTGCAGAAATTCACACCTATACAGAATGAAAAATCAGAGGGCCGTGCTCTATCTTCCATCTGTCCCTTAAAGGAAGAAAAGAAGAAATTCACTGCATCTCCCATCCCCTGATTCCCTAAATATACTCACGAACTCTAGAAGGGGAAAAGATATATCATAAGGACATAAACAAACAAGTTAAGCAACCATTAAATGCAACTTACTACCCCTGACAAAAGAAGTACCAGTCCTACTAGCAAACAAAAACTATTGCATCGTTAGTTGTGGCAACTGAAGACAATACGAATTAGCACATTCCACCTTATATTTATGATGGAATAAACAAAAGCAATCTATTAGAAATTGTTCCGAGAACTTCCAGAAGAAACATGCAAACTATCAACAGGGTACTTGCTTTACTATTCCTTTCCATAATGACATAATCAGATCCTTCATCACAAAATGACATATGAAACTTCTAAACAGGAACAGAAATCAAATAACAGGACACCTTTCCAGCATGAGTTCTTTCGAGAAATCCTTCAAAGGTTTCTATTTAAATATTTTCCGAGGGAAGACTATCAATGGAAGTTCTCTTTTCATTAAAGTTCTCGTTAAATAATTTTGCTCAAAATTTGTCTAACGAAAAAGTTCCTAAAGACCACTCCTGAACAGATTAACGAAGTTCGAGCACTACAAATATTATATTCCATTAGAAAAAAAAGGGAACAAAATTGGATCCTATCATGCATAATCAACCTCTGGTCTAAGAAGCAATTGTATCTTCATTTGCACCTACCTAATCCTGGCCCCTAGTTCAGTTCTCAGTAATTCAATACAACGTCGAACCCTTCCTACTACCACATTTGCAAGCATGCTCAACAATTTGAGTAAGACTAAAACCAGACCCCCATTAAGCTCAGTAAGCCAACAATCCTTACCCAGAAATGAACTGCCAACAATCAACGTCGATCTCCCCATTCAAGAGGTTCTATGCAGTGCCCTGCACCAAATCCCAACTAAAAAACAAATCCCCTCCATCCCACCACCACCCCTCCCAAAGAAAAAGTCAAAAACTCCAATCTCTGGAACTCTAGCTCTAGAACCGAGCTGCAAAAATCTTTATATATAACTTCAAAAGAACACACGCAAAGAGGTGTTTAGTTTAATTTATCATTGGTCAGCATAGCGACAAAACGCTAAAGATCAAGTAACATGTGCTGAAAAACCAATTAACGAATAGATCATAGGCTTACCCAGAAACGGAAAGCCTGTGTCGAGGTTCTATATTACTAGTGAAGCCTCCAAGAATTCCTCTCATTCTGTGATTCTTCGTGGGTTCAGTGGCATCTGATCTGCAGCAAAAGTCCTATCTTCTAAGGCCCCCAAAAAGGTTAAAAATGGAAGCAAGCAGAAGTTTTGCAAAGACCAATGAAGAAATGGTTTTACTGCGCTCCAGACTCGAGGCTGTATTTACTGCTGAGTTTTTGGCATTTCTTTCTATTTTTCCAAAAGAAATTTTCCCAAAATATTTTTTTCCTTGAAACAATTTTATCACATAAAAATTATAAATTTTCTCTCAACTGCACCTATAGTCCTAGAGTTCTCACACATCTACATATTGTTAAAATACTTATTAATTAATATTACATTTTAAATCATATACTGATAATATTTTAACTATTTTTTAACATTATCTTTATGTAAAATTTAAAATATAACATTAAACTCTTAAATATATAATGTTGCAGGAAATTATTAAATATTAAGAAAACATTATTCAATATAATAATTATTATCGTTTATTGAATTAGGTAAAATAATGCAATCTAATTTTTCACCTTATTAGTGAGAGTTAAATTTTATTTCTCAAATGCATATATTGGTCATATCATGCTCTCATGTCCATCAATAAAAATATCATTTTTTTTTACATTTATATTTAACATGATAATTTATTCGGTGAGGATAAACACATTTCACTTTTAAATAAGTTCAGTAATTAAAAAATGATATTTGGACAGTACAATTAACGCTTAACATTATGTATTGAAAATGACTTTTAAATTTTATCGTCAAATTATTCGACATTAATCTGATATATATTGATATTACATTTATGAAATGCCACTTGTAAAAATTTATTCAATATTAAGAATGGAACATAGAGATGCTCTTATAGAGATGAGCCTCGAATTTCTATTTCTTAATCGTGGACTCTTGTTGTAATTGATTAAAACTACTTTTTTTTTCCAATTTTAAGTTTTGGATTTGAATAAAAGTTTTTAATAAATTTGAGAGAGAAAATAGAAAATCAAATCAAATTCAATTTCTTACAAAATTAAAGAAATAGAACCAAATTTGAGTTTGTTTTGAGTTTCGCCTGGAGAATTGTGTGTAGTAATATTTTTCTTCAACATTAAATAATTGTAACAAGTAACCCATCATGCATGGGAATTTAGTAGATAAAATCATTACTATCCCATAATAGAGGTTTGGCTCTCAATTCTTAACCTTAATATTAGAAGTTTGAGGGATAATTCTTAACTTTAATATTAGAAGTTTGAGGGATAGTGATAGGGGTTGCAAAACGGGTTGCCCTACTCGGCCCGGCCCAATCGAGCCAAGGTAGAAATTTAGATTGGATTGGAACCAATTTAAATTTTCACGAGTCTAAAATCATATAGTCCAGTTCGAATTTACACATGGGCTATCCAGCTTGACTCGACCCAAAAGTGGTAAAACAATATTGTTTTAACCTAAAAGTGACATTTTCTCATTTGGATAGCAAACTTACCTGACTCAACCCGAATTTTGGCCCAATGGCCTAACTCAAATTTTAATAAGGCCTATTATTATACAGTCCAATCCAATCTAAAAAACTAAGCCACATAGGCCGGCCAGTTGGGCCGGACTTAAATTACCACCTTTAGATAGTGGATGTGGTATAAGATATTTATATTCTTATTCCGTGGCTTTTTTTTTCAAATTTGTTGACCTCTAACTATTTCTAAAATAGCAAAACGGTCACTTGGCTAAATATGCCACTCTTGCCCTCTGAGTGATGAGGGTTGTATGGCTATCAAGACATATGGCCAACAAAAAAAAAAGAAACTATTTCTAAAATAGCACTACTTGGTCCTAAATATGGTCAAAGACGGACTAAATCAATATTGAAAATGTTTTTTGGTCAAATAATGAAGGACAATATATTGGAAGACCAAAAAAAGGTAAAATCCCAAGACTTTATTCTTCTACACAGAAATAAGAAATCAGGGTTCTTCTCATTCTCCTCTCGAAATTCTAAATTCAAAGAAAATTTCAGCCCAAAACGGTTCAAATAAACTATTTTAACTATAGGGAAGAATTTTGCACAAATCAAACCTCAGGGGTACACAATAGCTAAAGATACTTGAGATCTTGGTGATTCTATTTGTGATGTTGGGCAACTATCTATGTGTAATGATTTACCTTTATCTGTGATGTTGGGCAACTATCTATGTGATTCTATTAGAATTTAATATATTTTGATATATCTAGTTTTATATTTAATTGAGTAATGATTTTTAAATGTTGCTCTATGAACTTAAAACGTTATTTCAAAATCTTTTTTAATATGCTAAAATATGTTTTGATATTTTGAAAACTATACATCATGATTTCAAAATCTAAATGTTTCATAAACTCTTGTTGGATTGAAACAATAACTTATATGATTGATTGAAATCATCATTTGTGTGTTAGAGTATTATAGATACAAAAATGAATATGTTTCGATCGACCTAAAATGGTTAAGGTATCATCCACAAGTTAATTTATCTTGTGGATGCATGTATTGTCAAATTTGTTCATCTGTCAACTTGTGAACGACTATGCGCTTGATCGCAAGATGAAAATCATCATCCAAAGGCTGGCTAGTAGTTTGCGGACAATGCATTGGTCGACTACAAATTGTTAATGGGTTTCCAACAACTTTATTTTTGACTGTTGAAACAAACCTATAAATACCAAAACATTTGGAAGTCTTTCTAAAAACAATTTTTGAGCAAAAATATTGTATATCTTGATCATATAACATCTTATAAACATTTCAAAACCCTTTCTAAACATCAATCTTGTTAAAATCATTCAAGAAGTGTTTTTATATTCAAAAGTGAATTTTGAGCAATCTTGGCAAGCCATTACTCAAAGAGGTGATTGTGTTTCAAATTGATATATCTTCACATTAAGGTGATATTTATTGTATAATCAAGGTTATATTGTAAAACCTAAGGGTTGAGTGAGTCTTGATTGATTGAGAAGTTATTTGTAAAACTCTATGGTGAATTGGGTGAGTCTCTTTTGTAATATTATTTATTTGATTAGTGAAGAGATTTGGTAAATCCTTGAGTAGGTAACTCAAGGAAATAGATTATACTTTATTGGATAAATCGAACAACTATAAATCATTGTGCTCATTTATCTAATTTCTAGCATTTTATTTGAACACATTATTTCTCACACAACTAGCATATCAACTGTTTGATATTTGTTGTCAAAGAGTTGTTTTATTGAATTATGTTGAAAAATCGGACAAAAACCTAATTCGCTCCCCCTTTTAAGTTTTTCAGTTGGGTTAAGTCGAATTGGACCGATTTTCTTGGTAATGGAATTTGAAAGCCATCCCAAGTTAATGATTGAGCTAGACCTGATTCGATGAGGTCAAACTATCAAAACAACTTTGTTTTCATCCAAATAAAATTGGTTTTTCAATTAGTATAAAGTGTTAAGCCTAATAGATCTATAGTGCCAGACCATTTAAAGTTCAAGTGACTCTTTGTCTCTTTCTATCAGTTCTAGGTGAATTATTTTTTAAAGCTCCAACATTATCCTTCAACATTTTACACTTAAAATGGATTATCTTAGTTCAATTAGTGGTTAAGTAAAAAAAGAATCAAATTGAAAAACTCTGTACCAAACATACCAATTATAAAAAAGATAGGAATAAAAAAAACAAAAATATATTAAGGATCAAAGTCACCAAAAAAAAAAAAATCTTTAGAGACCAGTTTTTTTTTTATTTTAAAAAAGACTTAGTATCACAACCACAAAACATAAAAAGATCAAGGAATAAATACACCAATTGCTCAAATAATGAAGGATGAAAAACTATAAATTTAATACTAAAGAATACTACGGCTTGAACAGTCCAAAAAATATTTTCACTAAAAATGTTTTTTCGGCAAAAATTGTGTATCCAACCTCACATCTTAAGGATTAGGGGCACAACACCTTACTAATGCCCTTTAAAGTTTGAATTACACTTTCACCTTCTCTTGTACTAAAAAAACTTTACATATGTCCCCGAACATAAAGCAATTGACAAAAATTAATCATGAAAGTCTTGTTGGTATCGACACGATAAGAGTTTGAATCCTGCTAAAACTAATTAGTACGTATTTGTTCCCTTTGTGCACACTAGTATATAGAACTAATGTAAATAACTCACTATTAATATGAAATTAATTTATGAGGGATCGGACTAATGTCCCACGAGTCAACCTGAATCATACAAAAAAATCCTCACATCTAAAAAAAAAAAAGAATGAAGAAATTCATCTCTTATTACTCAAAAGGCAAAAATCGTTTTTACTTTTTAGGCATTATGCGAAATTTTTCGGAGACTGCTCATCTTCAATCCTCCTTTATCGGACACTCAGAGCAAGTTGACGTTGACAAAACGATAATTTGAATTTCCCGCTCTTTTGCATCTGCGTAGTTTCCAGAATCAGGAACAGCTTCTTCCTCGTGAAATCTACTATTAAATGAACAAACACTTTCTTTTCTCCACATCTAATTTCCTCAAGACGCATTTCCCATTTTCCTTCAATTTCTGTTCCAAATCGACTCAAGGTGAAGCGATCCAAGCTCTAAAGCTCACGTTCACGGCCTGTATCAAGATTCTTCAATCATGTGCTCAAGAAATGGATCTCAAAGGAGGGAAACAACTTCATGCTCACATGCTCAAGGTTGGCTTTTTTCATTCTTCCGCCCTTTCCACCACCAGTCTCATAAACATGTACTCCAAGTGCTCCGCTTCCATTTCAGATGCACTGTCGGTGTTTCTGGCTTCGGATTATGTGGAAAATGTATTTGTTTATAATTCAATTATATCTGGGTTCATGTCACATGACTTACCCAAAGAGGCTCTTCAATTTTATAATGAAATGCGGATGGTTGGTTTAGTTCCTGACAAATTTACTTTTCCTTGTGTTATTAAAGCTTGTATGGATATTTTCGAGGTTACAAGCATTCATGGATTAGTGTTTAAACTTGGGTTGGAGTTTGATTTTTATGTAGGTAGTTCATTGGTGCATGGTTATATGAAATGTGGATTCTCAGCAGAGGCACTAGGAGTGTTTGATGAACTACCCGAAAGAGATGTAGTGATTTGGAATGCTATGATTAATGGGTTTTCTCACATTGGGGAGCTTGATAAGGCATTGGAAGTTTTTAGGAGAATGGTTGAAAATGGGGTCGTTCCAAATAGGTTTACTGTTACTGGCATTTTGTCTGTTTTTGGTTTGGCGGGGGCCATTTACAATGGAAGGGTCATACATGGTTTTGTGATTAAAAAGGGGTATGATTCAGGAGTTGCCATTTCAAATTCATTGATTGATATGTATGGTAAATGTAAGTGTGTAATGGATGCTGTATGTGCTTTCAGTTTCATGGTTGAGAAGGATATATTCTCATGGAACTCAATAATATGTGTTCACGAACAGTGTGGTGAACATGAACAGGCTTTAAGATTCTTTGAGTGGATGTTGCGTGTTAATGTTCTGCCTGATTTGGTTACTGTTGCTAGTGTCCTTCCTGCTTGTGCTCATTTGGCACAATTGATGCTTGGAAGGAAGATTCATGGGTTCATGATTGTGAATGGCTTGGGGAAGGATGGTTTAAATAAGGAATATGATGATATCCACATAAGCAATGCTGTAATGGACATGTATGCAAAATGTGGTAGTCTGAGGGAGGCTCACTGGGTTTTTGATAAGATGATACATAGAGATGTCGCATCATGGAACATCATGATAATGGGTTATGGCATGCATGGTTTTGGTAATGATGCACTAGCTATGTTCTACAGTATGATTGAAGCACGATTAAAGCCTGATGAGGTCACCTTTGTAGGGGTACTGTCAGCTTGCAGCCATGCAGGATTTTTAAGACAAGGGCATGACCTTTTTATGCAAATGCATTCAAAGTATAATATTCACCCAAGTATTGAGCATTACACTTGTGTGATTGATATGCTTGGCCGGGCTGGGAGACTTGAGGAGGCTTATGAATTACTGTTGACAATGCCGCATGAGGCCAACCCTGTGGTTTGGAGGGCATTTTTAGCTGCATCCATGATACATGGGAATTCAGATTTTGCTGAGATTGCTGCTCAAAAAGTATTTGAACTTGAGCCAGAGCATTGTGGAAGTTATGTTATTCTATCAAATATTTATGGAGCTTCAGGTCGATTTGAAGAGGTACTGGGTGTGAGACATACAATGAAAGAACAAGATGTAAGGAAAATTCCAGGTTGCAGCTGGATCGAACTTAGCAGCGGTGTACATGTTTTTGTAACTCTCGATCGGAATCATCCTGAGGAGCTTCAGATATATGCTGTGTTAAATTCACTCTCTCCTGGTCTACATGAGCATGGCTATACGCCAAATGTCTTCTTAGGGAGCATCTAAAGGCTTTGACTCTTTTTATCTTGGCCATGTGGAAGAATCTTTTGCATTTACTGATCCCCAGGTTTCTGCTCTCATCATTATCACTTTGAAGAATTTATAGGTATGGACATGAAATGAGGGGGAAAAGGTGCATTAGATATCTACTTTACTTCTGACCAACATCTTATAACTTATATGGACCTGAATCTTGTGTTTCGTCCCTCAATGTTAGGATATGACGTAATGCAGATTCAAATGCTGGTTTTCTTATGAATTTGTATTGAAACATGTCCAAAGTTGGATAATAACCAGTCTAATGGTGTGTTTCAGCAGGAGGATGGTAGTGATGCTGAACAACTTCCAACAGCTAGGGCTAATATACTATTATGGTAATAATAATTTTACAATTCAATAATTTGTTTCTTTATTTATGCTGCCGGCCTACTGCTTGTTATTACTGTTCTTCTTCCTCTTTAATCTTGAATTAATTTTTGTAAGTTTTGAGCCTGAAGTGTTGCTTAATGTAATTAAAGATGTAATGTGTCATAAAGCTTTTTTATGACAATATGAGGTGGTTGTAGAATATTTCATGTCAGTACTTTTTTTCCTAAAATATGAATGCAATTATTGTGTTGTGATTGTCAAATAATTCTATTTCATGTGATTTTTGTTCTAATTCTTCGTCATCATAATATATTCAATCTACTTTAGTTTATATATTATGTGTGCAGACAGATAGAGAATAAGAATTCTGGTTGAAAAATCTAAGAGGAATGAATTAAGCTTTTATCTGATTTTTCAACCTAATTCAATAAAACATCTATTTGATAACAAATATCAAATATTTAGTGTGCTAGTTGTGTGAGTAATAATGTGTTTAAATAAAATGCAGAAAGTAGAGTAATGAACACACTAATTTATAGTTGTTCGATTTATTCAACAAAAACTAATTACTACATTGAGTTACCTACTCAAAGATTTACCTAATCACTTCACTAATTAAATAAATGATATTACAAAAGTGACTCACCCAATTCACCTTAGAGTTTTAGAAATAACCTCTCAACCAATTAAAATTCACTCAATTATTGAGTTTACAACACAACCTTGATTATATAATAATCTCACCACTCTTTTTAGTGAAGTCTTCACAATACAATTCAATTCAAGGTTTACCCAAAGATTTTACAATCTAAGTATGAATACAAAACAACATACATAAGACTCACCCTTAACATTTAAGGTTTTATGCTTACTTGCAACCTTAATACAATTACGATCAATGATAAAAGATAGAGAATTTGATAGATATCACCTTAATGTGAAGATATATCAATTTGAAAAACAATCGCCTCTTTGAATGACTTGTTAGCATTACTTAAAATTAACCTTTGAATATAAAAACTTTTTTTGAATGATTTTAACAAGATTGATGTTTTGAAAGAGTTTTAGAATGTTTTTAAGATGATATAGGATAAAGATATATAATATTTTTGCTTCAAAATTATTCTTCTAAAGAATTTCAAAAGTTTTTGTATATATAGATTTGTTCCTAAAGGGCGAAAATATAGCTATTGAAAACTCAGTAATAATTTGCGATCAATCGGTGCATTGTCTGCAACGTTACCCACAAGTTCACTGGTCAATTTTTGAATGACGGTTTTCATCTTGAAATCGATTATGGAGTCGTCCATGAGTTGATAGATGAACAAATTTGACAGTATATGCATCTACAATATAAATAAACTTGTGCGCAATATCTGGGCCACTTTAGGTCGATCGAAACATTTTCATTAATACTTTAACACACGAATAATGATTTCAATCAAGCATATAAGTTATGATATTAATCCAATAAGAGTTTACGAAACATTAAATTTTGAAATCACGATACATGATTTTTGAAATTCCCAAAACATATTTTAACATATTGAAATCATTTTGAAAAAACATTTTAAGTTTATAGGATAACTTTTAGAAACCACTATTCAATTAGAGTTAAAACTAGATATATCCAAAAGATATTAAACTCTAAAATTATGCCTCTAGTTCATATTTAATCCAACAAACGCTTATCCTCAAATTTTAATAGTGTTGACTTGCATACTTTCTAGAAAACTTTCGTGGATTATATCATGAATCTAAAAACTTTATCACTTGTAGAAGTCATTAGTCCTCATCAATGTTTGTCATTAATCAAAATTAAGATATTAAAAGTTTTGTGTATTTCACTGGTATTAGAACACTATAATTCAATGACTTTTGTGGTTGATTATAGTTTAGGCACTGTTTGTATTTAACTTTAGTCTCTGTGATTTTATTTTTCACTGCTGATTAGTAAATTGCATGCATCTGATTTTGCATATGCATGTGATGTCAATCATGGTAAGTTTCAGTATCAAGTTGCTGAACTTTCATAATGGTATTTTTCTTTAGGAATGATGGGATTGGCTTTTGGGAGTTTTAAAATTGAAGAGAAGGATTTCGTTGTATATATACTGTTCTCACATTATTTGCAGATTAACAAAAATGGCCTGTTTTTTTATAATTATCAATACAGGTATCCTCTTCATATAATTTTGTCTTGGAGAATCAACGAAAAATTTAATCCTTACATAATCTTCTTGATCTTCTTTTATTGCATAGCAGTTCAGCCCGAGTTTCAAAGTTTATTTACATATGGTTTACGTTTCTAGTGGCCCAAGCTCACTTTAAGTGAAGTCACTGACTTCAGCATAATTTGTTCTTGCTCAAGCTTCTTAGTAGTTTTTCTTGCATGTTGCAACCTGAAACTTACAGAGGCCAAAACTTGCAGTATCCAGGAGCTTTGTTGAGAAAATGCTATGAAGAACAAGGAATTCAAGACATGCTCCTGAAAATTATGTAGCTCAAAGTGGAACCAAAATTCTTTCATCTTCAGGAAGTAATTCTGTTGATTCTTTTGCTATCTCAAAGTGGAAAAGGAAATCAAGAACAATGACTTAGTTGATGTGGCATCTAAATTTTCTGATCCTTGGGAGACCTTGCTGAAACAAGTAGATTTGTTTCAGGAAAGTAGTGGGAGAGGAAATTTTCACAATCTGTATATACCTTTATGGATCTATAGCTTAAAAGCTTGGGTGTTGGGATGGATTTCCACATCTAAATTCATCCATTTCTTTGGCTGCAGTTTCCCTCCTCTAAAGGTCTTTGGTTTTTCTTTTGCAGTTAGTTCCTTTAAAGCTTTGGGAGTTGTTATTTTGTTTGGAAACATTGAAGAAATGTATCTTATATATAGAAGCTAATATATATTCAGGAGGGGGAGGGTAATTTGAATTACTAATTGTAGCTACTGGAATTATTTTATGCCGGAAGCTGAAATATTCTCGTGATGTATCTTGGACTGATTTGCTCTATTGTTATAGGCAAGAGGTTTAGAACAGATATCGACTACAGCCATCTCTGAATATGGAGCAAGAAGTCTTCTTCTTGATATGGGATTGATATTGTATATTGTGCAATGCCTTTGAGTTGAAAATTCAGATATTGTCTTCTGGGAGAGTTTAGATACATCTATGAGACTGATTACAGTCATTTTGCGGGATCTAATAGTTGGTAGATTTACCCAATAAAATAATTATTGGTAATTGAAGAATCATCCATATGAAATTAAATTAGTGTATTTACCAAAAAAAAAAAAACTTAAGAAATACAGATGTTGAGTTAAGAAAAAGGTTTAGGATAGATATTTGATTTGTATCATTTCTCTTGTACTTACTCATCAGTCACTGGTAATTAAGGAATTTTCGTCACAAACTTAATTTAAGTCTTTATACTGCTACTATAAACTTTTCTTGCATGTTGGAAAATTCATATATTTTCTGTGTAATGAGTTTCTCTATTCATAAGAAGTATTAGGACTATGGGAATATTTTGATTAATATTAATTTAGAACTTAGAAAAGCTTTTAATATCTTTGGAAGGAATACATTTTGGTGTATTGGCAACTTAAAATGGTGCTTTTCTAGGCATCAATTCCATTTGGAGAAAATGAATGAAAGGGAAAAACTATCTGATATGTTTACTACATTGCAATTGTTCTCTCATAGCTAAATGATTGTTCTTAAAAATTGGGAAAAAAGTGAAAGAAGAATGGCTATGGAGTCCAGAAACATGAGTTTGAAATCAGAAAAAGAATGATTTTAATTTTTTTTTTATCTTCTTGCTTATATTTCTGCTTATTGGATTTTGAAAAGTGTTTTTTTTTGTTTGTGTTTTTTTAAACAATGAGAAGATATTGAATATTCGGCTCATTGTTGAGCATCAATTATATTTATATTAATTTTTAAAAGTTCATATTATTTTATTCTCTAACTTAAAATATTTTTATCTTAAAAATTTTAATTCAAATTCAAATTTCTAAAAAACTCATATATAAGTCTTACATAATTACATTAAAACTCTTTTGAAATTATCTTTAATAAAAAAATCATATCTTTAAATAATTAATTAACTAATCTTAAGATTCAAAACTAATATCAAATGCAACATTCAAATATAAAACTTCCATATTTCACACAAAATATAAAACTTCCACAACAAAGAACTCTATTCTCTAATTTTCACTCTTAAAAAATAAAATTTCACTTAAATTTTTTTTGTTCTACTTCTACCCTTTGATTTTTTTAACTAATATATTGAATTTATTTTAATCAACCAAAAAGAAGGAAGATTTTTTTTTAAAAAAAAAATCACGTCATTGCTAGCCAAATTTTTTCCTTCTAGCCTTCCAGCCACCAGTATATTCTTTGGTTCAATGTTGCAGTAGACTAAAATAGTATCATATTCTTCATGCAATTAACGAATTCCTCGGGCTACATCCATTGCAATTTGATTTCTTTGTTTACAGGTTGGTCGATTTTCAATGCAGTATAAAATTTTTGCAAATGATTAGTTTTTCATGAATTAATTAACTAGGAGATTTTAGCTCATTGTTTGCTAAAACCCACCAGCTAAACCACAATTCTTATGATAAATTCGCCCCACGGTAGTCATTTTTGCCTCGAACTCTCTTTCTCCTACCCTCCCTCGCTCTCATATACGATTCCTTCTTGGGCCTTCCAATATGAATTACTTCCAATCTCATACTTGAATCCATCCGTGGCTTTCTCAAGCTCACTGTAAGAAAAGGATTTTTAAGTGTGAACTCTTTGTTCTATCCTAAATTTTCCATCTCTAGCACCTTTTGATATTTTTGGGCTCTCTTTTTGTGGATTAAGAAAGCAAAAAGCGCAAGCATTGTAAATAGAAATGCTACAAATGCTAAAGGAGGGGTCAAAATCAGTATTATCTTCCTCTTCCTTTTACTTGTAACTCTGTTTCTATCAATCGTTCCATCACCAGGAGCTTGTTGGATTTTGTTATTTCGGTTGATGAAAGTTGTCGCCGAGATGCTTGAATTTAGTGTCAGTGCCAAGCTAGAGGTTACTGTGGTGCTATCAGATCTTGCTTCAGTAATAGCAGCACAACTGACAACACTACAAATTGCTTATGTTTTCCAAGCTTTGTCCATGTTGATCCCGAAAAGAAATTCATGGTAAGATACCCAAGCTTCACTTATCGAAGATTTTGTGGAAGAGATGATCAATCTTCAAATTCCTACAACATCTGTGAAATAGACCATGTGATAATTGGAGACTATATGTATTCTGTAATCGAAGCTGTTGCCTCAATGATTGTCACTGTTGGGCTACTCAACATGCCAGTGGAACTTGCAACAACTTCCAATGGTTTGGTTAGAAGGAAAAATTTTGGTTGGCAATGGTGTGTTTATGTAGTGAGAATGGGTTTGAAGAAAAGGGATTTGACGAATTGCAACCAAGAAAGTTGGTGATAGACTTTTTTATTTGACAGAAGTTATAATAATTCTGACAAATAGGACTATTCGTGTAGATTCTAAAAACCTTGAGGATTTAATGATTAAAAAAAAAACAAAACAACCAATCTTCCCATGAGAAGTCAAACAAAAAACTTATATAGATTAAAAGGGTGATTTTTTTCAAGAAAATATTAATAATTAAAGAATTATTTTGCAAAAAAGTAAATAGGAATAGCCCAAAAGTATAATGAGGAGAGAGAGAGTGTGTCTGTGACAGTGTTTGTCTTTGATCATTGTTTGTCTGTGTGTTAGATGCCAAAACTGTTTGACAGATGAGGCAAGGTGACTGTTGAATGATTGAAGTGGAGACAGGGAGAAGTAGTAACTAAAGCAAACCATTAATGGCATACTCTGAGATTTACTATTTAAAGCCTCTCCTTTTGATTGTTTTTGTCCATCAATCCAATGCACTTGCATTTGATTCTTCCAAAGAATATTTTCACTGTACTTAAAAAAACAGTAATGTTGCTGTTACAGGATACAACAGCATAATGGAAGGAATGTAATGAGTGCTTCCTCTGCTTGACTTGAAGAGAATAGGATAATGAGACTTTGTTGCTCATTGATCAAACATACTTATCTCTCTGAGTAAGATTCAAAATTTATATGTTTAATTCGAGTTAAATTTCTGTTATTCTAATTAAATGTGAAAATATATATAGTACTCTAAATATAATAAAAAAAATCTCAGTGTTAAAAAATTGTACACCACATAAGATACCATAGCCTGTGATATATATATTTTTTTATGTGATTATATAAACGTGATAAAATGATTATTCATTCATCATAATCAACAATAAAAAATTTAATCGATATTATGAATTTTGTTTTATCTACAGTAAAGTTTAAAAAGAACTTGTTGAAGAGATCGTTTGCAAAATTCAAATGGACATCTAAGCTTAATTTTTTTTCTTCTTGTTTTCATTTTGGGAATCAAAACAATTTGAGCGATCAATATTTTGAATTATAGGTTTTCCATTATTTGAAAAAGATAGAAACTTTTGATAAACTCTCATTTCAATCATGATTTCTAATTATTTATTTACAATAAAAAAAATTTAACATAATTTTATTAGTCCTTTTCTATTTTACATGATAATATTAAATAATATTCAATCTATAAAATAAAATTATTTATTTTAAAATTTTGTGTATTTTCCTCTTGATACATACAAATATTTAATTATTCAATTATTTTTAATATAACTGCATTAAATAGACAAATAATTTTTTTTATAAAAACTATAAGAATATTAATATTTTAAATTAATACAAATTACTTGGCTCATAATATATAAATCATGGATCATTTATCATTGCTTAATTGAATCATGGCCTGAGCCCCTAATTAGTCAAGTTGAACCATATATCACTCTTAGTCAATATATGAAAAACATTTATGCTAATGAAAGTGTCCCTAGCTGTTTCCAAAAGAATCCATAAAAGGGTGATAAGCTAAAGCTAAAAGGAAAATATGAACTGGGACAGATCTGTGGAAGTTATGTAGAGAGAATGCTTCGTTGCTTGGAAATCAAGTCTCACCATGTTTCAAGTCAGTGTCGACATGGTAGAGTAATGTTCTACCCATTTATATGAAAATTTAACTTGTGATGAAAAAGATTTCTACATTAAAATCTGTCCTTTCTATTTATAAATAAGAGCAATTCATTACATCTTTTGGATTTTTCCCAAGATACAAATACAAAATCCCCTAGAGTTTGGTTCTGTCATCGATGGGGGTTTAGACACTTTAAAAGAATAGGTTGTCATATGTTTATTCCAAATAGACATATAAAATACAAAATAGTACAATATATTGAAAAATAAATTTGAAAACAAAAAAGAAGAAAAGAAACATATTCGGAAAGATTACTATATTATTGAAAACTTTATTTAAATACTATAAAGTTTACAGCTTTGGAGGTAAAACTTTAACATTGTCGGACTATTTAAGCTTAAAAAATGGATCTTAATAATATTTTGAGCCTCAAATTTTTCTTTACAAAAATTAATTAACATGAGCTTGATATAACCCAAAATATAAGGTCGTCAAACTTTAACACCTGATGGGTCAAAGAAGAACCGGCCATGAATCCCCCAAACCACAGTGATCATAATTTTATTTTTAAAAGTTTTTGTTTAATAAGACCTCAAAATAATTGTATCAGAAACCTTAGCCACATGTGCCAAAAGCCAAAAGAGCCAATAGAAATTCTATACAGCCAAAAGAAGAAAAACATCCAATAATATTCCTCCGAATGTTTTTATAGTATAATCACAAAACTTAGCCGCATTTTTCACCCTGCAGCTTGGAAATGGCCAAAAAACAACTCTTGATTCTGTAATAGTAACAATTAAAAACTATAGCCCAAAGTATATCTCCTTTTTCTCTTTTTCTGGAGGAAGAAAATGCTCATTTACTTTGTGATTTGCTACAATATCTGAGAAGGAGATCTTTTTGCAATTCTGAGATAGCCATTTGGAGTGCATGTAATTTTCTTTCCTCCATGGAGGAATGTGAAGACCTCTTTCCCTTAGAGACTCTTCTGCAGCTGAACAAAGTAATGTGATAATCTTTTCAAGCTTTTCTTCAGTCCCAACAAATACCAAAGGAAGAGAGTTGGAGAGCTCTTCATATGCTGGCGTAGGTCTAACCAACTCAAATTGTGACCTAAAATCCATGTCAATTATCAATCTTTCTGCTTCTCCCCCACCATTTTCATTCTTTGAAATCACCTCAATGTACTCGTATTCATCTGTAAATTTAAACACTTCACCCCAGAAGACCAAATGATTATTGATTTAGCAAATTAGAGCCGTGCATTATATTTATTCCAAAAACATGCATATGTGTGTGAACAAAATATTGCAAATAAGACTAAAAAGGAAGAAGACCTGAAGGGCAACGAGAAGTGGTGACCCAAGAAGTAGTACAAAGACAGGCTTGGTAGTGATCGAGTCCCAATTTCATCACAATCCATTTCTTGTTCTTTTTGGGGTCCAAATATCTCAAGTAAAACAAGATTTTACCCAAAATTTCCGCCTCAGAAACAGTAACATTTTCAAGAATTTCCTGCAAAAAGCATTCATAGAAATAGAAAAAAATAAACAACCCACAAGCTTAATTAAACCCATGAAAACAAATATGAAAACAGAAAAAAATAATGGCACTCCCATACCTGCAACGTACTAGATTTTTTATCAACCACAAGGGACTTTGATGAAAAATAAGAACTGGGATTTGATGACTCTAATTCAATGTAATCTCTGATCATCTGAGAAAGCCTTTCTTCTTCACCATCTTCATCTCCTTCTCCTTCACTAGACATATCTGTTGTTTTTTTACACAAAATTTGCATATGTTTCCCAACAACCTAAAAAGTACTGTGTAGAGTTCTTCCTTTGGAAGTTTTGCTTCGGTCGGTTGCTTAAATATTTGGGCAACAAACAGAAGAATATCCAAAAACTTTAAAATAAAATTTAAAAAAGAAAAGAAGAGAAAAAGGGCTGCAAAGATTTTCAAAGAAAAGATTAGGATTAGGCTGCGTTGACGTCAACCATAGAAGAATGTCATCATCATCTACTCATCAAAACGCTGGCAAGAAAATTTTCACTGGGCTCAATGTCATTATTATTCTCTTCCTCTCTCACCCTTCACTATTTTTCTATTTATAGTTTTTAATTTATAATATAGACTTTTATGGTCATTTCTTGTATTAATTGGAAGCGTCTGCAAATGGGATTACAATTCAATAACTTGGGAGACCTATAACACAGTGCTGCTTGGTATGGTAGCAGTATTGTGAAATAAATAAATTCTAATTAATTTCTTGTTTCAAAAGCGTATACGTAGTTAAATAAAATTATTTAATAGCAATAAGGCTAGTTGTGATTTCTTAAATAAAATTATTTTAGTTATAATCATGTTTGCGTGGAGTAGTAACGGTGTGATAAGTTGTGATCAATGGATAAAATTAAGTTAAATTACTCACATTAATGCATTAAAATTTCAATTGCTTAATGTTAATTCATATATAGATCGATTGTTTCTTTACTTAGGAACACATAAGTAATACTCAAGATACAATAGTTATGTGTACTTTGTAATTGTATAGAAGAAATATAGCTTTAAAATCGATTGCTAAGTTGCCATTTGTTTTAGGCAGCTAAGTTACCATTTGGAAAACAAATTCACATTTTTAGTAGTCCTTAAAGTTTGTGCTTTAAATCTTTTTTGCCAGACAATTGATAAATTCAACGAGGTTAATAAAAAAAATTTATCAAGGGGCACTATTTTCCTCACACTATTTGCTCGAAAACCCAATTGGCTTTGTCCCTGAACTTTTTATTTTTCATTTGATAAGATAGGTCCCTAATCATTTCCTTAAAATAAAATTTTGAGTCCTCTATCTTTTTATGTATTGCAATTTGAGTCCTTTTTGCTAGAATTCATAAAAGCATGCGAAGTCAAGGATTTTTAGTCAAATAATGAGGGACATTATCACCCTCAGATTATTTCCTCCAAGCCCTTTATGACTTCAAACATTTAATTTGATTCAATTATTACTTATGACTTCTTCAAAATTCAATCTAATATCGATTGTTTCAACCATTTTGTTACTCATAAATCTTATAAATTTTATCAAGTTGTAGATTCGAGTTTTGATACTATTCTTCTTGTTTCTCTTGAGAACATTACATATTTCATGTGCCATGAGAATCCATTCTATGGCTAGAAAGTGAAACATTTCCATTCAAGATAAATTTAGATCTTCAATGAAGAACATTTATTCAAGAAGAAACTCAAGAAACTTCTGCATGTCTTTAGCAAAGTTCTGGAATTGCCCTTCAAGTTAGATACTAAAGTAGAGGTTGAAGATAGCCCAAAAAACATTTGTTTCATTGTTCAAGTTAAAGTTAACATAGTGGTGATGGTGATGTTGACAAATTTGTTGAGATTTTACCCTAGAATGACCAAGATTGAGATGAGAAATCATGGCGAATATGTAGAATTGCTTCTAGGTCAATTAAAAGTGTACAAATGGAGGTTTAGGTTGCCCCATTTGACATAGTCAAAGTTGTCCACAATAGTATTTTGTAGATGGAGAACTTATTGTCACAGTGTTGAAAAATTGTAGAGTCCATTGTTGAAAGGCTGTCGAAATCCTGCAAAATGCACCTGAACTAAGAAATTGGTAAGTTTTACACCCATACTACCAATACGTCCAACAAAATGCACTTTTGTTAGATGCGTTCATTAAGTCATCTTTTTTGTTAGTCATGTGTCAGAAAAATGCACTTATGTTAGATGTTACATTTAAGTCATCTTTTTTGTTAGTCATGTGTCAGTCACATAATCTCTATTAGAAAAAGAAAAAACAAACAAAGAGTGATTGTTATCTTAGGTACCTTATGTGTATACGTTTTCCAAATGTAGTCATATTTTTCATTTATTTTTTGTCAATTTAGGTACCCAACGTTTTACGGGTGTTGATGAGCCATCAATCTTATAATCAGCACATTCCTAAATATTTTCTAGTGCTATTGTATCATCATTGCATATTTCAGAACATATGATCTCTTTTATAGTCTCAAATTCTTGTTGAGTTTCAATTTGATCACAAAATTGATCAACCATTACTTCAAATAGATCATTTTTATCTCCCAATAGTTGTTTTGACCAATATTAGCATCATCCCTACTAGGTACATCATTATTTATAACCTGACTTTCAATTTGTTCATTATTTGATTACAATGCTTCAATTCCTAAATCAGTTGTGCCATTGCAAGTTAGGCGTTTACAACCGAGCTCACAACTTCTATATCATTACCACTAGTACCAACCTCAGTAGGCAATTGAATTGCATTTTATTCCTTATAATGAGAAAGTACTTTCCTTTTAAATGCCACAAAATCATTATGAGTGAACTAGTCTTCAGTCAACTACCAAAAAAAAAAAAATTAATGGGGTAGGGGTAGAATATGAAACACATAGCATAAAACATAAAAGAAAAAAATTTAAAAAGTGATATGACATTGGCATTAAGAACAACTTACAAAATAGGGATATCCTTCAATTTGATTAAATGTCTTAGGTGCATTCTTTATAAATAATTTGGCATAAAATAACATGTACCACCCACATTCTACTCCATCTTGATGCTATGGAGGCTGATGGATCATTAAAGGAAATTACAGTCATCAATTTAACTCTAACTATATTTAACTAAAGAACAACAATAGTTATGTCATGAAAATGCTTGTTTTAGGAGTTAGGAATGGGATTCTTTTGACATACCACAAATCTGGTATATTTCTCTCACAAAGTTGTACAAGTGCAAATGAATCAAACATCCAATACCCAAAAATCATTTGAAAATGGCGATTTAAATAACTCACTTTTTCCCTTAAAGAAAAACAAACCTCACTATCTTATGTCCTATTCAAGATTGTGATTGGTTGTTGCTTTTAGTGAGTCCAGAATAACCATACAATGACCAATAACATCATCCCTAAGGTGACAAAATTAGAAGAAACCAATGACCCCTACAAAAGTACATGATCCTGTAAGTAATTTCACATTGTTCACAGAATGACAACTGTAATATAAAGTTGTTAAAAAAATGTTAACAACATACCATATCAAAATGGGAACAAAAGTGCAGCTTTTTGAAAAGACATTTTTCCTCTTAATCCATATCAACACATCATTCTTTTTCTTGGTCATGTATAATGAATCCACATAAGTGATGTCTTTTTTCTACACTTCTATTATCCAACTCCAAATAATTTTGAAAAATTAATTTTTAAAACTCAAAATTGAAAAAAAAATCAACTTTTCATTTGATTGACAATTGCAAATACAAATACAAAACTAAAATTATGTTGAAAACTTACTCAAATTACAACCCAAATTTATGAGAATTGAGTTCCTCATCTTCGACCCCTCCCATTTCGTTTCATTCTCCCTATTGGAATTGCGTAGAGCATGACGTTTTCTCTCTCAAAAATATTTTGTCCTTCAATCCTAGGTCAATGTAGTAGTGGATGGTAATCAATTTCACTTTCCTTTCTTTGTTGGCTTACCCACTGGAAAAATGACACAACTTTTTATGTTATTTAATCAATTTATTTGGGTTAAATGCCATTTAATTATGTTGTTTTATTAATATTTTTGTATTTTCCGCTAATTATTTGTTAAACAATAAAAAAAGAATAAGAAATGTTGGGAAAAAATGACAAAAGAAAAAACTCTGAGAAATGATCCCTCTTCAAAAAGAAAAAGAAAAAAAAGTTTAAATATTTGAAAAATGAAGAGATTTCATGGCAATAACATTTTCAAGATATAGATTTGTTTACTAAAAGTTTCATTCTCATATCTTACTCTTGATAATTTGTATATACTCATCATTCGTTTGTAGCAAATTTTCCCGACTTTAACATTATAAGCTATGAACTCCTATTCGACTCAAATCGACCAAATTCTAATCATTAGTGGAGAGTATGTAGATTTACAAGCTTATGGTTGTATTTAGAAATTATAGTGTATTGTCATCAACCTGGTAATTTCTATTATTGTTTTTTTATAATACTAATGGTATGTTTTCAAAATAACATTTATGCATTATTAGAGCTTCACGTTTTAAATTCACATTTTGTTAAATTTGAAATATATGTTAAGTTGTGAATAATATTCTAACACATGAACACATGTTTTTCAAAGTAGGAAATGGTTAACTATAAAAGTGATCGAAAACAATTTTGATACAATTATTACTATATTATTCTTATTAAGTTATTTATACTTGTAATCTTTTTTTTTTTGTGTGTTTTTGTTTATGTTTTTACTCGAGGACAAGCAAAAGGATAAGTGTGAGGGATTTGATATAATTGAAAAATTATTGTATTTCCATTTAATCTATTTATTTATATGATTTTTAAGTAATATTTGATCATTTGCAGACAATAAAAGAATAATAAGAAATGTTGTGAAAAAAATGGTCAAAGTCAAACTACCACGTCAGCATGTCATCTTAGCCAATCAAATGCCTAGTTAGCATCAGCAAAAAGTGCACAACAAAACTGTTAAAGAACTCGTTTGCGTTCAATGGTCGAGATCAACTCCAAACGCACGGACCAAATCACGACCACTGCCCTCACCATTCGATCATCAACGTGTGGAAGGCCCAAATTGAGCCACGTGTTCCCATTGAGATTCTACAAATTGTTCCTGGCTCTAGAACTTCTGAAAATTGCATTTTGACCTCTCAAAATCTTTGTAAAAGTTGTTTGTTAGTTCTAGAATTTTATCTATAAATACTTTATTCATTTTACACAATTTTTAGACTAGTGTGTGTAAGTTTTTGAAGAGATAAATCAATGATGCTAACTGAGAAAAAATAATGAAAGTGTCTCTTTTATTCTTTATTTTAATTTTTGTATTCTTCATTTTAGTTATGTAAATCTAACTAAGGACATGAACTAAAGACTTAATAATTGCGATTTTGAGATTTTACTAAGGACTTAATTAATCGAACATTTGAGAGATTTTTCGCCCAAATTTTTTTATTTATTGATTTCTTAATTAAATAATTGGGAGGTTCTACCACACAATTTAGTTAGTTTTATTTTATTATTGGGATATTCTATCGTCAATATTATTATTTATGTTTTATTTAGTTAAATAATTAGAAGGTTTACCGCCCAATTTAGTTATATTTCTTTTTTATGGTTGTTCTTAATTTTATATTTGTTGTATTTATATAATTATTATTTTCATTTATATAATCTATGTTGAATTAATTGGATTGACAACCTAATTGTTTAGCATGATTATTTTGCTAAAATTATTAATCTGGAATTAATAATTTTAGTAGAAATTATTAATTTAATTAAGTTAATCACTCATGCTTAATTTAAAACCAACTAGTCAATATTTTTAATTTATGATTTATCCCATGAAAATAGAAATTGGAAATAACCCTTTGCCATAACTTTTTACTAACATAGTATCTTATTATTTGTTTAAATTAGTTAGAATTTTACTTGTTTAGTTATAATTTGTTTTGTTTATGTTCTTAAGAATAATTTTAAACCAAAACCCCAAATTGTAGATTTGCCATATATATATATATATATATATATATATTTCAATTAAAAATCCTCCAATCGTAATATATAATATATAATATATTATTTGCAGCAACTTAAACTATGGTATAAAAATAGTATTTAAATAGAAAGGTTTTTATCAATCATAAAAAACTTTTTCAACATGAATATAAACCTTGTATATACAATTGAAGTTGTATACATTCAGTATAATCCAAATGAGTCCCAAATTATAAGAATTCAACAAAAAATAATACATTGAATAATTCAAAATGTTTCTATAAAAGTCACAAAATTGTTCCAATAGTCTCATTGTCTTGACTTCTTTGCTCCATTGATCCGAAAGTGACCAGCAAATTTACATTTCACAATGTCATTTTTTATTTTTGCTAGTAAAGAAAATGTATAACCATCTTATTTGCACTATTGATCCTAAAGTGACCAGCAAATTTACATTTCACAATGTCATTTTTTATTTTTGCTAGTAAAGAAAATGTATGACCATCAGGGTACTCCCCAAAGAAATTAAGAGTCCATGATTATCTGTATGCACATGTTTTTATGATTTTTGTTTGCTTTTCCTAAAACGTGAAACCACTAAGTATTAATTATTATTTCTTTAGAAACATTAAGTATTATTGAAATGTCAAATTCTAACTTTCAACTTTATAAAACTAGATAATAGAAGCAAACATATTCACTAAACTAGGGGTGACAAAATATATAATAATCCAATAAATATTTAAGACCATCAAATAACAAATAGATGTGGTTCACCTATAGAACTTAATTGGATTTAAGTGGACATCCATAAAAATTCATTAATAAATTTAAATTGCTATCTATTAAATTCAATAAACATCCATTATCATCTGAATATTCTACCAATGTGTTGAATTAATCTAAGCATTTAAAATTCCTAGTGCTAAAACACGGGTACAATATTAATTGGTAGTCAGACAGTCATTTTCAATCTGGACAAGGTAGAAGAAAAAAGCCATTTTTTGCAAGTAATGACTTTTCGTCTATTATAAATTCCTTTCTTCATCTATGATAATATTTCTTCGGTTATAAATTCATTGCAAGTAATAATTTTTTGATCTTTTTTTCATCTGTTATAAATTCTATATAGGAAAAAAACCACTCTTAATATGTTTCACAAACAAAAGTAGAAACATTTAGTTCCAAGGTTTAGTTTCATTTCAAAAGAACTTTTGTGCTGATTATATTCTATCAAGTTAAGATGTATGTGAACAAGAGGGATTTATTTAAAGCCTAAAGTCTAAAGTCTAAACCATGAAAATAGGAATTGAATTATTTATTATCTTATTTTTCTCACCTATGAAAAAGAAAAATCTAAAGCCTTATTCATAGACGAGGTTCATCAAATGGATGTTTTTATTCATCAAGCATGATTTCAAGTAGTTAGGAATTAGACAAAATTCTAAAGAATTTTATGTTATAATTTTTAGCTTGTTTCAATTTTTCTCTTTGGATTGTATAATATAAGATCATGGACGTTTCATTTCCAATTTGGTATATATATATGAAGCTACAAATACTATGTAAAAATACATATATGAGTGCATATATGATCCAAAAATCTATTCCAAAAAATTGCTATGTAAATATGGCTTATACTTTTGGTAAATTACAACAAGGATGAAACCATTATCTAGAGTCTCAATTGGAACAATGCATTAAACTAGTAACTTATTATTCATATATTGGAAATAGATGATTACATAAGGTTTTCAGATGGTAATCAATGAACAATAAGACAATATACTGCTAACAATGACTTAGTCAACTAATAAACTCAAAAATATCATTTATTTTTCTTAAAATGCAATTAGGTTCAAACTACATTGCAAGTCAAATGTGATTAACCATTCTATCTATCTAAAAAAGAAACAAAAATACAAAAAGAAGAATAGGAAAGGGAAATAAAGAAAAGAAAATGGTTTGTCAAGGATTTCGAGTAAATGTCAATTACACTCAATGTTTTTCCCTTTACAATGAAATTAAACATGCATGCATTAATAATCTACCTTACAAAGTATTTTCGCATGGAAGAAATATAAAAGCTTCGAAATAGTTCATGCATATTTCTTGTCCTTGGAAAAATGATCAAAAGTTGTTTCTTATACATGCCAAAACAAGCTTCATTCTTACAATATTGAAGTTACAAGACTTAGCATTAAAAAAATCTCACAAGACCCAATCTTGGGTTACTACAAAGCCAATCAAATACCATTTTCCAAATATTCATGTCATAGTTTATTACTTAAAAGGTGAGAAAAAAAGAAAGAATCGAAAGTCCTAGAGCTTTTAATGTCTTAATTTTGATTAATGATAAACATTGATAAAGACTAATGGTTCATTTGTTTAAGTGATAACATTTTTTTATTCATTTGTCTAATCCATGTAAGTTCAAAGTCTCAAATCTTCAAAGGATGTTCTTTCAATATCAAGAGTTGAAGACAAGTGTTTTTCTGGATTAGATAGGACTAGAGGTATAACTTTTAGATTTCATTATATTTTAGATACATGTAGTTCACCTTGATTGAGTATTGACCTAAGCAATTACTCTTTGAACTTAAAGTATTTTTCGAAAAGATTTAAATTGACTTTTTCAATCTTATGTTTTGAATAGGGCTTCTTAAAAATGTATTTCTTGATATCTATGCTAAAATGATTTACAAACTTATGTAAGATTAATGTCATAGCTTGTATGGTTGTTTGGTAAGATTAATCCCAGGCATCGTCTACAAATTGTTAAAACAAGAAGTATGTTTCTGTTGTTGTTTCAGACGACCTAACTTGATCTGCGGTCGACCCGACCATAGTCCAGACTACCAAAGTAGATCATCCGAAAGGTATTCAGTGACCACCTCATGAAACTTGAGAATGATGGTCCGGACGACCATGCGATCGACCACAAATATCTGAGTGGGATTTTAATAATCTTATCTGTAACCTTTAGAATGACCCTATAAAAGCCCAAACCTTTGAAAAATGAATTACCAACATTTTCTAAGCTATAATTTCATATAGCTAAATTATATAACATCTTGAAAACATTTCTTAACATTTTCTAAACAATTTCATTGAGAAAATCATTCAAGAAATGTTTCATTATTTCAAGGTGTTCTTGAGCAAGATTCATCAAACCAATACTAAAAAATGTCATAGTTCTACAAATTGATATATCTTCACAATTAAGGTGATATCTATATTAAACCAACTTTATCTATCTCTTGTAGACATATTCAATGTTGCAAATAGCTTAAAACTCTAAGGGTTAGAGTGAGACTTGAATTGAAGATATTGTGATTATCTTGTTTGTGTGTATTTCATTCATTGTTGTATTGAGGAATGTTAAAACTCAAAATGTTGGGTGAACTTTGATTGTTTGAGAGGTTGTGTAAAATGCTAAAATGAATTAGGTGAGCTTCTTTTGTAATATCTTATACTTAATAAGTGAAATGCTTTGTGAAATTCTTGAGTAGATAACTCAAGGTAGTGGATTAGATTTTGTTGGACAAACCGAACCACTATAAATTTTTGTATTCATCGTTTTAATTCTACAATTTACTTAAACACATTATTACACACATGAATTGTACATCAAGTGTTTGATATTTGTTGTTTTATAAGTGCATAATCAAATTAGATTAAAAAAATCGAATAAAACCTAATTCACTCCCTTAAGGTTTTCAAGAACATTAGGTGTCTCAAATCAATCACCATTAAGAATGGTATGCGTATTTTCAAACCTTAAAGTTGGATAGTTTTAAAATCAGCAAAATTCCAATTTTCCCTTCTCAATCATATGGTGAATTTGGAAATTTCACATCCACCTACTAATTTGCCTCAATATTACAAAATTTCTTTAGCTTTTTGTTATTTTCTTCTTGCCAAGTCAATTAAATTATCACTTTTAGGCATGAATACAATAGCTTTAATCTTCAATTTAAACACACACATACAAAACCCAAAATACAAATCAAAGAAAATTCTAGATCTACAAATTAATAAACCCGCCAACACATATAGGTTAACTCTTTAAAAAGTCATCATTTTTAGACACCCAATCAGAACCTACTTACAAAGACTCCCAAATCTTTCCCACCTGGATTGAAAAGGAAAAAGAAAAATACTTAATTTGACTTAGAATTTAAATTTGATACTCCTAATCAACTCATTGACCATATCTTCTTTTCAAAACTATCCATTTCCCACAAATGAAACAAACATTCAGAAGAAAAAAAAGGAAAATTATGGGGTATATTTAGATTGAGTTTTGAAAGTATTTTTGTTTTGTTTTGAAATGGAGTTATGTTTGGATAATAATTTTTTTATTGAAAATTGAAAGTTGATTGATATGTTCTGGTCCCACATCATTGATAATATTATAAAATGTATAAAAAATAATTAATAAATTGTTTGATATTGTATTTTTAATTAAAAAGTAATAAAAAATATTGTTTATGTGATTAAGTGAGACCAATGTGTAGGCCGTAGGGTTTGAAAAAAGTGTTTTGAGATATGTTTTTATATGGAGTTGATAAATTGGTTTTGAGAACCAGCCCAAATGTAACTATGATTTAAAAAGAAATTAACTCACAACAATAAAATAGAGAGGATGAAAGAGCAACTGCAAAAAGTGAGAAAGAAGTAGCAAGATGAGAGAGGAGAGACAGCTTTTGGGGTTACACAATATGAAATAAAAGAAGAGCATTAATAGCGGTTCTTGGGCTGCCACAAAAAACTCTATCACGATTGCCCTTTTTTCTTGTAGTAGGAGTATGGAAGATGCTTTTTTTTTCTCAATTTTTTTTGTTTATCTTAAAGTGGGATCATTTCCTTAATGGTGGGAGGGATGTTGACATACCATTTATGTTGTTATTGATGTTGGTCCGGTGGAGACCCAATTGTAATTAGGCTTATTCTTTTGAAAAGTATCTAAATCAACACTCGTAAAAACGTTGGGTACCTAAATTGACAAAAAAAAAAGGATGACTACATTTGGAAAACTTAAATGCGCTATGTACCTAAGATAACAATCAATCAAAAAACAAATCATTTTGCTCACTATTTACTCTATCTAAATAAATATTATTGAAGGGAACAAATTTCACTTTCTTGTTGTTCTTCTCTTTTAAAATTTCTTGAAATATTTTTAATAGAATAGCATAGCAATTGATTACCAATAACAAGTCTGGTTGTGTTGACTCAGTTGGTAATAAGTTTGAGCATATTGGAATGGTTTTTGATATTTTGTGGGCTCTTAGTGTTTGAGTACTACTATCATTGGAATCCCATGTACTCTTTATATATATATATATATATATATATATATATATAATTGAAATATATTATATATTTCCAAAATTAAATATAAGATGTAATATATGTAATCTAATCTTGGAAAGAGAGGGAGAACAAAATGATGGTGATGACGACGACGAAAGTGATGGTGGTAGTGGTGGCGGCAAAGGTGGTTAGGTTTAGTTGGGATAAAATTTAAGGTTATAAGGAGAATAAGAATGGAAAATAATTTTTTTTTGTAATTACATAAAAATCCCTAAAAAAGTCATATATTTCGCACATGACTAACATTGCTTGCAAAATTATTGCCATACAACTTTGATTATTTTAGACAATCAGTTGTATAGAAGTATTAGAGATGACAAGATAAAGATAGTAGAGAGAAGATAAAGAAAAAATTCTAGATCTAGTCATACTGTCATAGTCATGAAAGAGGGAATAAAAAATATGAGGAGAGAGAAATATATTGAACTAAAATAAATCGCCATTAAATAGAAAATTAGCCTGTTTAATCTCTTAACTTTTAGACTTTAGCCATCTCGGTCCTATTCTATATTTTTTAACTTTTTTTGTCCTCAAAATTTTCAAACAACTAATTAAATCCTTTCCATAAAAAATATGTTGGAGTCCACGAGAAATCATAGCAAAAATAATGAGTTAATATTTGATTAGTAAATTAATGAAATTAGTTACAAGATAATTTATATCACATGTACTGCCATTTCTTTTGCATTTAGCATCCACGAGATTAATTGATTCATGAGGAAATAATAATTAGCATCCAAGGGAAAATAAACTCCATTGATAACTGAAAAACCTAAGAGGGGGGGTGAATTAGGTTTTTATCCGATTTTTCAACCTAATTCAATAAAACACCTCTTTGACAACAAATATCAAACACTTGGTGTGCTAGTTGTGTGAGAAATAATGTGTTCAAGTAAAATGCAAAAATTAGAGCAATGAACACAATGATTTATAGTGGTTCGGTTTATCCAACAAAACCTAATCCACTACCTTGAGTTACCTACTCAAGGATTTATCAAATCCCTTCACTAATCAAATAAATGAGATTACAAAAGAGGCTCACCCAATTCACCTTAGGGTTTTACAAATAACCTCTCAAACCAATCAAGGCTAACTCAACCCTTGAGTTTTACAACACAACCTTGATTATACAATAATCCCACCACTCTCCTTAGTGAATCCTAACACAACAATTCAATTCAAGGTTCACCCAAAGGTTTTACAAACAAACCTTGAATACAAAACAACCTACACAAGGCTCACCCTAACACTTAGGGTTTTATGCTACTTGCAACCTTGATACAATTACAATCAATAATAAAAGATAGAGAGTTTGATAGATATCACCTTAATGTGAAGATATATCAATTTGAATCACAATCACCTCTTTGAGTAATGGCTTGTCAAGATTGCTCAAAATACACCTTTGAATGTAAAAACCCTTCCTTAATGATTTTAACAAGATTGATGTTTTGAAAGGGTTTTGGAATGTTTCTAAGATGTTATAGGATCAAGATATATAATGTTTTTGCTCAAAAAATCTTCCTAGAAAGAAATCCAAAGGTTTTGGTATTTAAAGGTTTGTTCCCAACGGTCAAAAATGAAGCTGTTGGAAACCCACTCAGGAAGTGCGGTCGACCGCAAATCAGACTTGGTCGTCCGCACTATCATCCTCAAGTTCACTGGACAACCACCGGATGATGATTTTTCATCCTCCGGTCGACCGGACTTCATTTGCGGTCGACCTCACTTCACCTGCGGTCGACCTCATGGTCGTCCACAGCTTGGCAGATGAACAAATTTGACAGCACATGCATCCACAAGATAAACTAACTTATGGACGATACCTGGACCACTTTAGGTCGACTGAAACATGTTTATTTGTGTATTAACAATACTCTAACACACAAATGATGATTTCAATCAACCATATAAGTTATGGTATCAATCAAACAAGAGTTTATGAACCATATAAGTTTTGAAATCAAGATGCATGGTTTTCGAAATACCAAAACATATTTTAACATAAAAAACATTTTGAAATAACGTTTTAAGTTCATAGAGCAACCTTTAGAAACCATTACTCAATTAGAGGTAGAACTAGAGATATCAAAATATATAACTCTAAGACTATACCTCTAGTTCCTATCTAATCCAATAAAAGCTAGTCTTCAAATCTTGATAGTCTTGACTTGTATACTTCCTTGAAGACTTGAAATCTTGTTGTTGCATGGATTAGATCATGAATCCAAAAACTCTATCACTTGTACAAATAAGACATTAGTCCTCATCAATGTTTGTCATTAATCAAAATTAAGACATTAAAAGCTTTAGGGCTTTCAATCTCCCCCTTTTTGATGATGACAAATATTGATGCAATGTGATAGGTAAAACAATTAAGTGCAAGGATTCAAAGTAAGAAAGAGTTTATAGAATATGTATCAAACATTGTAAAATGCTCCCCCTTACAATATGCTAGGTATTTGTAAGATATCACATATAGCATATAGCCAATTAGTTTGATGATATCAAGAAATTGAATGAAACAATTTTCGAACAATTATAGGATCTCAAGATGAAAAGATTCATTGTAAGTATATGAGATCACTTCCTAGCTTATATAGGCTTAAAGAAGCCTATTTTTCCACCAACCTCCGTATCCTCCTTTCTTCCAAATTTAAGAGCATATAGATAGACTATAAAAACATTTATAAAGCTCCCCCTATCAATATGCATCAATTTTGTAAAAAATTTGACAGAGTTTCCTTTGTAACTCTTATAAAATTCAATATCACAATACAAACTCAACAATGCAAAAGAGATGAGATATATCACACAAAATCACATATGAGGCCAACTCGGCCGTTAACAACACAATTCTCATTCTCCTTCAATCTCAATATCTCAAAAACTTAGAAATACATAAATTTTAAACCAAAGATAGCCATACTTAACCTTTTAAAGTTATTTCTTCTTCTTTTTGATTTTGATGAACGTGATCGTCAAGTGCACTTCAAATACTTCAAGTTCCTCAAAATCTCTCCTTTTGTCATTTCTTCCCTTTTGTACATATTCTTGATTTTCCTCAAAAATTACTGAGCTTCAAGAATCTTTCTTTTGATGGTTTCTCCTCTTTGCATTAAATTCTCCCATTTTGTTGTAAGTATTCTTGATCTCCATTTTCCTGCAAAATGTTAGTTTCCAAAAGAATACAACACAAATATAACTCCTAAACATTTGCTATCAACACTTAGTTTTTCTCCCCCTTTGTCATCATTCAAAAAGAATGTGTATGAAGGATTAAAATAAGGTCAAAAGCAAATAATAAGATCTCTCAATATACCAAGGAGTCATTATGGGGAAATAATCAAACCAATAAACTACATTACTTAAAAATATACGACAAGAAGAGATCATAATGTAGCAGAAAACATATGAAAATAGTGCATTATAGATATAAAAAGAAAATGAAAGGTATAAAGATGATCCTCAAGTAGCCAAAGCTAGAGTGCGAGGCTTCGGAGCACAGACTTTAAACTGCAAAAATGATTATGTTGAAGAAGTGGTCTCTGGAATGATAATAGCTTCAACTGGTAGATCATCAATAGTAGTCACTACAGTGGTATCCTCTGAAATAATGGTGGAGGATGTATCAGCAGCAATAGATGGCTCAATACTACTTGATGACACAACAATAGGAGTAATAGGATTCTTTGTCATATATGTGGTCTTCTCATCAAAATGTGAAGAAATATCTATGTGGACTCCATATAATGCCTCAAGATGAGTAGATATATTGCCAACTTTGTGATGAAGAAACTTTACTCTTGATTTTGAACAACTTCTTCAAACACATCTTGGATTTTAGTATTAAACTTCTCAAAGATAATATCCATATTGTTTGAGAGATGCTCCAAATTATTCCACAAGACATCTTTTGTATGAGGAATAAAACCTATATTCCTCTTGCATCAAACATTTTCGTTCACTCAGTTTCTTTCTAATAGAAGTATCAAAAGGAGTTTCCTTTTCCTTTTTCCATTGATGTCTTCCCTTTCCTTATTCTTTCTCTGGTGGAAGTATCAAGTGATTAGCTTCTTCTTGACCAATTCCTTTCTCATGAATGCTCTTTCAAATAATAATGAGTACATTTTTACCCATCAATCTTGCGATTTCGGATAAGGCTTGGAGTAAATCTTCTTGAGATATTTTCTTTCTCAACTCCCAATCATCATTGAAACATAAGTCATGCACTATCTTGTATGCAACAAAATCACATTTATGAAGAAATCTCATGTCAACAACCTCAAGTAAAGATATTTCAAAATGTTTGAACACTCTTGAAAGCAACCTTCCATAAAGTAGGCTCTTTGCTATTTTCTTAGCCTTCTTAACAAAGAACGATATCCATAAGATAACCAAGATCTACTCATTTTCCTTTAAACATAATTAGCATAATAAACATGTGCAAATGAGTAATAGATGTCCTATGACCATCTATGAGTAAAAATATAGTAGTGCACATAAGACAAAGTATATTATGTTCAAGACTAAAAACAATAGATTCCCTTTTTGCAAAATTCACAAAAGATTCTTTATTTGTAAAAGCATGTTCAAAATCTTGAATGGAGAAAGCATAATAATGGCAAATTTTGGTGAGTAAAAAAAAATGTAATCTCATCAATAGGAGCACTCAAAATATCATCCAAGTTATAGTAATTGAAATTTAAAACAATACCATATACTTTAGACACATAATATACAACTTGATATCCTTCAAGAATATTTTTCTCTAGATTAGCATAGCATTGAAGTATATAGTCATAATACATAGGCTCATCATACACAATAATATTATATCATCCTTCCTTAGCAACATACTTCAAGATATTTTCAAAAAGGAAACTTACTAGAATAGATGGTACTTTCAAAAATCACATTTCAAAGCTCGAGATAGTCATAGAATCAAATTTAATACTCCTTACTTGTGAATAAGGTAGTGTTGTTCTTCTTCTTCTTTGGTACCATTTGAGATTTGGTTGAACCACCTTTTGATCCAATATATTTATCCCTTGTTATTTCTTCTTTTGGACGATAGAATCAGTTTCTGCGGTTGACCGAACAATTTGATTGTTGTCTTCCGCAAGTTCTCTGCTTACTTTGCGGTCGACGAGTAGTAATCTGCGGTCGACCGAAAATTTGATATTGGTCGTCCGCAAGTCCTCTGTCTACTTTGCGGTCGATGGCTTGTACCATACGGTCGACCGAAGATTTTCTCGAGGTCTTCCGCAAGTCCACTGGCCATTCTTCGGATGATATTCCCATAAGATGCGGTCGACCGCACCTTCTTCAGGTGTCATTTGAAATATCTTCTAAGCAACTTATAATCAACCAAGAATCGTTGTTTTGATAATTAAATGAGCTATATAATGACAAACTCATTAGCAATTGTATATAAACACTCAATAGCTTTCTAAAAATAGAACCTTTTCTCGGCCAATGGATAAACACATCAATTTTAATAACAAAGATCACTCAAATATAATATCAACATAAATTTGAACAATTAAAATGTCATGCACTTTATTTTTAAAAATAGTGTAGTGTCTACTATTCATCTAGTCAATCCTTTTTCAATGAGAAAGGTACTAAGCCATTCATACTAAGCTCTTGAAGCAAGTTTCAAACCATATAAAGCTTTTGAAAGTATGTAAACATGATTTTCAAAAGATTCATGCACAAAATCAGGGGGTTGTTCAACATAAAATACCTATTGGATGTAACAAATATAGAAATGCATTCTTATCATCCATTTGAAATAATTTAAAACTTATAAAATATGCAAATGCAGGTAATATTCTAATGGACTCTAACATAGTAATTGGGGCGAAAATCTCATCATAATCAATTATATCTTTGAGCAACAAGTGTAGCCTTATTTCTAGTGACAAAGCCATGATCAACAAGTATGCTTCTAAAAATTCATTTTGTATCAATAATGATGTGATATGAAGGTTTAGGTACAAGTTCCCAAACTTTGCTCCTTTCAAATTGATTTAGCTCTTCAAAGATGACAATGATCCAAAAATCATCACTAATAGCCTCATCAATGTTCCTAGGTACTATATGAGATAATAATGCAAGATTATCAACACAAAATATAAAATGTCTTCTTGTTCTTACCCCTTCATTGGGATTACCAATGATTTGATCATTTGGATGATTATGGACGTATTTCCATTCCTTTGGAAGATCATGACTTATCTCTCCTTCACTTTGTGAGGTTGATTATTGAATGTCAATGATCTCTTCACTTTCATCCTTAGGTATTGAATGATTTTCATTTGATTGAACAATATCTTTGTTCGTTGACTCAATAAATAGCTATTGAAAATCACCTTCATTCTCATCTCTTGGCAAATAAATATTAGACTCATCAAATACAACATGAATAGCTTCATCAATAACCATAGTTCTTTTATTGTAAACACAAAAAGCTTTTCTATTTGAAGAGTAGCCAAGGAACATACCTTCATCGGATTTCTTGTCAAACTTACCAAGATTGTCTTTGACATTTAGAATAAACCATTTACAACCAAACACTTTAAAGTAGAAAATTGAAGGAGTTTTGTCAAATATAAGCTCATAAGGGGTTTTATTAACAAAGGATATAAGAAGCACTCTATTAACAATATAGCGAGAAGTATTCATAAATTCAAACCAAAAATATTTTTGCAAATAATTTTCACATAGTATGGAATATGCCATTTCTTGTAAAGTACGATTTTTCCTTTTATCAACACCATTTTGTTGAGGAACTTTTGCAATTGAAAAAATTGTGAGATAAATCATTTTCATCACATAATTTTGTAAAAATACTATTGCAAAACTCTCTACCATTATCACTTCCAATGAAGATAAGTTTGCAACTAATTGTGTTTTGTACTTGTTTAAAGAGCTTGACAAAAGCTTCAAAAACTTCATCTTTACTCAACAAGAATAATATCCAAGTAAATCTATAAAAATCATCAACAGTCACATAGACATATAGTTTGCCACCAATTCACATGGTTCTCATAGCATCAAATAAATCCATATGTACAAGTTCAAGAGGTTTTGAAGTAGACACATTTTCTTTGATTTGAAAGAACTCTTGACTTGTTTACATGCATCACAAATATGATCTTTCTCAAAATTAATGTTAGGCAAAAACTCTAACATACTGAAGTTTTGTAAAAATATGCAAAGTATATATGCTAATATGTCATAATTTACAATGACAAAGATATGCATCATCAACTTCTAAAGAAAGTCATATAACATTTTGTTCAACTAAATCATCAAAATAGATATCATACATATTTTCATTTCTTCACACTTGCAGATGATCATTCTTGAGCTTGCGGTCGACCAAAACGTTTCCTTGGATCGTCCGCAACCTTATTGTCCACTTAGTGGATGATCTATTTTTCCATGCGGTCGACCGAAACCTTCTCAAGGGTCGTCCGCAAGTTCACCAGAACTACCAGTCTTTACTTAAAGACAAAATCCACTTATATCATGATATTTATAGGATAATCAGTGTTTGTGAGAAACGTTTGTAAGAGAATTATATCAAACAATATGACAAGACAACTCAATTATCACAATATGCAATTAACATGTTTCGTGAGGAAATAATTTAGCATGAATAGCATATACAAAATACAAAAAACCAATTAGAAAATTTATCAAGTATTTGTATTGAAAACACATTTCAACCACATATAGCATTATGATCTAATTTACAAAATTCATAATCAAGAAATTCTTACTAAAGATTCAATCTCAAAAGAATGAATTTCTTCATGACCTTCATGAAGAACATTGTACCTTAGTATAGCATATTTGATCATGTGGATTGAGCAAATTCTCTTGACATGTTGTATTGCTCCTTCATGATCAAAATATTGAGTTACCTACAAAGAAGATGAAACTTTTGGTATCCAAGTGGCTTTGGATCCATGAAAATTAGTCGAATTTGTTTTGACAATCCAAATACTTTTTGCACCATTCTCGATTTTCTTCTTGGCATAACATATATTAACCTTATGGCCATACTTACCACAATAGGTACAACATATTCTTGATGACATATGAGTATGTGTGTGATGTGTATGATGTACTTTATGATGCAAATATGAGATATTCTTGTGTGATATATTTTTGTGTGTATGCAAGGCATCATCATGTGTATCAATAAAACCAATACCTCTCTTATCATTAGAGAATCTTTGAGCACCAAGTAATTTATTTAAATTATCTCTACCACATGTGAGTTTATGTAAGCTAACACTTAAATCATCTATTCTCAACTTCATAGCATCATAGTCACTCATCATGTCATTCAATTTCTTGTTTCTAATAACAAGATCATTATTAGCATTTTCAAGAAATTTGACCTTATCACATAGACCAATAATATTTTCATCAAGAGTCACTTTGGAAGAAAGCAATAAAGCATTTTCATCAAGTAATTTAGCATTTGCCAATAACAAATTCTCAACTTGACATTTCAAGAATTTATTCTTCTTGATGACTTTCTTCATTTCATAATAGAGATTAGCAACAAATTCATCTTGATCAAATATATCACAATTATCATTGCAATCATTTTCACTAATGTGTAAAGTTTGTGCGGTAGAAGTACTTACTTCATCTTCAAGAGCCATAAGACAAGTGTTTGCAACTTTGGATTGATCGTTTTCTTCATTTTCACTTTCTTCTTGATTTGATGTGCATGTCAATCCTTCATGTGCAACTTCAAGTAATCTCCACATTTCATATGCGGAACTACAACCACATACTCTATTGTATTCATCTAAATCAAGAGCACAACAAAGAATATTCATAGCAATAAAGTTTGAAGTCATTTTCTTTTTATCCTCTTCATCAAACTCATTAAGAGTTTTCTCAACACTTTTTCCCTTTACAATCTTAGAGGGAACATAAGGACCATTTATAACAATATTCCATAAATCAAAATCAATGGAGGAAATATAAATATGAATTCTATCTTTCCATAAAGTGTAGTTATAGCCATTCAACAAAGGTGGTCTACTAGTAGAGTAACCCTCACTTATGATATTGTTGTCTATATGAGCCATAAGATCTTTACTTCTAGGTGATTAAACCTTAAACAAGAAGACCTGCTCTGATACCAATTGAAAAACCTAAGAGGGGGGGTGAATTAGGTTTTTATCCGATTTTTCAACCTAATTCAATAAAACACCTCTTTGACAACAAATATCAAACACTTGGTGTGCTAGTTGTGTGAGAAATAATGTGTTCAAGTAAAATGCAAAAATTAGAGCAATGAACACAATGATTTATAGTGGTTCGGTTTATCCAACAAAACCTAATCCACTACCTTGAGTTACCTACTCAAGGATTTATCAAATCCCTTCACTAATCAAATAAATGAGATTACAAAAGAGGCTCACCCAATTCACCTTAGGGTTTTACAAATAACCTCTCAAACCAATCAAGGCTAACTCAACCCTTGAGTTTTACAACACAACCTTGATTATACAATAATCCCACCACTCTCCTTAGTGAATCCTAACACAACAATTCAATTCAAGGTTCACCCAAAGGTTTTACAAACAAACCTTGAATACAAAACAACCTACACAAGGCTCACCCTAACACTTAGGGTTTTATGCTACTTGCAACCTTGATACAATTACAATCAATAATAAAAGATAGAGAGTTTGATAGATATCACCTTAATGTGAAGATATATCAATTTGAATCACAATCACCTCTTTGAGTAATGGCTTGTCAAGATTGCTCAAAATACACCTTTGAATGTAAAAACCCTTCCTTAATGATTTTAACAAGATTGATGTTTTGAAAGGGTTTTGGAATGTTTCTAAGATGTTATAGGATCAAGATATATAATGTTTTTGCTCAAAAAATCTTCCTAGAAAGAAATCCAAAGGTTTTGGTATTTAAAGGTTTGTTCCCAACGGTCAAAAATGAAGCTGTTGGAAACCCACTCAGGAAGTGCGGTCGACCGCAAATCAGACTTGGTCGTCCGCACTATCATCCTCAAGTTCACTGGACAACCACCGGATGATGATTTTTCATCCTCCGGTCGACCGGACTTCATTTGCGGTCGACCTCACTTCACCTGCGGTCGACCTCATGGTCGTCCACAGCTTGGCAGATGAACAAATTTGACAGCACATGCATCCACAAGATAAACTAACTTATGGACGATACCTGGACCACTTTAGGTCGACTGAAACATGTTTATTTGTGTATTAACAATACTCTAACACACAAATGATGATTTCAATCAACCATATAAGTTATGGTATCAATCAAACAAGAGTTTATGAACCATATAAGTTTTGAAATCAAGATGCATGGTTTTCGAAATACCAAAACA
Source organism: Apocynum venetum (assembly GCA_019593545.1). Classification (NCBI taxonomy): domain Eukaryota; kingdom Viridiplantae; phylum Streptophyta; class Magnoliopsida; order Gentianales; family Apocynaceae; genus Apocynum; species Apocynum venetum. The sequence goes on from SRSM01000133.1 coordinate 709,039, forward strand.
TATTTTAACATAAAAAACATTTTGAAATAACGTTTTAAGTTCATAGAGCAACCTTTAGAAACCATTACTCAATTAGAGGTAGAACTAGAGATATCAAAATATATAACTCTAAGACTATACCTCTAGTTCCTATCTAATCCAATAAAAGCTAGTCTTCAAATCTTGATAGTCTTGACTTGTATACTTCCTTGAAGACTTGAAATCTTGTTGTTGCATGGATTAGATCATGAATCCAAAAACTCTATCACTTGTACAAATAAGACATTAGTCCTCATCAATGTTTGTCATTAATCAAAATTAAGACATTAAAAGCTTTAGGGCTTTCAATAACTACACGCATGAGACAGGAGGTTCTTGATCTTCAGCTTCCTATTAGCAAAATGAGATGCCCCAAAAACCCACATATTTTTATAGCTAATAATCAATTGAGGTCTCCATCCATGCAACAAGAAAGAGATGATTTAATGGATGCTCATAAGACCTGTTTCTTTTCTTCTTTGCCCTCTTCCAGGATGTCTTATTTGGTCCAAGCAATTCAACAATATATTCCTCAAATATGCTCTTCAAAAAGTACAAGTGTGAATCTCCTCTTCTTATTATTATTTGAAAACTCATAATTCAAAACGTTCATCTTCTTCCCCTTCTCGTCTTGATTCTTTGTATTTTCCATAGTTCCATTAGATACTTTCTCTATCCTTGGTTTCTATTCTTGTTCAATGTTGGTTTCTTGGGTAACTTTTTCTACCCTCAATTTCTTTTCTTGATCATTCTGTACCATGAACTACAATTTGATGCAAAACCTTGATGCTTTGTTTTCCTTCATATCTAGAGAAATTGAATTGAAAGACTTCAAAGCATCAATTCACTTCAAATCGTTCGCAACACCATCCAATGGCACCTTGGAAATTCATCCCACTTAGCCTCGGTCGATCTAGGGAATGGCTGGGTAGATGGGTTTGGCAAAAGAGATAGATAAAGTTTTGGAGGTGAAATACAATTGTAAATAGTGGGTAATTGAATAGTAGATGGATGGGTTTATGAAACTTATTGATTTTACCCCTGGAGAAAAGTCTGCGTGATTGTTTTAGCTGGATTTTGGCATGTTTTTTATGAATAGGACCTAATTGGCTGTTAAAAAAAATTTGAGGACCAAAAAAGTTAAAAAATATAGAATTGGACTAAGATGGCTAAAGTTTAAAAGTTTAGGAACTAAACATGCTAATTTTCCCATTAAATAGGTTGAGAAGTTTTGATTAGAAGTTTCAAGATCAAAATCAAGTACATCACTCACAACAACATGATGATTGAGTACATTACTCACGCCTATAATTTGAAGTAGTAAAGCTTTAGATCTGATTTGAGAAAAGAGAAGAAGAAGACAACGAGAAGAAGAAAAAAAAAGCAATAAGACTGAAAATGGTGATCTAGAGTGGGAGTTTTCAAAAGAAGATAATTAACCTGAAAAATTATTACTTTTTAAATAAAGAGTCAAATCCTTAACTCCAAAGATTGCAAATAGAAAATATCTTGAAATAAACTGAAACTCTTTTATATTTTTCACTTTTTTTACATTGAATTTCTTTAAAAACATTTAAATTAAGCAATGAAAAGTAACTTTTCAAATAAGTTTTTGCCTGTTTTAAAATTTTCAAAACCAGAAAAGAGGCTGTCCAAATACAGCCAAATTAAGAGTCTTTTTTTATTTCTTGCTGGTTTTGTAATTCTCAATAATTTTAACCATGAAATAAAGCAAAATTAGAAAACCTAAATTGTAAATCCAAAAAATTCGCTTACTTGTAAAAATACTCGTAGTTGAATACGAGCCTCAATTACTATTCCACCCTCCACGCAAAATCTCATTCGACAATCGTAGCCGTCTATAAACACAGAAATATCCAAACCGATAAATCGAACGGCCTCTACCTTGTCCGTGACCGTGACGTTCATATGTGCATCCACGCCACGCCACGCCACTTTATCTAATTAGTACCGTCGTCGACCTCGCATAGTATTTCCAACTGCCAAAGCAATACACATATATAATCATAACCGCCTAAGCAATACACATATATATATATAATCACAAAATCGCAGAAATCTATGCGATCAACTTTAGAAAAATAACTTCAAATTTCTCTTCTTTTAAAGGTGCATAAAATCTCCAGGCTTTATCCAGAAATTGATTTGAGAAAAGCAGGTAAGAATTTGAACTGCATTGCATTTTCATCTTCTTTTTCTTCTGTTTTATTTTTTATTTTCTTTAATTCAATCACTCGAGCTTGCTTTATTTTTGTTTCTAGGGTTTTATTTTCCCGTTTAATTCGTATAATCATCAATATTTTTGTTGAATTTCTTTTTGTGGAACTAATGTTTTTAGTATTGTTGATATTTTTTTCCCTGAAAGGTAAAGTTCTGTTGTGAATTTTTTGTATTTAAATACAGAAATATGCTGAAATTCGATTTAAGTAGTGTGTCTATGGATCCATCGCGACATATGGAAATAAACTATGAGCAATGCGAATAATAGAATAAGTTTCTAGTTTGCTAAAATGTTGAAAGTGGAGATTGGTTTGGTTGAATTTAAATGGTTTGTTGATCAAAGTTAGTTCTGGGAGCGTAATGATGACATAAAATTATTTTCCAACTATGCTTTTATGGTATTAAGGAGACAATGTGGTAGTAGTGAAAGTGACAAGTAGTTCTCGAATGACTGTAAAGCAAAACAGCGGTTGATAGTGGCAGTGAACACATATGGCGAAGCTGTAGAGATAATGAACATTAAACTATTTATTTGGTTCTGTCCTTTAAACTTTTTCTTTTCCGGGTTTATGGTATTCTGTTGATTGGGATATCTTTCCTGGATTCTCTGGTACTGAGGTCGACCTGGGGCATGGTTATGTGTGTTTGGGGGTGGAAAAGGAATATAATACAATAAGGAAGAGAAATAAGCCTGAATTATATCTGTTTTGAATAAAGGAAGTGCTAGAACTGGTTTCAGATCAAATTAGTTTCTTGGGATTTTATCAAAGAGAATATTCTGACATTATCATGCTCAGCCTATCAAACCAAAAATGAAGACTTGTTGAGATAATGGAGACCAAAATAGTTGTAAGACTCTTTGCCTAGTCTCTACCTTTGGAGATTCCAAGTTCAAAGAAAGCATAATTTATTGTTTATATGAAGGTTTCATTGGTAAAATGGTACTGCCACATGAGATAACAGAAAGAGTTCATCTTCATGCATGAAAATAAGATTCTTCGTTCATTGAGTGAATTGGAATTTTTCCAGATTCATGTCTCATCATAGATTTTCTTATAGCTGAAAAGTATCATATTAAATAAAAAGCTGTCTTGACAATGCAAAATTGAAAGCATGAATGAGAATATTGAAGATTTTGAGGATATGTATTTGAAGTTACATAATTTGTTAAATAATTGAAGATGCGTAATGATGTGATGCATTTTTGGAATAAATATCCTTGAAGGTCATGCTGCACCAGTAATCTATGGGATACTTTGTACGAACTAAGGGTATGGTTTTGCCTACTCTTGTGTGGAATATCAAGGGATTTATAAGATTTATATGAAGTTTCACATGCCATATTCGTTGACATTATTTTAGAGGAACAACATATAAAATAGTTCTTGAAATGCTGTCTTTTCTAAAATAGTATTTTTGCTTACCACTGTAGGAAAAGCCTTACTCCATGTCCACCTCAACTTTGATTTCCAACTGTGGCCTCAATCTATTTATCTTTTCGGATTGTCGAGTGTTGAAACAAATTCAGTTGAGGTTAGAAGGATATTCTGTTTAATGGGCTTGATGAATTTATGTTTGAAATTATTTTGCTTAAAAGTTTCCTCCTACTTTGTGATGGCTAAATCAAGAGTTATCTCGATTATTTTATGTGAAGATATGTGTGCAAATTTCACTTTATTTATTTATTTATGTTGGAGTTAAAAGTGCATCTGCTCTTTTCTACTGCTAACTCTGCATTCCATATTTGTGGCAGGCTTCATCGTACTCATCTCTCGGATTTGCCTGTTTCACCTCAGCAAGGAGTCGTAATATTTTTCCAGTGCCAACTGAGGCTACTTGGAATGTCTGTAAATTAGGCTGGCTATTTTTCAAGTGCATTTCAGTAGAATATGCTCTATTCTTTTAACTCCATTATGCATGAGGAAAGAAAGCGTTTTAGCTGTTCAAACTAGGAGGACATAAGTACAGAGAATTTTGAGAAGTACTTAGATGCTTGGATTGCAGTGGATTTTTGTTATTGATTAATTCTTCATTTTCATTTTCTTTGGAGTTCTGTAATGGACTGGAAGGCCAGTTTATTTTCAATATTGGTTTTTGTCACACTTGTTGAGTCAAGAGTCATATCAGGAGAAAGTTGGTATGGTAATCTTGGCACCACCTCTACGGGGTCATCATTACTCTATAACTGGGCAATATGCAGTGCAGGAATATTTGTCTTGGCAGCTCTTATTCTATCAATGTATCTTATGTTTGAGCATTTAGCAGCTTATCACCAGCCTGAGGTATAATATTCCAAGTCTATTTTCACTAGTTGAATATTTTTATCACACTTACAAAACAAGCAATTATACTTCCAACCATTGCTCTTTCTGACTATTGACTGCTTGAGTATTGAGACTCTAATTTTTGCTTTATTTTCATCTGACATTCGAGAGTTGACAAGTGATTTACTTTTTTAATTCCAGGAGCAGAAGTTTTTAATTGGACTGATTCTCATGGTACCTGTTTATGCATTGGAATCAGTATGAATTTAATCTCACACTTTATTTTCAGAAATACATTTTTGTTCTCTCCTTTTTAGTTATATGAGCCTTTGCTGATAAGCTTCTTCCACCGTGGAACAGTTCTTATCCCTGTTAGATCCAAATGTTGCATTCAACTGTGAGATCATAAGGGACTGCTATGAAGCTTTTGCATTATATTGCTTTGAGAGATATCTCATAGCCTGCTTAGGTATGTGGAAATACTAGTCTCTCATTTTCTCATTGGTCAGTAGACATTTTGTCAAGTTGTGCTTCTGGAAATCTTTTATTCTATCTCTCTCTTGTTTAACTTGTTTTATGCAGAATAGTGTATACTTGTAATTTGTTTTTCAGAAATGCGTGTAGTCATATTTTCTTTCTTCTCCATCTGTTATTTAGCTTGTTAGATATGATTAGAAGTTTGGACTTGGTGGCACAAGCTTCAGAATATGACATTATATAGTTGTAATTTATTGGAGGAATTGAAGACGACCTAGTAATAGCAAATCAGATCTTTGTCTGCATTCTATTGTGATTTCCACTGGTTAAAACCACTGTGCTTAAGAATATAGTGATGAGGAATCCGAATTTCAAAGGCTTATGGATTAAAGATCAAATGGAAAGTTAAGATAGTGGAGCTAAACATAATTCAAACATGCTTGCAAAATCGTAGAAAGTGTGGATAATGTTCTTATGCATGCATAAATCAATAGTCAACAGCCAGTAGGATCTTTTTCATGTTGGATGAGTTCAATGCATATTACATCATAAAATCATCGTGAATATGCATCTTATGTGGAGAAATAGAATACGTTTGCTTAGTAATTTACGTAAGGCAAGTTTGCCAATTTCCGAGCAACTATTTCATAGTCCCTTAACAATTTCCGAGCGACCATTTTGGTCCTTCCAACCAAAAAGCAACCGGAATCTGGTTGGAAGAATCATGTGACAGTCATTTGAGTGATCTTTGAAGGGAAAAAACGGGATTCCACTATACTACAGAATGGGAAATCAGATTAACATGTTTCCTTCACTCTTATCAAATGTGGCTTTCCAATTTCACAGATAATACCAATTCTGGGTTATAAATATAAATTATGTCTTAATAATAAGACAGTGAGCAGACTAGGCATTTGTTTGAGCTTGAGTCAAATGATTCTTCCAGTCGAATGAACTTTAGCTGTTTTTGCCCTCCAAAAATCACTCAAATGGCTGTCACGTGATTCTTCCAGTGGGATGTTGGCTGTTTTTGGTCGGAAGGACCAAAACGGTCACCTTAAAATTAATAAGGGGCCTAAAAAGTTTAAAAGAAAAATGAAAAGGACCAAAACAGTCAAGAAGTCAAACTTAAGGGATTGAATTGGCGAATTTGCATTTATGTAAATAAACTTGGGTATGCAAACATTACTGTTTATGCTTTGTAATGTACGCATCTGAATCAGGAAGTAGAAAGAAAACATATTTGTCTGCATTGATCCTTTTCCAAAGACGAATAACGAACTTATGGATGCTGTAAGATGTATTATAAGTATGAATGAATGCATATACACAACCGCAAACATGGACACAAACACAATTTAAGCTATCTGGTTTTCTGAAGAAGTGTCTTGCTGTTGTCCTCAGTGATTAATGAAGTTGGATTATTTCTTTGCCTCCACTAAATCAGAGTAGGAATTTTTTTCATTCTAACCGTGAATTGGATGTTGGAAACCAATAATAATGGGATTGCTAGATTGCAAAGAATGTCAATTATTATTATGCTATACACTGTTTTGTCTCACCTTCTTGACGGGGATCTACTTTTGATTAATTTTCAAAGCTCTCCTTCTCAAAAATCTGTGATGAACTTGTTAAGCATCTTTCCTGAAAGAACTTGCTGCTCCCGTTATGGCTAGAATCCTCTTTTGTCCTTCATAAGGTCTGTTTGAACCAATTATCACCTAAGCACCTTATCTTAGTTGAGTTACCTGATCAAATATTATCATTTCGTGTGATGTTTCAGCAACTGATAATCATATAGTTATATTGTTTTCACCTTTTTCTAAATCAAAATAACAATTTATTATTTTTTTTTATGTTTTATTAGTTGCACAGTCAAGATCTACATCTCTTGTGCATCAATATTTTTTGAAGTTTGTAATGAGCATCTCTTTTAGGTCAATCAATGCCAAGGCTTCTAGGATATGGCTAATCACTTGGTCTGTTTTGTTATATTAACCTCATGATTTAATAGTCAATTTTGAAGTTAGCATCATCATTACAGAATATGAGATTTTCTCTTGCATTTTAACTTCTATCCTCCAATTGCTGTGAATAAGGAGTTTGTTGTTTTTTGTCATACATGAGAAATCTACTGATTGGGGTTAGGTTCTTCAATATGAGATCTGTGGATGAGATCTAGGTTCTTCAGTAACATGAGCATTGCAATAGGTTGTTAATAGCATTCTAGTTTATTATATATAATTTTATAAGAAAAGGAAGATTGGTTGGAGGAACAGGATTCTTTCTGCAAATAATTTGAAATTTGTGGGAATTAATTTATTGCTTTTCATGTTCTGATAAAAACATCTAAAGATACTTGAAAGTAAATGTGCTGTGGACTTGACAACAAAAACTTGCATGCTAATGTCCAAACAATAGTATTTATGTTATGGACTGGAAATTAGTTACTTATCAATTTATGTTTGTGTGTTGGTTTGCCTTATAGCCATATTGCTTATTGATTTAGTCCTCCAGTTCCTATCTTTAGGCTAGGAATAAATATTTGGGTATAGGAATAAATGTGAATTTACATCGCACTGATTCTTATAATGATGGTGCTCAATATATTACTGAGACAATCTGAAAAGGCAGTGAAGCAAACTCTATATAGGTGATGACTTTGTCACTTTCTTCCTCTCATCTTATCAAAAGGAAGACTTCTTATATATATAATATAGCTTTGTTCTGAATTATTATGTTTGTTTATATCATCCATGTATGGATTTATTTGAACAATACAAGTTTCATTTATCAGGAAAAAAATTATGTTGGCAAATTACTGATTTTATATAATATAGCTTTGTTCTGAATTATTATTTTGTATACATCATCCACGTATGGGTTTATTTGAACAAAACAAGTTTCATTTACCCGAAATAGAAAAAATTATGTTGGCAAATTACTGATATGTTATCCTTGTATATAATGTTGCTGAGATTGGATTGCTTCAATTATTAATTGACTTTGTTCTCTTTTCTTCTTTTTTTCTTGGCTATTCTTTTACTCAATATAAACCTTACTTGTTTAATATGACAATTTTAAGTGTCAAAAATAAATGAAAAAGAAAAACCAAGTGTTGAGAAGATTATTGAGATGCTTGTAGACATATACTACATTCCTTACTTTCTCTCTCTACTTAGCTGCATTTGCTGAATGTGTATATTATTTGTCCCTGCTTGTGTTTTTGACTCTGTCGCCATTCACATTAAGTCTGCTTGGTATATTTCATCAAACTTTTGATTTAAACCTATATGGCTCTCAAGCTTCTTGTTGAATATTTAAATGGTTATCTATAGCTTTATCTACTTTATATTTTTATTTGACTTAAATAGGAAAAGAACTGCTTCACATCTATTTGCTAAATTGGTGAAGGAAATTTTGACTTCTGTTTGATATATCATGGTAGCTGTTCTACTTCGTCTGTATGGCACTGCTGTGATGCTTTCATATGAATTGCATTTCTGATGAAGCCTGCCTTCACATAAACATGTGCTTCCATAGAAGCTTATTATGTTGAAGTTGGAATGTGGAAACACTTCACAAAAACTATTGTCGGATTGCAAACTAGAGTTTGTGACTCGTACCATTCACAAATTGCAATGTATCCTGCTGCTACTTCAACAGAGCATTTGTCCTCTTTTTTTCTTGGGTTTCTTTATACCTATAATAGCTTGTAAATTCAGGGTTTAACTGATTTATGTGTGTCATGGAAATCTAGGTGGAGAGGAAAGTACCATTGAATTCATGGAAAGCCAAAATGTTGCCTCTTCAAGTGTTCCTCTTCTTGATGATGCTTATGCATATGGAACTGTTGAGCATCCGTTTCCACTGAATTGCTGTTTCAAGGGGTGGAACCTTGGTTCTGATTTCTATCAAGCAGTAAAAATTGGCATTGTTCAATATGTATGTACTTGGCCAAATATCTAATGATAACCCCTGATAATTTCATTTGACAGATCTTAATTGTTTTGTCTTATTCTTCTGCTTTTGCCAGATGATATTAAAAATGATATGTGCGGCACTAGCAATGGTTTTTGAGTTCTTTGGGGTTTATGGAGAAGGGAAGTTTGAGTGGAGATATGCGTAAGTTATCATATTTAATCAGTTGCTGCAAGATTTCATATCTTGTTTACTGTCTTCTCAGAAATTCACTGGTTCTCAACTGTTCTTCTTTCTCTCTAATTATGCAATCGTGACTCCTTTAGGTTAATTCATTTTGTGCTTGATATACTATAAGACCTGTGTCAGAAACTCATCCTATTTGATATCTACCCTGTTTTTTCCTTGCAGTTATCCATATTTGGCGGTTGTGCTAAATTTTAGCCAGACCTGGGCCTTGTATTGCCTTGTTCAGTTTTACTCTGTCACAAAGCATAAATTGGCTCCAATTAAACCTTTGGCCAAATTTCTGACATTCAAGTCAATTGTCTTTCTAACATGGTGGCAAGGTGTGGCTGTGGCGTTTCTTTTTTCACTGGGAGCTTTAAAAGGTTCTTTAGCACAGGTGTTGAAAGCACGTATACAGGACTATATAATCTGCATTGAGGTTTGTAGCAAATTCTTATTTAATTATTTTGATTTTGTGCATTTGCTTCCTTCTCTTACTGTGAGAATTGTTTGTCCACAACAAGGGCTCAAATTCCAGATCTCAAGTGCAATAGTTTCTTTGGAAATTTTTACTGCATTTGCTGGATAATGATTTTCATCTGTATAAACCTATGCAGCTGATTTTGTATGCAAACATGCTTGAGCATCTTATCTATGACCTTGAAAAGTTGTGAACTTTTAACTGAAACTATATGTAGAATGCAAAAATTTTGACTTCTTTCTGGTGATATGCAAAGCATTCTTAGTTTTATGTCTCCACATTAGGTTGGTTTAAAATTGCTTTTAGCTTCTTTAGTGAAAATTGGTAAAACTTTTTCTTGGTTATACATCTTGTATAAAACTTGAACTGTAGTACTCATTGGAAAAAGTAAAAATTGTTCATTTGGGGCCTGGGTGAAGGGGGAAAATATTTTACTATGGTTTCTTCTGTGAAAATATCACCGGTTCGTTTGTGCTGGGAAGTTTAGGTGATCCTTTGTTATATGGTTTGCAAATAAGTAAGAATTATCAGTTGGTTCTTTTCAGTGCCAAGTTTTTATATTTTAAATGTAAACAGTTGAAAAATGAACTAAAAATTTGTCCTCAATGCTATGGCATTGGACATTTTGTTGCCTGAATGAGTACAAAATACGTCAATACTGCAGACCTAAGAAAGTGACCATTTCTAGAATCTTTGTTTATCATATGCTATCCTCTGTTGCAGACAAGTGAAATATCTATTGGTGCATATAGATGTAGGTTATATTATTTTTTTTGTATCTTTTTCCTCAATATTCTGTTTATCTACACTTCAGATGGGTGTTGCTGCTGTGGTGCATCTTTATGTTTTCCCAGCAGTAACTTACAAGAGAGGAGAAAGATGTGTTCGCAATGTCGCTGTCTTGTCAGATTATGCATCTTTAGGAACTCCTCCAGACCCAGAGGAAGTACAGGACTGTGAAAGATCGACTAGAGTACGCATTCCTCTTCATGATGAGAGAGAGAAGCGGCTGAAATTTCATCAAAGTGTCCGTGATGTGGTTGTTGGAAGTGGGGAAATTGTAAGATAGACTATTCCTACTATTGATTGTTTCAGTAGATTTCCTCTTTCATTTCCCTAATTTCAGATTTTATCCTGCATCTTCTGTAGATTGTTGATGACATGAAGTTTACAGTTTCGCATGTTGTTGAACCCGTTGAGAGAGGCATTGCAAGAATAAACAGAACCTTCCAACAGATATCAGAAAATGTCAAACGGCATGAGATGCGGAGGAAGAGTTCCAAGGACGATAGCTATCTTGTTCCCTTGAACTCGTGGAACAGGGAGTTCTCTGATGTACATGGAGATTTAGCTGAAGGCAGTTTTAGTGACAGCGGAATGTCTAATACCAAAAGACCTCATCATCAAGCCAATGGCTCATCATCTCAGTTCAAGTACAGATACAACCCTCTCTAACAGGGTACAATCTTTTTAACATTCTGCTCTTACAAGAATACAAATTGTGAGTTCATAAGTAGCTCATTTTTTTCTCATTTTTCAGATATAAATATGTAAATAGCGGGCAAAAGAAAATTTTTGGCGATATTTTGGGACCAAAAAGTTCAAGGTACTCGTGGCTTGGATGTATGTTTTCTTAGGATTCCGACAAGTCCATGGAGGGTTACAAGGTAGGCAGGCAAACGCTGAGTTATGTTTTCAACTCTAACCTCTAATATCGAGTGTACAATAGCTTATTCTTGATTATCAATTCACATTCACATTGGCAAAAATTATTGCTGGGTGCTGCAGTAGTACCACAAGAGGCCCTGGTAGTATTATATTGGGCCTTTACTGGTGAAATTTATATTTACAATATACAAAAGTGATGTGTAATAGTCTCGCCTGAGTAAAGAATGCAATACATATTCTAAAAGTTTTGTTGGTATGGATTTCCACAAAGTTGCATTCTGCCTTTCCGTTATAAACCAACCAAAAAGAAAAACAAGGATTTTTATTGAATAGATTTGCAAATGGAATTTGGGAAAACATCTTAAATTGAGACAATTTTCTTAGTATAAGATGTCTTCACATTTTCTTTTTTACTTCTAAAAGAATAAGTTCAACTCAAATTTTAGTGGGATCGACAAACGTAAAAATATTTTTCATACAACCTTCATATTGACATTTACATAAAGTGGAATTTGCTTTGCATTTATCTTATTGAGTGTTTAATTTAAGTGAAGCATATTCTTACTACTATATATATGTCTAGCCTATATGTGAGACCTATCAATATCACATCAATTACAAGAAAAAGTAACCTATCCAAATGAATTTTTTTTTCTTATTCATATAAAATTGTAAAAAAAAAAACAACTTGCTTAAAAAACTTATCTAAATACGACTATAGGATTTATCACTAATATGTCAACATTGTTTGGTTAAAATTTGTCACAACAATGGGTTTTAATATTCTTCGTAATTTTAATAGATAAGATATTTTTTTTGGTGGTGGGGGGTTTAAAATTTTAACTATCTAATTTTTTAAAAAATCGCTCTTACTTCCACCGCTGAACATGTAGTTTGTAGTTTGTAAGTACTCATAAAAAAATTTTAAAAAAAATCAAAATTTAAATGAACTGTGTTTTGTCACATGATTGTTGCAACCTAAAATTCGCCGAAGTGACATAATGTGCATTAATCACTTGTACATTTTTCTAAAAAATATATCATTTCTTTCCTCCTTTTGCTTTCATTTGTCACTTTTGGAGATTTTTTTTAAAAAAAATAATAATTATCATTCTGAATATCCTTTTGAATGTTTATTATTCTATAATAAATATATTTTTGTCTAACGTCATTCTACTAGCTCCTTTATTAATAACAAGAATAATTGATAGATTTATTAAAGTTGAAGGACTTTTTAAAATTTCTTGCAGTGAAAAATAAATATTTGATTTTAGATAAAGAGAATATATAAATATTATCACCTTAAGAAATTTAAAATTAGTTTGCTTTTACTATACCCTTGTTTAATCCAAATCTTTAAATTAATATCCGTATTATTTCCAAGATAGTGTAGTTATAGTGAAAATATCTTCCTTAAAATAAACTGAGTATATATATAGAACATTATTTCAATTTTTCTTCTTTAAGATCTTCATATTAATATTAGTCAATTGATGAAATAGACTACCATAAAAAACACCACAAATAACCATAAAGAGAAATGAAAAGTTATTCAACTACATTCTACAATTCAATTGATAGTTTATTTCACCATTTTTACACTTTTGCTTAATTTTAATTTTTTATTTTTTGGAGGTTCACTTCACTTAATTTTTTGTTTTTAAAAAAAAAAGAAGACGAAGAGAAATTAGTATGTTCGTTTATAAGTAATAAATTAGTGCATTGAATTGCATGGTCGTGGGCCTAATGGCAATGGGCTATGAATAGTTGGGCTTCTAAAAATGTTCAAGTCTAAGGTTAAAATGGTCAACTTACTAGCCAAAGCAAATTAGGGTTTCCTTTTATTCATCAAATAGATAGTATAAAAAACCGATTTCGCTGTCTTTCTCCTCACTGCTTCTCCGCAAAGCCTATCAGATAGAGAAGAAAATGTTTTGTGGTTTTAGGGTTTAGGGTTTCTTAGGATGCAATTGTGAAGAAGAGCTATGATGAGACATGGAGAAAGTCATGCACCACTCTGATCAAGTGATGATAAATTTCTCATACCCATAAATTTTCTGAGCTCTTCCATCCTTCATCTTCTTGTTCATTTTTCTTGACAATGAGTAACAGCCTGCAATTAGATAAGCTCTCTTTTTAATATAAATGAAAAAAATTGAATAAATTTGTATTTTGGAAAGGAATCAAATGATGTCCATACCATGATGCGGACCGTAAAACAGCCTTTGTGTTGTTTCTGGGGATAGCCTTTGGTTTCTGATGGTTCCTTGAAGAATTCTCCCGCACTGGTTTTTTTTTTTTCTCTTGATTTTGAAACATGCTCCAAATAGAATTCTGGATCGTTATCCGATTAATGATGAAAATCTATGCACGTTCAAAAATTAAATGCACTTAGGTCCTAATCATCTTTTTTATAATTTTTGGATCTTTGAATTATTTTTGGTTTTCAAATTTGGTCCTTATCAATTTTATTGTTATTTTTTTTATTCCTGATTTTGTTTCTTTTTTTTGTAATTTTAGTCTCTGGTCGTTTTGGAAATAAAGTAGTTGAGTAATTATATTTGATGATTTTCCATTTAGACGATTGATTTATATTTTAACTCGTGGGCTGAAGCCTATGTATGGATTAATTGCCTCTCAATTCTTATTTCCTCTATTCTCCATCCCATTAGACTAGATCCAGTCTTTCTATGTTTGAAAATCTTGGTTTGATTCACTTTTTGGAAGAGTGGATAAATAGATTTACTCAACGAATGGAAATTTGGAAGGAAAATTTTAATTTATAATTACATTTGTCGTTATACTCTTTTTATATTTATATTTTATCTTTCATTACAAGATTATAATGAATAATTTTTAATATATAAGGAATCTACAAAATGATAAAAATAAAAGTATTTGATGCTTCGTAAGTGAAAGATAAAAGATTAAATAAAGGACTAAATAGGTTAATGTTTTCTAAATATAAAAGCTATAAGGGTATAATAGTAAATCAGCATTATTTTTCCTCCTTTTTTTCTCTTGTTTTGCTAAAATTAGACTCTCCTGATAAGATATGGGAAAATGAGCACATCCAACTATTTATTTCTATTAATGATCCACCTCAAAGAAAGTTTACTTGAAAAAAGAGTTCACAATAGGAAGAGTCTCTTCGTTTCTCTTTTTACTTCTCACAAAATATACACTTTTAGGGTAAAAATATCTTTCATAAATATTTTTAATATTATGAATTTTCTTTCTCTTTCTTAAAAGTTTAAAAATAGTATTTTAAATTTATACCATACACTTGTATGTTTATATTGAAAATAATAAACTGACTATTCTGATAAAAAATAATGCTACTTTAATTTCATTAATTATTTTCGATTTGTTAAAGATGCACATAATCTTTGTTTTTCTTATTTATACCATGAATTACTTTTAAATCACGAATCACCTAAGCCATGATTCTCTGCAGCAATTTTAGTCAAAAAATGAAACCAGCAAATACAATTGACTAGCATCCATTTGGAAGTGCAAAATTTGTCTTAAAACTATATTCCCTCCAAAATTGTCGCAAAAAGGTAATGAGTAAGTAAAAATTATTTCAAATTACTTATTTCATATTAATAAATAGTGTAGGGACAAATTTGCTTTTCAAATCTATGACAACATGAATTGTAGGTGTGTTATTCGAAACTATCATTTGCCATTATTTTGTAACATTTTAGGTTAAAAGTAAAATTTACAGGTATAAAAAAAAAGTTATTTTCAATGAATCTAAAATAATCAACTGTTAATTTACGAATCTCAGAAAAATGAAAAATAATTAACAAAATGCCTATTTTTTGAGGGTGTTCTGATCTTTTAATTTCTCACCACTTTAAAAATTTAACTTTTAATCTCCAACTAAACTTTAAAATATATAAAAAAACCACCAATCACCACTTTTTTCAGACTCCCACCGGCCACCAACCACAACATTCTTCGACCTCAGTACCATAACTTTGAATATAATTATTTGCTGCAACCCCACCCTGTACAATCACCACCCATGTCCCTCTATTCCAAAGTCAAAATGGAAGCTCTTTTTCATTTTCTTTTGTCTTTCTTCTTCCCAATTACGCATGTCGTCGATCGAAGAGATTGCTAAGTATTTAGGCCAGATTTCGGCAATTGGCAGTAGCCATTTCATTTGAGATTTCCCAAACAACTTCAATCTCATTTCTCAAGAATTTGTTTTGTCTTGGTTACTTAGGCATAAACCATATGTGAAATTCCACAAGGTGACACAAATGGATGTGTTAAGGGAGATATAGTTAGCACAGGCGAGATTATCACACGGTAGCAAATGGTGTGTTCGACCCTTTGTTCATTTTATGACTTTTACATTATTATTGATGCTGAGTTGCAAACTATCTTAGATGATCTTCTTTTGGTTCGTGATTTGAGGTTTACTGTATTGAGGTACACTTTTCACTTGCTGTACATTGCATTGAGGAGAAGGACCTGACACATTTAGATGCTTATTCAAAATATGCAATAGTTGATATATTTTTGAGAGAAACATTGTTTCCAACATCTTCATATAAGGGAACCAGATGGCTGATGATTTGGTTTTTGAGGGTTGAAGTCGATAGAGTCACACATTATTTGCACCTCATGAGTTACACAAGATGATTAGAGTCTTGGTTTTCATTCACTTCGAGGACTTTAGTTTTTATCTTGTATTCATGTTATTTTCATTTATTAGATGTCAGATTTAAGCTCACCTCTTTTATTGTTTTCTTTTTTTGTTATGAGATTTAATGGTGAAAAACCTAAAGAGGTGAATTAAGTTTTATTCGAATTTTGCAATCTAATTTGATTATGCGTTTATAAGACAACAAATATCAACTACTTTATATACAATTCATTTATGTAATAATGTGTTTAAGTAAATTACAAAATTAAAACAATGAACACAATGATTTATAGTGATTCAGTTTGTTCAACAAAACCTAATCAACTACATTGAGTTATCTACTCAAGAATTTCACAAAACCTTTTGTTAATCAAGTATAAGAGATTACAAAATAGACTCACATAATTCACTTTAGAGTTTCACACAAAACCTCTAAATCAATCAATGTTCACTCAACTCTTTGAGTTTTACAACACAACATTAATTCTACAACAATTAATTAAATACATACGAATAAAATAATTACAATATCTTCAATTTAAAGCTCACTCTATTATTTAGAGTTTTAAACTATATGTAAACTTGAATATGTTTACAAGAGATAAATAAAGTTGATATATATATATATATATATATATATATATCACCTTAATTATGAATATATATTAATTTGTAGAACAAATGCCTTTTTAAGTATTGACTTGATGAATCTTGTTCAAGAACATCTTAAAATGATAAAACATTTTTTAAATGATTTTCTCAATAAAATTGTTTAGAAAGGGTTAAGAAATGCTTTCAAGATATTATACAATGTATGTATATCAATTTCTAGTTCAGAAAACTTTGGCAGTTCATTTTTCAAAGGTTTGAGCTTTTATATGGTAATTCCAACGGTTATCGACAAAAAAATTTAAATCCCACTAAGCGATTTGTGATCGATTGCAAGTTTCATGAAATGGTCATTAGATACCTTTCAGATGACTTACTTTAATCGTTCGGATCATAGTCGGTCGACTGTAAGTTTTGTTTTGGTCAATCGCAAAAAAGGTTAGATCGTTCGAAATTTAACAAAAACATACATTTTGTTTTAGACAAACTTGTGAACGATACCTAAAAAACTTTAGGTCGTCTGAATAATATCATTTGTGCATCCTTAACTCTTAAATACACAAACAATGCTATCAAACCACCGTATAAGCTATGTGATTCATCTTACACAAGTTTGTAAATCATTTTAGCATAGAAATCAATAAGTATGTTTTAAATGAGCCCTTTTCAAACTTAAGATAGAAAAAGTCGATTATGATTTTTTCGAAAAATGCTTTAAGTTTAAAGAGCAAATTCTTAGATCAATACTTAACCAATGTGAGCTAAGGATATCTAAGATATAATGAAATCTAAAAATTATACCACTAGTCGTATCTAATTCAAAAAAAAAAAAAAACTTGTCTTCAACTCTTGATATTAAAAGAATATCCTTGAATACTTAAAACTTTGATCTTGCATAAATTAGACAAATGAATCCTATAAATGATTTCACTTATACAAATAAATCATTAGCCATTATCAATGTTTATCTTTAATCAATTAATACATTAAAAACTTTCGAGTTTTCAAATAGGTCTTTGTAAACAAAAAATGTTTAATTAGTATGACATAAAACTAATACTCCATCCCTTCATAAATATAAATCGTCAGACCCATTTTAACACATAAAAAAACATTTTTTGTTCCTAAAATTCTCTTAATTATTATATCTTGGAAATAAGAAAGTGAAAATAAAGTTTATTTTGAGAAGAAGAAAATATAAAGGTTTTATTTTGGAAATAAGAAAGAGGTGAGAGAAGAGATGAAAATAAGTAAAAGTAATATTGAAAGTCAATAATGAAATATTCATAAAATATAAATTTTATAAAACGACTTATATTTTGTGATAAGAAGAAAATCAAACCATTTAAATCATTTATAAATAATCATAAATGATTTGAACTTAAATGAATTAACACCGTATAAATTTATCCAAATGGATTTGAACATCCATTTTACCACCCCTATACTCATAATACTTCATGATATAACAACTTACTAAAAATTTAGAGAGATACAAATTTGGATCCATAGAATTGAGCATTTTTTTTTTTGCACCATCTAGCTAGATTATTGCATGCTTCAACTCAAGATTGTTCGTCGGTTTTACTATAGCTGGGTAAAGAAGTAGCACAACATAATGAATCAATGTCATGACTTCAACTTGTAGTTGCCCCTCTGTCTGTTCAACCATCTTGTTCTTTTCTTTAAATTCATGTTTACCTACCTCCTCCTAATCCCTATGGACAATGCATTCAAACAATAATTATTGCAGAGTTTCTAGACATAAAAATTATCAAGAAGAAGAAAAAGAACAAAATCAAACAAGGTGCAAAATAGTTTAATCTCAAGCTTAATTGTTTTTTTTTAAACAAAATGTGATATTAAATAACTAGCCATTGGCAGTAGTGCCAAAAAAAAAATGCAATTCTCTAATAGCATTAGAGTTTAATCTAAACCGATAAAATTGAAAATAATAATAAATAAACTAATAATATAGGAAGACAGACAAACAATTTAATGAAAACCAATTTAAAGAAAAATATCTAGGACTAATGGTCCAACTAGCTTTAGATTGATGGTTAATTTTCAACCTTTTTGTTAATAATTTATATCTACTTATGTCATTGATTACAAAATTCCCTTCAATGAATTTAGCCTAATTTCTTGCAATCTAAGTTCATACTTTAAATTGATAGTTTATTATATCTTTACATATAATTAATTAGTCAAATTTGCTTTGAGATTTGTTGTTAGATAAACTAACTGGGTTCCATTACGTAATCAAATATATTTCTAATCAATTTTATAAAATATTTTTATCACCCATGATCCTATTCTATAATTCGCTTGTCAGTCCTCTAATTCTCGTGACAAATTATTAGGAGCATGTAATAAAGATTAATAACAAAAAAAAAATTCAATAAAAACAACAGAAATTAAGTTAAACCATCAATACAATAACTAGTATTCACATGTACCCCTAATTAAATAAATCTAGTCATACATATTAAAAATCACAATTATGTGAATTTTAAGATCCATCAAAGAATTTCCAATGAAAGATAATGAAATTTAAATAAAAATGAGTTTATCCTCAAGATTGGGCACCGAAGATTTAATTTTCTATAAATTCTGAGTTGGTGGCTAATTCTATTCTTATATAAGTGCACATTCCGATTTCAAGGTTGCTTCTCTTTACCATATTTTTTTCTTCCTTGTTTCGCTTTGGACGAGAACCCATGACTTTCTTGATTCTTCCATTTCTTTTTCTGTGTTAGGCACACCCCAGAACTTTCTTGGAAATTTCTTCTATTGGCCTTACCCATGGATTGTCAACTCCAACCTTTTACCAAAAGATATAAAATAAAAAGTATAAAATAACCCTAAGCAAGGTATTAATAAAAAAAAATATTACTCAAAATGTGTAATATCATATAATAGAAGTAAAGTAAATAATTTAAGAATTAAAACTTAGATCAATATAATAAACAAATAATTTAATATTAGAATTAAAATGACAAAATAGCAAAATTGATGTGGAAATATGGATTTATCAACAGCAAACTTGAGACATAATTTTGAGTATTGACTCTTAATCATGTAATAATCAGTACTTGAGCAATTGATTTATGACTCTCAACAGATGAATTTGAAACCATGGTGTTTTGCCATGATTTCAGCCAATTAAACGCTCGGTAATCTAGGGTTTATCCAAATGTTCGTCTTATCTTTATTTAAAAATTTAAAAATATTTTTAATTTTTAATTAACTTATCAAATTATTCAATATAATATATTGCAAGAGATATAAGTTGATGAGTGAGATCAGCATATAAATTCATTAAATTAAAAAGATTATCAATGAAATTTTAAATATTTAATTTTAAATAATTTAAAATAAAAATATGAATATTTATTTTTTAACACATGAAATATTTGTTAAATTTGGAAAAGTAGTAATTTTGAATTTCGGTAAGCCCATGAAACACTAAATTACAAAGAAAGTGCCGTAGATGAACCCAAAAAATTAATTGAAATGTCTCTATGTGTTGCTTGAGAAAGAAATTAGCCTTGGATTCATTGAATCATTCATCGAAATTTTGTCGCCGCCGAGATTTTCATTAGGGTTGGTTTTGAATGACTCGCGTCATATTGGCTCCTAAAAAGATTCTTATTCGTCAACCACAAATAGTATTATTACATTAATATGTTTCACCTTTGTTCGGTATATATACATAAGGTTTTTGTACCCAACATAGAACCTTTGAGCTTTTGCAGTGTCCGAAAATGGCATCTTCAGCCGTTGATGGGGACAAGTATAGATCTTATTTGAGTGAAGAGGAGAAGAAGAACACTCAATGGAGGAATAGTCCTCCTAACTATGATGTGGTCGACAAGCTCTTTGAAGAAGGTAGAACTAAGGTACAGATTCATGGCCTTTAACTAAGCTCTTTTGATATTCGATTCGTAAATAAGATTCCTCCTAGTGTTGAATTATTATCTAAAAAAGTCATAATTTTTTACACTTGGTGTAGATATGGCCTATTGGATCACTTGAAGAGAAAGTGCAGAGGCTTATGAAAACATGGGAAATGGAAATAGTGCATAAGGCTAACCCTGATGAATTCAAATCCTTAGATGGAAAAGAGTTTAGGATAATTGTCAATGGAAAGAAACCTTTGACATTGGAAGATGTCGGAAGGATTGGAGGGAGCTATAATATGTTCCTCCAAACATCATTGCCACAACACCTTCGTTTGTATGATCCATTTGAGGAAACTAGAGAATCATCTATGAATGCGTTCTTGACAACATTTCCTCGTGGATTTGCTATTGAAGTTCTTGAAGTTTATTCGGGGCCTCCTGTGATTTCATACAAGTTTAGGCATTGGGGAGTTATGGAGGGTCCTTTCAAAGGACATGCTCCCACCGGAGAAACGGTCGAGTTTTTTGGAATGGGAGTTTTTAAGGTACCATAATTAGTTTCTCTTCTTTTTAAGTTAAAGTTGTAGATATGAGTCAACTTATTGTAGTTGCAACTAAGAGATTTCAAATTTATATATACCTCCTGTTAATTGCACAAATGACTCGTAAGAACTAAATGACTTGCACAAATTTTTATGTTATTCTTTTCCACCATTTTTTTATAAAAAAAATTGATTGAGTTTTGTATTCATGAAACAGTTGAATGAAGAATCTAAGATTGTGAAGGTGGAGCTGTATTTTGAGCGTGGAGAGCTACTTAGTGGCCTCATCAAAGGGAAAGCCTTTGAAGGATCAACAAGTGAAAAGCCTTCAAGCTGCCCTTTCATGACTAAATAGCT
Source organism: Apocynum venetum (assembly GCA_019593545.1). Classification (NCBI taxonomy): domain Eukaryota; kingdom Viridiplantae; phylum Streptophyta; class Magnoliopsida; order Gentianales; family Apocynaceae; genus Apocynum; species Apocynum venetum. The sequence goes on from SRSM01000133.1 coordinate 730,413, forward strand.
CTTTCTTGATTACGATGTTGCTATGAGGGGAATCTTTGATCATCTTGCAGTTTCAGGAACAATAAAATATGAGGAATTTGTAATCACTGTAATAAAATATGAGTAATGTTATTTTCTACTTTTGAAATGAAGTAAGAAAAGGTTTCGTTAATAGAATAGTGATTTGGAAATTTGGTCCCTTAAGGCCAAGATAACACATTTTTGACTTTCTTCCCCTGTTTTGCGATTAATATCTGCATGTTAGGGAAGAGGGTCTATTGAAATTGATTTTCTATTCACAGCCACTTCCTATTCCATTAAAAGAGAAGAATATCCAAAGCATGTGATAAAGAATATTCAATTTATAATCCCTAAAATTATGATGAAAAATTAATTTTCATTTTCATTTTCTCGTATAGTTCCAGTGACCTAATTTTCTCAGAAATCAATGATTTCAAGAAATGTCGTATTCCTAAATAAAATTGTACTGTAATATAGTGCTCTGGTGTTTGTCATGGAGCCAGTTGAAGAGGGAATCTTTCCAGTTCTAAATTATTGTTTCCTAGATTAAGACCAATAGTCTCACAATCAGGAAGTTCCATGGGGAGTCGGTTGTCTCAGACTTCACGATAACCAACTTTCAATAGTGCAGATGAAATGAATTTGTTCTTGGCCAGATTCAGCATGCCCATATCACGAGGGAAAAGAGGTAATATACCCCCCGGATATTGGAGCTAAAATTTATTCTAGGGTAACAAGAAAATTTAATTGATAAGTCAGGTAAGACTATATACATATCTGGTTTCTTGAGCCATTCAAATGTGTTTCTATGAGATATAGGGCAGGAGTGTTTCTATGTTAAACCGCTCAAGTTACGAAAGCTTTAGGAATCTCTCCATCAAATTACTGTACTAAAGAGAAAGGTGCTCTAGGGATATATTCCCAAAAGAATCAGGAATGAGGACTTGTAAATTGTTGTCAGAATGGTCAGGGTAATTACATTATTGCTTACATTGAACTGCCAAGGGTACACTGAAGATGAAGTGAGATAATTATTTGAGAGATCAAGGATCCTAGCAATGCAAAATCATTAATCAAGTTAAGCAGCAAAGAATCCCGAGGCTTGCACGAAGAAGACAAGCACAGTTCTTTCGAAGTTTAGTAAATGGTTGTGCCCAATTAGTTGCAGATCCAAGATTAACATGACTCAGACCAAGGAATCCTAGTGAAAGAAGACCGGGAATCAAGCCAAGATTCCCATTTGCAAATCTCTGCAGTTGTCATCAAGATCAAGAAATCTCAACCTTGTTAGATGGGGAGGAATTGCTCAACCTTGTCTTTCCCTTTCTATGCACCTGTTCACATTAATGTTCAATACTGAAGGTTGCTAGAACAGTTATCAAGCTCAATAGCAGCGCAAGCTGATAACAACAGGATAGACACTTTCCTTGGTCATTACCCATTTCATCAGTAATTCTGAAACAAATGCAGACAAATCATAGAATGACAGCAATTTTTTCTGCAATGGTTAAGAATTAGGATTGTGATTAGTCCTTATATAGAAATGTGGCCTTTATTCCTAGTTCTTGGATAAGAATATCAACTTGAAAGCTCCTAGCTAAGAACTTCCAAGCGTATAATGTGCCTGCAGAAAGAGTTTGAACCTTGCTCTGTCAGTACATATGCCTTTGGTATATACTGAATCTGGGTTTAAAATTTTAATTGATTTATTAGGAGTTAATACTTCGTCAAAAGACAAAATACTTAATAGCTTAAATGCCTTCTACAGCCAACAAGAACGACTTGATGAAAACCTGTATTCTGTTCTTCACTCATTTGCTTGAACAGCACTTTTTTAAGTGTTCCACAACTGGTCTCTTCTATTTTTATTTGAAGTTTTTAACAGGAAATATAGACTATAGGAATAAACTCTATCAACGAGGAAACAGTTTTCAGATTGAATGATTCAAAGTAGAATAACTAGAATAACTACAATGCTCCCTAATAACGAAATCATCTAAACTATAAGCTGAGATTCGGATGCTAAATGACAACATTTCTTTACTAGGTTGACTAGAATATACCAGCAAATGAATACAAAAAGAATAAACAGTTGGCGTAAGGAAAACTGAATACAAACAAAAAAACTATGTTGACTACACTATGCTATTAACTGAAGACAAACACAAATATTGACTCAGTCATTAGCATTATTCGTGCCAATTGAAATAGATTATACATATGATAGGGAATGAATCCTTGAGTTCTCAAATGCGCCCCAATCGGGCAGATGAATGATCAATGAAGATTCTAAGAGCAAAATGAAAGAAGCTATAAACTATTTACAATTGTCAATACTAAAAATGATATGATGCAAATGGTGGTAGATAAACATTTCCTTTCCTAAACTGACAGAACATCTGCCTCATAAATGGGATGAAGATTCTTTGTTAAGAAAGGAAAGAGCACCTTCTTTATGAAGAATTGAATTTGTAAACTTCAATAATGAATTTGCCGATACCTCTGCTTGGGTAAGAACATAATTGTCACAGAAATGATTCAATTAGCAACCGATACTCCATCCCAGGAGATGAACTGAATTAGAAATAACAGAAGATCCATAAAGATACTTCTCCTTTCTAAAACAATCTCAAGTTAGCAAAGATAAGGCAAGGCACTTTATTATTTCAGCATCTAAGAGCCTTAGATCTCTAGCACATTACCAGGATATTTTCTGGAACGTCAGTTTTCTACAATTAGTATGAGAATGACAATGGTCATACAATGAAACATGTATATTTCTATTGATTCTGTCTCCAATTTGAATTTATACAGATCAAGAAAACCACTCTAAGACCAGGGAAGGGAGCCAGGATAGGGAGCTGTTCCACAGTATCTAAACAAACCTTCAATTTCTGGGCAGCCATTAGGATAAGGGATTGACCGATGAAAAGGGTCACGCCCAAGCTTCTTGCGACGAAGTGAACCTATACATCCATATGGATCATCATGGAACTGTGTTCTAACCAATGCTTCGCCTTTCAAAGCAGCTTCCCTTGAAGTTTGTGAAGAAGGGGTGCCTGAGTAGAAAAACCTTGTCTCTGGAAACATAATTGCAGATCGGTGTAGATTAACAAACCTTTCCTCCTTGAAATCATATCCAACAACCTGATTTCCATGTAAAAACAAACAGAATTAAGATTGAAAAAAGTTAACTTGCTCCCCTTGCTGAACATAAAATTCATATTTCCATGCTCAAGTTTCACCACTACAAATAAAAATAAAAATAAAAATAAAAACAGGGAAAGAAGCAAAAAAAGAAAAAAAAGGTTACCACAAGTAAACTTTGTAAAAAGGATGACAAATGTGTATAGATAAAGGAAATGATAATGCTAAATGGAGATTTAAATTTGCCTACCATACATGTAAAAACAAAATTAATTTGGCAAAAGGATTAAAGGTATAAAATGCATAAAACCATTTACGGAACAGAGCTGTCAAAAGATGTATGACTTCGGCAAAGACTTTGAGGCAAGAAAACAAAGCATGTCGTATTAGTTTTCCATGAATTCACATATGATATTCCCAAAATCAACGCAGACTTCTAGCATTGTCATTCCAGGAGAAAAAGCCTTACAGTTATGTTATGCGGATAAGTGCCAGTAAGTTCTCTAAACCGGCATACACTGAAGAGAAGGTTTTCAAAGCTGTCCCTCGCATGTTCTTCTGTAAGTGCCCTCCATCTCACACTATCTTGCTTGCCTAAGCAGAGAAACAAAATATTTGAACAAACACCATCAGATTTCTTAAAGAATTATACAAGGAAATCTAAAATGTAACAGTTTTAACTGTTGGACATTTGTTTTTTACTAATGTAAGAAGTTCTGGTCTCCTGTATAACTTTCTATAGTATAAAACTATGGAAACGGTAAATCTGTTAAAATCATGATATCAATTAATGTTTTATCTGGATTCCAACAATTTGCAAGAGATTTGATTTACTCATTACATATCTCTTCATTTCTTGCTCTTCAGGTTCCAGTAAAAATTATAATTGAAGAAATTAGGGTGTATATGGCCACCCCTTTTTACAATTTTTTTACTCGTCTATATATATCATTTTACCCTAAAAATTCCCTACAAAACTCAAATCTAGAATTCCAACATTTGGGTCTCACAATACACATTTCATATATATTTTCAATTTAAATTTTCACATATTCACCAATTTGTTAACTATATTTTAACTATTTCCGTAATTTATCCAATCTATTGAACCCCACGTAACATCAAATTATACATCAAGAGCCCCCCCCCCCCCAACAGGAAAAACAAAAAAGGAAGAAAGAATATTATTCAAGTACATTGAGAAAATGGCCTATTTGGTCCTTCAAGTTGGGGGTTAGTAATGCTGTGGTCCTTAATGATTGTTTTCTGCCATTATGGACTTTAATAATTATATGGGCTGCCAAAATGTTCTATCCGCCTCCCTTAGCACCGTGAGCTTTAGCCAAAATTTCTCACTCTTTGAGCACATTTGTACCTTTTTTTAGTGTAAAATAGGTGCAACACTCACTTCCTTCCAAAAGACATGCCAATGCACTCCAAGAGTGAAAAATTGTGGTCATAGATCAAGACAAATGGGGTGGTTAGAACATTTGGCAACTCTTAAATCAAGGACCTTGATGGTAGGGAAAAAACATTAAGGACCACATTGACCCAAAACTTGATGGACCAAATAGAACATTTTCTCAAATACTTTTTATTTATTCTCAACATAAACATGAAACTCAAATTCAGAACTTTAAAATCTTGTCCAAGTATGCTTAAGAGTTCAAACCCTTAATAAAATCCAACTTTTGCCACCAATGGCTAAGGGCATAAAAATCAAACAAAGACATTCAAAACTATACTCCTCTGAAAATGACAACTCTCTGTGGAATCACTTTTCAACTTTAGGATATATTTAAAGGATTAATTATTACATTTTTGCATTTTATGCTTTCGCTCATCAATTTGAATAGATAAGAAATGCTTAGAATCCATCCTGAATTATAATAAGAGAAAAATGTGTTGTCACCTACAAGGCACAAGTTTTTTGAAAAACCCTATGACAAAAACTGCCAAGGCTGGTGACAATTCACACTGTTAGGCTCAAAGGTGGAGAAGTGAAGACCAAAAACTCATACTTGTTAGAGAACACTATGTGGCATGAATTGACAGATTTACACAAAGAGTTGTATTGCTGCTTTAATGTAGTTTTCTAAATTTCTTTCTTCACCTCATCCTCTTTAGTTTACTCCTTTAATAAAATATCCTCTTTTCTTTTAAAAGAGAAACTTGAGCAGCTTGAATGTCTTTCCTGTTCTCTGATCTCAAACAAAAGATACCCAATAATGCCATTGGCTATCCTTTCCGAGCTAAGTTTCATGTTGAGACTCTAGATTTCAGTCAGAATCACCAAAAGAGGATGGAATTTCTCTGATATCTAATTAATTAGATTTTATCATGAACCATCGAACTCAAAATAATGAATGAAAATTATATTATTTCACAACTCAGATATTCAAATTGCATTCTTCTTTCAAATTACAGGAAATAAACAACAAGGAACTGTCATAACACAATAGACACATTAATATGGCTACAATAAACTCAGCCACATGCGGACTATGTGGGCAATAGGATATAACAGTATATGATATAAAAGCCCAATTACAGGGACTTTTTCTTTTCTTTGAGCATTAGAAAGTATCATAAAATTAATAGTAATAATATCAATCCAAGACAGTGAAATTCATTAACTTACCGAACCAGCCTTTGGACTCGGCAGCAGTCCAATAACTCTGTGCCTCACTCCTCGGACCAGCATCTTTCCGAGTCTCACCTCCACTAAACAAGAGCAACGCATCATTGTCTTTGGCTGTGATCTCAATTCCCTTTTGTATATGAGTCACAAATGTAGTAGCTTGGCCTGGATGCTTTTGATAAGATTCCAAGAACCAAGCATCCTCTTTATCAACCTTCTCACAACTACTACTCGTGTAAACAGAATGCCCAGCTACCATTACAAGATTCCTAAGCTTAGCAAATGGATATGGTTCAGATTCCATATCAAGTTTATTATAACTGCTAGTCATTCTATAACGGCTCTCATATAAAGATAGTACAACAAGAATAGTGATCGCAATTGACAAAGAACTTAGGAATAGCATCAAAGGATGAAGCTTATAATAATATTTGATTCTGTTGCCTAAGGATTTAATCATTTCTAAAGGATGAAAACGGCGGGAACTTTTGTACTTCCGGGATTTTCTGATAAGTCCAGATTCTATGTCAAACTCACCAGTTCTTGGATAAGCCTGAAATGACTTAGGACTATTAGACCCCAGAGAGTAATTTTTCTTCATAGATCGGACGAGCAATTTTTATCAAGGAAAGGAGAAACTTTAGGCATGCCCAGACAAAAATTCAACAACCAGGCGTCAATGGCACCATGGAAGATCAATTCAAATGGGAATCTGAACCAGAACCCAGATGGAAATTGCATAAAAATTGATAATTAACAGCACAAAATCCGATTTTGCATTGAAAATTCGTGGCCGGTGATCCTAAAAAAGTAACCCAAAACCGAAATTCAGAGCATATCTAAGAAAATCATGCATGGTTAATAGTTAAAGAAGGACTTAAAACAAAGGCCAAGAAATCATAAATTCCAAATGTGTGGATTTGAAGAGCACCAAAACTCGAAGCTGAGGATCGTGCATATCAAGGAAAATAGTTCCAATTTGTATAAGCTTGCATTTCTTGTGGCCTTACTGCATCGGTGACGGATGTAAGAAGAGAAATTAGAAGCTGAGAAATGTGAATTCAAAATTGTTCGCAGGATTGTTCAAACAAAAAGCTTCCAAGATTTGAAGAATCAAGATTCAAGATGCATCCGAAGAGGCTTTGGGAGTGAGAAGCAACAAACGTTGTCGTTTATGATTCTAAAGACTAAAGAGATAGGGAGACTCATCAGTAGTTGACCAAGGGTATTTTAGTAATGGAATTTGTCTGTTATTTCCTTTATTTTCTTAAATAAATATTGTCTCGGTATAAGCAAATATAAGAAGAGAAATAAATATAAATAAAGAGATAACTGTTACATGTATCTCTTATTTATAGGGTGTTAAAAAATCAAAGTTAAAACCTAAAATAATAAGAAATTTGCTACACTTTTTAATCCCTTTAGAGAATGGAAATTCATAATGTAGACATTCAATGTTGATGTACAGTTTAAATGCCTCCTTAAATTCACCCTAAACATTGAGTATAGATCGAATAAAAAGCAACCCTATAACATAATTTAGGGAAAATGGGTATGGTAGGATTGTTTGGGGAAAATCAAGTAATGGGCCACGGGCTGGGTTCATTTGAGAGGGGAAATATTTGAAAAGATGATTTTACCCTTATTTAAGGGCTAACTAGTTGTTAAAAACTGGATGAAATGATGAAATAGTAAATGCAAAAATTGTTCAGCGACTTATTATATGCGAAATAAATAGAACAGATGTACTATGAAAATCGAAACTAGTTTATGGATGAAACTTGTGAATTTCCAGTTTTGTATTATCTACTTTATCACAAAGTAGAGGAAATTTAGAGTGATCATGGTTATGCAAAAAAATATTTCTTTGTCAATGTGTAAGACTTTCCTCAATAAGTGGTGTCAAAGCCAAGTTACTTAAGCACTTATGTTGATAAAATGGATGAGTCATTTGAATTTATAATTAAATTGACTACATCAAATTATTCTAAATGGAGACCTAGAATGGAAGACCTTTTGTATTGTAAATATTTGTTTGATCCTGTTCGAGGAGATAAATGTAAGCCAAGTGATTTGACTGATAAATAATGGAATCACATAAAAGAAGGTTGGTACAATTATACAATGGATTAACCAAAGCATTTTTCTTTATTTCTCATAAGAAAAAAGGGTCTATGTACTTTTTCATAATTTCGAAAATATATATGAAAAAAAAGATCCCCTAAAAAAATATATGAAAATTTTTTTGATAGCCTTTTCTTGGACAATTCCTTAACCCCTTGCTCCAATTGGCTCTTAAATATAATTGTGATACATAATTTGGAAAGTGCATAAAATATATTAACAAGTATTATGAAATGCATAAAATGTATTAACAATTATTATAAAACTTACAATGATATCAAATTTTTCCTATCACAAGAAACATTCTTCCTCTTCCATGTTATAATGAAACATCGTATTGCGTGACGAATTTGTCTTTTGAGGACATATTCATCATTTATCAAATGTTTAGTGACAATAAAGTTGGAGAGTTAAATATTTTCTATTAAAGAATGACAATAAATTTTATGCATATGGTGTAAATGAAGAATAATTTACCTATTGAACAATAGGGAATGAAGTTTGTCATGTGAGATAGGGAAACAATGAGCACACTCAAGTGTCGGAGTTTTGTGAAGCCATCTCCTATATAAAGTGAAATTTATCAAATATTATTTTTGACAAATCATATTTAAGCTTCAAATGAATTCAAATGATGGTTTTCCAAATATATATATATATATATATATATATATATCTTAAAACCTTGACTTCTTGCATGGTGGGGATCAACTCTATCATCATGGCATGGTGGGATGGCCTCATCATCTGTTAAGGAATCAAAATATTTATTCTTCAACCTAGACTTAAAGTCCTTCCACATTGAAGCAATTATTTCGATATCACTTTTTTAGCCACATCTGAATTATTACCAGTTGCGTTTTCTTACAATGTCATTATTGACCACCCACCACCTGAACATGTTATGAACATGTCTAATTATAGAATCACACTTAGGAAGGCAAACGAAAAATCTTGAGACTAGAATTGAGTAAGTAATATTCATAAACGATTTTGACATTTAGAAAAAGGGCAAAGTATTTTTATACCTTCAGATTTATCAGTGTAAGCCCAATCAAGAAACCTTTTTAAGCCATCATCAAATTTTTTGCAAAAAAAAATAAAAATAAATTAGGTTTATCCAAGACCTATCCATACTCATAGTTATTTTACTGTTAAAACGATATTTAGTTAGTTTCTCATGTAAGTATAGTAACTAGTTCACATTATCAATTTTTTATAAATAAGTAGCATATGTAAATAGCAAATAGGAAATTACAAATTCAGTTTTGTAACAAACAAAATAAGAAATGAATGACCAAATGTAAAATATAATAATAATGACTTAAATAATGCTTATAAGGAAATTATAAAGGTGAAGCTCAATCCTTACTAACATATCAATTATTTAGCATTTCAATTCATTAGAAACATTTGATTAAGTAAAGCAAAAAATTATCTCAAATACTAGCAACTAGGATACCAATTTAGAAACATTACATTCGTTGGTGTGATAGTATTTAAAACTGTTAGCTTTATTTGAAACCAACATATTCAATCAGTTGAAGCCACTATTTTAATTGAAAGGAACATATCTACTAGACAATTTTCCATCGTGAACAAGAAAGAATTACATAATTTTTTAATGAAAGAAAAATGAATAATCTATATGCATTTCAAGTTATTCTATTACCTAGATGGTTAATTAACAATTAACAAAGCCAATGACAATCATACCCATAAATAGATAATCTATCTATTGAACCTAGAGAAGGCATCCAATAAGAATATTTTATATTTCTTCATTAACAACATAATATATTATTCCATAATACATGTAGTTGTACAAGCCATAACAAGAAATTAAAGACAACAAATGAGAGAAATTAAAAATTCAACATTGGATTAGGATTTCATAAGATTTAGGGCTATACATGGCGTTGACAACGGTTCTCTTCAATACAAGGTCGCAAATGTGCTTTATTTACTCTTAGAGAATTGCAGTTTGCAATTCTTCCTTTGGTGTTCGCAGAAAGTTGATGTGATGTTCGCAATGTACTTACACAACAATCCTCTTAATATCTCAGAACCATTCAAATATGCTATTTTTTATTTATATTTTGTAAAAATAACACCATAGAAACATTCATAAACACCTTAGACTATCCAACCATCAAATAAAACAACACAAAAGCACACCTAATACCTTTCAAGGTCTACAATGGTCACACAATTGCCTAAAGGAAATGAAAATATGTTCTACTCTGCCTACATGACGAGCGTGTCGTTGCGCTATTAAATTAAATTTCAAACTTTAATCAACTTATGCAATTAGGGCAAGTAAGGGTCAAACCCACAAGAACTTGTAATATCTCAGAATAAGTAAACTGATTGAGATTTGGGGGGAAATATTCAATTTTTATCTAAAAGAATAAAAATTTAAATAAAATAACTCACAAATCAATTAAAAATCAATGGATAGAAAACCGTTAGCAATGACTTTTTATTCCGGTTTTATTTTCGCGTAGCACAACAAATTCCGATTCTATAAAAGTTAGGTTAATTCCCAAGAAGTAAGCAAATTAACCCTAAACCTAATTAAACTAAATTACTGAATCGCTCGCATAAGATAGCTAATCAAGTTATTAAGCATAAGGACAACATCAACACAAATTACATAAAATTAACGGATACTGCAATTTGCTTCAAACAATTCCCTATTAATTAATCAAATACCGATTTAAATTAATCAATAGTTACTACTATTGGTTACCGAAAACCGGTTTTGCACAACCCTAGTTAATCAACTATGTAGAACAATTAAGATGGCTAATAATAATTGAAATAACATAATTGATAGAATAAAACCAAGAATTGTTCAAATAACTAAATAAAAATAATGATTCCTTGAAAAGATCGGATTTTTAATGACAAAACAAAAATCTCATATTCCCGACTAAAATAAACCTCATACTTGTCCTTGCCAACTATAAACGTTTACTCACAATGCATAAAAGAAAACATCATAAAAAGATTAAGGGAAAGAAAGAAACTTATTAGACGGAAATTCGATTTTCCAAGAAGCTCCAACCCTTCATCTTCTACAATGCTCGGAAACAAAGTATCTAAGGTGCTTGACACCCAAAACTCAACTATTAAGTCTTATATATAGCTAGAAAAGATCCTATGATTAATTACACAAGAGTCCTAAATAGAAACTACTTAAAAATAGCTTAAAAAATTTAATTCGAATAGTGGATGTCCGAGAGAGCAAAGTGGACGCTTGAGAGACACTGGCGCGTTCATTTGGACGCTTGCTACTGTCAAACTTTTGAGGGTGGACATGTGATGTCTGATGGACGCGTCCACTTCTTGGCCTTGCACGTCCACTTCCTCCCACGCGTCCACTTCTTCTTTATTCCAAAAATCCATCTTCAAGCTTCCAATCTCTTTCAATTCCGTCTAAACATTTTCTAAAACCTCCAAAAGACCTGAAAACAAAAGTTTAAGTGTAAAGAATCATTTAAAGCACAAAAACACATAATTAGCTAGATTTAAACTCAATAAACAACATAATAAACATTAGAAAACCAAATTAATTATTGTTCAATCACTACAATGATCACACACTTCGCTTTGGCTCTCAAATTCCACAAATGGGTTCAAAATTTGGGAGATGTGCACGCAAGATGGAGACTGAAATTTGAAATAGGTAAAGTAAAATTTTTGTTAAGGAGTAAGGGGTAAGTGTTAGGGATTTCTCTGGATTGTGAAGTTTGGGGAGAGGGGGGGGGGGGAAGGGAGAGCAAAGAGGGAAAGTGAATTTAGGTGAAAACAACTTTTGGACTAAGTGAAATTTGGGGAGAGTTATTGGACATACAAAACACATTTCAATATATGTTTATTAACTAGTCTAGCTGTTTCTTAAAAAAAATTCAATTAAAATATACAAATCATAAAAAATATTATTGCATGTTAATTATAAATGTTTTATATGACTTTATTTGTCAACTTATATGATATTATTGATTTTTAAAAGTGAAATATAGAACATTTTTAAAAAATAAGTATCAATTATAAAACATTTATTTTTAAAATAAGTGTAGTTAATATAAAATAAATGAATTTAGTACCATTAATAACTAATTATTAACTTCAAAGAATTAAACTCAACTCATGAAAAACTAAAATTAATTATTTATATGTAAATAGTACTTAAAGTGAAATGTTTATAAAATCAAAGACTATTAATAGTTATTTTACCTTGGACCATCATAAATAATAAGGAAACTATATACGATATTTTTGTAGCTGTCGTATGAAACTAAAATAAAACTAAAGGTGTCGTATTAAAATTTATTTACAACGAATGGTCGTATAAAAATGTTTTTTGAAATGACAACAAGAGAAATTGTCATATAAAATGAGTTGAATAGTACATTTTGTTGTGTTTAATGTTAGTAATTACGACGGTTGTTTGTCTTGTCGCATAAAATAATTGTTAATACTTTGGACTGTAGTATTAGGGACCTTTTTACCATGAGAGGTTGTATTAGGGTAGTTTTTTTACCATGAGTTGTCATATATAGTCCATTACATACACTCATTTGGTGTAAATACTACTATTTTATACGACGGACTGAAAACGGTTTTATATAATGGTTTAAACGATTAACAATCGTTTAATGTTACTATTTATGACGGTTCCATGACCGTCGTATAAGGCTTTATTGTTAATATGATATTTTCCTGTAGTGGTACAACATTAGAATCATCATATAAGAATTTCAAATGGCTAGATTAACCTAGAATTAAATCATTAAAGGTTCATACAATCTAGTCACTTTTTGCCCAAATAAGATGAATAAGTGAGAGTTGTGAAACATATACATAAAACCATAGGAAATGACTATATTATCATATAATAAATTATCTAAAGACTATAATAACATAATTTTATGGCTCTATTAGCAATAGGATCTAATGTATGTTATGGTGTATACCAGGCCATATATAACTTATGTTGTTAGGGTTGTTAGTTGGTTTCTGTCCAATCTTGGCAGAGAAAATTGGAATGCAATCAAATGGATTTTCAAGTATTTTAGAAGCACTTTCAGATTGCGTTTGTGCTTTGTAAAAGGAAAAAAATGATCTTAGATGGATACACATATGCAAGCATGGTACGTGTCGATATTAAAAAGTCCACTTCTAGGTACTTCATGACTTTCGTTGGGGGAGCTGTGTCATGATAAAGCAAATTGCAAAGATTGTCAATCTAATTAATTAACACCATTATATTAATTAAAATGAAAATTATATAAATACTCAATTATATACATATATGTATATTAAATAAATACAAATATATATTTTGTTTCTAGAAAAAAATATGATTATATTAACTAAATTAATTAGGTGGTTCAATATGCCATTTAATAAAATCAATCTACAAATATGGAGCCTTGACATTGCATAAAAAGAAATTAAATACATAAATAAATTAAACTAGTTAGGCTGCTAGACTAGCCATTTACGATATTAAAATTAGTAAAATTGGTGATTTTCACCCATAACTATACGATAAAATAAATATTAGACGGATAAATCGATCATCAGCTCAATTAATTAAATTCAGACAGAAATTAAGTACAAGGAAAATTATTTCACAATTCCATTTATTAATAAATTAATGCATGTCCTTACTATCAAAAGTTAATTACTCAGAACACATATTTAATAGATATGAGATTTAATATATAAAAATTAGAAAAAAAACTTGAAAGAGAAAATCCCTTGGAATATTGAATTTGTTTGGATAACATTTCCTTCTTGATCATTACAAAAAGACTTCAAAAGCTAATTTATAAATTATAAAAACTATATTTCTATAAAGCTAATATTTAGAGAAAGAAATTACAAAAGAAATGAAAAATATTGGAGCTAAATTGGTTGTAATAAGAAAGAAAGTTAAGGTATTTATAGGGAATATTTTAGGGCCAAAATAGTAATTTAACAAGAAATAATAGTTGACAGCTGGGTAGATTAGCGCTGTTGACTTATCATTGTCTTTTTTTTTTCTTTTACTTCTCTTCTATATTCCTTCTTTTTTATCTTCAAAATAAACATAAACAAACTAAAAAAATTACAGCCAAATAAATAAATGGAAAATATTCATAAAATAACATAATTAATAGAATTTTAATCAAAATATCTTCATTAAATAGAATAAAAATGAGTTAACTAATGAGCACATCATATAACAAGTAGCATAAAAAGGAAGAAACTGAATTCTGCTAAGTGTGTTGGTTTACACAAACGAGAGAGTAGACAGAAAGATCTGAAATTTTTCAAAAAAAGAGAAGAACAAAACTACAACTTTGGATCTTCAACCAGGTGACCAAATCAAATATGTTTTCTATGATTCTTCACTTATGGATTCCTCTCAACAAGCTCTACACATCTATTAGTGTTGATTTGTAGATTGATGTCTTCCTTTTTGGTGAGATCATTCCAAGCCATTTGTAAAGTGTGTATTTGAGTCAATGGTAAAGTGTGTATTTGAGAGATGTTTTGTTACTATTAATGTTTGGTATAATGCATCTACCTTATTGCACTACCTTATTGATGATGATTTTGTATTCCCATTTGATATAGTGGAGTTTTTTTTTTGAATTAGGTCATGTGGTTTTTTCTAATTGTGTTTTCCACGTTAAAATTCTTGATATTTTTATTTATTATTCTGGTTATATGTTTAGCTTATTGCTTTGCATGATTTTAAATACAATTTCCAAACTAATAAATACATCACCATTAAAATTTAAAATTCTCAAAACACCCCTAACCCCAAAAACAATCACTCTCCTCCTCTGCCAATCCAACTCTCGTATCTCACTCTCTCTCAAAGAGCAATACAATATTGTATATAAAAGGGTATCAAGATCCCATCCAAACTACAAAACAAACATGAACAAAAAAAAACACTAATAAAACTATACACAATGAAACAAGATTCCCCTGCCAATAAAAGGACAACAAAATATAGCTCCAACAACAAACATCTAACCAAATCAAGACACAATTCTTCATAGTACTTTTTTGGAACAACATAGATATTATATATTATAAAGAGAAGCCATAGGTATACATCACCCTGAAGATGTAGACAACTAACCAACCTGATAACTGAAAAAGGAAAAAGATAAAAGCAAAACCATAAGGAACAATATCATCCTTCTGGATCAAAGCACAAAATCAAAGTTGTCATCCAAAAAAATCACAACGCCGTTAGCAGAAATCCAAACCCAAAAGTCGAAGATCGTCTTAAAAGAATATACCTACACATCCTCTTCTCTAGCAGAACCCTTTTTGGCAAGTTCTTCATATTATTGCAGTTACATAATTCCATCACTTGCTGATGGGTGGTATCTCTTTTAGTCCCTTCTTTCACTAGCTATCTGAATGATTTGGGATTTGTATTTGGAATGGGGGGAATTAGAATTAGAAGAGACTTGTTTGGGCCAAGAGAAAGGATGAGGAGCTTGCCAGCCTGGGCCGAGAGAGAGGATAAGGAGCTCGGTGATGTGGGCACGATGATCTGTTGTGAAAGCCGAGGTTGTGGGCGAGACTCATGGATATAGGGGTCGAGGGCTTGGCCTTGATGCACAGCAGCTACCTGGGCCTAATGCTTGGTCGCCCTTCTGCATGTCGAGAAGATGGATTTCTGCATATGCACCACTTCTTTTGGTTGTCCTAACAATGAAATTATCTTGTTTGCAGACTGCAAACCTTCTTGAGGGCCAACATAAACTGAGAAATAAGCATCTCCCAAGTCTTCAATTACATGGATTTTGTAGATTGGTATTTCCGGACTTCTTTTGCTTGTTTGTCATCTGTATGTCAGCTAAATCAAATGATCGAAGATTATGTTCCTAGGCAACAATAATTAGTTTGTGCGAAGTAAATTCATTAATGCGATTTTGATTGTTCCTTTTTTACTTCCGTACCTTAAAGACAAATTAAGAACAAAATTCAAAACAGCATGAAGAAGTAAAATTTTAAAATCTAAGGAAACGAAAACCAAACATAGGATGCGTCGGTCATCATGGTAGAAAAGATACAATGAGAGTTTTATATTTTTATAAGAAAAGCATTCATATTTTTTTACATTTTTAAGAGCGTTGCATTTATTAATTCAATTGTTGCAAAACCCTTGCTTTATTTTGAGGTTAGGCTTTGAATATTTTTGAATTATCTATTTTATCACAAATTTTTTGGAGTGATACTAGATATGCAAAAGATATTGCTTTGTTGTACTAATGTTAGTCTAAAGCTTATTTAGAATAACACTGAAAGTTGGTTAAGGCTACTCGTGAGTTGTCACGTCAAAATTCGATTTGAATTCGAGTAAACTCGTTAAAAATTCAAGTTGGGCTTAAGCTAAAAAATATTTGACTCGTGGCTCGTCTAACCGCTCATGAGCCACAAAAATATTTTTTATTTTATTTATTAATTTTCAATTTTTAAACTAAAGTTATTTTTTAAAATAATTCAAATTTAAGTTTAAGTTTAAACTGAATTCAAAAGTTATTTTTTATTCGAGTTCAATTTGAGTTGGAGCTCATTAAAAATTTAATCAGCCGAACTCGAATTCAAATTTTCAAACTCAAATTGAGCTAAATCTCAAGGTAACCTAATATATTCGATCTCCACGCTCAGACTCGTTTTTACCCTATAAACTGAATGACAATGTTCTTACATGATGGAAAGCAAAGCACTGATTCATACAAAATAAAGTATCATTCTTTAATGTGTTTAAGCTGTTACACTATGGAAGGCTAAAAGGAATTAAACTCATAAAGAATAAATAACTCGACTTGATTTCGGAGAATATAAAAATATAACAATGAGTTGATGGAAGCCACATGTCAGGATAAAATCGAAAAACAAAATATGAGGAGAAAAAAATATGATAATTTTGATCCCATGAGAAAAAATAATTATTGCAGTAAACAAAGATACAATAAAACCACCCTGTTAAAAAAACAAAAAACAAAACCAAACAAATGGACAAACGCTGCCCCCCCTCCCCAGAGCAAAAATATTAATGGTGAAAGCTTAGTTTTAATACGATATTTTATAACCAATTGAGATACTATCTTGTCTCATATATAATAAATTATTTTCTTCTTTTTTTTCAAATAATTACACATTAAAGGAAATCTAAAATCGTTGTATCGAAGTTTATCTGAACTGAAGGAGCTGCAGCTTGAGTTGGAATCTCAGATTGGTATAAAAATGAGAATTAACTAAGACACAGCAAGTTGTTCAAGAATCCATATACTGAATCATTCCATTTGGAGGGATATGTCAAGGCTCAAGTATTTTCTCTTCCCTTCTAACTGACATATAGTAGAGACAAATCCCATTCATTGTATTTCCCGGTATCACACCAACTTCTATTTTTTAGTCTCTTTATCCTACGTATACTCCAATGTTGGAGCAATTTTCCCCATTGGACCCCTGAAATTAGCTTTTAGCTTATAACTGGATAAATGGATGAAAATGACCTGGATTGAGCATTTAAGAAACCAATCCTCAATAGATCTTATCTTTTGTTTATGTATTGACTATTGAGAATTGCACATTGAGCTTTTGTACTTAGAATCCCTGAAGTTTTATTATCTATAGATTTCTTGAATTTTGCAAAAGAAGTTATTAAACAATTGCTGACACGATATAGAGAAAGTAATACATGGGAAATGTCTCAAAATTATCCACATAAATATTGCATGAATCCCTTGATCTTGCTTTTGCAGTAGTTTTGTTAGACAAGAACCATAGTTTGTGGAAATGACAGAATCCGGAGGAAATATTGATTCTGTAAGGTTTGTTCATTCAATTCCAGAGGTTGGCCGACTGCTTCCTTCCTCGAGTCGTTGGAATTCTATAGAGCTTGATTTCAACTTTTATCCTCCGTCTTCAAATTATGGATGTGATTCACTTCCTTCCAGATACTCAAGATCCATTGATTTTAATATTATCATCAGGGATCAAAGGCTTTTCAAGCGTTTTATTATCATATCAGTCTCTCTACTGGTTGCTTTTCTGATAATGATTCTACTGCTGAGTGTATTGTCTCACAGAAAGCATCAGCATGTCTCCTTAAAAGATCTATCCACTGCCCTGAGCCAAGCCCTTGTCTTCTTTGATGCACAAAAGTGTAATAAAACATTTAACATTCTTTTTCTTGAAAATATGTTTTTAAATTTTTATATTCTTAGCTATTGCGTTATTAGTGTTCTTGGGATGATTGAGATCAGATTTGTGAAATTTGTGCAGCTGGACCTTATCCAAGGGACAGTCCGGTGAAATTCAGGGGAGATTCTGGCTTAGATGATGGGAACATGAGCACTCCAAAAGCAGACCTAGTAGGAGGTTTTTATGATTCCGGTAACAACATGAAATTCAGCTTTCCTACTGCTTACACAGTGACTCTATTGAGCTGGACAGTGATTGAGTACCATGATAAATATGCTGATATTGGTGAGCTTGACCATGTCAAGGATATCATCAGATGGGGCAGTCACTACTTGCTTAAGCTATTTGTTCCTTCAAATGCATCTTCAGCTATTATATATTCTCAGGTGAAATGGCTAAAGTAATAAACCAATCTGAGCCTGCAATATATCGGTTTTGTTAAATATTTTCCTTTCAATTCAATTAGGTTGGAACTGCCGGGAATGATACTAAAAGTGACAATTACTATAAGGATAATGACATTAGCTGTTGGCAAAGACCTGAAGACATGAGCTATCCAAGGCCAGTTTCAGTTTGTGATGTAACTGCAGCAGACCTAGCAGGGGAAATAGTAGCAGGAATGTCTGCGGCATCATTAGTATTGAAAGAAGAGAAGGATTTTTCACTTCAATTAGTCCAATCAGCAGAGTTATTATTCAATCTGGCCACCAAAACAGGGCAGTCACAGAAACAAGGGACATATACTTCAATTGAGGATTGTGAAGGGCAAGCAAGGCAGTTTTATAATTCATCAGGTTATAAAGATGAATTAGTCTGGGGGGGAATCTGGCTATTCTTTGCTACTGGTAACAGCAGTTATCTTGATTATGTAATTGATAATTTTGCCTCAGCTGAGGAGGAGGAAGTTTTCTCTGAAAAGGATATTTTCTCCTGGGATAACAAGCTAGCTGCTATAGCGGTTTGTAACTATTCATCTACCATTATTTCTAATTTCCAGATCTCTTCATTGCATCTTACGGCAAATACTCTTTGAATTTTCGCAGGTTTTGCTAACACGTCTTAGATTTTTCCGCGACCTTGGTTATCCCCATGAAACCACTCTAAGATCATCAACAAATAGGACTGACTTGCTCATGTGTTCCTACACTTCTAAACTGAATTTCCCCAAAACAAAAGGTGGAAAACTACTCAAACATATATAAGTGATGGTTATATTTATTTAAAGTTGAATCTCCTACCTTCAGCTTACTTACTTTGGCAAGAGTAATTTCAATGAATAGGGGGATTGATCCTATTGAAGCCAGAAACTAGTGGACCACTTCAGTATGCTGCAACAGCTTCTTTCCTCACTAAACTGTACAGTGATTATCTTCACCTAATACAAAGAACAGGTAGTAGTTGTGGTGATGATTCCTTCTCACTACAAACCTTAAGAGATTTTTCTTGGTCACAGGTAAGCAAATGCATATATCACCTTTCTTTCTTTTGTACATTCAAGTGACTGCTAATTTTTATCTAGAAGCTGATCTTTCAAATGAACTGGAAAGTGCCATACTGCCAAATTGCAATAAAAATTCTAACCAAAGCTGATGACTGAGTACCTAATTCTTGTTCATCCCCTGTTATCTTATTTTCTTTAGCTTTACATCTTTTCAGGTTATGTATATACTAGGAGATAATCCTATGAAAATAAGCTACATGGTAGGATTTGGGGATAATTTTCCGACTCATGTTCATCATAGGAGTGCATCAATCCCATGGGATGCTAAATGGCACACATGTAGAGAAGGAGAAAACTGGTTAAATACATTACATCCCAATCCTAATACTCTTAGAGGAGCTATGGTTGCTGGACCTGACAAAAATGACGTTTTCTTGGATGATAGAAGCAAAAAGTGGTTCACAGAGCCAAGCATTTGGAGCAATGCTGCACTAGTTGCAGCTCTTGTTGCACTTCATGATCCTCCTAGTCATTCTTCTGATCCAGATGGTGTTAGAGTAGGTATGGATAGGATGGGTTTGTTTCAGAATATCCAATTTGTTCCTTCTGCTTCTTAGCTGCAGATTATTTTGTAGTATGCTGCTGCAGAAATATGATAGAAAACCATTGGATTTTGAACATTTATTTCTTTTGGGAAGTGTTTTGTTACTCTTGATATATGAGTTGCAAGGACAAAAAGAACAGAATAACAAGAATAACTATACTACATTAACCAAAATATAAAAGGAAATAACTAAAATACCACTATAACATTCCTATCAGTGTGAATAGCTCATATAGAAATTGATATAAAGTTTGAATTTTTACTTATGACTCTCTTGCATAGCCGCGTGATTGGAAATTTCTTGTAATTGATAGCTTGCCTGCAGTGACAAACATTGGCAGTTGATGAAGTTGTAGATTTAGAGTTAAAGTTTGTAAGTTTTTCTTTTTAAATAAATGTTTGTTATTTTCTTTTTATTAAAAACTGTAGAATAATGTTGTTGTTTTAAAATTATGTGTTTTTACATTGATGACAATGTAATTTCCAAGTGTGGAGGGTGGTTTGAGTAATGAGTCAAGTGATTAATCTCATTTGATTCTTGATTCACGCCTTTAAAAATATTGTTTTTAATAACTTGTTATTTTGTTAAATAAATCATGCATGTATTATAACTTTTTAAGATGTTAGGTAATTTTGTTTTAAATTTTTCAATCTTTTTATAATTGTACCATTTATGTAAAAATGTTTTTGAATAAATCAATTGAATATCTCAACAATTTGACAAAAATATTCTTATTTAACTAATGTTGCTAAATCTTTTATGTTATGAAACCCATAGTTAAAAACATCAATATTGTGATTTGATGATAATGTAAATTTACTATGTGTTTTAGTACATTTAATGTCACTTTCTACACAATATAACTTGTTCTTTCATATGCTTGAGACGAAATTTAAATAAGATCTTAGTTGATTTGGGGATGACATAAGACATTCTTTGATAGCTTGAGCCTTTCTGAACAAACTATACTTATATATATCCCTTGATCCTATTTTGAGCCAATATGTATGAATGGTTTCATTACCACTTAATTTCTTTGATAAATAACATTGTTTATTACTTTTATATCCAGATACTTTATTGAGAATGTAATTAACATTAGTTAATCTATATTGAAAAAGTCATGAACAGTGCTACTGATAAAGGATTACGAGATATTAGCAAAAATTAAAAAGTAAAAAGATCATACATATGATCTCTTGAAAAAAAAAGAGAAAGAAATTAGAAAAGCGAATAAAAAAATGAAGAGGTATCATGACTAAGGTTTTCTTCAAAATGTGATAATTCATTTTCAATTTAAACTCTTTAAATATTTTGTATATTTCTATCCTTCATTTGTAGTCAAATCTCGAACTTAACATTACAAGCTTTAAAAGTCCTATTTGACCCATATCGACAAAAAAATTTCATCATTAGTGGAGAGTATGCAAGTTTACAAGTTTATAAATTGTATTGAGAAACTAAGAATATATTTTTATTTACATAGTGATTTTGTTATTATCCTTTCATTATATTGATAACACATTTTTTTTTAAAAAAAATTATTAAGGATTTTATGTTTTCACAGTCACATTTTGTTAAATTTGAATATTAATGTTAAACTTGTAAATGATATTCAAGCACACGAGCACAATTGTTTTTTAAATAAAAAAGGGTTAATTGTGAAAGCTATATTGAAATTAATATAATATTTTATTACCTTATTAATCTTGTTTAAATTATTTATCCTTGTATATTTTGTGTTTATATTTTGCTTGAGGGCATGAATTTGATGTATTTATAAATTAACTAATTTTTATGTTATTTAATGACTATATTTTGTTTAAAAATCGGTTAATTATGTTATTTAATGGATATATTTCACGTTTCCCTTTTATTTCATTGTTTGTAAGTTTTTCAGAGTATATTTTAGTTTATTATGGAGATAAAAAGAAGAAAAAATGTTGGAGAAGTTTTTTTTTAAAAATAAAAATCATTGTCATCCGATGACGTGACACAATAAGAAGATGACAAGTGGCACTTCTAGAAGCCGAAATGTGGACTAATAAGGATGCGACATGTGGCGAAGTTTGGGGAAATTAGACCACCAACTGAATTTTCAAGACTTTAGGGGTGTGAAATGACCATTTAGCCCATGATTTTTGTGCATATAAATAAGAAGCTTATTTTTATCATTTCAATACCAATTTAGCTCCAATCTTCTCAATTTTTATTGCAATTTATTTATTTTATTATTGTCTTAATCTTAGTGTATTTTTAGAATAATATTTCAAGGTTTTTTGTAATATTTAGTAAAGAAATTCTGTTCGGATAATTTCAATATTTCCGGGGAGTTTATCTTTCAAATTTTATTTATAATTTTTATAAATTTCATCTTATATTTATTAAATATGTATTGTGAGTAATTTTTTTTTGTTATCAAGGATATGTGTTAAGTTATTAATAAATAAAATTATGAGATAATTTTTTTTGTACTTAATTTATATTTGAATTTATTTAACTGGACTTATGGTCGGTTTACATGCCTATTCTTTATTTATTTTGCTTTATGCATTTTAAATATCGCAAATGGATGGTCGAGCCACCTAATTAGTTTAATTTAATTTTATGTCTTTTATTTTCTTTATTACGGAAGACCGAACCTCAT
The DNA here is from genome assembly GCA_019593545.1 of Apocynum venetum. NCBI lineage: Eukaryota > Viridiplantae > Streptophyta > Magnoliopsida > Gentianales > Apocynaceae > Apocynum > Apocynum venetum. The sequence goes on from SRSM01000133.1 coordinate 753,254, forward strand.
AACTAGTTTAATTTCTTTTTATATCTTTAATTCTTTTTTATGTGAAGGCCAATCTTTCATACTTTTAATTTAATTTATTTAAATTGTTGGTTGAACTGCCTAATTTGTTTAATTAATATAAATCCAATATTTCTTTTATATATATATATATATGTATTTATTTAATATACTTATATATGTATATATTAATTGAGTATTTATATAATTCATGTTTTAACCAATATAATTTTGTGAATTAATGGGATTGACAATCTAGTTAATAATGTGATTATATAGTTAGGATTATTAATCTTGTATTAATGATTCAAGTAGCATCTACTAGTTTAATTAAGTTGCACCTATTGACTTAATTAAATTAGTAGCGGAATTATATAATTTAAATTGTATATAATTAAGTTGATTGTTATATACAATTTAATGTTGGTGATGCCTTATTTATTTAATGCAATTTGATTGAGCATCCTATACATGCTGGTTGATAGTGGTGTTTAATTAAATTAGAGATTAATTTGTCTGAATTGATCGAGATTAATCTAATTTGTAAGGATAGGAATCTGTCTGAGCTGATCGAGATTTTAAAACCAACTACTTAATAATGTATTTATCTATGATTAATCTTATGAAAAATATAACTTGATGCTAGTTCATTCCTAACTCATTTTTATATCATTTGTATTCTAAATTCCTTTGTTAATTTTATTCACAAATCTAAAAACCCCCCAAAACCTTTTCCGATTAATGATTTTAATTTAAGAGTTGACAAATTTCTATGGATTCGATCCCTACTTTCCCTATCTACATAGGAATTGTTAGGTTTAAATTTGGGAGTTGTACGACAGTTTTCGTCAAGTCCTTGATTTTCTGAGTTGATATTCTGATGGTGTAGAAGGAAATGCAATCATGATAGCATGTGAAATTTATTCTGATTCTTCACAATTTCAACCCTCGAGACTCATGTTATTTAACATATGGTGGAGGTATTTCAATTGCTAATTCTTTTGATAAGAACTTGTTAGTTAGAACTGTATGTGGTTTCAACTTGATATATGATTCTGCAAGGATCTAAGATAAAAGTTTTAATTGATGTCCAAGATTCTATTGTTCTTGGTGCATGAATTAAGGGGAAGTTTGTGTTGTGCATATGATGGACATTGAAGTGTGGCGTTTCATTATGGCCACAAAGGAGGAGAAAATGAGGTTGCTGCTTGTTTAATCTAATGGTGATCTTGTTGTTTGATGTTCTAATAGTTATTATTCTGATATTCTGATGAATTTATGATTCATACAACTTGTTTTGCATCTGTTCAAAATGGCATATCTTTCAAGTTGCAGCTTCGCATCCAATTTTAACTAGTTTCTACAAATCTGTTGAGCAATATGGAGATGAAGGTTTTGTCCAAAATAAAATGACAATAGGGAGATTGATGCAGATTTTCTGCAATGTGTTTTAAATATGTTTGGTAATTTATTTTGTTGTACATGTGTATGTTTTGGAAAGACAATTGCTTAGGTTGTGTCTTATTACAAAACTTATTGTAGATGCATGAGAGACATATTCTTATTATATGGATTAAAGTAGAAGCATGTGAGACATGTTCTTCAAGTATGGAGACATGTTTATTGAAATATGTGTTACAAGCATGAAAAAGTGTGATAGACTTTTGTATAGCTTAAGACAAGACTTATTGGAGAAAATTATAACTATCATTCACAAGATATATCAGATACACAAGAGAAGAGCCACGAAAATTGAAAGGGCTGATAGAGCATATCATAGTGAATTGCTTATTGAGGTAATATTCTACATACCCTTATTGAGAGATAGTTAGACCAAGTTTATTATCTTCATGAGAGGTTGATTGAGAAAAATTTGGGTAGCCACTATTATTTCCATCTATACATCTATTCTACTCTATTTACTAGGTAAAGGCAACTTGAGATCTATTCAATCACATTGACAAATTGAGTAGATGCTAGTTTTGTCAACTGCAATGTTGGTTGCAACTCATGATCAAGTTGTAAATGAAATGCGTTCTACCATTTCTAGTTGACAGACTGGTGTGAAACTGTACTGCTAAAAATTGACTAAGAATCAACTGTAGTGTTGATCATCCTATTGTTGAAGGTTGTCTCGTAAAGAAACTACAATATTGATTATAGTGCTACTGAATATTGGTTTGCAGAAACAACTTCAATGTTAGTTTTAACTCACCCTGAGTTAAAATTGGATTCACTAGGTGTTGTAAAGTGAACTTGATATAATTTATTCATTTGTATGTTAATAGTGAATTAATTTGGATGAGGGGCCTCACAAATGTAGGCAAAGAGTTGTGTCGAACCATGTTAATAAATTTTATTGTGTTATTTTTACTACTTTACAGTTTACTATTTTTAATTTTAATTCGCGACGTAATTTTAACTGAGGATAAACTAACTCAACATATTTAATACATTGGTTGAAATCTTTGTTAGTATATTCTAAAGTTTATATTGTTTTAAGTTTTTGCTTGTTTTATGGCAACCAATACTTTCATTTGTTCAAATTAAAGTTTATTCATTTTTCATTGTGAGCAACTATTTCTTACTAATGTATATAAACAAAGGAAGGATTCTTTCCAAGGGTCCTAATTAAGAGGAAACATAAAAAAAATAAGGGCAAAGTATTTAAATGACACTTAAATTTTTTGAAAATTCAATGTTAATATTCGAACTTTTAATATAGAGTACAAAAATTGAACTTTTAAAAAGCTTGAGTGCTAAATTTGAAAAAAAGAAATTAAAGTGCTAAAATTGAATTTTTATAAAGTTCAAGTGTCACCCAAAAAAATAACTTAGGAGATTGAGTTTCCCTCAAACTCTTGGCCAATATGAAAACTTGTAGATAAATGTGGCGGGAACATGTACTACGTGGTCGAGAAAATTAATTAGCAACATGCACAAGTTAAGGAGATCAATGATAGAGAAAATAGTATTAATTAAGAATTTTTCTAAGCATTTAATTTAATACAAGCTGTAGCATTGGAATTTGGAAACACACACAAAAATGTCTACTCATCACCCTTAGATGTGTAGCCATCATCCTCTTGGGCCAACAAAACCCATGGGATTAACCATCATTCTTGCTTACAACTCAACCTATTGTGATTGCTGGTTTTGATAACTCTTACACTACAAAATAATAATAATAATTTGAGTCGTCTCCATGTTCTATAAATGGAGAGTCAGATTATAGACAGAATTTCTATCTTCGAATTTTAGAGGCGATAATAATTGTCTCTAACTTCTATATCGCTAAATAAAAAAATATATAATTTGATCCCTTTAATTATCATTCCATATAGATCTAGTTAATGGAGTTAGAAGACATCGTCTCCAACACTTGAGCATTGCACTATATATATAAACATGGAAAATCTTACAGAAGTCATATTTACTTTCAAGTGAACAAAAGTTACAATACTGAAATATGTACAGTTGTTTGATGGTTGGTTATATTCAGGTGCACTTCAACCTATCTAATCCATATGTTCCCTGCAAGAAGTAGGGAAAAGAAAGAAGATGAATTTTGTATCCTTATCTTCCAACAGTTAAGCAAATTGTCTATATATAGATGCTTACCAGAATACTATGAATCTCTTCCAAAACCGGTAGAAGTAAGGAAATGAGAGTGTGCATTTCTTCCTTTAGCATGTCATGGCTTTGGTCTTTGGCCAAAAGAAGGGTAATTAAGCTTCCGCTATCAGGTACAAGTTTAAGTGCAACCTGCCAAGAAATTTTGTCATCATGATAATTTTTGCAGTTTGTAATCTTGATTAATACAATAAACAAAAATAGATAATTTTTTATGTATCTGTGATAATTAAATTTCTGTCAAATTAATTAGCAATACAAGGTCTGCAATTTATTATAAGTCATGGAATGAGTATTGTGTTTGTCTCTATTTATAAATTTATAAATCGTTGAAGATAGATTGATTAATATTTGAAAAGAAGAAGTAGAACTTCAATAAAAATACAAGCATAATAAATAGAAATATTTTAGGAAATTTGTTTTTATTGGTTTGTGTAAACTTTGGTCAAACTATTTATAATAAGAGATTGAGGTAGTGTTTTGATTTTAATATTCCATGCAAATTTTGGTCCATAAAATGTATTTAGCAAAAGAACAAACCCTTTGAACTATTTTTTGAGAAAAAATAGGTGGAAAATAAAATTATTACTCTATAGGCAGCTGAACAAATCCATCCATGCCAAGGCCTTAGAGTGAGGTTGTAGGACTCTTCCACTGCTTGCTCCAAATTCCTCTCAAAATCCTCCACTAACAGTTGTAGCAAGGTCACAGTAAAATGCAGTGATCTGCAGAATGCCAAGTGGGTTACAAGCCATGCTTATTATCAACTCAAGTTAAACTAGAACCCCAGATACTGGTAAAAGAAAACATATGATGCCTGATCTTTCACCTGTACTACTCTTTTTTTTCTCCTATTGATTCGTTCTTTAATGTTGAAAAAATTAGGGACATGGACTGAAAGAATTTTGCTTTCCTGTCTGGTTACACATCCCATCATTTTTTGCCTAGTGGGCATGACACTCTATTAAGTGTCACACTTACCTATCTATATATATACTGATTGTGCATATAAAGATTTACCTGGTCAGCCAAACCAAGGATTTACTGCAGCTGGGACCCTTTCTTGCCTTTCCTTCAGTAGCTTCTTTTTTCAATATTTCCACAATGTTTGCATACCTTGAAGGGTCAATTTCATACAATTTCTCTAATCTCTGGTAAAAAAATCCGAAACAGATCACTTTGTGTTTTGATTATTATCAAACTCAAAGACATTAATTATGAACTATTTTGTCTATTTAATTAATCTTTCTATTTTCTGTACAATGAACTAATCAATCTTTTTATGAACATGCATTAACTCTTTATGCACCTAATTCACAATCAAAGTTATTAAAATGATTCAAACTATATATAGTAGATAGTATATCTTAGACAATTATCTATTTTTCACTGTGTCGCATCAGAAAAAAAAAAAATTTACCAAGTATCTTCGTTTCGTATAAAAATTATTACAAAATTATCATATTGTGAAATTTTAAATAAAATCATCAGGCATTAACACAGAACCGACGACCAATGAACTCAAAATTTAGAGTTACAAGGAGAGAGACCTTCAATATTATATGATAGTGGATGAGTTTATCAACCATGAACATGTGACATGTCAAGAATTTATGGCCCCCACAATGACCTCGAAGTTAGCCGCAACAACAAGAAAAACAAAGGAAAAGCATGTACATCAAGCTTAGGTAATATTCAGACAAAAATGTGACAAAAAATTCCCAAGTTCATTCAGACAAAAAAACCCTTGTCCAAATAGGTAAATCCAAAAAACTCAATAGGCAAAAATGTCCAGAAAATTATATGATTGAAGTATATCCACAAAAGTCAAACTTGAAGCCGGCTTTTGTAGCGAGGATCACTTCAGGAGGGGCCAAGGAGTGTGTTTCGCACGTTAGCATGAAATTGACAAGATGATTATATTTTGTACAATAAGATTCCAATTTTATTAAAATCTCAACCTTTGATTAATAATCATTCATGTCATGTATGTACCTGGATGTTCTGATTTATGTCTTGTCTCAAAACAGCCATTGTTGGCCCAATCTTATCTGCAAATCATTAAAGCATATATCACCACATAATTAAACCATATTCCGATCAAATTCCTCAATATATATGATCATTTTTCATTTTAAAAAAAAGCATATTTTGTAGAAACAAAAATGATATTTATCACTCATTTATCTGTCCTTATTTTGTCACTTCTGGAACCGTCAGTGGCATTGTGCTGTGGTTATTGTAATAACTCATCCCACTTAGAAATTAGAGAATAAGATACAATATACTATCTTCCTTACAAAATAAAAATATAAGTATTTTAAAAAATATTTTTTTTTTAATATTACTTTTATTGATAGAAAAATAATAATTATAAAGAAAACTAGTAAATATAATTTTTTTTTAAAAAAAGACATTTAAAGATTTTTTTAATTAATTTATATAATTATTAATCAAACCATTTATATTTCGAAATGAAAGCACTTATGAAATAAAATAGCTCAAGTCATTATTAAGCTAGGGCCAAAACGAGGGTGAATGGCGTTAAGTGGATAAAATCTCTATCAAGTCAATGAAATTGGATAAAATTTGGGTCGACGGAATACCATCCCTCATAGTGTAATTACGTAACCAACAAAGAGGCTCAAAATAACTCGAAACCAAAATTACAAATTTATAATCACAAAGTTATGCAAGCTGATCAAAATTAGAGAGAAAGAGACTCAAACCAAGAACTTGAAGGATTAAACTGCAGACTGAGAGAAAGGGCTTGGTGGGAATATAACTTCCATCATGGTCAAGTTCAGCAGCTCCAGGTTTAACTTTAAGAATGACCAAGGGTAGTTCATCAATGGCAGATCTTATCTCAGAGCCCATCTGATCCGTATCTCTTCTCCTTTTCATTTCTGTTGCTCCCTAATTGAATCTTGAAACCTCAGATGATGTGTATTTATATCAGTCTTTGTATGTGTATACAGCTCTCTAAACTCAGTTTAAAATTCCAAGAAAACTAGTCAACAGTTGACCTACCATCTTATACAATATATTCCATTGGGCTTTTAAAAATGGAAAAGGAAAAAAAATTGCTCTATTGGCTGTGTCTAATCTTTTGTAAGTTTTGAAATTTTCTTTTGTGGTAATCTTCACACACAGTTCTTGAATTTGAGGCCTCAGTTATTCCTATGCTTAAATATTAGCGTTAGGAGAATATGATTGCGACCCTCATATTTGACCTTGAAGTAATCACTTTATCCTCTATATAATGAATTATCTTTACTGTATAGTACAACGACTCCCTGGGTTTGATAATCCAACCATCATTTATTACTGGTATATATTTACCCATAGTTCCTGCATCTGGGTTTTCTTTCTTCTTCCTTCTTGAACCATATCTGCATATGGTCGGTCACCCATGATCTAAGACCATATATATTACATATATATAAATATTTGTTCGAGTACTGTTTGGTGCAGGTTTATCAAGGACATTGGTTTAGTAATAATATATTATACGATGTTTTGGTAGAGTAAAAGATTAGTTCAAATGGAATGAAATGTTGAATATCGATTCAATAATAAACTACAATTCAAAGCTATGTCAAGGGAATAAGATACTTGAGGCAAAACTATGAAGACTTATGTAGGAAAAACATTTTTTAAAGTTTAAATTTTTATTTTTATTTTTATTTTTCTTGCTTTCTTTTTTTATGTCCCTAACTGATTATTTCATAATTTTAAATCTCATTAATTATTCATCTAATATTTTAATTTTGGTAAAAATTCTCTCTTTACATTGTATATATAATTACAAAATCTGAGGCCTTCATTTTTCAGAGGAATGGCCTCATTTGCTTCACTATCCACAAGATCCCGAATTTCTTTTCAACTATAGGTACAAGTATATAACAACTGTAGTTAGAAGTTTGTTTATTTTATAAGTATATAACGATCATGGTTTATTTTATTCAAATTACAACTCGTAACAACTCATGGCTTATTCTGATTTGGATTGGGCAAGTTGTCCCATGACCAGGAAACCTACTACTAGTTATTGTATCTTTCTTGGCTCCAATTTGGTTTCTTAGAAGAGTAAGAAACAAAGCACTGTTTCTCATTCTTTTGCTGAAGCCAAATATTGAGTTATGTCTATGGTTACTCAGGAACTATTATGATTGATACAATCGTCGAGGGATTTTGGAATTCGTCAGTATCCTATTTACTTGTATTGTGATAATCAAATGGTTCGATGTTCGACACATTGAAGCTAATTTTGTCTTTCATGAATGCACAAAACATATTAAAGTTGATTATCACATTGTTCGTGAATAATTTTCTAAACAAGTTCTTGTTCCCAAGTCGATTTCATCTCATCTTCAATTAGTAGCTAATAATCTTACCAAAGTTCTCACAAAGAAACACACTTTTTTTATGACCAAGCTAGGTATTCGAAGTTCTTCCACACGAGCCTGAGGAAGGGATATTAGGATATTACTAAATCTGTTAATAATCTTGTAATGATATTATGTTTCCATATTATTGTATATCTGGATAAGATTAGTTTAGAAATTTTATACTTCTAGGGTTTACAGTTTCACATGTATTTGTATCCATCGAGACTTAATGAAAAGCTATTATGGTGCAATCTTTCTTCATCTTTGGTTACTTTAACGATGTCCATGATCATTGATGAATCATTTATTCGAGTGGGATATGTGATGCCCTGATTTTACACCTTGCAATCGCTACGCGTAGAAACTGAGTTTGTCAACTTACAAGAGATTAATGTCACGATGAAATAAGGCCTTTTTCTTTACAACATCGTCAAATCATCCTTATACAGATATAATAAGGATATGATACAGGTACACAAAGGTTCTAAGTTATAACTTATCTATGTAGTCTTCAACTAAGTTTATCATCTTTGAAACACCAATAGGTATATTATCCAAAGTAGGTGTTCCGAGCAGGAATCAGATTGTAGGCAATGTTCATGTACCACAAAATAACATAACATATCTTCGAAGAACGAGATCAACAAGCATAAATAACTCATCGAGATCTGAAAGTCCTAATGCTTTTAATATCTTAATTTTGATTAATGACAAACATTGATAAGGACTAATGGTTTTATTGTATAAGTGATAGCATTTTTAGAATTCAATTATCTTATACATGCAAGATCAAAGTTTTAAGTCTTCAAAGAAGTACATATGGCATCAAGAATTGAAGATAAACATTTTATGGATTAGATAGGAACTAGATGTATAGTTTTATATATTGATATCATTTAGATATCTCTATTTTACTTCTTTGAGTAATAATTATATAGATTGCTCAATGAATTTGAAATGTTTCTCGAAATATGTTTTATAAGTTAAAACTTATTATGGGTATTTAAATTTGTTTTCTAAATACATGCATTTGGTTTAAATTTTTATAAAATATGTTCCACAACTTTTGAAGTTGATTGGTAACTTAAATTGCATGTTTGAAAAAACTTAAGGATGACTTTTTTATACTTGCGGTTGACCGGATGATAGCAGGCATTATCCACTAACTATCCATAGTCTAATAAAGTAGCGGACACTCAAGCAGTCGACTTGTAAATACCAAGCATCATTCGCTAACCACCCAGATGAGTCTAGTGATGTAATGGACGTTCAAGCGGTCAACCGGTAAATACAAGACATTGTCCGCTAAACATCCAGAGAAATTTGGTGTTCCAGTGGATGATCAAACTTCGTAAAAGTCGACCACAAGCCTCTTGAGTGAGATTTTAATGGTCACTTTTATAACTGTTGGAACACACATATAAATACCAAAATGTTTGAAAAATTTACTAACACAATTTTCTAAGCACAAATTTGATTCACATTTATTATAGAACATTTTAGAAACATTTTCAAACATTTTTTAAACATTTACATTGTGAAAATCATCCAAGAAGGGTTTCATACATTTATAGGTGTTCTTGACCAATCTTGGAAAACAATTACTCAAAGCAATCATTGAACTACATTTTGATATATCCTTACAATCAATGTGATATCTATATCAAATCATCTTTATTCATTTCTTGTAAACTTATTCAATGTTGCATTTAGCTTAAAAACGCTAAGGGTTAGAGTGAGCATCGAATTGAAGATAATTGTGATTATCTTGTTTGTGTGTATTTTATTAATTATTGTATTGGAGATTGTAGTAGAATCAAGGTTGCGTTATAAAACTCTAAGAGTTAAGTGAATATCGTTTGGGTAAAAGGTTGTGTAAAACCCTAAGGTGAATTGGGTGAGCCTCTTTTGTAATATCTTATACTTGATTAGTGAAAGATTTTGTGAAATTCATGAGTAGATAACTCAAGGTAGTGTATTAGGTTTTGTTGAACAAACCAAACCACTATAAATCATTGTGTTCATTGTCTTATTTCTGCTTTTTACTTGAACACATTGTTACACATACGAATTGCATTCCAAGCGTTTGATTTTGTTGTATTAGAATTGCATAATTAAATTAGGTTGCAAAAATCAGATAAAATCTAATTCACCCCCCTTTTAGGATTTTCAAAATCAATTAGCAAATAACATTGATATCAAAATTGCAACTATAGGTTATCTCTCGTTCACTTGCAACTGAAGATTTATTAAACTAGGTGAGAAAGAAATACTTAGTGAATGAGATAATGGGATGAGGAAAACATTTAAATATAAAATCGTATAAGTCTATATGAAATTTGTATTCAAAACCAAACTGACCATAATGATGCATTATATGTGTGCCATGGAAATAACTTTGAAAACATATATGCACCTAGTTGAGTAAAAAATGTATGATTTCCATGTATAGGTCAATGATAACATTTGAAACCTCATGTGTTGTATGACCCATTCAGTCGTTAGTCCCCCTATGGTTTGTAAGGCTTCAGGACCTACTTAGTTTTGACTATATTTCACATATCATATGATATAACCTTAAAATGAATCATGTTTTTCTATTTAATCAAGTTATTTTAGTTATATTTTATTTAATTATGTTATTTTGTCAATATTTTTTTTATTTCTCAGTGATCTATTTGTTTTCAAAATTTTTAAGAAATATTTGATCATTTATCAACAATAAAAGAAAAAGAAAAACAATAGTGGAAGAAATTCAATCAAAGTCAATGACACGTGGCTGCCGTGTCAACAACAAAGCCCAATCAACTACGAATATAGCACACCAAGCAGACGAGCCCATAAGAAGAAGAAAAGATAAACAAATACTTCATATGTGAGCAAATGATAGAAACCATATCGTGCAGTGTTTGGCGAACTAGAAAGCAACACATTGCGCCATACTTCAGATGCACCATCACCTCTCTCAAATTTGTGACACATGTTGTACAATAAATTTTGCAGCCATGCTCAGAACTTCTATTTCCCTCATTTTGACATCCAATTTTTTAAAAAAGTTTTAGCCAATAATGTTTCCTATAAATACCTAAGCATTTGTCATTCATTAGACATACTTTCTTCTTGTAATCATTTCTAGTTTCTCTTATTAGTTTAGATTAGTTAGTTAGAATTTGAAGATCTTTTTAAGGAAAAATCAAGGATAATGAATAGATGCCAATAGAAAGAAAATTAAGGAAAGTTTTTATTTCATTCTTGATTTCAATTATTAAATTCTTCATTTTAGTTATGTAAATTAATATGTAATTGTAACATACTTACCCTAGCAAGGACATGAACAAATGATTTTTGGGAGGTTCTACTGCTTAATCTTTTTTTCCTGTTATTTAGTTTATAATTAGGAAGTTGCATGGGCCGAAGTAATTTACATTTTTGTATTAATTGTGAGGTTTTACTGTCTAGTCTAGTTAGTTTTTCTTTCTTTTTATGGCCGAAAACCCACCTCATTTTATATGTTTTAATATAGCCTTTAATATAGATATTTGAGTATTTATATAATTCTAGTTTTTATTCACTAATCTATGTTAAATTAATTGAATTGACAACCTATTTGTTTAGAATTATTATATAACTAGAATGATTAATATGAAATTAATCATTTTAGTAGCAAATATTGATTTAATTAAGTTATTTTTCACGTCTTAATTAAATTAAGAAGGAATTGTATAATTTTAGTTGTATAAAATGAATCTCATTATTTTATGCAAATTAATGTTGGTGATTGCTTTTGCGCCTTTTAAATTTAATTGAGAATCTTAAACTTGCTCAATTATTATGATTTTTTTATTAAATTAATGGTTGATCTTCAAACTCATTTGGATTAACCTAATTTTTAAGGATAAGAATCTTTGAGCTCATTAGGATTTTAAAACCGCTTACTCAATCATTTTCGTTATCTATGATTATTCCTATAAAAATATAAATTTATACTAGTCTCTCCTACCATAACATTTTACAAATATTGTTTCCTTTTATTTAATTTATTTGTGCAGTTGGGATTAATTTTGTTTTAGTTAGTTAAGATTAGTTTTCTTAAAAAACAGACCTAAAACCCCCAAATAACCCCCATTTTCAATTAATAAACTTCAATTGAAAAATTTACAAGTCTTTGTCGATCGATTGAACTTACCCTATTTGTTTGGCTGAGTTAGGAATATAATTTGAAGTAATGTGATGACAAACACACATCATCATATCACAGTGATCCAAAATCTCCTTGTCCAACCAAGTTACACGTAGAACCTCACTTTGGGATTGATCGACCCTCTCTATTAGGTTGATCGCCCTAACTAATGGAATCCCACAATAACCAAATCGACCTAAGTCTCTTGATTGTTACCTTGTCACCTCGGACGTGACTTGGTCGTGGCTAAGTGAACCACTCATAAAAATGTGTTAGGTTGAGATTTGACTGAGGTGTGTAATTTCTTGCATCATAATAATTAATTCATATTAAAGGTATGATCTAAATATATTTTTATAGAAATTTTTTTGATAAAGTTTAATTTGAAATCAAATTTTTGATTGTTATTTTGACATTATACGGTTTTTTCCATACTATTAAAATACAATTTTATAAAGATTGAAGTCTTGAAAATCTATTTTATCGATTCATCTCAATCTTTAGGAAGGGATTGATGATCCCAAGTTCTTTTACTCCATTTAGAAAGGATTTTCTGCCGGGCGACTCGTAGAAGGTTAGAAAGGCTCTTACTCCATCCCACACAATGTACTACTATTGGCCCTACCAAGCAACATCTACTTACACAAGCTCGATCAGGAGATAGGGAGGATCTGATAGAAGTATGAAATTCCAATTGTTCAGAGAATCAAATCAATTCTATTAAGGATAGGTCCTATTGATGACCAGGAAAACTCTAGAGAAGAAGCAAGCTTGTTTCGTCGTGGCACACGTCCCCCACAAGCACCTCCCGACTCAGCGAAGACTAGAAAATGCCTTTCATTTTCCCCCCTTCGTCGGCCTTGGCTGCCTTCCTTAACAATCCCTCGAGCCTGTAAATATATAGAGAATTATTTTCACTAATGTTTCAAAGTTTAAAACTGAATAACCTAAGAGGAGTGCTGATTAATCCAAAATTTTAAATATTTTTATGATATTTAATCATGTTATTTTTGTTAAATGTTATTTAAATTATATTATTTTATGATTATTTTGTATTTTTCATTAATATATTTGTTTGTAAATATTTTAAGATATTTTTTGATTTCATTGTAAAATAAAAAATTTTAATTTATTTTTGCTAAAGTGACACATGACGCTGACAAGTATCAAGACATGTGCAATACACATGGGCCACTAAATTTAATTTATGTAATTTAAGTTATGCAAATATAGAGATTAAATATCTCCATCAAATTTCCATTTCCCTTAATATGTTTGCTTTCTTTTTTTTAATGTCTCAAATTATAAGTCACTTTTTATATTAAAAGTGTATGTATTTATTAGTTAACCAAAATATTCCTATTTAAAGTGACATTATTTGTATTTAAAAATTACATTAAATTCACATTAAAATGATAAATGATGAATATATTTTAGAAATATTTTATGTAAAATTTACATTTTCAATCATATTAATTACATTTTTTTAATCGAGATTAAAAATTAAATAAGTCTATCAATTTGAAAAAAAATGAAATATGAATTAATCCAATGATATGCTTTGACATAAATACCCCATTAATGACATGCGAAATTACCACATGTGCCACACCATCACAGTACCTGGGAGACAAAAGGGACAAAACCATATGATTTGACATATTTATAGTGATTAGTGAATATGAAAGAGAGAGAGATAGTGAAAAGAAAAACCCTTACTCCGTATGTACTGTATTTACACACTCTCTCTCTCTCTCTGCTTAAAAAAGAAAGTCCACAAGAAATAGAAAGAAATATTCTGCTTGTAGAAAGAGAATTTTGTTCTTTTCTAACCTACAATTTCCTTTCAATTACAGGCAAAAGAAAACAGTATATAAAAGGAATAAAAGGAGAATATGAGAGCAAAACTTAATAAGAAATTAAATACAATCTATTTATAGTGAATATAAAAAAAAATTAAAGACATCTACCGAAAGCAAAATTAAAATCAAAGAGATCAGTACCAAAATTTAAAGCAAAGAGATCTACCACCCAATGTAGGCTTTCTAATGGCAATAGTTGCCAAATTTTCAGTGAGATATTCGACCAACTCTTTCAAAATATAATCACTAATATTTTTACTTCATCTTCTTATCTTTTGCCAAATACTTAGTGTGTTCTACTTGGGAATAGGGATATATATTATAGAATTTTACATTTTAAAAAAATTTACTTCAGTATTTCTTCCAGTTTTTTTTGTTTCTTCTTAAATCATTCCGTACTTTTCTTATCCGTTAATAATATACGACTAATGATCCAACTGCGAATTCTCCCTTTCAGGAAAAAAAAAAAAAGAAGAAAGAAAATACTAATAAGTTAATATGCTATGCCTATTAGATAATGGCATTTTTGAGGAATAGATTCTTCCAAATCTCTTGCAAAGTTTTGGTTCCTTTTCCTTTGGGGATGCAACTAACCGTACATTCATGAACCATAGACTAATAAGATTATTCGAATCTTAACAGCAATTTCATATGGTTTTTGAAATCATCTAGAGATAAATGGTGATCTAATGCCAAAATAATTACAATTTTTTTAAAGTTATTCCATTAACATCATCATTGACTTATGCACTATGTCACATTCAAGATTGAAAATGTCAATTTTCCTTGAGAAATTTCAGTCATTCTTAGTTCCTTTTCTATATTTAAATACTCTCTATCTCTACAATAAACACTAATACAATTGTTCCATCTCATCTTAAATTGTAATTACTTCTACATGATTATGTGTGGAAACTTTTATAGCAAGGAATCTTTTGCAGCTAAGAAATTAGTTTTGTTTCGGAGCTGTCAATGAAGAAACTAATTAGTTATATTTTCCATATATATAAGATTAGAGAGATGAGCTGTGAGATGACGATATGAGACTCTTTTAATAGATGAGATGTTTGCATCACGGTTTGGTCAGGTCAATTTTTCATTTTTTTTTTCTTCCAATTCAGGAATAATAATGTCATACATTTATCTGGCAATCTTATAGAATGTTAAAATAATTATGGAAGATAAAATTTATTGGTGCTTTTTTTTCCTTTCTTGATCAGCGGAGGTCTTGGCCAGTAAGTTCTAGTCACGTTAGGTCCTTGCTGTCTGCTGATGTTCGTAGTTGTTACTAAAATATGAGGTAAGTGATTAACTATTAAATTATTGGTTAAGATTCCCGTGTTTTGTTTAATTAAATTTTTTTTTTCCTTCCCACTTTACTTGTTATTGAAAAAATGATTCGAAGTTAAATGAAGTTTAAGAAAGTGTATTTCTTTTCGTTTTACTCCCTTGAAATATCTTATGATGTATTTCGATTATATTTAAGTGTGAACATTTATTTTGATATTGAGAATAAAATTTAAATTTTGCTTCAAATATAATCTCTTGGTTGACTTCAATTGGAAAATTCAGGTATAATATGAACAACTTTCAAATTTATATATACGTGGATTATAAGGTGTGAACATAATAGATTCCTCCGTCATCAACATTTGTGTTTTTATTGTAGGGAGAAAATAATACTTTAATAATCGGTTAAAATTTTGTAATAAAAAATTCCCAACCTGTGCCCGATGAATTTAAACTTCAAATAACATAATGTTTGTTTTTTACTTTTCTTTTTTGAAGGACAATTATCACTTAGCCATGAGACATGAAATATATTTTCTTGTTCTTTTGTTTTTTTTAAGGGAAAAAGATAGAAATTTCATTAGATAGATGATTCAGCCATAAAAATTGAAAAATCTAAGAGGATGAGTGTATTAAGTTTTATCCAATTTTTGCAATCTAATTCAATTAAGCACTTTTAAAATAACAAATATCAAACACTTGGTGTATAATTTGTGTGTAATAATGCGTTCAAGTAAATTACATAATTAAAATAATGAATACAATGATTTATAGTGATTTGACTTGTCCAACAAAACATAATCCACTACCTTGAGTTATTTACTCAAGGATTTCACAAAATCTTTAACTAATCAAGTATAAGATATTACAATAGAGACTCACTCAATTCTCTTTATGTTTACAAAAAACCTCTCAACTAATCATGGTTCACCCAACTCCTTGAGTTTTACAACATAGCATTGATTCTACAACAATCTTCAATACAACAATTAATGAAATATACACAAACAAGATAATTACAATTATCTACAATTCAATGTTCACTCTAACCAACTAAATGTAACATTGAGTATGTTTACCAGAGATAAAGAAAAATGGTTTGATATAGTTATCACATAGTTGTGAAGATATATCAATTGCAGAACAAAGATCTCTTTGAGTAACAACTTCACAAGATTGTTTAAGAACACCTTTAACTATATAAAACCCTTATAGGATGATTTTCACAATATAGATGTTTAGAAATGATTTTTGAATGTTGCAAGATATTCTATAATAAATATGTATCAAGTTTTTGTTAAAAAAAAAAAGCATTCTTTTAACTGTTTCAAATTATTGAGTATTTATATGTGTGTTCCAACGGTTATAAAAATGATTATTAAAATCCTTCTCAAGAGTTATGTCGATTGCACCATAGACGGGTTATCCGCACCATTATTTGTAGGTATACCAAAGTACTCTGGACAATTTGCGGACGATGACTTGAGACGTCCAGTCGACTGTATGAATTGTTTGGTCGACCGCACATGCAGTCCGGTTGTCCGCACAACACAACAACCATGCAAACCAAGATTTAAATCAACACTAAAAGTTATGGAATTGATTTCATAAACCTTTAAAGTATATAATGTATTTTGAAAAATATTTGATGTTCATAAAGCAATCTATAGAATTAATACTCAAATAAATAAATTAGAGATACCTCTAGTTTCTATCTAATACATAAAATGTTTATTCTCAATTCTTGATGTCGTATGTACTTCCTTGAAGACTTAAAACTTAGACCTTGCATGGATTAAATAATGGAATTCTAAAAATTCTATGACTTAAAAGTAAACAATTAGTCATCATTTATTTCTCAATAATCAAAGTTAATACATTAAAAATTTTAGAACTTTCAAAAATCAAAATAACATGGAATAATAGATGAACATGTGTATAGCTTTTTTGTTTTTTGGAGGGAGGCAGAGGATATTATGTAATTGGGTCTTTTTATACCGAAGAAAGGAAGCGAGAGATGACATGAAAAAAAATAATAAGAAAGGACTTGGAGATTTGTATTTTTTTATCCATCACAATCGAAAAAATCATTTATCTCCTTTTACAAGTCACACTTAGAAAATATAGCGAATATTGATACTAACTTTTACCATTATACTTTAGTATTAAATCTTGAAATTCAACATTAAAGTAGTTTCTGCAAAAAAGAAAATAAAAGAAAAGAAAAAAAAGGACAGTTTGGAAAATACCCAAAAATTGTATGTGAATTTAAAAGTAATTTAATGTTTTGGTAATGTTGAATTTATTCTTTGAACTATTTTCATTTTTTAATTTTCGTCATTGATTATTATTTTTATTTTTTTATCTTTGCACTATTTTTATTTTTCAACTTTGGTATCTAATCATTTTTTTATTGGTTTCTATCCTTGAATTTTTTTTTGCTTTAAAATTTGGTTCTCTCAATCGCTACAACTTTTTTATCCATTTGAAAAGAGAGCCGAGCAAGAGAGCCAACAAGTTGAAAAGAAAGTTATAAACAAATGAAAATTGAAAAGAGAATTGTAAAAGAAATTAGATTCCATAATTTCTTGGCCAGAAGGAAAAGAGAGTGACCATACTTGCAAATCAAAAATAGTTCAGGATAAAAAAAAAAGTTAATTGCCAAAAAGGTCACCAACGTATTACCAAATTTTAGTTTCAATCACTAATCTTTGAAAATATCAAACTAGGTCAAGAATCTTGTAAAAACGTAGCAAAAATGGTCATTCCGTTTATTTGCTTTGTTAGGCCTAATGGGATGCCACTTTTTCAAGGGTATTTTTGTCCTGGTAATGTTAAGCTAGAGTTCTTGGCGCCCATGTCATTGGTGATGCAATAAATACTCATTTCTTAATATAATCTCAGTTCATAAATGAGTTCTAGAGAGTCATGAGGAGTAGCTACTTGAAAACAATGAACCCCAATTGTAGATGTGAGCTTCCAGCGAAATCACCATGTTATGGAAGGAGGATAACCCTGGTAGGAGATTCGAACATTTCTAGGTAAGTCTTGCATGTTGTTGGAGTCTTTTGTTGAATCTTCAAGAACTTCATATTCTTAATTGTCTAGAGTTGAAATAATGTAGGGAGAAGGCTGTGATTTTTGTGTTTGGCTTAATCTAGATATGTGCAATAGATCTATAGAAATTATACTAGGATTGCTAAGGAGAATGAACCAATTGGAGGTTGAAATTGAGAGGCATAGGGAGAAGACAGAGTTTGTTGAGATAGTTGCCTTGTTGAAGAATGAAAATTCAAAGCTATAGATTGGGATGAAAATATATAAGAGATGAATGAAACAAATGTTTGTTGTGATGTTGGTATGATTAAGGTCAATTGTACGTAGCTGGACATGTTCTTCCAGAGGTGAAAGGAAAATAATTATGGAATTAGATAGTGTTTAAGAGATGTAGAAGAACGAGAAGACTATGTTGTACTAATGTACTAGTGTTGGGTAAAAAATGTTCATCTTCAATGAATTCTTTCCACTTTTTTTTCTTTGTTATTGTATGAACATGAATTTACAATGTAAAGTTTTGTTGGTATACAATTGATGTATTAAAGTCAATCATTCATTAAATTTACAATAAATAATAGATGTTAAAGTTGGTAAAAGTGAGATATACATTTCATTAAACATCCACAAAATATGACAAGTATATTAGGATTATAATTGGTTGTTCAAGTTGATTGACCATAATAACTATTACAATAAGACCAATGCAATGTCTTAACACCCCTCAAAACAACCACAACTAGTACAAAAACATCTACATTTACACCCTAACCAAGTATTGAGTAATCAAACTACCCTATCCTTGTCAATTAGTTCATTCCTGCCCATCAAGAGACTTTGTAAGGCGGCTCTTTACCCAAGTATTCATAGTTAACGTTGATTCTTATCCTTTCAATTTCATTGAGGCCCTTTATTTTCTTGGGATGAGCCTTCTATTTTCTGGATGAGGATGGAACAAAGCTGTATTAGTGTTTTCCACATTTGTTGGTTGAACTAAGATTGAAGCTTGTGTTGCTCATGTTGCCAAATTTTCTCCATTATTTTGATGCTTCTATTGAATATCTGTTTGTTGTGTCGTCGTACTTCATTTTGACTATCTTTTTTCTCTTGTCTACTAAATACAAATATTTGCTAAGTAAAAAATAATTAAAAAACTAGAAAAAGAAAGAAAGTTTCACTATAAATGCCTACCTGATTCATCGGATGTCCATATATGACTTCAATATTGTCATCTGTAATTTGTTCAGAAACTTGATCATTGACTTATTTTATGGGATTTGACACACCATCAGTTCTGTCAACCTCAATTTTGTAGGTTCTATTATTATGATAAGCAATGCGACACATTGTGCAACGGGTGACTAATTGCCTCCTCAGTCTAACAACCCATTAGCACTCCTAATTTTCTTATTAGGGTCCTGTCTTATGTTTTTCTTAGGTCTGCCTAGTTGTGCACAAACCAATGAGATTCTACATATAATGTGGTTATAGTGTTCTAGCCCTATAAGTTTTGAATTTGCTGATCTCAATACCAAAATCCTTATCAATATTTTGGTGGATTTGTTTGATTGATATATTTAGATTAGCTCTAATTCTCTCTGTATATATCTCAAAGAGCCACCTTGCTAATAATTATGGATTTTCCCAAGTATCATTATAGTTGACATATTCTTCATTCATAATAGCATTCACAAAATCATTATTGATCATTGTAGCCTTCTTGGCATATAGAAACTATTCTTTTTTTTTTGTTGCATTTAGCCCTTAACCGTTTGGAGTCATTGGTATCCATCACCACTGGTTTCTTATGCATAATTGCATAAGTTTTTACAGTTTTTCTAAACTCTGTCTTATTTGCAAACTTTTGACCAAGTTGAAAAATTGAATTTTGCAAATCTCTCTAAGCATCAAAATCAGTAAATCTTGCTATATGTCTCACTTTCCTCATATGAAGAGTTGGGATTGATGTGAAGACCTGCATTGACATTATCATCTTTGGTGGACTATTGCACATCAGCCTCTATGCTTGTGTCTGCAGTTCTGTTCTCATTATTGACTCTTGACCCTTATACATTTTTATTATTAGTACCCTAGCCATGACCATTATCATGCATGACTTGCTCACCATTATCACTTATGTTCATTATATATTCAAATATAGTGTTACACTCGTCATCATTTATGTAATACTCTGAAAAATCCATAAATTCAACATTTTATGCATTAATATTAGTGTTTTCAGCAGCCACTTCTTGAATTATTACCCATGCATGTCCAAATTTTAGCATTTTATGCATTTTCAAAATTTGTATTTGATGTTTTTTCAACATCAACTTCTTCAGTAACAACCTCTGCATCTTCAAAATCATCACCACCATAATTATTTTCTTGTGATTCAATCTTGACAGTGGATTAAGTAACTTATTCTTCGTTTTCTAATATAACATGCACATCTACTGGTGGATTTTCAGTCAAATTGATATTGCCAAGTTGAATTACATCATCACCACTCAATTGACTTAATTGAACATTTATTTTGATTAATGACGAACATTGATGATGATTAATGTCTTGATTGTACAAGTGATATAGTTTTGAGATTCATTATTTAATCTATGTAAGGACAAGTTTTCAAGAAAATATAAAAGTCAAGACTATAAAAATTTGAAGACAAACATTTATCGGATTAGAGAGGAACTAGAGGTATAGTTTTAAAGTTTAATATCTTTTGATATATCTAGTTTTACCACTAAAAGTTGCTCTATGAAATTAAAACGTTATTTCAAAATTATTTAATTATATTAAAATATGTTTTGGTATTTCGAAAATTATGCATCGTGGTTTCAAAACCTAAATATTTTATAAACTCTTGTTAGATTGATACTATAACTTATATGGTTGATTGAAATAATCATTTTTGTGTTAGAGTATTATGGATGCACAAATGAACATGTTTCGGTCGACTTAAAGTAGTCCAAGTATCGTCCACAAGTTGGTTTATCTTGTGGATGCATATACTGTCAAATTTGTTCATCTGGCAACTTGTAGATGACTATGCGGTTGACCACAAGTGAGGTGAGGTCCACTGCAAGTCAACTTTAGGTCGACTGCATGATAAAAACTATCATCCAAAATTTGGCCAGTGAGCTAGCGAATGACATTGCAGATGATGCACCAGTTGAACGCAAATTGTTAGTGGGTTTCTAATAGCTTTATTTTTTACCATTGGGAACAAATCTATAAACACCAAAACCTTTGAAATTCTTTCTAAGAACAATTTTTGAGCAAAAACATTGTATATATTGATCCTATAATATATTAGAAACATTCCAAAACCTTTTCTAAACATCAATCTTGTTAAAATCATTCAAGAAAGGTTTTTACATTCAAAGGTGAATTTTGGGCAATCTTGGCAAGTCATTACTCAAGAGGTGATTGTATTTCAAATTGATATATCTTCACATTAATGTGATATCTATCTGAAAGCCTTAAAGCTTTTAATATCTTAATTTTGATTATTGACAAACATTGATGAGGACTAATGTCTTAATTTTATAAGTGTTGGTCTTTTAGGATTCTTATGTCTAATCCTTGCAAGATCAAAGTTTCAAGTCTTCAAGAAAGATCGGATGTTATCTAGCGTTGAAGATAAGCGGTTTTTGGATTAGATAGGATCTAGATGTGTAGTATTATTTTATACATTCTTAGATATCTCTAGATCTACCTCTATGAGTAATAAATTCTATAGTTGCTCAATTATAGTGAAATGTTTTTCAAAATGCATTTCATTTAGATAAAACATGAGTTGGGTATTTGAAATGATTTTCAAATTACATGCACATACTTTAAATTTCATAAAATGTATTCCACAAACTCTTGGAGTTGTTTGGAATCTTGTTTTGCATAGTTTCAATGCATGTGCGGTCGACCTAACTGAAGTGTGGTCGACCCCAGATCATGCTGTCGACCAGACCTCTCAGAGTATCGTCCGCTGAATGTCCAGAGCTCTCTAGAACACTTGCGGATGATGGTGCGGTCGACCGGACCTCTCAGAGTATCGTCCGCTGAATGTCCAGAGCTCTCTGGAACACCTGTGGATGATGGTGCGGACGACCTTTCTGATATGCGGTCGACCGCACTTCTCCTGAGTGGGATTCAAACAGCCATTTTTATGATTGTTGGTGCATACATATAAATACCCAATTGTTTAAAAAACTTAGCATCACGACTTTTGAGCAAAAATCTGATTCTTACACTTGATAGAACAACTTGAGATCATTTTCAAACAAAAATATAACATTCACATTGAGAAATTCATCAAGTTGGGATTGATACTAAATCATTGGGGTTCTTAAGCAACTTAGAGGATAATATTACTCAAAGAGGTATTTATGCTTTATATTGATATATCTTCACATTAAGGTGATATCTATATCAAACTCTTTATCTACTTATCTTGTTTGTTTTGTTCAAGGTTGCATTGAGCTTAAAACTCTAAGGATTAGAGTGAGCCTTGAATCATAGATTATTGTGAGTGTATTAAGAGTATCTATTTCATTAATTGTTGTATTAGAGATATGTGTGTAATCAAGGTTATATTGTAAAACTCATAGTGCTGAGTGAACCTTGATTGGGTAAGAGGTTTGTGTTGTAAAACCCTAAGGGAATTGGGTGAGCCTCTATTGTAATCTCTTATACTAAATTAGTGAAAGGTTTTTGTGAAATCCTTGAGTAGATAGCTCAAGGTAGTGGATTAGGTTTTGTTGGATAAACCGAACCACTATAAATCTCTGTGTCTTTTGCCTATTTCTTGATCACATTATTTCACACACTGTTTGAGCACCAAGTGTTTGTTATTTGTTATCTTAGAAAACACTGTTTGTTTTAGGAAAATCGGTTAAAACCTAATTCACCCCCTCTTAGGTTTTTCACTATCAAACTCTGTATCTCTTATCATTGATTATAATTGTATCAATGTTGCAAGTAGCATAAAAATCCTAAGTGTTAGGGTGAGCCTTGTGTAGGTTGTTTTGTATTCAAAGTTTGTTTGTAAAATCTTTTGATGAACTTTGAATTGAATTGTATTATAAGGATTTACTAAGGAAAGTAGTGAGATTATTGTATAATCAAAGTTGTGTTGTAGAACTCAAATGTTGAGTGAGCCTTGAATGAGTGAGGTTATTTGTAAAACCTAAGGTGAATTAGGCGAGCCTCTTTTGTAATCTCATTTATTTGATTAGTGAATGGATTTGGTAAAATCCTTGAGTAGATAACTCAATGTAGTGGATTAAGTTTTGTTGGATAAATTGAAACCACTCTATAAATCCTTGTGTTCATTGCTCAACTTTCTGCATTTTATTTGAACAAATTTTTGCTCAGACAACTAGCACACCAAGTTTTGATATTTGTTGTTAAAGAAGTATTTTATTGAGGTTGAAAAATTGAATAAAAACCTAATTCATCATTCTCTTAGGTTTTTCGGTTATCATACTTGCAAAATTTATAACTTGAAGTCTTTCATCGATGACACTCTTATGAGTCGAGTTTCAACCAAATGTTTAAAAATTCTAAATCTTAAAAGTCTTATGTTTAAAAATTTAGTCATAATAGAAGAACCAAATAGATTAAAAAGATATCAAAGTTTGGAACTCATCTTAGTTCATGTTTGGGTTGAAGTACTTATCATCACTGTTGCTATTGCCTGTTATCGTTGAACTATTTTGATTTTTTAGGTTGTAGATAGTTGTCACTGATGGTGTTGTCGTTGATAGAGATAATCGAGGGGCCAAAGGGGTAGTGATTTAGCTTTTGGGGAAAAAATTTTAATTGCCTTGAAAAGGTGAATTGATAAAGAAGGGTAATTGACATTTTCAATATTTGGCCATTGTGTTTTTTATTTATTTTGTCAAAATACATAAATGTCATTCTTATTAATCGTCTTTTTAGAGTAAAAAAAACTAGACACCCTCTTAGGCTTAACGAAACAAATAGACGAAATGATAAATTTTGCTACATTTTTATAAGGTTGATGACCTGATTTATTATTTTAAAAAATTAGTGACTAAAAGTGCAACTTGGTGATACATTGATGATCTTTTTTGCAATTCGGTCTAAAAAACATGAAAAGAAAAACCATTAGAGACAAAAATTAAAATAGTTTAGGGAATAAATTCGATAATTCTCCTCAAAGTTTTATTAATTTTGTTTTTTAAAACTAGAAGTAGTTTAAATGTGCAAGATGAAAAGAGATTAATCATGTTGTGTTTTTAGTATTCAAATAACATTCCTTTTTTATTTGAGTAAGATCAACGACACGGGCTTCGTTTGTGGCTTTAACGTATTGCGCTAAAGCCGAGGCCAGAAATTTTAAGGTCCACTTAGAAAGTAATGTATAGTGGGCTTCAATAGAAAATCGGCCTACATGTGATCTTAAATTGGATAAAGATATCTCCGTGAGAAAGAGAGAATCAGTTGGCCATGGCGGGTATTGCAACTGTCACCTTCTGCTTCACGAACGGTGCACGATTATTCAGTGTTCTGCGCCCATTAGCCAAGGCGAATTGTTGCTCTTTTCTATCCACACAGTGCTCTCCCTCTCTGGGATTTCGTTCCCTTCAGCAAAGATGCAGTGTACCCTCAAGAAAACTAGTGATTCGAGCCGCAAGAACCGAGTCCAAAGGAGTCTCTCTTGGTTTCAGAGCTCCCGATTTTGAGGTCTTTCTTGTATCTGTTTACTTATATGTAGGGGAGAAATGGACCATTTCTGAATTATGGGATGAAAGAATTGAAGATTGGGATGGTTTTGAAAAGCGTTATTAATATGCAGAATGTTTACATGTTAGATGAAAATGTTGAAGTAATTTGAATATTTGAAACATGTGGAAAATTTTTTCTTTTTAAATTTATTAATTCTGTTTTTGAGTTTTAGTAATTAGTGTAGTGGGTTAAAGCTATATCTTAATCCTGTTTAGAATTCTTATTTTTGTCAAATTTTGTTCCATATTCTTTTATATTTTTCTCAAAATATTGATTCCTGGACATGTTTACTGCGCATGCATTTGGTGTGTTGTGAGCCTTAATCTATGCTTGGAATTGAATGTCCTCCATTTGTGTCTAATGTGCGTAGATTTGCTAAACGTTGGAATTCTCTTTCGTTATGTTTAAGTGTGCTGTGCAGATTTTGGTTGGTGCCAGAGTCTGCAGCTGTCGGTTTCAAAATAGTTTAGGATAGAAATTGCCTGCTGCCATTTTTCTGAAATTTAGCTTTTTGTCTCCAACAATTTTTTTTTAACTGCTTTGCACTCAGACACAATCTTAAAATGTCGCCATTCCATTAATTTTGTCTGTTTGTTTTTTTTGAAGATGATTAACCTAGTTGAAACATATGTAGGAGAAGGATAGGATTGTCTAGATTTTGTGTGTTCTTTTGTACAATAAAACATGAATAAGAGGTTATTAAACTAAACCTGCGATTGATTTGTTAAGAGATTATGAACTCATAATAGAAGATGATTAATCCTTGTCAAAACATATGTAGGGTAAGGATAGGATTGTCCAGATTTTGTGTGTTCTTTTGTACAAGAAAGCATGAATAAGAAAGGTTATTTGAGGTTGCAGGTGAAGTAAATGCAGAATGGTTACTTGCAATTCTCTAAGAAAATCCATTAGTTGAAAGTTTTGAAGTTGCTGAAAAGCATAAAATTAATTCAGAGAGAGAGGTTTTGTATATTGGATGTGGCCACTAACCCTAGAAAAAGATGAAGGGATAAAGGAAAAGAAAAATAAATATTGAATTTGAATATGAAATAAAATTAATATAACTGTAGTGTTTTCACTAAATTATCAATTGCATTAGTCATGTATTTGTTATATGTGAGTTCTACTTGCGTTTTAATGGATGAAGTTAATGAAAAAAGTTGGCATGTGAGTTTCGTTAGCAGTTTAGCGGACAAACAAATGAAGGGGAAAATTTTTATAATTTTTGTGAGTATGAGGGCATAAACAAGTGAAAAAAAGTTAAAGGGCAAAAGTTAAATTTTATAGAAGTTTAAAGACAAGTGAAACTTTTTGCCCTAAATCTTTTGGTTGATATTTCATGAATATATACAACTTATAAAGAGAAATTCTGAAACATGTGTGGTCATTTTGTTAAACTGTTGATGTTCAGATAACTAAAAGCATAGAAGCAGACTCTATAACCAATTTAGGTGTGTAAGGTATTTAAAAGAATGTCAATCTTTAAAGTTGCAATCTACTTCATTCTGAATGAAGATCATTTTTTAAATGGACCTACAAGGATGGCATATCATATTTTCATCAGTCTATTTGAGCATGTTATAGGTTATAATGAGTATGATTATAAATTTATAATGATGCAGCTTATGGAGCCGCTTACTGGGAAGACATGGAAATTGGAAGATTTTGAAGCTTATCCATCATTATTGGTAATTCATATATCCCTTTTGTTTTGTCATATTTTGGGGCACATTTTATTTATATAATTAAAAAATATGGTCAAATTTTGTCAATTTGGTTATTTATGAAATTGCTTTTTAAGTTTGCTATTCTGGAAAGGTTTCTAGGTGCCCTGAAAAAGGAAACAATAGAAAAGTAAAACAAATCAAATTCGAATGTCTATATATTTTGAAATTCGAGATGATATCGTGCAGAAAGTTAGATCTATATTAGGATAGCTAGTTTTCCCTTGAAATCTTTTTAGATTTTCGGAACAGTGGCTCTTGAATTTCCTTCTAAGTTTCTTTCTATTTCATAGTGTTCCCTCAGGCATTCTCTCCTAGAAAGATTGATCTGTTTGCATCTTGGTCCATGAAGGTCCAATTGGATCCCTTTATGAAAGGAGAAAGATTGCCATGATCTGGAGTAGCACAAGTGATAATGTAGTTTCATTACAATTGAAAGCGATTGTGAATGTGTCCTTGCAAATGACTTGAATAAAGGGTCACATGGAGCATATGAAATCATGTTAACTGATCATTGTTGATGAATTTGAAGATGGATAAGGTGTGAAGAATCAAACCATAATTTAAAAGTTATAGGAATCTAGGCCTAGAATACCAATAAGGGAAGCAAGAGTAGGAAATACAAAAAATTGTGCTCATTCTCATGCAGGAAGATTTATGAGGTTCACTAAGGCATGAAGAAAAAAAATTGCTCCATTTATGGGTCAAAGCCATTGGTGACACTTCGTCCTGCAATAAGGTTGTGTTTGGCTTTAGCTTCATGCCTGTCACCAATCCAAAAGCTTACTCGAATGCCATGGGGTAGAGAAATTGATGAAAAGTTGTATCAACTTCCGTAGCAAGAGTTGTAGAAAACAAACTAACCTGGACCTCTTTTCTTCAAACATTTTGTTTTTTCCTCTTTGGCTTTTATGAATATTCATCCAAGTTAGCTGTTTAAATGATTTTAGATTTTAAATTCTTTTTCCTAGGGCATGCAGATGCAGTTCTGCAGTTGGTTCCCAGTTTATTTGGCCTAAAATTACTTCTGACTTAGAACGCATGCATTAGGAGATCCAAGATGGACCTAATATCTTTTCTATCTTTCTCTCTTTATTTCCTCAATCACTTCAAGACTACTGAAGATAAGACACAACCTAAGTATTGTTAGTGTACTTATAGTGTGTGGTATATTGAATGATTAAATATCTTTCTGATCAAAATGTGGCAAAAAATTTGTGCTAGTCTTGAAGTTAATGAAATAATTATCCCTCAAATTTGTGCTGGCTAGCAATTCTCTAAGAGGAGTAGGCGAAAGGTTCATGAGGCTACAAGCAATAATAGTATTTGTTTGAATGAAGAGTAACTGAAGTGGTGGGATATCTACAACCTATAACGTTACTGAGTTTATAATGCATTTCCTATCTAGCATTAGCCAGGTGAAGGTTGACATTGGTGATATACTGAAAGCAGAGAACGGCAGTATCGGTGCTTTTCCTTCTAAGACTGTCACATTTACCTTACTTGGCATAATTTTACCTGATTCATTACCATAAGTGGAGTATCAATAATGCTAGTCATGCAAACTCATGGTTCCAATTTTTATTTTCTTTAGTCTCTCACATCATAAATCTTTTTTCCCCACCACCTTGCCTTTTTAATAACAAATTATGATATTCACCATCTCCACCTTAACTTAGCTTTTGTCTTACTTCCATCACGGTCATCTTTAATTGCTAATGCCCGTAACTTTTGAGTTATGCAAGTTGCTACTAGAAGTTTCAGTTAGAAGTTTTATTTGGTGGTCTCTTTAACAAGAAAATGAGATCAATGCTGGACTCTTTAGTATGTGAAATTTGTTTCTTTGGTGCATGTTCTGGTCTTGGTTCTAGAAAAAATACTGCATACAATTTCTGAAAGAATTTATTTCATAGAGAATAGTAACAAGAACCAGGCTGGATCAGTAAAACAGAAATTATGATTCAATAGCAACTAGAGTTAAGAAAGATCCACATCAAACAACAATCATTTGCTTGGCATATTCATCTTATTAGCATATAGCTGTTTAATTTTTTTAATTAGTAGTAAAAGAGCTTCTTCATTGTTGTCTTGATAAAGGATTGAAATGATGTTAAGTAAGATCTAAAATGGTAGCTCAGTCTCCTGATCATTGGAGTAGTATAACAATATTATAGCTTTTGCTATTCCTCTCTACAAACTCGCTCCTTCAGAATTGTTAACAAATTCTACCTCTGTATCAGGTTATGTTCATCTGCAACCACTGCCCCTTCGTTAAGCATTTAAAAAAAGATATTGTAAGGCTTTCAAATTTCTACATGAAGGTAGGCAGGTAAAATGTTTGTTTTCTTTCTGTATTCCATCATTGCATGCAGTTCTCTCTACTCTGCAGAACTGTGGTTGAATATCCTCTGTAGCTTAATGCATTGGTTTTGACACAGAAAGGTCTTGCAGTGGTAGCAATATCTTCAAATTCTAAAATTACACACCCACAGGTTTGAATAACATTTAACTTGAGCTTTTATACATGATCCCTGACAGGTACCACATGACTTGTATAACTTAAGTCTACATTGTACAGGATGGACCTGAATTTATGGCCGAAGAAGCTAAGCTATTTAACTACCCTTTTCCATATCTTTATGACGAGGTTAGCTTCTACAAGTTTTGCTCTTGAATAATTATGCAGAAACTCCTTTTTCTGGTCTTTTTTCTTTTTTGGCTTCACACCTAAATCTTGACTATATGCTACTCCTTCCGTCCGACGAAATTGAATTTCTATATTTATATTTTTAGACTTTTGAAATTAAATGTCCACTTTCCTAAAACAAATATATTTTTTTAAAAAAGTTCAACTAACAATTTTCTTAATTTAAAAGATTTACATTAAAACGTCTAAAACATACTCTAATAAGATAGTCTCACCACCAATTATTGGAGTATGTTTTAGATGATCAACAATAAAACATACTCCAATAACATAGTCTCACCACCAATTATTGGAGTATGTTTTTTAAAAAAGTTCAACTAACAATTTTTTTAATTTAAAGGATTTGTATTAAAACGTCTAAAACATACTCCAATAACATAGTCTCACCACCAATTACAATAAGGATTTACATTCCAATAACTTACATAGTCTCACCACTAACTACATTAATAACAAAGATAATACTAGATAATGTGATAACTTCCTTAAAGTCAAATCAAAGGCTTTTGTTAGTTCATGTATTAAACCAAAAGCGGCACTCAATTAAGGAGTATTATAAAAGAATAGCAAAGAGCTATAGTTATACCAACTCCTGCTTTTTCATTTTCTGTTCTTTATTTATTTTTCCATAGCCATATTTTCCATTAACAGGCTTCTTTTTGCTTTCTTCATATGCTATTGTGGGTGGGAAGCATAGTAATTTTATCCTCCAAAAGAAAATGCCAGCCAATGCCAAAGTTGTAGAGTCTGCTGATAGATTGTATAAATTGATAAAAATCAGCTTAACTATTTATATTTAAATTTTTTCATCACTTTCATGTGTTAAAAAGTGGTCTCTGTAGCATGTCCCACATACAAATTTTTTGAGAGAGATTAGAAAAGAACTGTTAAATTAACAGTGGTTATAGCTTCAAAAGATGGATGTAAGAGGAGCTTGATTTTCTAAACCTTGGTAAGATAGAAATAATGAGCAACCCTTCCAACTCTAAAATTATTTTAGATGCTTCTTATCCAGATTTTTCTATCTTCGTAGATGCGATCTTTTCATGCTAGAGTAGTCTTAAAACTGGCAACTCTTTTTAATGTCTTTATATTACTCTCTCCATTTAAAATTGAATGTCCATATATGACTTAATTTAAAAATTAGATTAAGAAAAACTCAGACCTTAAGAAAGTTAGCCACATTATCCTTGTTATTAATTTTGTTAATGGTTGGATTATTACTTAGTGAAATATAAGTTCCTTAAATTAAGGAGGTTGTTAGTACAATTTTAAATGAAAGATATGTTTATTTAAGGAAAATAGACTTTCAATTCTAGACATCTCAAAATGAAAAATGTGAACATTCGATTTTGGACGGAGGGAATACTAAATAGAACTTGAAAATTATGGAATCTGGCAGTCAGTTATCAAATTAGAAACTATTACTACTAGAAATATTGGAAAATGGTGTAAAAATTTGAAGCATAGGCTAAATCTGGAATGTGTACTGGCAGTTGAGTTGCTATTTATTGGCCAGAGATTTGGCACATGTAAATAAAAAATATATATAGGCTCCAAGAGCACATATATACATGTCCACGAGGACCATGAATGCGTGCATGTTGAATTTTTTTACATTATGATTGAGAATTTTTTATTCCTGATCTTAGATAACATTTACTGGTTCAAGTTTCCAACCATAAATTGCTACTTTGATCAGTTTATATTCTTTGTGGATGTTTGGTTTGTATATATGAATTTCTCTGAAAAGGGAGGCACAAAAGTGTCCAGGTGGTGATTACTTTCAAATGTAGATATTATGAAATTATCGAGTCTTGTATATATATTTGATTACAATCTAGTTTTCTGGGTCGATTCTAATATCTTTTCTTATAATGTGAACTTAATCCGATTGACGAAGTCTGTGCATTATACTGTAAGGTTTTTTTCTATGCAGACAATGTTTTGGTATAGCTTAAAATCTTTATAAAAAGCAATATAGCTTTATTGAATAACTTTTGTTATCATTGAATAGATTTTCAGATATTAAAAAGTACTGCTCAACCATAAAAAATGATAATTTTAGCATTCAGAAAAAGGTAAAAAGAGGAAAAGCATGTGTATAATCAATTGCCAGTAGTACTTCTTCCAAATATCTTATGGATTTTCTAAATTACCCAAAAAATATAGTATCATCATGACTATTGTGAAAAAGCAAGTGAATCTCAATCTTCTAAAGAGAATTAAAGGCAAAAATGTACAACTTGTTTGGTCATTGAGCAGTTGGGAGACATTGCTAGCTGTGATCTTCTATTGGCTCCATTTCAAGATAAATGAACACTCCCTTTACATTGGATATGACAGAAGACCTAGTTCTAAAACTATTTTTAATGACTATTTGAAATCCTTGACTTCTTGGAGTTCCGTGTCAGATACTTTACAGTGTTCAGTTTTATGTCTTAGGAGAAGGTGATATGCCGTCTTCATAATTCTTGCGGAAAACTCTGAAGTAGGAAAGGGTGAAGAGTTGCTATTTATTTTCTTATTCCGTGTCTCTCAGTTATATACACCATTTACTGGACCTGCAAGACAGAAATGGTTTTCTATTTTTATTTCCCGTTTATGGAAAATAGTACCTTGAAATAGTAGGGAGTTTGGTTATGGTCCCTGACTGGTTTTATCAATATGAGAAACCAAAGTATATGACCAGAAACTTAACAGCCTTACATCCCAAGAGATTGCAGGATAATTTATATAAAACAAAGCACTCTCTGAACTTAAATTTGTAGATCATAAAACCTTTATCCGTATGGAATTCTTCCTATCTTGAGTGCCTTAAGTAAAATACTTAATGGGGTTGTGTTTTTATTTCCCTTGGTGAAATAAATATTTGTTACACTGATCTGTAATCTTTTAAACAAGAATTAATTTTGGATATTAACAAGAGCAAGTTGAGTGTGAACAGAAGAACATTGTCCATCAAACTACAACTTTGTGTGGGAGATGTATCTGAGATGAGTATATGGAATATAAAACTCCGTTGCAAAAAGTTATGAAGTTGAAAAGGTATTTTGATTAATCTGATTCATACATTAATTGCTACTGCCTTCACACTGAATCTTAGGAAAAAATCATTGCATAAGCAGGGGAAGCAGATGATATTTTGATATTTACTGCATCTGCACTAGTATTTTCCTTATGAGGAGCTGTTTCTTATATTTTATGGTTAACTTGAGATGAATGGTGCTTATTGATGCTTCAAAGAAAAGAAATAAAGAGAATGATACTTGGTGACAGTTAAACTGAGAAAGAGCAAACAATGAAGAAAGATAACATTCTTCTGTTCCCAAGTCCAACCGTAAGTGATCTTTTACACTTTGCTAACATCATCTTAGAATTGAACTTGAAAATGTTTTGATTTATGAGGGAACTTAATAGAACTTCTAACTGATATATGACTTCCTAAAAAGCATCCTAATATAGCTAGGCAAAACCTGTCAAATCTCTCTATAGTGATATATAAAACAAAGAAGTTTTTACTTGTCATTCCAGACAGCATCCTTTCTTTCAAAAATGAATTTGGTTGGTATAATGTCTTATAAGGTTTCAGTGAGTTACAGCTTACTGGAAGACTGCATTCTTTGTAATGTATGCATCAACACAAAATTGCAATAGGTAGATAACTGCGAAAACCTTACTGTATGTGACTTTTCTGCTTCAAACTTTTGGCCATTAGTGTTTGAGCATTAACTTTTATTTTTATTTCCAAAATGTTAATGGAAATTAGACTCTTGATTGGCTAAAAAAATGGTTGTTTTTGTTTATCAACTTTGTAGAATAATAAAAGATTCAAATCCCATTTAACTATTTTTCTTCTTTCTTTTTTCTTATTATTATTATTATGAAAAATTCTTTGTTTTGGTTTTTGTTACTTCTCATTAGGAGAACTTGAAATTGTGAAGCTACTCACATACCTCTGGTTTTTATGATTGTTTATTTATGTTGAGCAACTTGTTTTTGAAAGTCCTAAAACTTTTAATGTCTTAATTTTGATTAGTGACAAACATGATGAAAACGAATTGTTTAAATGTTCAAGTGATAGCATTTTAGGATTCAATTGTCTAATCCATGTACGTTCGAACTTTCAAATCTTCAAGGAAGATCACACGCTATCAAGTATTGAAGACAAACGCTTCTGGATTAAATAGAAACTAGAGGTTTAGTTTTAAATGTTAATATCATTTAATTTACCTCTATGAGTAATAATTTTATGGGTTGCTCAATAAATTTAAAACGTTTTTTTCAAAATAAGTTTTATAAGTTAAAATATGACTTGGGTATTTGAAATGCTTTTAAATATATATGCATATACTTAAAAGTTTTATAAAATCGATTCCATAACTTTTAGAGTTGATTAGAATCTCGGTTTGCATGATTGGTATTCTGTGCAATCGACTTGACTGCAGTGTCTATCACATCGTTCAGCCGGTTAATCGGACACTCAGAGCATCGTCCACAGAGTGTTTAGAAAACTCTGGTATACTTGAAGATTGTACGAATGATCAATCTTTAGTGCGGTCGATCGTATAACTTGTGAGTGAGATTTCAACAGTCTTTTTTATAACCATTATAACACATATATAAATACCTATTTGCTTGAAAAACTCAATAGAATGATTTTTTGAGCAAACAATTGATACACATTCATTATAGAATATATTAGAAACATTTTTAAACCCTTTCTAAACATTTACATCTTGAAAATCATTCAAGAAGGGTTTCATATATTTAAAGGTGTTCTTGAGCAATCTTGTAAAACAATTATTCAAAGAGATCATTGAACTACATTTTGAGATATCCTCACAATTAAGGTGATATCCATATCAACTCATCTTTATTAATTTCTTGTAAACTTATTTAAGGTTGCATTTAATTTAAAACTCTAAAGGTTAGAGCAAACCTTGATTTGAAGATAATTGTGATTATTTTATTTATGTACATTTTATTAATTATTGTATTAGAGTGTAGTAGAATCAAAGTTATGTTGTAAAACTCTAGGAGCTGAGTGAACCCAGTGTGGATGAGAGATTTTGTATAAAATCCTATGGTGAATTGGGTGAGGTTCTTTTGTAATATTTTATATTTGATTAGTGAAAGGTTTTGTGAAATTCTTGAGTAGATAACTCAAAATAGTAGATTAGGTTTTATTGGACAAATCGAACCGCTATAAAGCATTGTACTCCTTGTTGTATTTTTACATTTTACTTGAACACATTGTTATACACACGAACTGTATCTCAAGCATTTGATTTTTGTTGTTTTAGAAATGTATAATCGAATTAGGTTGCAAAAATCGGATAAAACTTAATTCACTCCCCTTTTAGGATTTTTAGTTTTCTTTTAACTTTTGTTTCATTTCCGCTTATTTGTTTTGATGCTCATGCAATAAATTGATTATGTTAATAGTTAGTAGAGTTTTTGCTATGAAGTGCATGACATCTCATGTTTCTTTCTGTATTTACGTCAGTCACAAGATGTTGCTAGGGATTTTGGTGCTGTCTGCACTCCAGAGTTTTTCCTTTTTAAGAAGGTAATTATATAATAGCTATTTTGAGACAGTACAGTTCTGGTGTCTTCAGTTTCTTTCTGCCCGTAAACTGCTTTGAATCTTTTCCTCCCCCTAATATTTGAACCTGAAACTGATATTAGAGTATTATTTTGACACAGGATGGCCGTAGGCCCTTTGAGCTAGTTTACCATGGTCAGTTTGATGATTCACGGCCTGGCAGTAGCGTGCCAGTCACAGGAAGGTCGATTTTTATGTACCTTATCTCTACCATCTAAATACTGCATGCTTTTCTTGAGACAATTAAAATGCCATTTTCTGAGTTGCTTGTCTAATTCTTCATATAGGGACTTAAGCCAAGCAATAGACTGTGCTCTGAGTGGTCAACCAATTTCAATGGTTCAAAAACCAAGGTATTCTTTTTTCTTTTTGTAATTTCATCCATGCATTTTTTAATTAATCTTTCTTCCTTTAAAGAAAAGCATGGGGAGTTTCATTAAGTGTAGCGGAATGTATACAACAACGTCAGAGAATATAATTAATTTGTATCAAGGTTAAAATAATTTATTTCTTCTTGTCAGTATTGGATGCAGTATAAAGTGGCGTCCAAAATGATCTCCTTTCATGAGGTGACAATCAACAACCTTTTAGATGCGATGTGTCATTTTCCCTTCTTCTTGTATTTCTTTTAAAAAGTGGATAACAACTGGAAAATTTTATTTTTATTTTAGGGATGGTCCAGAGCAAGGAATGTTACAGATGTGTTATGCAGTTTTCATTCGTCCTCTCATATCATCTTGAGTCAACTCTGATCCTTGAATTTGCATGGTAATAACAAATGCTTCCTGTAATGCTGTAACTTATAGGTCAGTAGAACAGTTGAAAGCTGACTTTTAGAACTGTCATTTCTGTTGGAAAATTATACCCACATGAACTTCTATCTTTGTATATTTTCCAGACAGTATATGTTGTATAGAAAAGGATAAGCTGTACTATGGGTGCACCCTTTTATATCTATTCCATCTTCTCAAGTATTATGTAGTTTATAGTTGCCATGCATTGCCTGTGACAGTTTCTGCATCTAGTTGTAAGATTCTGTCTGGTGGTCTTATTTTTCACCAGGAGAATAGAAGTACACTGCTTCTATTACATTTCTTATGTTGTCTAGCTTCTTTTTTTTTTTGTCAGTTATTTATTCACCATGAGTCAAATTATGATTTTTGTTTATATTTTTAGTTTAGATCTTCAATGAAAAATAATTCAGTGTAGGTCTTCTATTTTTTATGATTTTTTCAATTTATTTTAAGAAAGGGAATGGAAAGGACAAGTAGTAGAAAGGGGGTGAAGGGAAAAAAAAGGCATTGCTGCTATTGAATTCAAGAATTAAGTTTCAGTAATAACTCTCCATGCATTTTGACAAGCTGTTTAGACATAGGTCTTTTTTGTAATTTCTTTGTCCATTTAACGTTCTTGTATGTTACGTGATTTTGAGGGTCCTTTTGGCCTTGTGCCAACCGGGTTCACATGCAAAGAAGGTCAAGTGGGCACGGTTTATATTATTGGGAACCTTTTTGTCTCCACTCGCAGACAAGGAATTGGGGTTTAAGTGAGATCCTTACAAGTTCTGATTAATGTGTACTTGCTATCGAGGCAAAACTTCATAGTAAGATATTTCATGAATGAACACAAATTGTACATAATGTATAATTTGTGTTGGAAGTGAAGCATTTTACACTTGCTTTTACCAAATCATGTTATAAAGAAATTGGGGAAATGGTCTTGTATCATTCTTGCTTGGAAGTGTACATATATATGGGAGATGTATGCATCCCATTCCTTAGCCATTGAAGCTTGATGGGTTACTGTGACCTACCAGTGGGGCTGGGAAGGTTTGGTATCACATGAGGAAAAGGCAATGCATCTTTCAAGAAGATGAAGTTGATTTCCCTTTATCTTTTGGTGAAGAATTGGTAAAGCATTGATGGCCCCTTTGCTTCCCATTAACTGCATGTTCCATTTGGTTCCAGCCAACCAAGATTTTGTCAGCATCATGCCCATCCCAGCTCCATCAGACAGCACACGGGATTGAAAGCTACAACTCCCTTTTTAGGCCCAGTTATCAAGTCTGCATTTGCTTGTTCTTACATGCTACAAAGATTCCTTGTACTGTTACTCAATTCTTCTCTATTATGTTCGAGTTTGTTGAGAATGTAAGCAAATTTTCCTTGTCATTCTGAGATATATAGGAAAAAAACGTTTTGTATATATATAAGAACAAAATGTTGAAAATCAGTAGATTGATATTATACGTAGTCTACAATTTGTGTTATAAGTGGTCGGGCACTTGCGTGGCCTAGCTGACACAATTTAGTATTGTTGTCAATTATTCTTGTTGGGAACAAGAGCTAATGAATTCCTCTTTCCTTGATAGGAACCAAATTAATCTTAATTGAATATCTGAAATTACAGATTTGTGTTTTTGTAATCTAATCATATTTTCTACTAAGAAAGAATCAAAAGACAAAAATGAAAATGGAATGACTATAATTACAGCTGGGGAGGGGATTTAATTAGAGGTTCTGATGATCTTGAAAAACTAGAACAGTGGACTGCTGCTTTAGGGTTGGATACCATTCCTTTACCATTGGAATTTGGCTTTTCAAAATCCTCATTTTCATGCCTGATCTCTTTAAGCATTGCTGTAACATCTTTCATTGTTGGTCTGTCTTCTGGATTGAGGTTCACACATAGTAGAGCCACACCAAGCACTTGAAGCATTTCCTGTGTCTGTGTACCTGATCTCAACAGTAACTGTTGATCAAGAATTGATGTGAATTCTGTGTGTTTGATTCTCAGCTCTCTGTTAATCCAAGGAACAATGTGTGCATCATCTGGGATCCTGGAATCGTTGGGTTCCATCCCTGTAAGGACCTCTAGAAGCACTATGCCATAGCTGTATACATCACTCTTCTCTGTGATTCTCATACTGTGTCCATATTCTGCAATGAAGACCCTCATGTAATTAGCTCCACATTAAAGACTATGTATCCGCAATAAATATGACAATCCAATTTACAATTCCAACATTATTAAATTTGACAAATTAATAGTAAATTATGATCCATTTGTCCGGAATTGAATATTTATATTTCTATTATAAAATGTTCAAAGCTAAATGTTCATTTTTATAAAATAAATATATTTATCAGTTCATTAATAGGATTTATACCCATAAGTTCACACGATTAACTACATTAATAATAAAGTAAGATAAAGAAAAGATAATGCGATAACTTATAAGCATTCAATTCTGGATATTTTATTAGATTTGATAATAAAAATAGCTAAATTATCTAATTTGTCATTTTTGAATTTGGATTCTCATGACAGTTGAAATTCTTTTTATTACACTTCTATATTTTGTATGCATGGCCCAGTAAGAAATACGTTACAGAAAGAGCATTAATAAATCACAACTCTTAAAACTGTGCAACTGTAGAAAGAATCTGATGGCAACAAAGTGAAAACTGTGCAACTGTAGAAATAATCTGACGGCAACATTGAATTGTGATAATTGGAGAATGTTCCTTTTTGAGATTCATATTCATGTTGTGAAAATGCTTAAAAACTCCTATGAATTTTGTTGCACGTCTAAAGAATATTCTTCATTTCTGATGCAAAATTCAATTAAAGAAATATTTTTTACTTATTTAATTGAAACAAGCGTGGATAAATATGTTAAGCAGATATCAGAACATGAAGCTATTTGACTTACCAGGAGCTATGTAGCCATAGGAACCAGCTACAACATTGGAAGTTCTTAAAGAATCTGCAGAATCTATAAGCTTTGCAAGCCCAAAATCAGCAAGAAAAGCTTCAAACTGGGGACCAACCAAAATATTGTTTGCTTTGATGTCCCGATGAACAATTGGAGGAATACAGTCATGGTGCAGATAAGCCAGGCCATCAGCAGTTCCAAGTATGATCTTGTACCTTGCTTCCCAATCCAAGATTGTCTTCTTCTCATGGAGCAGTCCTGCCAAGCTTCCATTGCTGATGTAGTCAAACAGGAGAAGTCTAGTTTTCCCATTATTGCAGCATCCTAGAAGTCTCACTATGTTTTTATGCCTTATTGATCCGAGAGTACTAACTTCTGCAGAAAATAAGTCCCTTTGTGGAATTTCTCCATTCTTTGGCCACAGTTTCTTCACTGCAATCACTTGTCGGACCGGAGTCTCAACTCGGTAAACAACTCCTGAGCTACCCTTCCCCACAATGTTGGAGTCAGACAGCTTTGTGATAACTTCATTCACAGAGAAGTTCAGCTTTTGGAATGGGGTGAAATCCCAGTCCAGATCATTTTCTTCATCATTGTTTCTGCAGGTTTCGTCACGAGCTCTGATATATAAGATTGCTGCGGCTGTTAAGGCTATGATTGCCATGAAAATGCCAAGCACAATACAGATGGTCAGATTTCTGATAGATTTCCTGCTGTTTCTTGATTCGCTAATTTGACATGTAGCTCTATCAATGCAGAGCTCTTGGTTTCCAGCAAAATCAGCATTTGGGAGATCATCAAAGAATTTGGTATCGGGAAGAAAACCAGAGAAATTATTGTATGAAACATTTAAAGAAACAAGATTATCAAGACTACCGAGTACTCTAAGGCTTCCAGTTAACATGTTGTGAGAAAGATCCATATTTGCAAGCTTTGAAAAATTTGAAAAACTTTCTGGGATGGAACCTGTCAAATAATTCCAACTAAAATTTAGCAGGATATCTAGTCCTTGCAGGTGACCAACCTCTTCCGGGATGAATCCACTAATACTGTTTTTGCTTACATCCAATAACTGCAGATCTTTGCAGAGACCCAGTGACTTGGGAATCAAACCAGTAATGTTGTTTCCACTCAGAACAAGCTTATTTAGCGACGTCAACTTTCCCAAATTTTCCGGGATATCTCCTGATATTTTATTGCTGGAAAGATCTAAGATATTTAGCTCAACAAGAAACTCAAAAGAGAGGGGAATACTGCCTTCAAACTTGTTCTCATGCAGGTCAATCATTTCCAGCCGTGTGCAGTTACCTATATCATGAGGAATTTCTCCAGTAAATTGATTTTCTGATAACTCAAGAAAACTCAAACTCTGCAGAAACCCAATTTCTGAAGGAATTTTCCCATCTAACATGTTAGATCCTAGTCTCAATCGGTTTAGGTTGGTACAATTGCCAATGTCGGGTGGAATCCCCCCTGAAAGCTGATTGGATAGTAGCAGCAGCTTAGATAAATTCCTCAGATTATAAATGCTCTCTGGGACTGATCCATTCAGGAGATTGTGTGAAAGATCCAAGGCCTGTAGTTTCTCACAATATCCTAATTCTTTTGGTATGTTTCCACTCAGCTGATTCTGCCAGGCAAGGAACAATGTAAGCTCCTTTAAATTCCCAATACTGTGTGGAATCTTACCAGAAATGTTGTTGTTATCTAGTTCAAGTTGCTTCAATCTGGAAAGGTTGCCAATGTAATGTGGAATTTCTCCAGAAATGTAGTTGTCTGATAAAAGCAGCTCCTCCAATTTACCTAAATTTGCCACAGGAGGAGGCAACTCTCCACTTAAAAAGTTCAAGGAGAAGTCAAACACAACCAAGCTTGAACAGTTTCCAAGATCCCCTGGAACTGTCCCTCTCAGATTGTTCTGCCATAACAACAGTCTCTGCAGATTCTGTAGCATACCGATTTCTCGGGGTATTTCACCAGAAATTTGATTTTGATAGATAAAAAGATTCTCTAATGCTGAACAATTTCCAATTTCCTGTGGGATCTCACCTGTCAAATTTGCTGTATATATTGAGAGAGTCTTGAGATTCTTCATTTCACCTATACTGCGTGGAATCTTCCCTGAAATCCCTGTATCTGCAAGTCCCAATATATCTAACTTTTGGCAATTTGATATCTGCATTGGAATTTCCCCATGAATTCCCATGTTACCACCAGCACGGAATATTTCTAGAGCCTTTAAGTAGCTGATTTCCATTGGAAGCTTTCCTAAAAGCTGGTTATCATACAGTTCAAGCCTCTGTAGTTTCGAGCAGTT
The DNA here is from genome assembly GCA_019593545.1 of Apocynum venetum. Lineage (NCBI taxonomy): Eukaryota > Viridiplantae > Streptophyta > Magnoliopsida > Gentianales > Apocynaceae > Apocynum > Apocynum venetum. The sequence goes on from SRSM01000133.1 coordinate 794,491, forward strand.
TCCTATTGTTTCAGGAATTCCACCCTCCAATAAATTTGCACTCAGGGACAGCACTTCCAGGTTTGATAACATACCAATCTCAGCTGGTATGATCCCTGAAAAAGCATTGAAACTGAGGTCTAGTGTGACCAGATATGACATATTACCTATACCGGGTGGAATTTTTCCGGTGAGGTTTCCATTTGAGATTACAAGAACACTGAGGGAGCTAAAGGAGAGGAATTGAGTAGGAAATGAGGTGGGAAGGTTGATGGAACTGATTGTGATTTCTGAAACAAATCCACTGCTGGTGCATTTGATGAAATCCCATTTGCATGGATTCTCATTAGCTGAATTCCATGAAGAGAAGAAAGTGGCAGAAGGTGAAGAATTGAAAGTTGCAAGCCATGACAACAAAGACAGACCTTCTTGGTTCAAAGCAAAGATTGCAGGAAACAAAGATGCACTAATGAGAAAGAACAGAATCATGGTAATCTTTTTGCTTGACATGATGATGTTTGTGTCCTAATATTGCTTTCAGCTTCTTCTAGCATAGTACAGTAAGTGAAGCCTCCAAGAATGATATCTCTATCATGGGCAGAAGTGTTCATGAAAGGCTTAGAATTAGAAAATAAACAGATATATCTTGGATCGTCTTCCATCAGCATAAAAGAAAAAGGAAAAAGAAAGAAAGGGAAGAGATAAAAGGTTGCCACAGATTTTGTCCACTACTCTTGGCGGCAGTACGATGGACAATAGAGAGAAAGATAGGCTGCCTTTCATTATTGTAATGATGGAGAAATGTGTTATTGTCATGTAAACATTACCTTTTTGGAGGTTTTTATAGTTATATAATAAATATAAAATGTTCCATTCTTTAGTCTTAAGTAGAAAAATTAAGGGAAAAATGAATGTTGCTTCATGGTTATGACTTATATACTCATTAGTTACATGTATATATACAGTATGTACATATAATTAAATATATGTATGCAAATATTTTATCATAAGCATGCAAATATAACGAATTTATAAATGTAATTGTGATAGTTATTCTAAATTTTACTTAATTATTTATAGAGTGAATAGATATGCCATTTTTTATAGGATAATATCTAATTTTTCTGCTTCGATAGTTTGATATATGGTTTATCATTCATGGAAGTTGATAAGATCCATCTATTTAGCAACATTTTAGGAAGGCACAACCTTAAAAGAAATAAATAAAATAAATGTGAAGGATGAGGTTCAAACGTGTAGAAACTTGCGGTAAATGCCTAGCGCCCGAAAAGGGAGTAGTAATTATTCTTGATCTACTTCATTATTACAACTACATAGTATATGCCCAACTATGGATGGTCAGTATCTGTTCTAGTTTCCCATTTGGTTGAGGTTCTTGATCTACTTCATTAATCCAGATTTTCTTCAATTATGGGAAGTCTTTAAAACTAATTATTTAGGTTGTCAAGTTAAAATGTCTAATTATGCAACTAATGAGAGAGACAAACCACCACCATACATAGGTGCAAGGCACCATACTCTCTCATGCATTATAATTCTTGGTAACGTCTCCAAATCTTCTTTGATTTTGAGATAAAGTAGCCCATATCAATAGCACATCTTGACATGAGACTTATTCCAATGGGGAAAGCCATTCCTCATAAAGTGATGCCTACCCTTTCCGGATACATGAACGTTCCCAAGAATCCAAGCACTCGATCACCTTTGACATATCTTATTTTAAAGATTTCCCCTTTAGTCACTTCCCAATAATGAATCTTTGTTTATCAGCACAGCGAAAACTTTTCAAAAGTTACTTCAGAAGAGGTAACATGTTAACAAATTCATAGGTCATCAATTGAATATTTTGACTTGTAATTTTTATGTTAAAAATATAATTTATATATAATTTATTTATTTCTTATTCTCTTGCGTACTAGTCAATTTGATTTCAAACTTAATTAAAAAATTTTAAGATCTCAATTCATTTTTGAAAGTTACTTTACCTTTTTTGTTTTCCTTTTCTTTCATGAAATTATACATATATATATATATATAAATAGGAAATTATTTGAAAAAAGACTTAACAACTTCCCAAGTAGAGACTATGTATAATATAGGGTAATTTTGATAAAGAGAACTGAAATAGAACCAATAACCAAATTTAATTTGGTCACGGTTAAGGAGTAAGCTCTAAGATCCTTCCAAGTGTGGTAAATTAAAGCTGAATTATGTAAAGTGGGGTAAGGAAATCCCCTGACCACCTAGTGTTGGCAACACACCAATTAATTTATCTTCCCAATTATCTGTTTTGCATTGGATTTTTGCTTTCACATTAAACTTATCAATCTAACCAGCACTTTGATATAGACAGTTGACAAGCCTTCCCCACGCCCCCCAAATCATTATGTACATGGGTATATACACACACATAACAGGCACAGAAAATCCTTCATAGTACCCTACAAGATACACAAATTTCACTGTGATTGGACACAATAAATATGCATTCCATGTATTATAGATGAGTATTCTTTGCATGAGTTCTGCTCATTCATGTTAAATGTTCTAGGAAAATTTCATTCTTTGTGTTTCCATACGGTTAACATTATTACTGTGGTTTAATTTTTTTTATAAGCCATCTAAAATGACGTTTATGTGCCTTCTTTTTTAGTTTTTTTGAGAGGCGTTGATGTTCCTTCTTTATGGTAACTTTGCTCTTATATGGGTACTTTTTATTGTGTAAAAAATTTATCAGACATTAAAATAATATAATCCTAATTAAAGATCGTTAGGAACCTTTTCTAAAGGAAATTTTAGATTATGTTTTCCTAAGTTTCTCTTGTATGTGTTATTAGTCCACTATGAAAAATTGCTTTGAAGTTGAAGCATCCTTATTTGCGTCTGTGTATTTTATTAAATTCTTTCCCTATAAGGCTTCCTAAAAAGAAAAAGGTTTATTTTTATGGATATATATAAATTGAAAGAAGTAATGAATTAGGCATGCCAAGCGTTAAGAATTTCCAAAGAAAAAATGATATATGGAGCATTTCTTAGGTAAACTTTAGCAAATATTATTATGGAAAGTTCGACATTAATATTTAACACAATATTCTCTATCATATATGCCATAAAGAGTAAAATAGTATAGAAATTATAGAAAACTCAAAGATACATTTTCACATTGAAATCATGTAACTCTATATTCCACCATTTCAACCATTTCAATCTTTCTAAAGTAACCCTAACTCTATTAGTCTCTTTGTTAGAAGAAGTCTTTGCTAGGGATACTTAATAATTAACAGCAAGACCTTTACATAACAAAACCTCTAGCTTCAAGTTCTCACCTAAGGATGCTATCATCGATAAAAAATAAGAAGAGATATCGAAAAACCATTAAAGCCGATATCTTCAGGAGACCATTTCTCTGGACTCGGCTTAACATTGCACTAAACATCTAGGCACATAGAATAAAAAGGAAAGGTGGTGTATATGTCACACCAAATTTTGAGGCATAGTATATATTATATACTATTATTTAGCATGATCTTTTGAGCTATGAATAAATTTCAGAATAATTATATAGCATCGGTTAGATGCCTTAAAATTGACATTATTGTAAGCTTGAAAATAAGCTTAACAGTAAAGAAATGTTGCTTTCCAAAAGAGGAAAAGAAAACAAACAGTTACGAAATATTGGATTCTCATACGAGGAACTTTATATATATTAATTGTTGAAACACTTTAATCCCACATGGAAATTTTTTGACTTTATAGAAAACCATACTTTAATTAACTAGATAAATATGTGTTTGGGCAAAGATTTTTGAAAAGGGTTTTCATTCTAATCCTTTTTTTCAAAAGTCTAAATAATAAAATCTTGATTTGAATAATTTAGTTAATAGGCTTTTAACATTCCTGGGTTTTTAATAAGTAATTTTAAACTCCTGAAATTCCTTATTTAAAACCCACATATTTTTTTCAAATTTTACAACTGAATCTTCATAAACTTTATCATTTTCTCTTTCTTTCTTAATTTTTATTTTTCTCTATTATTATATTAAGAAAGTTTCACTAATTGACAAAATATGTAATTATAGAATATAACTTTTCCTACATCTATATCTTTTTCATTTTTTAAAACTTCAAAACAATGGATTTTTATTCCAAATTTTCTATTGTCTTTTACTTTTGCTTTTTGGGATTGGATAAATTCAAACTTAAACATTGAAGTGCTTTAAGGTGTTCAATATCAAATCCGTTCCAGTTTTCTTGTTCAGCATCAAATTCTGACAACATGTTTAGAAATATATACATATATATATATATATATATATATACATACATATCTTATAGAGTTTGTAATCAAGATGCGGAAAATCTTGCCAAGCTTGTTGTGGATAGATTGAGAGAGCTACTGGATATCATCGACTAACCTTTGGTGTCCGCATCTGAATTGGCAGCTCGGTTTTCCCCAAGGATTGCCCGGTGTACTAGTTCTTGGAAGTTATAGATATATACCAGCTGTTTGTTTGTTGTCTACCTTCCTTGTACTTTTGGTTTATTCCCTTTGTCGTGGGGTGAATCAGTATCTTGGCTTTCCCTTGCTGTAGTTGTATCTTGGGTAGTATTGGGTACTACCTTTTTCTCAATGAAATTGCTTTTCAAAACAAAGATATATATATATATATATATATATATATATATATATATCTTTTAGAAAAAGATTAAAACATCGTTGAAACTCTATGGGAAAAAGAAAGGAAAAACTAAAAGGTTTATCCATTCTAGTTTTTTTCTTTGATAGGTTCAAGAGTTAGATTGTGAACCTCGGATTTTCGGCCACAAGAAATGTATAAAGTGGATTTCCTTGCCTTAAACCATGTTCAGAAAAATCTCTATATATCTTACATTTCAAACTCTACGGGAAAAAAGGAAAAAAACTAAAAGGTTAGGCTTCCTGTTTCCATACTAAATAACCTTCACTTTTTTTATTATTTATTTTTGTGTGTGTGATTTCAAAGTCTAATGTGAAAAACCTTCCAAGCCAACAAAAGTATTGCGCTGACGAAGTGTTGTAATAATTAATGTCCCATTGACCACAATTAATAACTGTAGTCCTAAATCTTGCTATATATATTACAAGTTTTGTTCATAATTCCAAGGTTCAATTAAGAAAGAAATTAACTAATTTACCTCTGGGGAAGAAATTAAAAAAAAGAAAAGAATTTCTACCATATAGAAATGATGTGATGAAACAAATAACATAACCTTCTTGATTTAGGTTGCTTTTCTGCACTTTCTTCCATTTTATTTTTAGTAAAACAACCATCTAGAAATATAAATATCCTAATTAAAATTTTGGATTATTCCACATATTAATAGTTTCTTACAAAGTTAATTGCATATTCAAGGGATACAACAAAAGCTAGCAACTAAAATTCATGATTTTACAAATATTCCATCATTTTGTAGCATCGAGCCATCGACCTACATGCCCTCACAGTTGACACATTATTAATTCCCAATGGAGACACAAACATTAAATTCCTCAAATGAGTCTATCCTTTGATTCATGCGAGTGCAATCTATTGCAATCTCCTTCTCTGACTAGCTCTCACCTTCTTGAGGAAAACTTTACAGATCACAAGATTTGCTATCTGAAAGAGAAATCAATTGGAAAATTACTTATAGAAGAATACAAGATTAGTACTTGTGTAAAAACCTTTATGTATCTAGAAAATGTATTGCCAAATTTCCCTCACTAATATTTGAGTCTCTAAAATGTAAGAAAAGTACTTCATTCATGATGGCATAAATTAAAGTCTTCAATTTTCCCTGAAAATGATATTAAGTTAATCAAACATTAAAAGGAATTCTAAAATTTTAGAAAATCACCTTATCTTTAACATCATCATTAAGTTCATTGGGAGATCCAATTGCATAGGGGTTGATCCTATATTCCCAAATGCGCCAAGGAGTTATTTTTCCAGAGCCAAGAACACCATTATAGTAAGCCAATTCTTGCTTGAAACCTTCAACTTTACCATCAACATCAATTCGCATGTCTTCCTTGCGAATCCAATAACCATCTTCAGTCACAATCTCATGAATTGGCCTTCTTGTGAAAAAATACCATTCCTTTTCCCTTAAATACCTAGAGTTCTCTGCACATTAAAATTAGTTCATTAAATAGCAACATATATAAGTCTAAAGGAAGTAGTACACATCCTTTCAGTCTTCCTACAAATTGTGAGGGTTTAAATATAGGAGAAAAGACTATTTTAAACATGAAATACTATGCAAGAGTACTGGAAAACTTTTCCATCCTGTAAAACGCTCAACACACACTATGATGATGCATACTATTACTAATTAATTCTTTAAACTTGGAAGAGATGAAGCTTCTTGTTTTAATCTAAAATAAACTGAACAACATTAAAAGCATATAGGGATAATTTTCTATAGACTCTGAGTCAGATTCATATATACTACATGTATCAATCATCCAAGTTTGATAAGGTAAGAATTGTTAATAGAGATTAGGCCATAAACATATATAAATGGAAGAAGACTATATCTGAATTCAACCTACGTCTTATTGATATGCATCATTAGAATATATATCTAAATTGGAAGGAAGAGAAGAAAGCAAGAAAAATTGCATATTATTTTTCCTTTATGATCTTACCAAAATAGGATGGAAGCTATTGAACAAAGAAGGTTTCATTTAAGTAATAGTCCCCCTAGATATATACATATATCCCTGAAGTTTCAATCCAAGTGTTAAAACAAAAACAAATCCCTACTTCCAAAGAAACTTTGAAGGAAATTAGTGATGCAATGGAATTCCTAATTTTTCTTAAAGATCTTTAACAAATGCACAGTTTATTAGCTACATTTCATGCTATTCACAGGAAGTAATTCAATCCCTAGGAACTTATAAAGTGACTGGTGTCTTCTAAATAAACCAAGTAAGCAAATCACCAGAAGTGATTACATATTTCCAAAACAAAGTGATTCCAACATTTCTTGTTGGTGTGCCTCTAGCATACCCGAGTGACTTCAACTATGTATATTTCTGTTTCTGAAAAAGAGAATGTAAATGCATGACGTTCCTAATTTACAGTTGATCGAAAGGAAAAATAAAGAGAACCCATATGTGATCAATAGTTCAAAAGAAAAAGAGAGAAAAAATCGATCAACAAGGAGGAAAAAAAAACTTCCCGAGGACTGGCTACCTGGATTTCATCATTAACGTGGGAAATAAAGATAAAAAAGAACTATGCCCTTAATTAAAAGAAAAAAAAATTAAAACCACTAAAAGTCACCCAGCCAAACAACAAATTAAAAATGTCGGACAAAAATTCGTGAAATGATCAAACAGAATTACTAAAGCAGCAAATCTACATTTCAAGAATAGGGTTTAATAGATACCATTATGGAAAATGAAAAAAAATAAAAATAAATATCAACATCTCACAACAAATAGTAAAAAACTATACCATCACAAAATCACAGGATCTTTTTTTCAATTTCGAACAATGAATACTTTGAACGAAATCTGCTTAGTATGAAAAGTTCAAGATTGCTACGTACGTACCAAATGGAAGCTGATCTGGGGCAGTTCCATACACATCAGCAGTGGGAATGATATCAACAGGCAACTGTTGACCCAGAATTTTCCTCTTCAAGTAAAAAAGTACTTCGTCATTTGAGGGTTGGAAATAGTAGCCTCTGGGCAACCCTTCTACTACCCATGCCAAAGATGGATTTGAGCCATTACCAGAGCCACTTGAATCAGAACCCTCCCCAGCAGCCGGAGCAGCCATTGTTTCGATCGGCAGCAACAACTTAAGAGAGAAGTATATTGCTTTAAGTAAAGCTTTAGAATTCTTACTACTACGACAATTGTCGATGAAACTCGAGAGAGAGCGGAGACGTCATACTCTTACACATGACTACATGAGTGAAACGCTTCGTAGGTAACGCTTTGATTACGTGGAGATACTTTGGTGAGATTTTTTTTTCTTTTTTTAAAAAATAAAAAATAAAAACCTTTGGTGAGGTTGACTATACAGTTTTGATATGATGGGTCTTAGTTATAGAGAAAATACCCAATTTAGTCCATCTAATTATTGTCAAAAAATCATTTACGTTCTCATAGTTTTAATCTGTCATTTATATATTTATTATATTGTCCAAAAGTTATTTGCGAAAAAATTGACAAGTTTCGTCACCAAGCTATTTTTAATTTTGAGGATAAGTTTCTTCTCTTAATTTCATATATGCTAGGTTCACAAATTGATCCTTATGGTTACTTTTGGTATTTTTCGACATTGGATGGCCCTTTAAAAGGGGAAATTTGTCATTTCATATGAAAATTTGTAAGTTTAGTCCTCAAATATTTTTTATTTTCAAAATAGGTCAATTCTCTTTATTTTTGATCTTATAGATCCCTGAACTGATTTTGTGTTGGGAATTTGGTCCATTTGATCACTTTTTGACCATTTTCAACATGAGACAACCGTTTAAAAAGGGTAAAATTGTCATTTCATATAATTTTCTCTCCCAAATGAAGCCTAGCACGTGACCCCTCCCTCTCTTTTACTTCTTGATTTTCCTTAAATAACCCTTTCAAAACCATTTCCCCAAAATTTTGCTCTATTACTTTTTCCTTAATAAATCTATTATCAAATGTAGGGCCCTTTTGCATCCTATGGAGAATACTACCACTACCTTGTTCTAGGCTTGTTTCACAATAGTTCAGGGATCAATAAAGTGAAAAATAAAGAGAAGGGATCTATTTTGAAAATTAAAAATAGTTTGAAGATTAAACTTATAAATTTTTATACGAAATGACAATTTTACCCTTTTAAAACTACTATCCAACTCCAAAAAGTGTCAAAAAGTGACCAAAATGATCAACTTGTTAACGTGAAATGGTTCAAGGACCTAGCATATGCCAAATAATAGTTTGGGGATGAAACTTGTGAATTTTCCTTATTTGCACCCTCAAAGTTTATTATTATTTTTTTGCTAATTATATCCTCAATTAATTTAGGACTTAAGGTTTCAAATTGTAGGAAAAAATGACTCGACAATACCTTAGGAATGTAAATAAAAGGAAAGGAATTTTGAGATACAAATAACTTTCGAGTAGCACTTTAAAGAAAAAGGTATATATTATAAAAGTTAGGATTAGGATTTTTTTCTTTTCAAAAGAAATAATACAGAAGTTGACAAGTCTTATATTTATATTGTATTCAGTTTAAATCGTATAAATTTTCATAAATTGAGAGCATAAATTGGCTTATAAAGTACATATTCCCTCTATGTCCCGAAATTAAATATTCACATTTGACTTAATAAAAGAATTAAGAATGACTTTTGATTTTATAAAGTTACTATACCCATAATTAATTAGTGAGTTTTAAATACTTAAATTACAGAGATTGCTAATAAAAATTGAAAATATATTTATTTTAGGAAATTAAATATTTCATTCTAGATAATTGAAATAGAAACATGAAAATTCAATTTGAAACGGATTAATAAATATATATTATATATTCTATTTTACTTTCTAATTAACTTTTAGGAGGATGGATCGTTTTGCAGGAATAAATACCAAATGAGGGATAACACACCAAATTTCTGATTTTTCGGCAATGTTCTATTTCTTTATAATTTAAGTTATATAAGTTCCACTTTCTCGGCAGGCATTCCAACGAAGCATTTCGATGGGAATGGTGCTTCTACTTCGCATCTATGCTCGTTGGGGAGTACGGGGATGAGTCAGAGGAAGATCCCGCTATTGATAACGTGCATGAGTTGATTAATAGTGTACCAGCTATGCATACATCAAGATTTCCCAAGAGTTGAAGTCTTGATTGTCATTGCAAACTCCTTTAGAAACCCTAGAGCAGTACCTTGATTATTAATCTTCTAGGATGTGATAGCCCATATACATGACTTGTGGAAGCTAGAGTCTGAATGTGATATCAAAGATTTAAAAGAGAGTTCTTTCCCTTATTAGATTTTTCCTCAAAACTGAATTTTCCACATGTTATCGACAATGGTCCATGGGTGATCATGGAACACTATATCTCAATCTCTAAATGGAAACTCAAGTTTTCGTCCTATGGAGAATATTACAACTACTCCGTTGTAGGTTTGCTTCGAAAATTCCCATAGAGTTCTTAAAGGAGAATTTCTACTTCTTTTGGAGAATTTAGCGGTAATTGTTGTAAAATATATTATACAACAATAACAACTTCCCAAAGTAAATATGCTAGAATTTTAGGATTAGAGATTAATCTAGTCAGGCCTTGATACCCTATGTTACTCTTCTAGGTTATAAGTGTTGTGTTGAATATGCATAATGAGAAAGTTCACTAGTCATAGTTAAATCCATCGCCAACTTATTCTCCCCCCCCCCCCCCCAAGAAAAAAATGAGGAAAAAAAATTTGCAACGGACTATAAAACCCTCACAATCTGTGACGATTTTGCAATAAACTGCCACTCAAGAAAATTTGAATCAATGACTAGAAAACCATTGCAAATCAGTCATCATTTTTGCTAATTTAACACAAATTTGACGGTCATTTAATTAAAAGTTTTGATTTATTTTTTCATAATGTAATATTGTCTATTTATTATTTAAAACTTAAGTTGATACTAAAATTTAAATATCTATAATGAAGAAACTAAGTGATTGTGTAGAGTCAATTTGATTTAGATCATGGGGAGTTTCGGCAAGCCCACAAAACATTAGACCATGAAGAAAGTACTACATGAGACCACAATCTTAGCCCAGCATGAGGAATTATCTACAAAGACAAATTCTAAGTATCCCAACAACTCAAGATTGTAATTTTTCAAAAAAACTTAAGAGGGGTGAATAAGGGTTTTATTCGATTTTCGATCTAATTCAATAAAACACCTCTTTAACAACAAATATTAAATAATTGGTGTGTCAGTTGTGTGACTAATAATGTATTGAAATAAAATACAGAAATTATAACAACGAATACAATAATTTATAGTGGTTCGATTTATCTAACAAAAACTAATCAACTACCTTGAGTTACCTACTTCAAACTCGAATTGATCATTTTTCTTCATTTTGAATTTCTTCTTGATTTGATGTGCATGTGAATTCTTCATGTACAACTTCAAGAAATCTCTACATTTCATATGCAAAACTGCATCCATTTATTCTATTGTATTCATCTAATCAAGAGCGCAACAAATAATGTTCATAGCATTAATGTTTGAAGTCATTTTATTTTTATCCTCTTCATAAAACACATTAAGAGTTTTCTCAACACTTCTTCCCTTAATAATCTTAGTGGGAACATAGGGACCATTTGTGACAATATTTCATAAATCAAAATCAATAGAGGAAATATAAATTTTAATTTTATCTTTTCAGAAATTGTAGTTAGAGTCGTACAACAATGGTGATCTACTAGTAGAGTAACCATCACTTTTGATATTGTTGTCTATATGAGCCATAAGATCTTTACTTTTAGGTAGTTAAACCTAAAAACCTCTTATATCAATTGAAAAACTTAAAAGGGGGGGTTGAATTAGGTTTTTATCCAATTTTTCAACCTAATTCAATAAAACGCCTCTTTAAAAACAAATATCAAAGACTTGGTGTGCTAGTTGTGTGAGTAATAATGTGTTCGAATAAAATGAAAAAAATATATCAATGAACACAATGATTTATAGTGGTTCAGCTTATCCAACAAAACCTACATTTACCAAATCTCTTTGCTAATCAAATAAATAAGATTACAAAAGAGGTTCACTCAATTCACCTTAAGTTTTACAAATAACATTTCATCCAATCAAAGTTCACTCAACCCATGAGTTTTACAACACAATATTGATTATACAATAATCTCATAACTCTCCTTAGTGAAGTTCTCACAATACAATTCAATTCAACTGGTTCACTCAAAGGCTTTACAATCCAAACATGAATACAAAACAACCCACACAAGGCTCACCCTAACACTTATGGCTTTATGCTACTTGCTACCTCGATACAATTACAATCAATGATATAAAATAGAGAGTTTGATCGATATCGCCTTAATCTAAAAATATATCAATTTGAAACACAATCGCCTCTTTGAATAATGGTTTGCCAAGAATGCTCAAAACTTACTTTTGAATGTAAAACTCCTTTTTCAATGATTTTAACAAGATTGATGCTTAGAAAGTGGTTTGGAATATTTCTAAAATGTTATTTCTAAACTGTTTTTTCTCAAAAATTGTTCCAAGCTCACTAATCAACTTTCGGATGACGTTTTTCATCTTGCGATTGAGCCCACCTCACTTGTGGTAGACCACAAAGTCGTCCACAAGTTAACAGATGAACAAATTTGACAACACGTGCATCCACAAGATAAATCAACTTGTAGATGATGCCTGAACCACTTTAGGTCGACCGAAACATGTTCATTTGTGTATCAACAATACTTTAACACACAATTGATTATTTCAATAAACCATATAAGTTATGGTATCAATCAAACAAGAGTTTATAAAACATTTAAGTTTTGAAATCACAATACATGGTTTTTGAAAGACCCAAAACATATTTTAAAATATTTTAAAAGAACACTGAGCAACTTTTAGAAATCACTACTCAATTAGAGGTAAACATTGAGCAAGCTGTTGGTGGTTTAAATTAAGGTTGAGTTTATGGTATAGGATCGGAGTCTACTCGACTTCAACTACAACAAAATCAAAGTTCTGGTGTAGGATATTTCTCTGAACAATCATTAGAGAAGGTAAAAGAGGACATGGAGAACTTTTGAGTTGATTTTGAAAGAAAAATGCAGATAAAGAATTACAAGATACAAAAGTTGATAGATAAGAACCGAAAAGTGATGGAGCATATGGGGATACAATAGTCGGAGTCTCGCGATGACAATGATATGAATCAACCACATGGCAGAATTATGATTTTGGTATATTTATTGCTCGTGATTTTGGTATATATATTGCTCATGGTATATTTATTTTCCACATTTTATAAACTATTGTTTACATTATATTTGGACAGATATTGTATTATATTATGGTGTTAAGATTGTTATCAATTTACAATTTCTAGTTATTATGATTGGATTTATTCATTTGAAATTTTATATTTTGAAAAAATATGTTTTGCAACATATTTACAAAAAATGTTTCTCATTGCAAATTCTTTGCAAAATTCCAATGATTTTGTAACATAATTTCTTTTTTTATTAAAAATTTTGTTGCAAATTCAAAACGATTCACAATCAATATATTAACCTAAAAGCTTTCATTGTGGATTCGTTTCAAGTGTCACAACAGATTTACAACGAAAGTTCTTTTTACCTAAAATTGTTCAATACAAATTCATTGCAATTTTGAAACATATGCTAATTTAATTTAATATTTTTAATTCTTGCAAGAGATTTGCAACGAATATATATTATTTTTTAAAAAATTGAACTGTTGCATTTAGATTGCAACAAATTTGAAACAAAATATTCCTTTACAGATTGCAATGGATATCTAAATTTGTTGCAAATGTTTGCTTGCAACTAGCATTACGACATCATATCGCTCACAAATTGGTTGCAAATAGAGTTTTTGCAACGACATTGGAAGGAAATCAAAATGATTAATTCCTTGTAGGGCATTCCTCTTCTAGCTTAAGACTCATCGTGTGAGTGAGTGTGTATCTATTTTTTCTTAACTATCTCGCCTCCTACTAGATATCCTACCACCCACCGACACTAGATAACTTGATTCGTTGACCTAAAGTAAGTACCTCAAATTGTACTATTTCATGCGCCATCACTAAATTAATTAAAAATAAACAATTAAATTAAATTAAAATGAAGATGAGTATAAAATTTGCCCCTCTTATTCTTCATTAAGAAATTAAAAAATTTTAAAATAAACTTTAATTCATTACATAATCTTACAATTTTCTAACTTCTTATTAAATTAAGATTAATTAAGAAATTGAGAAACTGAATAAATTTAAGAAATTAAAAAATATTTTTGAATATTTGAAAATTAATTTAATAAAAGCCCATGTTGACATCATGGTCAACCATGACCATGCCTAGCTATGTATTTCGATCCACGTAGCAGCTTACGTGGACATTTGTGTCAATGAGTCTATAACTCAGTTTATTTCCCCGTGCAACAACTTTTGGCCTGCTTCGCAAGATCATGTAAACCTATACGAAACTGGAGCACGAGTTGCAAATGGTGTTTCACGAAAATATTTGTAGTTTTAGGACAACAATCATTTTTTTATATCTAATTTCCCAATCAATCAATCCATATAACCATACAAACCCACACTATGTACATCACAAACAAACAAAAAAAAAATCAAATAAACAACTATTGAAAACAATGCAAAAACATCATATTTCACTTTAGAAACAATAACAAATTCATATTTGATTTTATCATCAATCCAACTTAATTTTTTTTCTATTATTATTGAATAAATCTCTTTACTTGTATGACATAGATGTATTGTATATCACAATCTTTAACGACTAGAGTCAACTCAACCATTGGACAATTGAAGTAGCTGCATAAAGCCTCAAAATATTTATTAGATTATGTCTCAAGATTTATCATTTTAATAACTTCAAATATTATCCAGAAACATTTCATTATCCTAAAGAATTTTTAGATTTATCAATATTCATTTATTTTTCAATTTAATGGTAATTGGTATGTAATTGTTTTTTTTTTTTGGAGAAAGAAATTGGTAGTTAATTATTAAAGAATGTATTTATGTAATTAAATTTTTATTATCCAATAATTTTAGATGTATCTCAATAGAACTAATATTTTCATAAAAAAGCATGTCAAGAAGGTTAATAATAAGAGGAGTTTATCGAAGAGTTTTCTTTTTGGAAAACAATTTATTCAAGAGTTTTAGAATATATTATTTTTTATATTTAGTAGATCAAACTATTTTTCGAAATATATTTGAAAATTTTCAACAATATGACAATAGTTTTTTTATTTTTAATTTAAATTTAAAAATTATAGTCATTTGATTATGATAGTTTGGGAATTTATTTCCATGAAAAAATATGTTAGGAAAATTAGATATAAAACTTTAATAACATTTTGATCTTAAAAATCAATAAAATTAAATTGTAGTTATTAGTTAATATGAAATAAATGACTCATTTGCAATTTTTTGCCTAAGGCCTGAAAATCCTTAGGTCGGCCCTGTTAACAACTAGAGAGGGGATCTATCAAATTTTATGAAGCCTGACTCATTGCCATCATTTATCAAACATTGACTCTAGTTATCAAATGATTGAACAATCCGAGAGTGATTTACTTTTGATTCATAAATAAACTATGAGTTCAATCCATCATATTTAGTAGAAAGATAAATATTCCTTACTCATTATGAGACAATCACTTATTTACAAGGCTGCAAGAATTCTTATGTTTAGAGACAACACGAGATTGATGGAGTGCAAGATGTTCATTGCCTTAAGGTACATCTAGGTCCATGTGCCATGCTTGCTTCATCGATATTTGGGATATAAGTGGAGATGTACAACAAGTACAAAGTATAAATTACTCCTATTTTCCATTCGGAAATTAATTTTTTTCTTTAATGAAATTTGTAAGGAAATAAGAAAAAGACTAGACCAAAAACATAAATTTATTACTGCTTTCTGTTTCTGGTATATTAATTGTCTTCAAGTATTATCAAATATCATTTTTTCGTGTAATGTGACAGCTAACTGCCACTAGGGGTGGGCACTATTCGGTCCGGACCGATTGTTTGGATTGGATTGGATTGTATTTTAAAATTTGGTTCGGTTTTTCGATCAAACAATCCAATCCAATTCGGTCTTGAAGAAATGAAATTATTTCGGTTCGGTCTTCGGTCTTCAATTTTAAAGACCGAATTGGACCGAAGACCGAATTACTATTTTTATAAAAATAATAATTAATCATTTTTTTCTCTAATTTCATAATTTTTTTTTTCTATTGATAAAAATCTTGCAAATGATACAAGAATTTCATATAATGAGATGATTTTATTTTTATTTTTATGAATGAAATGTAAATTTTATGTAAATATTATATTTTAAATATATATAAAATAGAATTTCGGTCTTGACCGAACCGAATTGGACCGAACCGAAATATTTCGGTCTTCGGTTTTTCGGTCTTATAAACATTACGGTTTGGTTCGGTCTTCATCAGAAAAAGACCGAAAACCGAATAGACCAAATTTTCAGACCGAAGACCGAACCGGAGACTGAATGCTCACCCCTAACTGCCACAACAATATCATCAAAAAAGAAAATGGAATGAAAATGACACTTGAAACTAAATTCAAGGTTTTGTAAAACTCTCATAACCTGATATATCAAAGGAGCTCCAATTCTCACATGCTATAGTACTACTGGCTGCAATTTGTGTATGATCATCTATGGAATATGGTCCCAAATCATGAAATTGCACGACATTTTGCAACTCCAAATTTGGTAAACTTGTTGTACCATCTGACCATCCACTAATGCCATCTCCAAGTATACTTTGAAACTCCAAGGCATTATGATCAAGAAGTTCTTGAACATTTTCATCATCAAGATACAATTGAGGAAGAAGCCCTTGATCATGTGCATGAAAATCATCACCAAAATCAATCAAATCAGACGGCTGCAATTGAGATTCAAGCAAAATATTGTCCATCTGATCACTAATTATTTCCATTGAGCTCGGAGGCAAGTCTGGCGATCCACTACTAGCACCACTTGAGGATTCTTGTTCATTCACCAATTTTTCATCACTGCTTGAATCTTGATTCAAGAACTTGGCAAAAACAGCTGCAAGATCAATATTTGCCCCATCAGCTACAGAACTATCTGAGTCATTGCTGTTGCTGCCAGGGCTAGGCACATGATAATTCAACCCGACCCGCTCCATCTGCCGGGCCGACTTTGATCGTCGGATTTTCCGGCAACCACCACCGACAGGCACGTTCCTTAAGGATCCACCTTTAGTCCAGTACCTTCTGCAACCTTTACAGAAGTACCTGGGCTGTGACAAGCTGTAGTTGTTGTAATAGCAAAATTTTGTGTTTGAAGAGGCACATCTAGGACAGTTTGGTGCAACTTCTTTGATTGATTTCCATCTTCTCTCTGACAATAATGCCATTGGAGGGCAATCAAAAATTTGATGTTCACTAGTAGAAGTGAACATTTTTTCTAGACTTTAAGAAAAGAGTAACAAGATCAAGATTTTAGGGAATATGGGGTTGAATGTTGAAGGGGGAATGGGGTTTATATAGAAATATGGTGTTAGAACTGGGTTTTTCTCCTTTTTCTCTTATTTTTTTGTTTTGGGCGGGTGGGGAAGGGGTAAGAGGGGAGTGCTCAGAATACAAAGCGTGGGCGGTTAGCGAGCCGTTAGGACCAAGGAATGGGGAATGAGCATGTGATGTGAAATATGGGGCCTCACATTCTTCTTGAAATATAGAGAGATACTTCACTATTTCATAGGCGGATTAGACGTGCCAGTCCTCATTTACTGTATTTTGCTCTCTGTGGGCGTGATTGATGGTTATTAGTCAAACCCTCTTTGTTGTCATTGTCGTTTTTCTCTTATTATTTAAGGGTAGATTTGGAACTTAACATTTAAATTTGTATTGTTTACAAAATTATTAAAAAGTATGCAAAGTCTAAAACGACACTTATTTTAAAACAAATGGAATATGACGTTCTACTCTCTTCGTCCATTCGTCTATTTTTATAAAATGCATTAAACAAACTCGTTAGCCACTAAATATAAGATGTTTTGCTACTTTTTAAGATTATTTTGTCTATTATTAACTATTTTATCATCACTTATTTTTTCCTATTTCAAGTACTCATTGAGAGAGAGAAAACAAATATTTTTTATTTCAATTACAATAAATAATAGTACAATACGAAGTAGAATAATTTATTAATCTGTGTAAAATTTCTTACAATATATTATAAAAAGAAACGGATGGAGTAATAAATCATAGTTTGTCATGTTAGTTTTTTCCACTAGAAATAAGACCTTTCCTAACTGATGACTATATTTTCTATATCTACATATAGAAAATATATAATATACACTCCATTGTTTGAATTTCTATTTTTAGATGTTCATAAATGAATATCTACTTTCCTAAAATAAATATATTTTTTATATAAAAATTTACTAACAACCTGCATAATTTAAAATATTTGCATCCACTAACTAATTATCCACACTATTAACTTAATTAATAATAAGGATAAAGAAATGTTTTTTTTAAATCAAATGTTTTTTTTAATTTTTAAATTAAATCATGAACATTTAAATCTGGACAAAGTGAGTAGTTTATATTATATATGAGAAGCACACTATAATCAACAATATAAAGGATCAAGATATTTAAAGAATCCAATTAATAGATTGAGATAAGATAAAAGTATAAAGGGTCAGAAAACTCTTCATTATCAATAAAAAAACTAGAGAAAAAGAATGCACCGTTAATATTAAAAATAATAATAATAATCACTTCGTTGTGAAGAAAATTTACACGTACTGTAGATACCATACCCCAACTATTGAAATGGCTGAACATTTCACCCAACGTCCCAACCACAAGATCCATCTTAACGCATGCAAAACCAATTTTGTAGCAATTTCATTAAAGTAATCTTCTTGCAATGACAATTTTGTTTACATCAATGGTAATATTTGTTTTTATTTAAAAATAAATAATCTTGTTTTTATTTTAAGATATTTAAATTTTTATAACATATTTTTTAAAAAATAAATATATTTTTAATTTTCAAATTTCATAAATAATTCCCTTAATTTAAAAAATTCTTATCTAACTAATATACATGCATTTCACCCTAGGTTCAATAAATATATGAGTTAAAAACTCTTCTTAATTTCTATATTAATTTCAAAGTAATATTTATTTTAAATGAAGTAAATAGTCTTAAAGTTTGAGCGGATGGTAATTAATAAAATAATAATAATAATAATTTGCAAATGTCCCTACTTCAGGTTTGATATCAATAGCATTGTGGTCTTCAATATTTTTTCTTCCTACCATTATTGTCCCTGATTATGTCAAGAATTGCCAAAATGCCTCTTCACCCTTTTGTTTTGACCTCCGACCAAAATTCCTTACTCACGTTAATATAGGTTTTGGAGGGAAGTAGACCATTGAGTCTATTGTAACCTCAAAAAATGCATTAAAGCACTTAGAAAGTGAGGTATTTTGGACATAAAAGAGGTGGTTGGGACATTTTGAGGCTTCTATAATCATCATATAAACTATAACGATAAAAAAAGTAAATATTAAGCAGTACCCAAAAAGTCATTTTCCCTTTAGAAATGTGTTTCCAAAGAATTTGCCAGACCAGAAATTTGAGTACAACATAATTCCAAATATAGTTTCAAAATCTCCCACCACTCATAAGAAATCGCATAATTTTTCACCCAATATCTCTAAAATTCATAATTTTTTTTACTTTTTACTCAAAACAGAATGGCAAAATTGAGAATCAAGATTCGAGCAATTCCAAGATGTCTGTATATACATTGGCACTAGGACAGATACACGAGTACTTCACTCTTATAGGGATCAACAAAGAATTAGCGAGTTATCTTCGAGTGCATGTTGCATTGCACGTGCTCCTTACATGTGGCATATCTAGCTTTGATTTAATTCTTTAAACCCAATTAATAATTACTTTCAAAATAATTATCATTTTATAAGTTTGATTTTATTTTACAGTAAGTATTTTTCTATTATCAATGATTATTTTTTCAATTTTATTTCTATTTAAATGAAAAGATAATGAGACTGATTAATTTGATATATTTATTAAAAGTAGATTTAAAACATAATACTAAAATTTGTAAAAAATTTAGTAGTGTGTAAATGTCTAAAATGACATTTATTTTGAAATGAATGAAGTACTACATAAAGGAATTCAAAAAAGAAATCGAGAAATAATTATTTAGATTATTTAGCATAGTTTAAGCAACTCCTCTGTCTTAGGATAGATTGTTTAGCATAGAAGTTATTCTCCCAAAGTTCATGCATTTAAGTCTGCATTTCTTTCAAAGTCAACCTAAAACAATTAATTGCTAAAGTCAAATCTGAATTATGGGGCAAATCACATGTGAATTGTTCTTATTGGTGTAAAATGAGGTTATTTTGGTTTGTAATGCTTTTCTTCTATTTTTCTTTTTTCTTTTTTCGTTTGGTCAAATTGGATCTTCCTTGTAATAAAGAGCACTCGAGCAGGTTATGTAGATGCTGATTATTCATTTAATCTACACAAAACATGTTATCAAACGGGCTAGATATTTACATATGATGGTATTGCTTTCTCATGACATTTTACAAAAGAATCCATACGTACAGGCCACTTCTTCTATTCATGCTAAAATTATAATCACTTATGACGCAAGTCAAAATTGTATGTGGTTAAAATGAGAAATCCATTACCTATGAGAAAGATGTGGCTTATCCTTTCATAAAGAAGTTCCAACTCTTTTTATGAGGATAATGTAAGCTTATATAGCTCAATTGAGAGGATTACATATTAAATAAGATACAACAATATTTCACCATTGTTTTTACTCATGTACTCTAGAAGAAAGGTGAAATTGGTTTGCAATATATTCAATCACATGATATTCTTGTAGATTTGTTCACCAAATCGGCGTGTGTCGGTATAACCATCTTCATGGATTGTGAGAATAAAGTTTAACATAAATAATATTATGCTCTTTTTCCTTAATTAGAATTTTCTGTTTTGAGCTATCTTTAGGCAAATTAGCCAAATTTTTCCCTTAATTTTGCATTTTAACTATTTTGGTCCTTTAAGTTTATGTCTTAACTGGAATCCGATCCCTTAAGTTTGCAATTATGACCATTTTTGTCCTTTAAGTTTTTATTTTTAACCATTCATGTCCTTAATGATTTTTTTAAAAGAAAATTACCTATTTTAGTTAGTTACTTTTATTTTCTTACCAAAATTAGTAAGTTTTCTTTTAATTGACCCAAATTGGTCTTATTCGTTGTTCGATTGCACCCAAATTTGTCAAATCGGGAAAAATCACACAAAATCAAGAAAAAACTTAGATATCCATACCTTGACCCGATCCGACCCAAGGATAAAAATGGAATCAAATTTGGAAAATGACTCATTTTAGTCCATTATTTTACTTTTTGCCCAAATTGGTCATTTTCAAAATTTTTTTTATCCAATTTGGTCCCTTTTATTGTTTGATTTAAGCTAAATTGATCGAATCGGGAAAAATCATTCAAAATCACCAATTCACTTGTTTTACATCACTTGACCCGATTAATCCGAAAGACAAAAATGAAAACAAATTTTTAGTGTGTCTTATATATTCACTTAAGTTTACCTTTATTTTATTGATATCTATTTATTTTTATTTTTTCCCTTGTTCCCTTGTTCTTCCTCCATTCCCCTTATTCTTCTCAAAGCAGTACAGTTTTCCTTTTCTTTTTATTTTCATATGCAAAGACTTCAAAAACAAAATTCTAAGGGTAGAAAAAGATATATTTAATTGGAACCAATGGCAATATAGTAGGGCATCGAAAACCAATTACCAAGAACAAAAACAATTCACCAATAAGGCACACCACAACAAAAAAAACCAATGTTATTAATGTTCTATCTAACAACACTGGAGATTGGTGCAATACTTTTTTTTATCATCTTAAACTCTCTCAGCTTGTTTTTTCAAAAATTCCTCAATATGGCAAAAAGGAAAATGTGGTTGGCGGTGGAAGAAGAAAATGATAAGATGAGCAACAGTAGCAAGAATTAATAAGAAGAAAAATGTGGTGGTGGACGGCTCGGCAAGAAGAAGAGCCAGTAGCGAGAAGAAGAAAAATGAAATGGAGAAATGAGAGAAAATAATGAATTAAGGTAGTAATAGGTTTTTTTTCCTCATATACCCTTCAAACATTTCGCATATGCAAATATAATGGTGGTAAATGTGTCTTATTTACTCACTGGAAAATTCTTTCCATTTTTACCCTCCCAATCAATCAGGTCAAGTGTTGTAAAATAGGTTAATTGGTGATTTTTTGAATTTGTTTTTCCCGATTTGAAGAATTTGATTGAAATCGAACATTGAAAGGGACCAAATTGGATTAAAAAAAAAAAACCGATCAATTTGGATGTACTTAGATCGAGTCAATGTATGAAGATTCGAGTCTTGCCTTGATTTTGTATGATTTTTCTCGATTTGATCAATTTGGTTGCAATCAACGAATGCCACCAATTTGGGTCAATTAAAAGAAAACTTATCAATTTTAGTAAAAAAAGCAAAAGTAACTTACTAAAATAGGTATTTTTCCTTTTTTTGACTTGTTAGATCTTCTAACAATTTTTAACCTACCTTTTTTGTCCATCTCTTTTTTAAAAAAATATAAATAAATAAAAAACTAATACAATATGCAAATCCTTTTAACCTCTGCATACTATTGTTTTGTATCTTTGTATATCTTATTAAGTTAGAAGATTATACAAAAAAAGTCATTTATTTTAATAAAGCATTGACCAAAATGATATACATATTGTATAAGTTAGAGTTCAATAGAAAAATTGTTAGGAGATCTAACAAATTAAAAAAATAATTACTAAAAAAATCATAAAACTACAAATTTAACGGACCAAAAAGATTAAATTGTTAACTTAATGAACCAATATGATTAAAACTTTAAACTTAAGGGACCAATTTGGTAAATAATTGAAAATTAAAGGACTAAATTGGCCAATTATCATATCTCAGCTACATTCTGACAACCTTTTTATCCAAAGGGCCAAAATGATGAAAATGACAAATTTAAGGGATCTAAAAAATCTAAAAATATTAATAAAGAGAGACCGACACTACAAGAAAAGGGGCATTTTCGACCGAAATTAGGGTCAGATTTTTCTGTCGAATTTTACCGATCGATTTACGTCCGTCTACCAATGGAAAATTGTTCAGTCGTGCGTTGACTGGTTGTCCGAAATTAGTCATAATTTTCCAACTAATTTCTGAAGGAAATAATTCCATGGATAATGGGTTGGTATTATTTGTGACGGATTGTCGGCGGACAATGGAATTTTATTTAAATTAAAAATTTGTAAAAAGTATTCGTAGGCTGTAGGTAATCCGTTTGCAATTTGTGACGGATTACCGATGGACAATAAAATTTTATTTAAATTAACAATTAGTAAAAAATATTTGTAGGCCATAGGGAATCCGTCTGCCATTTGTGACGGATTGCCGACGAAAAATGGAATTTTATTTAAATTAACAATTAGTAAAAAATATTCGTAGGTTGTAGTTAATCTGTCAGTAATTTGCAACGGAATGGTGGCAGATAATGAAATTTTATTTAAATTAACAATTAGTAAAAAATATTCGTAGGCCATAGGAAATCTGTTGGCAAAGTGGGACGGATTGCCCACGGAAAATGGAATTTTATTTACATTAATTAACAATTAGTAAAAAATAATCGTACACCGTAGGTAAGCCGTCGACAATATGTGACGGATTTCCGACAGAAAATGAATTTTTTTTTAAATTAACAATTAGTAAAAAATAATCGTATACCATAGGTAAGGCGTCGGCAATATGTGACGGATTTCCGACGGAAAATGAATTTTTTTTAAATTAACAATTAGTAAAAAATATTCATAGCCTATGTGGTAATCCATCGTCAATATGTGACGGATTGTCGACGGACGATGAAATTTTGTTTAAAAAAAAATTGTTCGAATTCTGACTCTAATTATTCAATAAGTGGAGACAGACTAATGATCGAAAATAGTAAGAGTTTTATTTATTTTTGAAATAGTAAAAAAGATAAATATTTGGTATAAAATTCGTCTGTAATCCGTCTCACTTACAAATAGATTAGCTACATAATATTTTTGCCCACCTCTTGTTAAAATGAATCAAATTATATTACATTAATAAGAAATTTGTAGGGACAACTATCACAACATTTCTAAATCATTTCTCATAGATAAAA
The DNA here is from genome assembly GCA_019593545.1 of Apocynum venetum. Classification (NCBI taxonomy): domain Eukaryota; kingdom Viridiplantae; phylum Streptophyta; class Magnoliopsida; order Gentianales; family Apocynaceae; genus Apocynum; species Apocynum venetum. The sequence goes on from SRSM01000133.1 coordinate 818,580, forward strand.
GATCTAATTTGTTTTCCCTCTTTATGATTTTTTTCATATCGTCGATCATGTTAGTTTATCATTTAATGATACCTCAATTGAGACTAATAAAAAAAACTTTAAATCATACTTAAAATATAAGCATTCCAACTTTATTAAATAATTATATAACATTTTATATACTCATGTATGTAGTTACGTTTGTGCGTGTGAGATAATATGAGGATTATGAAGTAGTTGTAAGTGATACACAATGATTTAAAACCTGTCTATAATAAGTAGATTTATGTACCATGATTATTTTTACACACATACATGATTTGTTAGTACAATTCCATCTAGTGAAATAATTAATATTGTAATATATTTTTGTGAAAATTTTAGATGCTTTGAAAAATTACATATAGATTGTGCGAGGGCTTTGAAGCTTTAAATAAGGTGCCTTATTCATCTGGAATAAGGATCAATTGACTATTACGAATATTTATTTCATAGAATCACAAAGTTTTTTTTTAAAGTATGATGTGTATAACAGGTAAATATGAATTTTATCAATTTTATCATATGAAAGTGTGTCTATTTTAAAATAATGAAAATAATTTTAAAATCACTTGAAGATCCATTGCGGCCCATGAGAGACGAAAAACATTATCCTTCACAAAACTCTTTTATAATTCGTTGTCATTTGAGATCATTATCATATTTTTAAAATTATCTAATAGAAAAATTAAACTCGGTCTAAAAATCTAAATATCGTCGTTGTTAAGATCGGAATAGCTTTTAAAATTAATTACACTATATTATTAATTCTTTTAAAAAAACTATTTTTGTGCGGTCGTAAATCAGTCGGTATTAGGGACGAATTATAGACGGAAAATTTGGAATTTGGAAAAAGTAAATTGAAATTGGGTATCAAAACCATTTGCCTCAAATTCCTTTCTTTTTCATTTTCCCTCTTCTTCATTAGTTTCCCACTTCTTCCATCTCAGCTCTACTCTGCGCAACTTGGAACCTCAGCTCTAATCTGCGCAATTTGTCATTACCTCAGCTTTACTCTGCGCATGACCATCTTGGGCCAAAGAAAATTGTTCTTGTTGTTGGATTGTTGTACTTGGAGTTCTCCGATGTTCTTAGTGGAAGCTTTGATTAATGTAATTGGAGCTCATCGATCGCTGTCGGAGTACACCATCGTCTGCCACCTTACTAACGTGAGTTCCAGTGCACCTATTGTGCATTTGGCATTGGCATGGTATTTTGCCCCAATTTATTCTTGGTGTTTTGGCCCAATTTATGTTCTCTGAAAGAGAACAAAATACTTAGACTTGAATGTGATAATATATTTTCTTTTTTTGGTTGGCTAAGTAGCATAACTTATACTATCATTTTTAGAGCTGATTATTGAGCTTTGTCATTCGGTTATCTCTAGCATTTGTAGATGTTCCTAAAATATTGGACATGTTCTATTATAGTTGCTGGGATTGTTGGGCCGGGGGGGGGGGCATGTTGATTCTTGCTATGCATGTTGATGATATTGTTGAGATATTAAAGGAAGTATTCTCCTATGCAAGTCTAGTGCCACTGCTGGTGTTATTGTTATGTTAAACAAGTAGTTTTTTTAGATTGCTCGGCCTTATTTCTCACTACTGGTGTTATTGTACTTTAATTTGTTCATTAAACCCTAAACACACATGAATAGAAGTTGAAGTGGAGAGATAAAAAATGGATTAAGACTAAGTAATGTGCTCAACATGGAGGTGTAGGGACATGGGAAGTGCTCAACATGTATTTTCAGAATATTCATTGAAAAATGAGGACTTTTTTAATACAATGATTGTGGGTTATTGTGAGAATGAGGACATTTCAAGGGCCAATGAGAGCTTTTCAATCAACTAGAATTGGAATGAAAGGGAAGGGGTGTAATTTCATGGAACTTAATGATTTCAAGCTATGTGAATAACTTAATGTTTCATGAGGCTTTTTATATATTCCGAGATTTAGTTATGGATGATATTGAAGATGGTAGTTTTACTTTTGGTAGTGCCCTTTCTGCTTGTGCTAACTTGATTTCTTTAAAAAGTGGGAAAGAGTTACATTCCTATGCTATTTTTAGAGGTCTTCAATATAATCTATTTGTGGGCGGAGCTGTTATTGAAATGTACAGTAAATGTAAGGACCTAAAGGCGGCTCAAAGAGCTTTTGATGAGGTAATTGGAAGGGATATAGCAACATGGAATTGACATAATGTTTTTGTCTGTACTTTCTTCATGTGTCCATGCAGGATCAGTTGAAATAGGACAAGAATGCTACAACTTGATAGGATATTATGGTATTACTCCAACATTAAAGCACTACACATGTCTGGTTGACCTTTTAAACTGAGCTGGTAAGCTTAATGAAGCAAATAATGTCATAGAAAAAATGCCAATAGAACCTGATGCAGTGATATGGGGTGCTTTGCTTGAAGGTTGTATCATCCATGAAAATATTGATTCAGAAGAACTCGTAGCAAATAAGCTCATCAATAGATGGAAAATGTGATAAGGCAACACAAATGTCCTTTGTGATTTCTGGATTTAGTAAAATTGGCCCAAGGAAAATCTATGAGTAAGACTAAATAGTTTACTTTATTTCACCAAGACACGCTACCAACAATTCTTCAAGTACATATTTAAAGCAAATCAACCCAAATAAATAATGACTATTAGAGATGATTATTTTTTATGTTTCACAACTGAAAAAAACTGAACTGAAGTATTATTGGTGATATATTAGTGACCAAATATCAAAGAATTTTCCAGTTTCCAACATGCTCAAAAATTATTATTAACCTAGATCCCTTTAAAGAGTTGCATCACTACCATAAAACAAATAAAATGGATAAAATTCTGCAACCATTTGAATTTATGTGATTAACATTCTTTTACCATTAAAGAATTAATGAATTATATGATCATTATATGAATTATAAATCATATGGTCTTATTATTGAAATTATATGATCACTTTAGGCACAAAATTAATTATATTAATTAAACAGAGATGAATTAAATCCCATTATTGAAATTTGTTGTTCATTTTATTTTATATTAAAGAGTTAAATTATATAGAGATTAATTAAATCTCATTAAGCAAATTATAGTATTGCCGTATTTTAAAAAATATTGGCATTTCTTCTAATTATTGATAGATGGATGACTATAGTTGGATGTATAAGAGACATGTACAATGTGTGAAAGGAATTACAATTGAGTTTGATTAGGGAGCTGAAGGATTCATTAAATTTGCAACATCAAATGCACGATTTCCAGCAAACGTCCGATGTCCGTGTTGTAAATGTAAGAATTTGAAACATTTATCTCTGAATGAAGTTGAGGTACACTTGTATAGATAGAGATTTGCGACAAATTATCATTAGTGAACTTGTCACGGTGAAACTTCTACTTCTCAGCCTATAATGGCATCATCCAGCCTACTAAGAACATTTTCGGGATCCATCTCAGACAGTAGAATGCGAGATGTGATCTCAGATGATGCCGAGCCTAACTTTAACTTGGAGCCACCGTTATCTCAATCTTGACCTGAAAATCCTAATCCTGAGGCTCAAAAGTTTTATGATATGCTTAGAGCTGTAGATACACCAATTTTTGAAGGATGTTCCAACCATTCTCAGTTGTCGGTTGTTTCTCGCTTACTTAATATTATGTCCTAGAACAATATTTCTGAAAAATGCTTCAACCAATTGAAATAACTTATGAATGAGTTGTTGCCAAGCGACAATGAATTTCCTGATGACTTTTATCAAACTATGAAGTTAGTTTCTGGCGTGATGTAAAAGATAGATGTTTGTTTGAATGGTTGTATGTTGTATTGGAAAGATGACGATGTTTGCAATGTTTGTAAGTTGTGTGGGCATGCACGTTACAAGCCAAACAAAAAGATTTCAAAGAATAAACAACAAACATACATTTCATACAAGATGTATTAGTTTCCATTGACACCTAGGTTGCAGAGGCTCTATGCATTTGAAACCACTGCTAGACACATGAGATGGCATGCAGAGAGTGAATCGGAAGCAGGAGTGATGATTCATCCAAGGGATAGTGAAGCTTGGAAGCATTTTGATCGGTGTTATACTGAATTTGCTAAAGATGTCCGAAACGTGAGGCTTGGTATATGCTGTTGATGGCTTCTCACCATTTAGAATGTCATGAAAACAATATTCATGTTGGCCAGTTATTTTGACCCTATATATAACTTGCGACCATGGATATGCCTCAAAGATCCAGTTATGTTCTTGGCAATTATTGTCCCTAGCCAGAGAAATCCAAATAAAAAATTGGATGTATACTTACAGCCACTTGTTGATGAGTTAAAACATCTATAGAGTGATGGAGTCCCATGTTATGATATATCAATTAAACAAAATTTTCAATTACATGTTTAAATTCTTTGGACAATTAGTGACTTCCCAGCATATGGTATGTTGAGTGGATAGAGCACAACAGGTAGATTAGCATGTCCATATTGTATGGATAATTCAAAGTCATTCTATTTGAAACATGGTGGCAAGATGTGATGGTTTGATTACCATCTTCGTTTCTTGACGATGGATCATCCATTTAGACGAGATGTGAGGTCATTTCTTCAAGATAGGGGCTGCAAAATATCTACTACCATTCTACGTCCTACAGGATTGGGAATATGGAATAGGGTTTGTCATTTCCTTATGATCTTAGAAACAGGAACAAAATTTGGAAAAAATGAAGGTAGAAGAGTAACCCACAATTGGTCAAGAAGGAGTATCTTCCGGGAATTACCATATTGGAAAACTAACTTGATACGTCATAACATAGATGTGATGCACAATGAGAAGAATGTGTTTGATAATGTCATCATTATTGTTTTAGATGTAAATGGCAAATCAAAAGATAATATAAAGGCTCATCGTGACATCAAGTTATATTGTAATAGGCCTGACCTATGTGTTGAAGAAGTTTGGTAAAATGAAAAGGTGTCCATTCCAAAGGTAATCTACACATTGATAAATGACCAAAATAGGGTATTGATTGAGTTGGTGAAAGAATTGCATTTTCCTGATGGCTATGTGTCTGATCTTGGGAGATGTCGTGGTCTTAAATAATTGAAGTTCTCTGGGGTGAAAAGTCATGATTGTCACGTATTTATGGAGACGCTCTTACCAATTTCATTCAAGGAACTTCTTTCCACAAATGTGTGGAGTTTGTTGACAAAATTAAATCTTTTTTATAGAAATTTGTGTCCTCCAAAGTTGGCAGTCGATCATATGAAACAATTGGATAATGATATTCTAGTTCTTGTATGCAAGTTGGAGAAGATATTTGCATCTAGGTTTTTTGATGTAATGGAATATTTTTTGATTCATTTGCCATACGAAGCTACAGTTGGCGGGTCAGTTCAATACAGATGGATGTATCATTTTGAAAGGAAATTTTATAATTTTACCACTTTATTTACCATTAAGATAATGTACTAGTAAATTTTCGATATATGTTGTCTTATAGATTTTTACATCATTTGAAGACTAAGATGAAAAATAAAGCTAGAGTGGAATGATCAAAATGTAATGGATATCTTGTTAAAGAAGCATCAACTTTCTTCTCATATTATTTGAGACCCATATGGATACGAGACATACAGGAACCACTCGAAATGATGGATTCCAAGTAGATATAGATTTCATAGGAGCATATGTTTTGCCAATATGCAACAATCATGGTAGGTTAGTTGGAAAGGTTCATACTAGGTATTTATTATCGAAAGAATTCAAAGCAGCTAAAAATTACATGTTCCTCAATTGCGATGAAGTCATGTCTTATATAGAGTAAGAATCACACATGGTATATTGTATAATTTATTTAATAATTTTGATTACAACTCTAAATGCGATCGATTGTAGATTATTCAAGATTGATGTACGAACTCAAGAACCAAACATTTTTTAATTGGACGTGAAGAAAAATGGAAGACAACTTTTATGTATGATTTAGGGACATCTAAGGGATCAATATTATTATTAATTTATCATATTAGTTTTGTGCTACATTGTTACTCACTGAAACTCAAATTTGTAGGGAACATGATTCAAGCAATGGTGTAATAGATATTCGCTTACAAAACTTTGCTTGGAGCCCTTTATGGAAAGTCAACTTATATCATGGATGCTTCGTAAATGGTTTTAGATTCCATGCATCCGATCACACAATTAGGAGAAAGGACAGTGAATAGCGAGGTGTGTGTTAGGGGATCATCCGATGTTGATTTCTATTATGGAGTTTTTCAAGAAGTCATAGAAATTGAATTTCTTGGGATTCCACCTCAAAAGGTTATTTTATTCAAATGCGACTGATTTGATAACACTCCAAATCGAGGTGTTAAAATCCATCCGCTGTATAAACTTGTTGATATCAATCAAAAGAGAAAGTACATGAAATATGATCCGTTTGTGTTAGTGCAGCAGACAATGCAAGTTTACTATGTTTTATATCCAGGAAGTAATAGATCTCATTCTGAATGGTTAGTTGTTTGGAAGACTAAGGCCCGACACGTAATTGATGCCCGTGTAACAGACAAGGCTTACCAAGAAGATGTAGCTCTAGATGATAATGTTAGTTTAGTTTCGATTAAAATTGACATTGGACCTTTAACACATGAGATGGGTGAAAATTATGTCATGGATGTGACAGAAATAGAAAAATTATCGCCCACAGAAGATGTGTGGAATAGTGAAATGGAAGAAGGTGAAACATCAGAAACAGATTTTGATAATGATAACGATGACTCACATCACAATTCTATATTTGATTTTAGCAATTAGGTGCATTATATATTAAAAACTTTGTTTTTATTGCAAATTTGATTCTATCATTGTTTTTCTTTCATATTGTAGCCACGGATAGTTATGGACATGGTACATCGTCCTCTAGGTTATAGAAAGTTATGGAGGATCATAATCCAGACATAGTTGGGTCAGACACTAGTACACCCGCTTCTACTTCAGGTCCTATCCCTTTTAGTCCATCAGTTCCCGATTCTACTATACCATCTACTCAATCACAGTCATGGAGTGAGGATGATGGCCCACTTATTTCTCCTAACGGTGATTCGTAAGTATATAATTATGTTTTACATTGCAAACTAATTTGTTAAATGTTATCAATGGTATATTATTCTGGGAAGACGTTACATTTATTGATTGATATGATTTCTTAAATGTTAGATGATATATTATTCTTGGAGATGTGGAGTTTATTGATTAATATGATTTCTTAAATATTAGATGGCATTTGTTATGAGTTTGTTGGCATTGTTATTGACATTTGTGGTATATTTAAAAATAAATTGTGTGGCTTGTGTGTCTTGAAAATGTTCAATTTATAGGGAAGATGCTGTCGAAATTTTGTTAAAATATTAATTTATTTTGCTAACATGGATAATTTAAACGGAGGAAAAATCTATTTTTTCTCTTTATGTTACCTTTCTCTCCTTATTGTAGTCTTAGTTCTCTGCTATTTTATAGCTTCAAACCTATATTTGAGCCTTGGCCTTATCAAATTTACAATAAATTGTAATATTACTACTAATCAATAACTCAAATGTGACTGCAATACGTATAAATAATTCACTAATATAATTCCATTTAATTTGAAGGCAGTATACCATTCTTTGAGAAGTATACGTACGTACTAATCCATTCAAAAAGAAACATCATACGATAAATTAATATAAATGATTTATAAAATGTAACATTGTTTAGAGTATAAATGTGGATGCAGATTAAAGGATGAGCATAACAAATGCTTTTTAATTAGATTATTTTAAAACTTCCTGACTTTTATTCAACATGTTCTTGTCTAGATGCTAGCTGAACCCAACTTCTTATGTGATTCTTTTTTGTTTCTTTTATGGAAAAGGGGGAATTTCTGAATTTTTTCTCAAAATAACATATATGCATCTGATCAGACAAGTAAATTACCAGAGACATTCCCGAACCAAACATAATATGAATTCATTGCCATGGTCCCCTTAGCTATCAAATGAGCTGTCTCATTACAATTACTTTTTTATATGAGTTTATTAAAATGGATCAAATTTTTACATCTTAACTCAAAATGGTTAATATAATAACTCCAAATATAATGTAATTAATTAACTATTAGGTTTAGAAATTAATCTCAATATAAATAAATTTCAAAGCATTTTTAATTAATCAAATAGACTATGGACACCTTATGTACAACTAAAATTGATTTCGAATCCCCTTGCATAGACCATACAACAAAGACGGGAGAACTAAGTACAGTGATCCTTTAATTGACACAAGTTTGAATCCTGCAGAAGGGTATGGACATGGGCATTAAGCTTTTGGAATAAGATCAGTATATCCTCCTTAAGTCTCTGGCTAACTGGTTTGCATCCCATGATTTAAATCCTTTGCCCAATGAAGGCTGATGGAAGAGTTTTAAGACTAGTTGAACTTAATCTCGAAACTTGGGTTATCGGAAAAAGAAGAAGAAAGAATTCGAACGTTTTACTCTCAACACATTCGTCTGGTCTTCTATATTATTACTCCATTAATAGTGGAACAATCACAAAAAGTTTCTGAAGACACAGGAAAGAATAAAATGGTATGGTCAGTTATTAGTTGTCTTATTTTTGTTGGCTCAAAATTGATTAAAACAGCACATAACATGTGGGCGTTTTACGTCAATTGCGTGAGTGATGTGAAACTCATGGACCAGTGGCTTCCACGCCTAAAATTCTTGCTGTTTTTATCTTCAATATGTCACTGCTGAGCTACCTTTGTTCTTCTCTATCACTATTTTCATGCTCCATATTTTCATGACGAATGTGCTTAGTATATTTCCTTGCCGTTTGGGATATAGGAGCTTTTTATGTTTTGCTTTCCAAATAATGAAAATATATTTCTTCAATTCAAAATTTGAGAAATATCTACCTCAATAGTTTGAAACAATCAATGAACGAAAGACTAACGCTAAAAAGAAGTTCCATGTTTGATCTTTGCTTGATATACCCTATAAAATAATTTTGGATTAGAGTCAGGACTTTATGGGATCGTTGATCTTATCAATCAAGCTCAAGTTCTAGTTATCATTATTCTTCAAAAAAAAGAAATTAGGTTTGCTTATGTAGATAGCATAAAGTATATGGGAACTTCCTGCTCTTAACACAAGCTTGATCAAGTCAATAAATGCTCAGTTGCAATTAAGTCAAATTCGAACCACTTTGTTTGTATTCTAACCAGTCTTGAATTTTTCAAGCTCATAGTGTAGAATTTATTCAAAATCTTGGTGGTCAAGATGTCAAATTGGCTAAACTTTATCAGCGACTTATAGACTATAGTGGTACGTTGAACACAAGATGAAGGCAATGGCTTTGACAAATTGTTTCTGAAAAATTACACTCCACTTCAGCTACGACAAGATCTATTATTTTTAATCTATAGGAGTTCATTGATGAGAAGAAACAAATAACTGAAAATAAATTTTGGTCAATGAAATAAATTAAATTTAAAAATTTTCCAAGCAAACTAAAATAGGCAACAGTAGCACGTTGAAGATGTGTGCAAAATCTTGATAGGAACAGCCATGGAATTGCTCACTTGTTTGTGAAATATTGCATGTGGATGGTGCTTGAATTTGTTCGTGAGAGCCAAAATCAGAATGCTGATTTGCAGGATGGGGCTCATTACCTGCATTTTGGGAAACTATGAACGAGTGGTGGAGAGAATAGAATATGTAGACCATTTAAATCTTTAAACACCCTCCTCCCCACTCACACCACCACCAAAATGAAAAAAATTAAAAAGAAAGATTGGTGAAGAAAGCTATCTTAATTCAATTGTTTTGAGATGTATATACTACAAGAAAAGTGCCAGATTAGCAATAGGTAACGGCACGAGCCTGACGCTAATTTGCTATGATTTTGTGACAGATTTGCAATGAAATATTTTTTATCATTTTTAAAAATAAAGAAATGCAAAAATGAATACGGTCACAAATTTATCACTAATTGATGACCTATATTTGCCACGAATTTGGGACGAAATCTAAATTTGTTGCAATTTATGATATTTTTACGACAATTTTGAAATGCATGGGAACATTGTGACCACTTTGCGATGACACATTATTTTTTTATTTATTACTTTTTAAAAAATCAAAGATTATTACAAACTCATCTCAAATTTGTATGGGTTTGGAATGACTAATTATTTTTTATTTGTTTTTAAAATTATAGTCATCGTAAGTCCGTCATTAATTTCTTATGGATTTCTAACGACCTTTCATTTTTTACATTTCTTCTACTTTTAAAATATATAAAATAAATGGTCATCGCTAATCGGCCTTAAATTACTGGCATATTTGCAACGGCCCTTTCAATTGCTTTTTTAAAAAACGAAATGAACTAAAAAAGAAACTAGACTTTTTAAAAGAGGAAAATATGACAAAAATAATATAAAGCTAATATATGTAAGTATATATGCTATATAGCTATATAGGTATTATGTATACTTTAATATTTGATATAAATACTTATGCAATATGTAAACTTACATAGTCTATATATTTTATATATGTATATATATATATGTAAAATAGTCATTATATATACTTATATATGATATTAAACTAAATAAGTGATATGTATACTACTAAGATTTAATTTATTACTTGTTTTAATTAACATAAGCTGTTTCACTTTGAATAAGTCCAGTAATTTGTTACTTGTTTTAGTCAGCATAAATTAGGGCTACAAACGATCCAAGTCAAGCTCAAGCTCGAGCTCAGGTTGAAAAATTTTTAACAAGCTCGAGCTCAAGTTCAAATTATTTTTAAAAATATTTTTAATGAAAAAAAATTATATATTTGTCGAGCTCAAGTTCAAGTCGAGCTTTGGCCGAGCGGCTCATGAACGACTCGATTTGTTTGCAGCCCTAAAATACATAAATTAGTTTGAGTAAATGTTGCAGCACAACATATAGTAAATATTGATTAATTTAATAGTAAAATTATGTATGAAATGTTCATCAACCAAGTAATATACATTGAAGTGATATGTTTGATTGTTCTATATATTCATAGTTTTAATTAGACACAAGAGCAACATGCTCATTTGTTGATAATCACAATTTATCACTTTGTATGTACCTTATAGTAGGAGAAATGTACTAAAGTTTTGCCATTCAAAGTTTGTGTCGTTGTTTCCCCATTTTTTTAGACCAAATAGTGTTTGAGTTACAATTTTAATTGCACAATCGTGTAGATCTCTTCAAGTGGCATCAAAATTAGTGGTCATTTTTGTCTAATGAAGGTTTGATTGCTAAGTTATGACATTTGAATTATTATTATAGAGTTACAATCATATATAAAATATTTATGATTATGAAATTAAAATTAGTCATAAGCAAAAATATTTATTCAAATAGAGATTATAATATATGTTATTATTTATAAAAAGCATATAGAAAAATGGAAACAAGAAGTTTATGCTACTAAGTATTTAATGCCATGTAAAATAACTCAAAGTTCATTTTGGGTAATGGTAAAGTTCCTTAACAATTTATGGGTCTCCGGCTATGTTGGGTCTGGTTTAGCAAATCCAAATGGGTTGGGTTGGGTTAGGTTGGGGTTATCAAATTTTTTTCTAGAATAGAATATATGTGTATATATATATATATATATATATATATATATTAATTTTACAAGTTTGCAATGGATTAATGACGGACATTCCATCACAAAATGGTGAATTAATTTTCATTTTTAAAATTTTGTTAAATGTTTTCAACAAATTTTAATAGCAAATTATGTCACAATTCTATCGAGCAAATTAGCTACATAATTTTTCTCGTCACTAATCCGTCACAAAGTCTATTTAACGATGAGGAAATCAGTGACAGCGGAATCCATTGCTAAACCCGATTTGCAATGGATTAACATGTACTTCAGTCTCGCAAATAACATATTTTCTAGTAATATATATCTATACAAATTGTTGTAATCTCTAGCTGGTGTAGGCATCAACAGATTAAGCCCTGTTCTTGTAAACTCTGCAGCTTTATTAGCTTTACAAACGCGGGTAAACAATATTGTGAACGTTTATTTAAATAAGTAAATAGTTGTGTATAATAAACTCCAATTTATGAACCAGATGTATTATGTGAAAGGGTTTGGCCTTAATTTTACACCTAACATAAGTTTGAAACTAATAAAAATCCTAAAGCTAATTCCTTTATTTAAAGAATAAATTATATATCCTTTCAAAAACAAATTTTATGTATATATTATATTAAAATCGATTCCTATTTATAATATCTCAATAAATTATTGATTGGTTCGAATAACGACTCGAGATTCATGGAATGGCAAATGATATAACTATGTAAAGATGTCTTTTTAGAAGAAAAATTATTATATCCTCGATTCAAAGGAGAGAAATAATTTTGGATGTAATGCTGATTCAAAATAATTTAAGTCTTGGAGAATTGATCAAAAGGAAGGTCTTGGTTATCAATCCACACGTATGTTGTAAAAACAAATTTGACAATTTAGTCTGTATCAAACCTTAGCTTAATTTGATATTTCTTTAATTCATTCAAGAGAATAATAAGTGTGAACGTGGACATTCTCTATTATTTCATTTCATATGATCCTATCACTTCAAAAAAAAAAAAAAAAGAGAGAGTAATTAATACATGTAAATTTCATATCATGAATACACCAAAGTAACCTTCAACCTTATCTTTATCTCGTTACTTACTCCTCAACATTATATATCTGTTTTTTTCTACGAGTTTGAAAAAAGAAAATTAATTCATTAAACTTAATTCAAAAACTAAAACACTACTATTCAAGAAAAGCCCAAAATTTTAATTTTCCTTATCTGAAGTCTGAACCATCCCACCTCCCATGCTTTCTCGTCACTTTAGGCAAAAAATTTCTAAACGTTCAATCTCCCCCCTTTCTTTTTCCTTATTCACTTCCTCCAAATTTTCAATTAACTTTCCCATCTCTCTCTCTATCAGAAACTTAAACATATTCACTCATTTTTATCTCTCATTCTCAAATTCTCTATCGTCTTTATATGCCATCATCTCTAATCATATGAGTATTATGATTAGATTTTTTTTGCGAAGGAACTTTTCCGTTTTTTTGGAAAAAAGAAAGAATTATGTGGTACAAAGCTTTATATTCCTATGTACAAACTTTCTCTAATTCATGCATCCATTAGCTTTATTTTTGTCTTGAATAAGTAGAATTAGCTTTTTATGTAGAAGTAGAACAAGATCATACTAATTTATGACCTGAATAAGTGGAATTGTTTTTGGTACGTAGGTGGATAGATATCAAGTTAAATTATAGAAGGCAATCTCTAAGAGCATGAACATCTTTCTAGCATGCATCCACTAGCTTTATTTTTGTCTTTAGTCACTCAAAGCAAAGAGCAAGCATTATATTCCTACGCACAAACTTTCTAAAATTCATGCATCTTCAAAGATTTATATTCCTATCCACAAACTTTCTCTAATTCCCCGATACCATAAAATACCCAAATAAGTTTTCTTTAAGTTCAACGTTTCAAAATCAGGATAGAATACTAGATATTTTTTGCAAAGTTTTTAGTATGCATAATGTATTGGGATTGATATTTTGTTCAAAAGCAACCTTATTTAAATAATGGTATCTATGCAAGTCTTTCTATATGAAGACACGAAGTTTCCAAATTTTCGCATTTTGACTTTAGCTTGTGGATTTTGTATGGACAATTGAAGGTGGATAATGTAAATGTATTTTGTATAGTTAATTTTAGATAGGTGGTTTTTTTATATAGTTAATTGTAATTTTGGGATGGGTGGTTACATTTAGATGATAGCTACTTTGGAATAGATGGTTGCTTTTGGATAAATTTTGTTTCATAAATTTATATTCGATATATATATATATATATATATATATATATATATATATTTGTGTGTGTGTTTGTATAGTGTATACACACATCTATATTGGATTGAACCAGGGCATCTTAATTAGATTACATGCATTTTATTATTATTACTCATTTTTTACTTATTTATTTATTATTTATTCATAAAATACAAACAAAAATTATTAAATTACAAAAAGGAAAATTGTTCGATTTGGTCCCTCATTTTTTCACTTTTTCCCAATGTAGTCCCACTTCATTTTAATTGGAATTTTAAGTCCATCTTTTCGCATATCATCCAATGTAATCCTAATGAAATTAATGCTGGAAATAGGTAATCATTAAGAAAATACCCTATTGGGTCCCTCATCTTTGCACTTTTTTCAATGTAATCTCACTTTATTTAATTGAAGTTTTTAGTGCCCTATATTTTCACATATTTCTCAATGTGGTCCTTTTGACAAAATTCATGTCGGAATCCAATAATCATATTAAAAAACTTGACCATATTAAAGATCTCAAGAACCATTGAAAAACCATAACTAGTAAAACTTAAAAAATTACAACTTGATAAAATTTAGATAGTCAAACATAAAAATATGAATTCTCACGTAAGAGTGAGAATCTAGTGGATCATGACCTATGAGGAAACCCATAAGGTTAGGTTACATTTAGCTAATAATTTAATTTGGCCAGATTTCATATATTTATGTTTAAATATATAACTTTTGTCAACTTGTACTTTCTAGATTTTTGTAGATATATATGGTTTTCAATAGTTTTTGAGTTCTTTAATATGATTATCAGATTACAATATTGATTTTTCTAGAAGGACTACATTAGGTGATATGTGAAAAATGATGAACTAAAAATTTGAATTAAATGAAGTGAGACTACATCGGGAAAAAGTGCAAATATGATGGACCTAATAAGCCAATTTTCCTTAATGATTACCGGATTCCACCATTAATTTCCCTAGAAGGACCATATTGGGTGATATGTGAAAAGATGAGAGACTAAAAATTCCAATTAAAATGAAGGGAGACTATATTGGGAAAAAGTGAAATGTTGAGGGACCAAAGGGACCAAATCAAACAATTTTCCTTGCAAAAAATATAACATTATACAAAATCCAAGAAAAAAGGTTAATAATTTTTATATATAATAAAATGAATACAAACGAGTCGTAGTATATAAATATCTACAATTACACGATTCACAAGCAGATGAATAAATAGTTATATTTAAAATACATATATACAAAGGTTTTGAAATTGTAGCATAAATGACAAATATGAACCGTAGTATATAAAACAAAAACATAAACAATAGGCAAACATAATCATCGTATATAAGTCAGATACAAATACAACAAACAAAACATTCATTGTTTATAATTACAACTATACACAACAGTTCGTAGCCATTGTCTATGTTGTTAGAAAAAGTTTGTAATATCCCACCATTTTAAAATATTTTTTACTACCATTCACCAAAGGTGTCGCTTTGACCATCGTAACAACCTATATCACTAAAAAAAACACCTCATTATCGACGAAAAATATTTCTTACTAATTCAAAATATCGATGGAATTTCACAAATTACCACAAGAAATTTTCCCTTGCTAAAAGTAGCGTAGGTAATGACTTTACCAACGGAAAAATTAATTATGTTGGTAATCATTTATGAAATACCGAGGCCCATTTCCCTTCTTTTTTTTTAAAATATTTCATTTTTTTTATCAAATTTTTGGTAATTACCAACGTAATTTTTCCCTTACTATTTTTTCATAGCTAATTTATTTTTTAAAAAAATAAAAAATAAAGTTTTAATTTTTGAATCTTATTTGAACTCAACCCTAACCAATGAGCCCGATAGATAAGGCTGAGCAAACCTGTAAGCCCAATTATTAAATTGAGATAAATTTTGCATCACCTAGGATTTGAACATGGACATGTCAATGTGCGTAGAAGTATTGAGCCACCAAACAAAATAACAACATTGAATATGTTAGCACAATTTTAATATTTATACTATTACACTTTTACCACAATAATAATAATAATTATTATTATTATTATACAAACAATAACAATAATATTTTATAATAATAACATATGATAATAATACTATTTTTTAATTGTTGGTACTATTATTATTATTATTATACTAGATAATCATATTAACACTAATAATAATAAAAGTAAAACATAATAATAATAATAATAATAATAAAAACTATAATACCAATACAATATTTATGATAATAATATATAATAATAATTGTAATAATAAAATACCAATAATACCAATAATAATAATAATAATAACAATAAAAAACATTAACATATAATAATAACAATAATATTATTATTAATAATTAATAATAAAAGTAACACATAATAATAAAATTAACTAATAATAATAACACATAATAATAATAAAATGAAATAATAATAATAATACACATAATAATAATAATAATAATGCATAAACTGATACGATGTTAGCTTATCTATCAAACAATACCCGTAACAACCTATTGATATTATTATCAAATATCACGAATTAGAAAGCTTTAGTTATCAAACAACTAAGAACCTTAATTATAAGTGGCAAAATTCCTAGAGAATTTCAAAGCAAAGCTCATACAAGAACTTTAAGAGAAAACTTAAAATTGTATTAAATAATACGTAATTTATTATTTTTGTTACTAGTATTATTATTATTACAATTAATAATAAAATAATAATAATAATATGGGCTTAGTTTAATTGAGCTTTAAGTTGATCTTGAACCCATTTATCCTTTTAATAATAATAATACCAAATTTATTATTGTTGTTACTAGTATTATTATTATTATTATTATTATTACCCTTAATAATAATAATAGATAAATTTAAAATATATTGTTTTATAACAATATATAATATAGATTCAAATATAAATAAATTACTAGAACTATATACAATGTAATTATATAACTATGTAGTATATATATTTATATATGATATAGAGTATATATAAAAGTTTCATATGTAGTGGGTGTGTATATATATATATAGTATATGTGTATAGCATTATAAAAATTTGTTACTCCCAAAAGAATAACAATTTGTGTAAAAAAAATTAAAATATTTTCCATTGGTATATTTATTTTAAATTAAAACAAAAAATTTCGTTGGTATTCTATTGCTATGTTTATTTTTTTTAAAAAAAATTCCATCAATATATTCAATTTTTTAAAAAATGTTATGTCGATATTCCATCACTGTATTTTTTTTAAAATAAAAAATCAAAATCCGTTTGTAACCCATCGATATATTTAATTAATTAATTGAAAATAAAATATTCGTTAATATTCCATTGGGATTTTGTTGGTATAAAAAATTATCGAATATCTATAATTTATTGATAACGGGTGAAAAATACCGACAAAAATATTTTCGTCGATAATATTAAAAAAATACCGATGAAAAAATTAGTTATGTAAACAAAATATTCATCACAAATAAAACCTTTTTTTAGTGTATAAAACAAATAATTTTTGAGCCGTCATTTAAAGAAGTTTCTTCTGTTGTGGGCCCACCCACATACAAGGCCTCCAAGTAATATACAAGGCCTTTGGGCTGATCTCTTGGTCATTCTTCCAACCTTCGGGAACAACCCTGAAACACATTGGGGGTAACCCGAAAAACTTTTCTGTTTATTTTTTAAAATGCATATGGTGCACTAAATATAAAAGGGAGAGTTATCTCCTAAGAAAGGAAGAACCTCTCATCTCCCATTAATCTTCTCCTACTCGTTTAAGAAGTTTTGGGAATAAAAGAATTTTTTTTTATCGTTTGTGAGACAAAGATCAATGGCTTAAGTTAAATTTTTTAATCCACATTAGTACTAGTATAATTATGAAAGACAAATGGGCGAATCGTAGAAGTTTGAATAAAAGAAACACATTATAATTTTGATACGTAACCTATCCTGCCCCTTGATGTCATTAGACATAAAAATAAAGAAAAATAATACACGGAAGAAAAAATTATCACGGTAACATAGATTTTGTAAATAGCAGGGTTGCATCGTGTATTTCCATGACCTGGTCCAAAGAATCTAGATCAGAGACTCAATTATATGAACTTAATGTTGACCTCCGAAATTTTCTTTTATCAGAAAGCAACCCCTTATTACAGACCTCCAACGGTGCGGTTCATTCGTGTCGAGAAAAAGTCACGCTCTTGACATTGTAATTAATTTATTTACTCTAATGAACAATGTCTTGAAGTTGTCCATCATAGACGGTCAAATAATGATTGTCTTTATTACAAATTGACTCAAAAAATACATAAAAAATTTAGAAGAAAAAATAAACACGATAGAAAATTTTAAAGATATAAAAATGATAAATAAGCGTTACAGTATTCGTTAACATTTAATGCATTAGAGTCAATTTTAAAATTTAATAATGTATTAATTTGATAATCATATGATGCGACTTGAGATTTCATTAATTAAATATTATTTGTCATGAATTTTTTCTTGAAGTCATGCACATGTGATTCCTTCATTGTCAATCAAGCAAAGCAAAGAGTGTTTCGAATAGTCAAGCAGTTACGATCTATAAATAAACCACGTCAAGTTTAGGTCAACTTAACTTGGCATTAATATCATCGTATGTCTTCTTTGGCTTTTTCTTACTCTCAACATTGGTCAACCAGAGCGGCTACATTGCTTGCAGTTTGTCCAATTCTAGTTTTCTATTTTACTATGGTTATCTTTCCTATAATTTTTTTTTTTTTTGTTTGAAATGTACTCTGTGAACATCAGCTTTTATAGTGTCAGATGCACATTATTACAAGGCCAAGTGACTTGTTCATCGATTCTCCGACTCCATTTGATTCCATCTCCAAGTCTTGATTGGACCCATCTAATATTTTTAAAATTGCATATATTTAACTAATTAATATCCAATGGTAAATTGACTAGGCATACAAATACTTTCATGGATTTGAATATATTATCATACTTTCCTATTATTAATCTAAAATTGACTCTTTATAAAAATTGACAGTAAAATAGTTTATTGTCCACTTTCTTTGTTCCTTTTTTATAAGACGTTTTAAGTAATTTTACATAAATTAATAAATTATTTTACTTTTCACTATATTATTTTATTTTAATTTTTCTTTAAAAATAAAGTATATGTCTCTATTTTCTCTCTCGAGGGATAAATTTAGAAATAACATACGCAATAATCTAAAAAGTAAAAAAAAAAAAGAAACATCTTATAATTAACAAAAGCATCTTTATAAGGAGTATAATATACTAATGTGTATACATTCAAGTTTGGAAATAATCTTACTTTTAAAAAAGCTTGGAAATAATCTAATTGTCAGAACTAGGGACTAAATAATTAATTAGCACTTCCATGTTCCAAAGTCCGTGCATTAGTATATAATATGTGCTCCGAATACAATTATTTTGCCCGGAAAATGTGAATTTTTATTGAATAAATCAAAACAAATACAAATTAGGCTAAAACAAGATTGTTCCTAACCTGAAATAAACATTGAACCCCATTCCTAATTGATCAACTGAAAGTTGAGCAACTCCATTTTGGCTCCTGGGTAAATATCACCCTTCCTTTCATGCTCGGAATACTTGAATTAAGTATGAAAACATACATACCTTGATTGATAATGTTGAACAGAAGATTCCCTAAAGCATGTAATTCAGGTAATTTTGCTTCTGAATATGGAAACATCCAATCCGTGGTCCTAATTCCTCACAACCTTTTACTCACCTAATTCCCAATTTCAACAAGTATGAATAAGAAGTCAGAATCACGAAAGTTTACTCCCCTTTGCACATTTCATCCCCCTATTTCATCTAAAAACGCACTCAAAAGTGGAACTTTTTGAAATTTTTAGTGTCAATTTTGCACTTTTGTCGTAAATTAGGGTTTTAGTTTACTAGGACGGAACCATCTAATGAGTCAATTTTCTTCTCTTTTTTATTTATTTATTTACATACACCAGAAGATTAAGGAAGCTGCGATCCAAAAGAACAATCTTTTGACGATCAAGATAAATCTTCTAGAAAGGACCAAATGCAGGAGCTGAAGTAGATAAATATTTTCTTGCATAAAAAGTCTCAGGATTTTTCTAAGTCTTTATCATTATTTCTCTTTCTCTTGCATAATGTTTGTTTTTTTGTATGAAATTTGAATTCCTTTCCCAGTACGGCAATGATTTGGAAAATTTGAATCTCCTCTTTAAACTACATGATAATGTTCACGATTTTTAAGAAACATGAACATATTATCAATTATATATTATGTGATATACTTTTTTTGACATTGAAGTATAATTTTGACGAAAACATTTATCTGAATTGAATGAGCAATACACGCAGTTAACCTTTTTCTCTTATTCAGCACATTAAAACTTTGATTGTATTATAACCTCTGTGGTTGAGTCTCTTCTTTCTTCTTTCTTCTTTGTGACAATTAGACAAAGCTGGAGAACATAATTGACCGCTACATAAACTAACTTGAAATCTTCAAATGGATTAGGTTTGTTTTTGCTCAAAACTTCTTTTTCGATGCTTAAGTCAATAAATACATTTAATTAAAGTATAGTCTAAAGAGAAAAACAAAGAGCAACTTATCTTTTTTAATGCCCATTCATGAATAGCTAATTGAGTATATTGACATAAAATCGATTAGCTACCTAAGATTATTACTTACAATTTGTAAGTGCTTATCGGCTGACTTGAACATTAAGCCTGAACTGTAGAAAAATGTGATTATGGTGTGGGAATGGAACGATTTCTTAGAGTATAAACCTGAGCAGTGCAATTGCATTAATGCCACTAAGTAAGCCATTTGGATGATCAAAGGAATGGCAGTTACCAAGATGTACAAAAAGAAACAAGAATGAACCCAAAAATTCTTAATAAAACTTTGCTGACATTGACATTGAAAGCTGCAAAAAGAAAGTAGTAAATTTCTGAAAGCTATAAAGAAAGCAGCAAATGCTAAACTAAACAAGTTTCTAACAGAAATTTGGGATAATATGACTTGTCGACCAACAAATGTCCCGAGAGGATCTTGTTTTCAAGAATTTCGACATGAATAATGGGATTCATATATGTCTAAATGAGTTGAGATAATATCCAAAAAAATTGCGCCTCTCACGGAAAAAATTATTAGAACTCAAAATGATTTTTGAAATCCTGATGATTTTCAAACGCTTTATCTAATCTTCGATAAGAATCATATTAGATTTCAACTCAAAATTTTTACAGCTCTAATATGTTGGTGCACATCATCAGAACATTGTATGTTGGAGGGATTTCAACAGATCAGCAATTAACACAAGAAAGGTGCTTGTTTTGATTACATGTTTCTAAATAGAAAAGTTGTACGTTTGTATCGGTCTAATTCTAGTAGATTGAACATTGAATGGATCCCTTAAATGTTAGTTGTTTGCTTTGTTTGAACACAACACACATCTGCACTATATTTTGTTTGAATTTTTTAACTCACTAAATCGCTAGAAGCAACTAGAGAAAAAAATAAAACAAAGAAACGAACAAGTCTAACGTTTAGTTACGAAAAAGTGGCGAATGGTAAAAGCAGCAAAAAAGTCTAACGTTAGGTCAAAACTCTTTATCATTAGTTTATGCTAAAAGCACTGTGCTTTAATGGTACAAAAGTTGTTGTCTTACCACTGGGTTTTCCACTTTTAAAGGGGTCATGTGCAGGTAAAGACTGCAGTAAATTCAACTCAGAACCTTAATAAAATAGCAATTGAAGAAATAAGAAAAAAAGAAAGTAGAAGATCTATATATATATATATATATATATATATAAGCAGAAAAAATATTATCTAGATATTGCCACTGGTGGAGCCATGAACATGGATGTATATGGTGCGTGATGTCTGAGACTCGTATCTTTAATTCTGCATTGCACTCAAAATAATATACCCATCCTTTCCTGGTCCCTGTTGATATTCATACGTCGCTATCCCTATATGCTAAAAAAATATTCATATTAAAAAAATCAATACATTATGACATTATATATTTAATTTTAGTTCTCATCAAGCTTTTGCATAAATTTACATATATGATCATTTAAAATAAAATTATTTATACTATAATATTGCTATTCATCTTTGGACTTATTCTACAATTTTTAAAGTTTTCGTTATACACTTTCACAATAATGCGTCTTAAGGTCATTCAGATGACATCCAATAATTTTTTACTCAGTCTCGTTTTATTATAAAAGTGATTTTATCTTCCTAATTTTTAGATAAATATCAAAGTGAACGACATTTGGTATTGAAGTTACATA
This sequence comes from Apocynum venetum, assembly GCA_019593545.1. Classification (NCBI taxonomy): domain Eukaryota; kingdom Viridiplantae; phylum Streptophyta; class Magnoliopsida; order Gentianales; family Apocynaceae; genus Apocynum; species Apocynum venetum. The sequence goes on from SRSM01000133.1 coordinate 840,910, forward strand.
TGACACAATTATAATATACTTTTAATCTCTTACCTCTTATTTTCTTGGCAAAATTACATTTACTTCAAACCAGGTAAATGTTTGAAAAAAGTAGGTAGATACTTAACACTTAGTTGGATATTTGCTTTAATTAACCGTCTAATGTCCTCGGGCATTCTTTTCGATATTAGAAATCGCAATCTCTTCATTCTCATGTGATATATTGTCAATACAGCAATAGAGAGTAAAGTGTAATAATTTTGAAATGTACAGATTGAATTATCAATTTTATAAATAAAGTAAGAAGAAGAAGAAGAATAAGACATTTTTATTTGAATAAGTGAAGAAGAATAATAAGTGAAATGATGATTCTCGGGTTGAAGAAGAATTATTTTTTTGCTCAAAACAACTCCTATATATAGAGATAAAACACACACACACACACACACACATATATATATATACATATCATATTATCTATTTTTCCTTTTTGACATTTTGTCCAATTTTTCAAATCAATAAATACAATTTTGTTTGAATATAATATCTCGTCATCTTTTACCAATTTTTCTTTTTATACAATTTTTTCAAATTGATTTGAAAAGATGGTGCATCCCTCATTTCACATTTGGCATTTTACGTCATTTTTCAACGCGGTTAGAAAAAATTGCACAAAAAACCAAAAAGAGAAAAAGAATGACACAAAAGGATGAATTTGTAAAGATGATAAAATATTATATTCAAACGGTATTGTATTTATTAGTTTGAAAAATGGACAAAATGTCAAAACGGAAAAAGAGATGATATGATATGTGTATATAGATATATGTGTGTGTGTATGTATATATGTTTTTCTATATATAGAAATTTTGTTAGTTTGCACAAATTTCTTTTTTATTACAAACCAACAAGATCTCTAAACTTCTTCTTTTTATTTATTATTTCCTTTCTTACATTTAATCTATACTTATGGAAAACGCATAATCTAAACATGTCTAAATCTGTGACCCTGTAACTTGCCAAAAAAAGAAATCAAACGAAGTTGGAAACAAAGAGTAAAAACAATTGACCATTTTAGAGGCGTGACATTTAGGAACAAAGTTTAATATGTGTCTGTTACATTGAAATTGAGAAGAATATTAGCCAATATTTGTCTCATTTATGGAGGAGCCAACTCTATAATAATTAGTGTAGTTGCTCAAGCAACTCATAATATGAATGTTCTCATAATATGCATAATTTCACTGCACTTAGTACCATTTATGGCCAGACAATTGGCTTTGAAATACAAACAAATTCTATATATGAACTAATTGTTATAATGATACAACGTGCTAATGCATTCATAGCTTTACCAAAAGGCTATGATATGTTGGAATAATTATTGATCAAACCTTAAATTGCACACTAAAGAAATTGACATTTTGACAATGGATGATTTCTTTTGACAGTTTACTATAATTTCTTGATTTAGCCATTGAACATAGGTTTCTAACTCCTATTAGATGAAGTATTCTTATTGTAGCAGCCTCGACAAAAGATGTGTTAAATAGATTTGAAGCTTTTGTCTTGCAATTTGATCTCGAGATATCTTTAATCAATTGGAACGTGAATTGGAACATGCAAAACAGAAACTCGGATAAAGTTGATTTAGAACTAAAATTATGAATGAAATTACTATCTCATTTGAAGTTTTCATATGTACTTTTGAAATTTATATATCCATTGTTTTTATGAATGTATTGTGTAATGGCTCATATTATTTAATGTAATGTTTCTTTTCATTTTAATATGTACTGTTTTATATTTTATTCTTCAAAATGTTTAATTAACTTAATAAAAATATTTTTTTGCAATATATATATATATACACACAATTAAATCTCATTATATATAAGTAACTAATAAAAATTAAATAAAAATATATGCGGGTATAACGCGGGTGCATATAAGTGAATAAGTATAGTTTCAACTCTTCATAATAAAATAACATCTTCATCATTATTCTCATACCCGTTAAAACTCATAATTTTAACTATATCTCAAATAAAATCAAATATTTTCCTTTCCTATCGAAATAAGTATGGCCCGATACTCGTTTCAACCCAACTGAGTGCCATTCATGGCCCATGAAGGAATTGGGGGACTAGAGGGACTTGAGTCCTTATTGGGAATTTTTTTATTTAGAATTTGTTATATAATTTTTGCATTTAAACTCCTAAATTTTATAATTCTATACTTAAAATCCGCACTAAATTTTTTGAAATTTATACTAAAACCTCCAAAACCCACAGCAAACTAAGCCCCTGGCTCTGCCCTTGGATGTTGCAATATATTGATCCAATATCGTATTGGCTTGGAAGTCTTTTTCAATTTAGACATAGTTTTACAAGATGTGGAAATTTCAAGAGCATATAATTATGTATTTTTCAATTATATACTCCACAGCTTTGGAGGTTAGAAATACACACGGCCAATTTTACTTAAGAATTCAAAAGGAAACATTCGTACCATTTGTTACGTACTTTTCAGTATATCTAAAAGTCAAATTTTGCATACAATCCATCGGGTCGTTATTGTTATAATTACATGAACTACTACTCATTATCTCCGTGCTGTTGACAATTTACTCCGTCCCCCTCCATTAATGTTCGCAGCTCTTTGGGACCCTTTGAATTTAGGGCCGTTGTCAAGCTTTAGATATACCTCTTATAGAATAAATCATTCTCCCTATGTTGACGTACCACAAAGAAAATAAAAAAAGAAAAGAAATTGCATCATGAATATATATATATATATATATATATATATATTACTCTCTCTATTTTGTATTTATCACAAAATAGAGTTTCAGACGCCTTATGAAAATCATAAAATTTATGTAAATTTTAAAGTGAAAAATTAAAATACTTTTCCTAGATATTCTCAAAATTAAATATGTTTAGTTAATTTTCTCCTCTTGTTTAACAAATCAAAACTAATAGTTCGAAAGTTTAATTTGGCATCTAGATATTACTATTTTTTTATTAAAAATGATAAATACAATACATTAATGATCATGTATGATTGGTATAATTAAAAAAAAAATGTTAACGAGCATTACCTTGATTTTATTATGCTACAAGTAAAATAAATAAATAAAACAAAATTTTCCATTTTGTTACGAGTCAAAACAATAGGAAGTAATAGATAAGCTCAATAAAGATATTGTAAATTAGTGGTAAGAGAATAAGCTAACTAATTTTAGAATTTATGACAATTAATCTCCTTGAACAAAATTCAATATATACATTTTCACATTGCTCTCAAGAATACTAATATGACTACATTTTTGTCAATGTTGTTTAACTTTTAAATAGATGTATCCAGAATATATAAATGTAAATGTACAAACTAACCCAAATTTAAATTAATACCTATGTCACTGTATTAAAAAATAATTAATTAATTAAAAAAGCTACTACATTAATCATTCTTTTGCAGCATCTCCAGCTTACATGGATATATGTATAAGCTATGTCATCATCAGGCAATTTGACGCGGAACGTAGGACCCCTTCTTCCCCCCTTCTCCCCACCTACGGAGACATGTTCAAACATCCATATAACTACGAAACCGGCCAAGCCTTAGAGACATTTATTTTTTTTATTACAATCAACCAATAAATGTTTTTTCCTTGTATTATATAGTCTTTGTGTAACATTGACTCAAAACTGTTTATATGTTCATTTCATCTATTATATTTTCTGGATTTGTATTACAAAAATAATGCCTATTTCATCATCATCAGAACCACCACCTCTGCCACCACTATTCTCATCTCACTCCCTCTGATCATCTCCAATTTGACTATTTTTTCACCATGGAATTGCCTTCGGACTTCCCGTCGGACCAGTCACCGAGGAGGCAACTCCAAGGACCCAGGCCAACGCCGCTAAAAGTGCGAAAAGATTCACATAAGATCAAAAAGCCACCGGTACCGCCACATCAATCACAACCACAACCACCACCACGGCCACCGGTGATTATATACACAGTTTCTCCTAAGGTAATTCATGCAAACCCTAGTGAATTTATGACTTTAGTACAAAGACTTACCGGTCCAGACACCTCATGTCCTACATCATCATCCATGGTCACTTCTTCGTCGGCTTTTAATGATATCACCGGTTCAATATCGCCTGCAGCTCGATTTGCATCCATGGAAAAGATTAGGTCACCAGAAGGGAAAAAAAAAAATCCATTCGAAAACGATGTCTCACTGGTGGATGGAATAGAAATAAAATCTGAGGTGGAGAGAACAGGGTTTTTTCCAGGGATATTATCCCCTAATCCAGCTTCACTTCCACCAATTCCACCAAATTTTTTCTCACCACCATCTGATCCAAATCCGTTAGGGTTTTTCCATGATTTAAGCCCAGTATTACATAGTAATGGGAATTACTTCGATAATAGTAGTTTCATCATGCCTAGCCCTTCAACTTTCATTTCACCTCGTATAGGATCTCCAAATACCCCATCTCTAGATCTTTTCAACAGTTTTTTTGGTGTCTGACATTGTAGAAAAGTACCAAAAAAAAAATATATATGTACTATGGTATATATAGGAATGATGATTTTGTGTTCTTTGATTCAGTGGGATGATGAAGATTGAAACCGAAGAAAATTTAATTAGGCATTTTTATTTTGAATCTTTTGGAATTATTTTCCAAATTAATTCAAATGCAGAACCACAAAAAATATGGGGATATTTAGCTGAAATACTTGTGTAAGTATTATTTTGTAATGTTCTTAATATATCCCATTTTTTTGTAATATGCTTTATGGCATATAATTTGGACAATAACATTTATAATTAATTGATTTTTGTTGTTTTACTTGCATCATTTTTACTTTGAATATTTCGATTCTTGATAACATGGTCTTCTCAATTTAAATTATCCTTCTGTAGCAACGGCATGCATTTCAGGGCAGTTGAGCTAACAAAAGCAAGTGGACTCTGGGGACCCTACAAATATTTATGAGCCCCTGCTAATTTACGTCACAGCAAGACATTTTCAGAAAGAGTAATAGCTATTTTATCACGGCATAATAATACATTCAGTTTAGAATATTTCGGTGTCATTTTTTTAAAATATTAGAAGCTAAAGATACTCTTTAAAAAACATGAAAATTTATACTCCGTCTAAAAATATAAATCACTTAATCATACATTCATTAGTTATAACTCTTATCATAACGGTTACTTCAACATAACTTTCTCGATTCCTGAAAAAAGAAAAAATTATCTTCATTTTGAGACTACATAGGAACATCCCATTATTTTATACCATTAGCATTCATTCAATTTCTTTTCACAAATGATTTTTCCTCTTAGATCTTTAAATTTTCTATTAAATTGAGGTTGTATTTGTGATCGAAATATGTTTTGAAGATTGTTTCCATATAAAGAAACTTGAGTTCGTGACGATTGAGGGTAGATATTTGAAGGTCAAACCACATATGCAAAACTTCTTTCCTTGGTTAATCTCTTGGATTTATTCTGCACCTATACTTTCAAAAAAGACAAATGGAAAAAAAAAAAATTATCTGCCACCTAAATACACCAACGATTGCCACTTGGCAGATCCTGAGATGATATCCGGTGTATGTCACTATTTATTAAAGCTATTTGGAATGGGTTGAAAAATCGTACTAACAGACAATATACACTTACTGAAATAAATATACTTTGCTGTTGGCTGTTGGTTACATAACCTTATTGCTATTTCAAGAATTGATCTAAGTAGGAGAAAAGAAGTTGAAAATCAAAGTTCACATACAATATAAAATGAATATTATGAGCAAAGCATTATGTCACATCTACGTTTTATCAGTAGACCTAAAAACCTCAAGAAAATCGTGGGACAAAAGTTTCAAATTTAACTTTTGATAAAGGCGGAGAAAAACAAATCCAAAAAGTCAATGGAATGACATCTCCATAGGATTTTTTTAACTTTTCTATTTACATAATATTGATTGCAACTTCTTTTTTCTTTTCTTTTTTTTTGATAAGTATATTGCTTGCAACTTAATTGTCAAAATTTATAGTGCAAAAAATTGGATTATTAAATTTATAAATTTGATAAAAATTATCAAATTTATAAGTATGGGATGATGATTTTCTGTTGCATACTCATTTCAGTTAAGTATCATTTTGTATTAGATTTTAAATAGAGATTATTAAAATTTACTGTTTGCAAAATACATATTTTTCAAAGGCTTTTAGTTCTGTAGATATAAATATAGACCCTTTCCCACTGAAGAGAGTTTTACCCAAGATGTAAGGAAATATTTATGACCTCGTGCGGATGTGCTTAATCGATAGAAAAAGTTCGATATGTTTTATGTCGAATATATTTAGAGAAGACGAGATTTATTAGAAATAATCCTATAATTCTTTAACTGATCACAATTTATTTTTAAATACCTTTTAGAAATTATAATTTATAATTCGAAATCAAATTCATTCCGCTTTCAGTCCTGTTCCCATGTTTACTATGAATTATGTTTTCGATTAATCAGTAATTAGCCCACAATCATATGACCAACTGATCAACTTAATCAGAGAAATTCAACAAGAACTAGCTTTTGACCTAAATAGTGTAGAAAATGCACTAATATTATTTGTATCAAGTGGCCCGAGGTACATGTATATAGGACTAGTGAAAGCAGAAATTAAAGGTATCTAGTGCCTTGAGAACTTTAAACAAAAGTATTTGTAAGATAATTTACTATCCACCTACTACACGGTAGAGTATGACTTATGACAAATGTATGATTAAATTAGTAGCCTAATCCTTTTCAAATCATTAGATTTTCTTTTGGATCACATGCCAATCTAATAATTGAAAATTTGTGGTTGGAACTATTAAATATTAAATATAATTGGACAAAAACATATAGAAAGACAATTTTGAACATTCAAAGCTTACAAGTGTACAAATGAAAAACACATTTTGTGTCAAGAGAACGGTTCCTTAAATACAGAAAAAAAAAACACATACTAAATGATACCCTTGACTTCTTGAGCTTAAGTGATCCAACAATTAAAAAATAAAAAGAAACTGTGAAGAAGGGGTGATTAGAAGCGGGAAAGATCTCAAATCTTAAGTCTTTTAACAATTCTCCTCCCACTATTAAGAACATAACTTATTTTGATATGTGATCTAATGATATTCAAAATTAAATTTTAATATTTTTATTTGAAATTCCAAAATTAAATGTATATTTACCTAAATAAAATATATTTTTTATTTAAAATTCGGTATATGAAATCCTTAATTAAAAGGTTCACGCTCTACTAACACATCCATTACTAATAATGATGATGATAATGTGGTACTCTCAAGAAAGGGAAAAAATTAATTTTATAACTTATTGACGATCAAAGATTCTTCTTAAGTTTTATAATAAGTTAAAAGTAAATATTTCATTTTGAAAAAAAAGTATATAAATTTGATGATTATATTAAATGTATATATGCTATGAAACATATGCGTGGTGATTTTTAGAATGAAATATGTTTGTCACAATGTTTAAGTAACAATCTTGTACATAGATAAACTCTTTTTGCATATGATCCAATAATATATAAATATATAACAATTACTATATTTATGTACTTCCTCCGCCTATTTTTATAACATGTATCAAACAAATTCTATTATCTCTAATTATAAGATATTTTGTTACTTTTTAAGATTATTGTGTATGTTATTTTCAAATCCACCCTTATTTTATTTAGAGAGAGAAAGAGAGAACAAATACTCCTTTTTTCAAGAAAGGCTAAAATAAATAAGGGTATAATAGGAAATAAAATTTGTTTATGTTGTGAAATTACTTAAAACATCGTATAATAGTGATTTTATAGTGGAAACATGTCATGCAATACTTCTGCTTCAGACACATCTTCAATCTTATATATAGCAGTATTCTTGTAGTAACATATCACAAATACATGATCCATACATATTTTTTATTTTTTGAAATCATATGATCCAAATTTTAGTAAGAAAATTTGTAAAATGCATTAAATATTGTATTTTTAGAAATTTAAAAATAAAAATATCAAGATATATTTAGTAAAAACAAAAGTGATGAATTTGTCTAAAGTTTATACTCCTTGTTTTATATTTATGTTAACACCAAAATTAGTCGAAAATAGATTAAAAAAGATTCACATCTTAAAAAAGATTTGAATCGGTTCATTAACACTATATTGCACTTTTTTTTCTAACTTTTTAAGTGTTTGAAAATATGAATTTAATACATTAAAAAATTTAAAACAGTTGAGAAAATTTTAAAAAAAATTGATTTCTTTATAAAACAATTCTTTTCTTTTTTCTACTGTTTTAATTTTCTAATATATTTAATCAAGATTTTTGTCTTCACATGTTCAAACAAATAAAAATGTCGATAGGACAAATAAAATTTACCCTATTATTTAAGATAAGATCTTAAGAGTACACGATTGATAATACACACATGGTATAAAAATTATTTGCCACCCTATAGTAAGTAAATGTTATCAATAAGGTGGATTAATTGAAAGTTGGAATAATCCAACCAGAAAAGTCTTTTGTTGTTTATTTATGAATGGTAAGTAGTAGACATTTTCAGCAGCCGATGTCACAATTTTCACCTCAGTTGACATCATAATAGTTTACTATTCAAAAATTTTAACTGAGCAGATAATTTCCGTAATTGTTATAATTAATATATAATGGCACGTGAATAAGTCTAGAACAAGTTCATTCAACCTGGCCTAATGATTATCTATATTTAACAATACATTGAAATTTCAAATATATAGGTTATAAGGATTCTATGAGAAATAACGACAAAATACTACTTACTAATATGCGACTCAACTTTGAGTAAATAGCTGGATGAAATTAGTGTATGTATAAGTAAATTTACCTAAAAATGTTAGTCCACCACTGGAATATTATATATATATATATATATATATATATATATATATATTCAAAGGTACATGAATTTGTTTCAGCTAAAATATCATAGTATAGAATATGTTTATATTACAAAATATGTAAGGCTGAAGTACATTGAATATTCAAATTCTTGACCTATAGTGTAGTAAGATTTAATATTCAATTCATAGACTATCAAATAAAAATAAATTACTAATAAATAAATAATCAATCCGTCAATATCCACTGATCTATGGTTTCTCTTCTTTGACAAATTGATTTCTTGGATATTTTTTGTCTTTTTGTTTCTTTCCCCCATTTGTTGGGGTTTGTGGAGAAGTAAGAGAAAAATGGTTGCTAATTTATTTCCAGGAGCATCAATATCTTGATGGAAAGGGCACTGGTGAAAGGGCACTTGGTCTGGTGGTGTGATTTTTGGTTAGGGTGTGAGAGGTCCCGGGTTCAATTCCCGGATTTTGCAACTTTTCTCAAATGATTTGACCAAAATTGACCCTACGCCGTTTCAATTCAACCTTCCATGTCTTCTGCTAAACTAGTGGTCTTCTTAATCCTGGGAATTTAGGGAATTCGAGATGAAATAAAAACAAAAAGTTTTATTTTAATATTGAATTTGTTTGGATTAGTTTAAAAGAAATTGGTTTAGTTTTTTATAAACAAAAAATGGAATACATAAATATAACTTCTAATATGTGTAAAAATCATGAGTACATAAAAATAGTTAAGAGTCTACGAAGAGAAGCCATGTATTTAGTCATCTAATGCAACTCTTAATCTAGTTTTAGACTTTCATGCTACAAGTTTCGCTTCCTATTCAACCATGAAAACATTTCTTTTCTTTTCTTTTTTTGATAAATATTCAACCATGAAAACTAACGGCTCTAATGCAAGCAAAGTGACAGTGTCATTGGCTTAGAAGACAAACTTAAGAAGACCAAGTTCGTGACCGTAACAAATAAACAAGTAACTAAATCTCTCTCAAATTCTTTCCCATAAAATTCTCTCGAAATAAATTTTTATCTTCAAAATATTAAATTTTATCTCATAAATAAATCTCACATATTCATATAAATAATATATTTTTCAATACTTTTTAATTAAAAACACAATCTCAAACCATTTATTAATTACATTTTATACTATTATTAATAATATAAATCCTCAAAAATACTTTGTCAAACTTTCAATTCTATAACTCTGAAAATAAATTCATTTCAATTTTGAATAGAAAAATTTATTATTTAAACACAAATTATACTTCACATCAAAAACAAAACATAAAACTCATTTCAAATTCCAATGCAAGTACACCTTAGCCCATACCAAAGCATCCAAGACAATTTTTCTTTTAAAAGGCCAAAGCAGAATTTTTAATTCACTTCCCCTTTTAAACGCTTCAGAATTTTGCTCCTCCATTTCCATTTCCGAACAAGGCAAACATAGAGATGATTTTTTTTCTCTTTGGTAAATGCATACTTAACCAGTCCCTACAAGTTCCACCCCTATACACCAAACCTGGCGGGAGGGGGGGAGAAGGGGAAGACATAACCAAAATTACATTGATTAAAAGAATGTTTTAACCCAGAAAGAGATAAGACTATTTCATGGATGTCAAAGCAGAAAAGTTCACCTCACATCCCAAAAAGTGAACTAGAAATGCTTACAAGGGTAATCTACGAAACTTTACATTTACCAGTGGTGTTTTTACTGTAAAGCATCATCCAGCAATGAAGCATCTCTGCTTTAATTTCCAATTCCATTCCATCCATCTTCATGCATGCTTGAGAACAACATCTCATGTCCAAGACCTACAAAGAACATTTTTACAAATTGAAGCAGTGAGAAATATCTACACAGAAAAAGAGCTTGTAATGTTCAGGAGCCAAGACTGCAGTTGCTTAAGGACTCAGAAGACTCTTTCCATCCCAATTCTTCCACTTCTGTAAGTTCTCCCTCCTCTTTGACTCCTACATGATTATTACTCAAATGATTAGCAGAGGAAGGTTGCTTTCCTCGAAAGACACCCCACAAATAATATTTTCCCTGGAATCCTGCAAAAGTGGTTTTTATCAAGCATGAGATACAAGTCCAGAAGATTTAAACTTCTCATCCTACAACTAATCTGAAACTCACTCCAGTAATTCAGGGGCAAGTCTCTAGAAGTGAAAACCAAAAGTTCAGCATTTTCCAGAATTGCTCTCATAGCAAGTTCATTACTCATCATCTGCTCAACCAAGTGATCGAACATCCCTTCATATCTGTAGCCAAGAAACCCAAAAATGAGAATATGCAAAATTACAATAAGTGGACTGCAGGGTGGCAAAGTACAGCAACCAACACCTTTTGTGTGCTGGAAAGAAATACAGTGCAATGCTGTCACTGGATGGTTCTGATATCTGAAAACTCTTAGGCCAGACATCCAATTTAGAATGCATTTCCAGGTCAAGTAATGTCGGGAACAATCTTGCCTCTTCATATGCCTTCTGACAAGCCTTTTTAGACATGTGAGCTACCATTCCTTCAAATTCATCATATTTCCCATCCCCATTCAGTACATTAAAACTTCCCCTGTCCATGAAATATGGGAAACTATCAGTGTTGCCTCAGACATCTAGAGTTGGCTCAACAACATTACAAAAAAAGAATATTTACCTCCAAATTGGATCAGCCAATGGTTGTGCAAGCTCATAATTCTTGAGAGTTGCATTATCTGACAGATTATCTGGGCCACATCTAGGATTTTCAGGTGGTTTTAGCCCTTGCAAATCAGTTGACAAAGTGTGAACCCTTTTCTTCTTGTTGGTCTTATTCAATGGAGAAAACTCAACCACCTGGTTGCTGGTCACTGTTACTTCAAGCTCTGCATTCAAGTTACAAGATTGATGTCCACTATGTCCCATCTTGGCATCTGAGACAGAAACATTTTTCTTCTCCACTTCTGTTGACTCCTTGCGTTCAATCAAATTGTTCTCAGTGCATGGCTCACAGGGTCGCTCAAAGAGGCTATATCCAATTCCCTGTGTGAAATTTTCTGGTAATGAGAAATTTCTCGCATGGTCCTTATTCTTCTTCTTCTTCTTCTTATTTGTCTTATTATCAGCCTCCAAAGGGGAAGCCTGTTTCTTCTCCAATTTCACTGACTCATCGTGGTCATTCAAATTGTTCTCAGTGTAGGCCTGGCAATGTTGCTCTTGGGGGCTATACTCAAGCCTCTGCATGAATCTTTCTGAGGAGAATTCCCGTCTACTCTTCTTCTTAATCTTCTTAGTCCGCATCTTCCTCAGAAAATCAACATCTGAAGAGTGATGCTGCTCTGAGCCAACGTCACTATTCATATCATCAAATTCAAGCAAAGAACTTCTGTGTGGTATCTCTTCTTTTGTTATAGCTGTAGGACTAGCAGCACTATCACATGCTCTCACTTTCAGGGAAGAACAGTCGCCAGCCAATAAAGCACTTTCAGTTAACTTGATCTCTGCATCAACCTTGCATAATCGCTCTGAATGGATAACCTCACAGATACGGTCTGCAGCAACATTACTAATTTTCCTTCTCTTTGATGACTTTTTCTTAAAACTTGGTTCAACATGTTTTGAGTTTATGTCATCCCCATCCTTCAATTGAATAGATTTAGATTTCAGTGAACTGAAATGTTGTGGCGCTTCAACTTCACAACCATCACAAAACCAGTACACAAATTCATCAAACGTAGCAGGCAACTTATCCAGGCAATAGCTGCATAAGAAGAAGAGAGAAAAAAAAAAGGCCAACTCATCAAGTACATCAACAAATTCATGACGAGCAACCACGGGATGACACAACAATAAGAAAATTCACATAAATCCATTTGTAACAATATCTCTAGCAGAAAAATATACAAATAATGAATTGTCAAAATATCAACAGGAACCACAGTTCAAATTCTACAAACTTTAGGCAGCAACATATAAAATGTTTTCATCAAGCCAATGCATAGGAGGAACTTTGCACATTAATTTCTCCTGCCCCTATTTATCCTAGCCCCTTTCAAAAAATATGACTCTTTTCATGAGTTACTTACCGGTGAACAGCAAATTTAAGGCACTTCACACAGTAAACCAGAGCGTTAGAAAATCCTTTGTCACCACACTGCAGGCATATTGCCACCTGCAAGAACATGTGAAAAGTAAGACTCGGATCATCTATTTGATAAAATAAACCAGGAGCCTTGAAATAGAAATAATGGCCAACTTTCAAGAACTCAAGCACAAAACATGATTAATCATAAAGTTGAAGAAACCAAGTCAAATTCCAGCATCTTGCAACTCTCCACAATTTTCATTGTCAATGAATTTGATGATGTTTGTAGTTTCCCAATACTTCAACTAGCAATTTGCTAAAGCCTTTTACTTCATCTTGAATTTAAATATCCTACTAAGCCTTCTCAGGGAATTCTAAATCATAGTTTTAGATGACAATAGCTTTAAAATAAAGCAAAAGAAGTCTCTAACTTTTCATTTTCCAGTGATAGTAAGAGTCCACACACACAGTTATTATATCTTGAATAAAAATGAAAATTCAAACCTCGAATCCTAATTGCATCAACACTAATACAACAAGGTGATTAGTAGAGTATATTGTGCATATCATTAATATTTGAGGTGTCTCAAATATAGCAAGTGTCCAATATTTTTCCAGAAATGATGCGCATTTACCCATGAGTTGTTATTGCCATCTCATATAGGTATCTAATCTAGTAAGAAATTGTGACTCCAGTTCAAAAGATTAGATCAACACATATAAACTACCAAGCAAGTTTAATGAATATAAGACGACCCTTCATTTATCATCCATAGATACATACACTGTAATTCAATTTCAACTATTTACAGCTTTAGTCTCCAAGATATCGAACTTGATGATGAAAATCTTGATTTAACTGCAGAAAGATGATTTTCTACCAAAGAGATAAATAATGATAGATGATTTTCTGACAAAGATAACTTTTATCCAGAACAAACAAATAGCCCACATACAAATGAAAGTAACACAGATGAACTTTCCATTTGAAGTTGCAAGCAACTCTGTCAGTCTCCAGTAATCTGAAACTTTTGTCATAGACAAGCAGAAAGAAATTAAAAAATTTAGAGTTGATGTAGGCAAAGTTAAGGAAAATTCTACAAGAATTCTTAGTTCCTAAAGAGTTTAGGAATATTCTATTTAGTATTCTATTTTCTTAATATATTAGGATTAAAATTTAGAGTCCTAGATTGTTTTTAGTAAGTTTAGTCTTGAAGGATAAGGAATCCTTATTAGTTTAGAATTAGCATATATTTTCAGCATTATAAATAGGCTAGAAGACTAATATTATTGGTTGTATTCTTATTATTAATTTTCAGATTATATAAATGGAAGTTTTTTCAGAATTATATTATTTGTTTCAACTTCAATCAACCTTAATCTAGCCCTAATTGTTGAGTTATATTACCCCAACAACGTCAAGTGATATCAGAGCCGTAGGCAACCATCCTGTTTTCAAAATTTTCTATGAAAATTATGGCTGATTGTGGTAGAGATCGAGATAGAGGCAATCAGCCCCAACAAAACGAGATGGTTGAGATGCACCAAATGATTGCAGATTTGACCAGGACTGTACAAGCCTTGCAGCAATCATGAACCAGTGGAAGCTCGAATGGATATTACGAAAGGTGACCACAATTCCCTTAAGAGTGATGATCTCGAGGATGAGGATGATGAAATTGAGGACAAAAACCCTTTCAAGAAGTTGGAGCCATTATTCAAATGACAAGAGGTGGATTGGATAAGAGATCTCTCAACTCTCCTGATTTGAATGGTGGTGACATAAGAATTAAGGTAGTTGAAGTTCATGTGAAATCACATGCCAATGATTCTTTGGAACGGGATAGTGAGTTAGATTGGAGTTCTCCACCATTATTTGATGATGGTGATGTTGAACTATCAAAGGATGATGTACGTGATGATCTAGTTGATGATCCATTGAAAATTAATTTGCATCAATTTGTAGTAGTGAGTACAGATCAAGAAAACTAAAAAATTTGCAATAAAACTAGAAGAAGTTATGGTTGAAGCTTGTTATGAAGTTTAGGAGCTTGTGTTGGATCATGGAAGCCATGAAGGCATGAAAAATTCTTACAGTCAATATGCTAAGAAAACTGATTTTGTACTTCCTATAGAATTCTACAACATTAGCAAGAGTTTCGAATCAATTCCTTTTTCTTATTCTACTCCTAAATTGAGTTATTCATTTAAGTGTGCAATTGATAATCATAATGAAAGTCATAAAGTTCTTGCAATTGGAAATTCTAGTATTTGGAAGAGGAGCAAGAAAGGAAAGTTTAATAGGGCAATAAGTTGATTGTGGAAAGCTTCAACAAGGACGTTATGAAACTCGAGGACGAGTATTTTCCAACCAGGAGAGAACTTATGCATGCAAAGTTAAGCAAAATGCTACAATAATTCTTACTTCCTAAAGAGTTTAGGAATATTATATTTAGTATTCTATTTTCTTAATATATTAGGATTAAAATTTAAAGTTCTAACTTGTTTTTAATAAGTTTAGTCTTGAAGGACAAGAAATTCTTATTAGTTTAGAATTAGCTTATATTTTCAGCATTATAAATAGGCTAGACTAATATTATTGAATGTATTTTTATTATTAATTTTCAGATTATATCAGTGGAAATTTTCTCTAAATTCTATTATTTGTTTCAACTTCAATCAACCCTAATCTAGCCTAATCTAGCCATAATTGTTGAGTTATATTGCCCCAACACCTTTCTACTACGTCAAGAGTGGTCCATAAACATCCAGAAATAGATACTTTACCTGCTAGTACAACTACCAACAGAATCATTACCATTGATAAACAGCTAACTGTCCACAGCATTATGGATCCAACAGGAACTATAAAATCAATAATGTCAACAGAACAACTTGCTTTAGTAACTGGATTTGGCTATTACAACTAGAATTGTATACAATAAACACTCTGGAAGGCAGAGTAAAAATTCGCATCTAGAGAAAAAATGAGACAGACCTGTTTCAAATGTAAATCTTTGGATTTATTATATATATACATATATATATATATATATATATATATAATGGGTAGTAACAAAAATTAAAATATTCCAAGAAAGGTTTATCTCAGCAAATAAATTCATCAAAAAACAAATAAAAAATATAAGCTTCATCATAAATTGAGTCAATTAAGGGTTGTATATGGACTTTTTGGTCCTTTAACTAAATGGTCCAAGACTAGTTGTACGCACATGGAAACTTCTGCAGAATGTAGAGACACTTAGTTTATAAAAGAATTGATTGGCATTCGAGAAAGGTAAGTGGTTCTTATGCTTTTTATTCTATTTATCTTCTTTATTACCTTGAATAACATTCTAGTTTCTCCATCAGAGTGAAATTCAGGTGAGCACCCCAAATTTCCTCATCGGTTCTACAGGTACTTCACTTTTAGGAGAGACATCAATTAAGAGTAAGCATTATCTTCAGCAACCAAAACTTTTCAAACAAATATTCTTGCATGAAAGAATGTTGATAGAAATAACATGAACCTCATGGATAGTGTAATGAAACTAAAGCAAGTGATCAGGCCATGATCCAAGTGTTGCTTATTTATTGTTTCAACCCAAATCTCAGAACCCTTAGAATGTAAAGGTTGAGAAGAAGAAGCAGGAAATGGCATGTTTACATCGTACAAGCACTATACTTCAGTATCTAGAAGTTATTTGGTAAAAACTGATTCTCAATACAGATTACAGAGTCCTTGTGATAATTTTATACCTTTGGTTGTCAATTATGCTAAGCTCTAGACATTAACTTAAAACATTTTTGGAACCAAAAGAAAACCTGACCCATTATCTAAATGTCCCTTTGTTCACAAGTTTTACTCCCTCCTTCCTTAAATATACGATGCTAGAAGAAATTGCACCCAGATTAAGTTTCTAAAATACCCTTATTTATTCTTTCTTTTTCAGTTTTTTTAAACTCTCTACTCTTTACGAGGTTAGGCAAATTAGCCATTTTAGTCCCTTATCTTTACATTCTCAATCATTTTAGTCGCTTATCTTTTTTTTCCAGCTATTTAGATCCCTTATCTTTTCTTTTTTTTCAGCCACCTTGGTCCTTCTGACCAAAAATTGGAGAAAATGTGACCAGAAAAGGCTAGTGAGAATCTTGTGCCTCATTTTTTTAAGGGCAAAAATGGTATTTAATATTCAAATCAATAATTAACCATTTTATTTTTACCAAAAAAATAAATCCCATTCATCCCTATTCATCTTCATCCCTAAATATCTTCATAGACATTTAAAATATAAGAAAACAAATCCATGATTGAAGAGAGAGAGGGGGAGAGAGTAGACCTCGTTGTCATTTTCAAGAGAGAGAGAACCAAAACTCTGGCCACCATTGAGAGGGCCACTGCTGTGAGAAAGCCGGCCAGAAGTGTGTGGTGAAAGCACCTGGTGCACAGCATAAAGCCATTTTTAGTACCTCCATAAATTACTAATATTATGTAAGCACTGAGCACTAAATGTAAAAGCCCAAAGAAGATAACAATGATTTGTTTCTTTTTTCAAACATGCAAGGAATCAAAATCATTGTCAGTCCAAATAAAAGAAATTCAAAGACACTAAATAAAAAAATGAGTTCTTGAAGAAAGAGAATGAAAATGGATGGAATGATGATTTGGGAAATAATGGTTAAAAAAATACTTCTATTTGAAATTGAATGTACACTTTTTACTTATCTTAAAAATTAAAAAAAATTATTAACTTTAATTAACTTACCAAATTAACCTTGAAATTAGTATAAAAATTAATGAAGATATTAATAAAACCTTAAATAAAAAATATATTTATTTAAGGAAAATGAACATTTAATTATAAACAAATTAAAATAGAATAAGGAATTAGACAAAACCCAAGAGTTAGCTAATGCAAAGATTTAATTCTAAATAGGCTTTCCTAGAAACCATAATAATACTAGTTTGATTTGAGAAATCACATTGTAAAAGTTGTTATGGTCACTATTTTTTTTTTTTTCTCAAGAAACTCTTGTTTTCCCACAAACCAAACTGAATTCAACATGTATTAATGGTATGTAAAAGGAAGTGTTTTAAAACCTAATTAGACTGCTATATGTGTTGTGATTGATAGCCTAAAAATACCTGCCAATTTTGTTATATTTTTTATTATGTAGGCCCTTTTGTAAGATATTTGTATCAATTTATTCAAGATGTAACATGTTATCAGAACTTCTTAAACTTCTTTCATGAATTTGAGAAACCAAAATTTTTTGTTTAAGTTATGTTATAGGTTTGTCGTGAGACTTTGGTTGCCAAAGTCCAATTATTTATCTTCAAAGTATATTGTTGAACAGTACACTGCCCAAACAGTACACAATATAGGAATAGTACATTCACCGGAACAGTGAATTACTCTCGGAACAATACATTTGTCGAAACAATACCTCTACCCGAAATTTTCTCCGATTTATTGCACTCTATTTCTCCGAAACAATACTCAACTTCTGCAATCTATTTTGTACCAATTTAAGAGCCAACATCAGTGGAGTGTTGGACTCATTATTTATAGATTTGATTTTTACTTTGTAATTTTGAATAGCCAAGTGTGTTGTTATATCTGAAGAGACTATCACGTGTTATCGTCACATGTCTTTCATTTGTCAAATCTTCGCACTCAATATTATATTTGTTTTCAATTGTCGTCAAGACATACTTCAACTGAGGAGGAGTGTTGAAATTCAACATGTGTTAATGGTGCATAAAATGAAGTGTTTGGCAACCTAACTAGGCTGCCGAAAATGGCTGCCAATTTTGTTGTTTTCTATTATGTAAGCCTACATATAAACTCTCTTGTAAGATATTTGTATCAATTTATCCAAGATATAGTCCTATACTTTTAACACAAACAAATCTCAATGGCAAAAAAGTTTTTGAGAACAAAACAAACCTATACCAAAACACCCCAAAAAAGTTTTAAAGCCATTTTCTTAATAAAATGTGGAAAAATATACAATCAAAAAGCTTCTTTGCATTTAAGTCGCAGCCTAATTGTTAAACTGTTCACAAAACGCTACTGAGACATAATATGTTCCATAACAAGTTGAGAAGTCTCCGATGAAGCAAAAGAAAAAGGGTTAATAGAAATAGTAGGAAATTCCTCCATCTCACCGGTGATATTCTCCAGAATAGTTCCACCACCACCACCTGGAGTACCAACCACCATTGACACCACCAGAATAAAAAGCTACGTAAAAATTTGGGATGAAGATGAATGGGATTTATTTTATTTTGGTAAAAATAGAAATGGTTAATTATTGATTGGAATATTAAATACCATTTTTGCCCCAAAAAATGAGGCCCATGCCTTTTTCCGATGACATTTTCATCGACTTTTGGTCGGATCACCAAGGCAGCTGAAAAAAGAGGAAGGGAGATAAGGGATCTAAGTGGCTGGAAAAAAAAGATAATGGACTAAAACAGCATAAAAAGTAAAGATAAGGAACTAAAATGGCTATTTACCATGAGGTAATCTCTCTCTAGAAGAGGTTTTGGGGCAATATTGAAAATAATAGACAAAATATTCCTAAAAAGTGCTTCTAGCATTTTATATTTAGGGACGGTTCTATATTTTAAAAAGAAATGCAAGAAAGAAAGAAAAAAGACATGGTTGAAGATACTTTTATGAATGAATTGATTATCAAATACTTCCAAAAGACAGCAATGCCATGGGTTGAAGTTCCCCTTTTAGTTGTGTTCTAATGGATTTTTTAACAAGATCTATGGAAAAGGAGTCCAAGTTTAATTTCTCCAAAGCAAATGTTCAGGGTTAATTGTGAACTGATGAGCTTCATCGACTCATCCTGAGACCTAGGAAAAACTCGCATGGAAGACATCAAAAACTCTCTTCTCCTGAATATTATTTAGAGATAATATATCGCAATTAATATATCAGAAAAAAAGCCATTTTAGCTTTCCTGCCACTAATCTTATATCTCTTATTAGATCCGATCTTCTATTTAAATTTTCACAAACACAAACTTTTTAGTTGATAACAGTAGACTCACTTTTATATTGAAAAGGAAAAATTAAAAAGGAAAAAAGGGTAGCAATAATAGTATAAAATATTGTGAGTAGCTCCTGAAACAGAAAATGTTGATGCATGTATTACAACCCATGCCATTTGATCAATCACCAATTTTTAGATATGTAAACCACTGAAATTTCTGGTTATTTGTCAATTATAAACTCAAATATCTATCATTGATCTTCAATAATACAATGCATGTAAAGCACCCCAAAAAACCTGTCTACCTGGATTATATAAAGGACAACAGAAGAACCTCCTTACCAGATTACAAAGAAGCTATAATACAAACAACTATTTTCATTGTTGGTAAAGGGTCACAAGATACAAAGAACTCTCAGAATGTGATAAATGATCAGTCAGGAAAAATATCTCTTTAGAAGATTTGACAGATATGATTCAAAGACAAAGCAACGACAAGAACATTAAAAAGTTGTAAAGCACAATAACTATCACCAAATGTTTCCAGGTTCAAGACAACTTATGCAAATTGTATTTATGGACAGGCAAATAATAATTGTATTAGATGAATAATCATTAGTAACACAATTCAACAAGTTGTTGACAACAAGGAATCAAATGGTGAATCCAAAGTACTTGCAGCGTTGTGGTTGGTTCTTACCCATGTTCCTAATCATTACCAGTTAAGAGTAAACTACAGAAGCAGCAAAGGGCATACTCGGACAGGGTCATGTTTTTGGAAACAGAACAAATGAATAAATAACTTGATTCTTTAAAGAATATTGAAATCACTTTATTCTCTCAGCACATACTATGAGAATTCAAATGTAGATCCTCCATATATTAAGAGAATTCCAAGTGAAACTTCAACACCCCAGTTATTCTATTGTATTATTATTATCCAAAAAGGGATCTGCACATTATTGAATTTTAGCCCAAAAAAGAAAAAGAAAACTGTATAATGTAGATCGGCAATTACTGCTCATGAACACAAAGGTATGCTAAACTAGCAAAACTTAATTAAGGTTTATGCCATAGAGATAGGAGGACTATCACATTCTGCAGTATTCATTTTCCCATGTACTGCATAAATAGGTGGGGACAATTATTCCTCTATAAGCTAAAATCAATTCATGCAAAACCCTTACCTCACAGAAAAAAAAAAAATTTATGTAAAACCCTTCTGCATTAAAAAAAAAAAACTCAAAATAGTCATCCAACAAAAAGGTATACATCCTAAACGATTGAGACGTAAACAGGCATTTCATGAGAACAAAAATATACAATTATTTATTACTTCATGCCAAGAATAGCACATTAAATTCTTCGAACTACAAGCATATAAGTCAAAAGAATCCCAGAGAACAAATTTAAAATAAAAAAAATGTAGAAAAAAGGATCAATCGGAATACCATGGTGAAACCAAAATGAAAAAGCCCTTTTTGCTTGTCAAGCGCACGGGATCTATTGTGGATAGCCTGCTCTAATGTGTCATTCCCTTCCCCTTTCTTTAAGACTTGAAGACCCAGAAAGAAACCCAACAAGAGAAATTATTCCACGAGAAACGGCACTAATTATAGACCTTGCACCTCATAGTCGCAGCAGCAGAAAGAAGAAAAATAACAGCAATTCTGGTAAAAACGCACTGTCTAAAATTTTTTAAACCCAATAAGAGCACAAAAAACAAGAAGGCGAAGATGCAAATACTGGGGGAGAATGGTCACGCGCACTGTGATCATGTACAACTAGGTATCTCGAAATTGGATTCCAGCTCTGCACAACTATTGGAACTACTAATTCCCAGTTCGACCCTCTTTTCTTTCTGCAGAGTATCTTTAACCATGATACTCATTGCATATTTCCCACTCTTATTGGACCTTTAATTCTATCTCATTTCTTTATTTCCTTTTTATAAGTAAAAATTTCATTAAGGGAGCTGTACTCTTTTATAGACTTCTATAGATTTTTTCAAATATGAGATTTTGTTGGATTTTATAAAATTAAGTGATTTTTATAGATTTATTAGAAATATATTTAAATTTTCATTCAATATATTTTTTTATTTATTTATTGAGACTTTTTTATTTTCATTTTAAAAATAAAAGAAAATTCACACAACAAAAAAGTTATATATTTTTAAAATAATTATTGTCATGTCAATACAAGAAGAAAAAAAAGAAAAAAATTTTTTGAAAACCAATAAAAATTCATAAAATAAAAAACTTAAATTCTTGATATTATAATAATGTTCATAATAAAATTTTAATATTATAATAATGTTCATAATAAAATTCTAATGTTAAATATTATGAATAACATTTGATCAATTCCTCATATTGGTTTCAATGCAATTTCACTTTATTGTTGACTTTCAAAATATTATCTAAAATCTTTTACGTCTTTTGATGCGTCTTCCTCATTAAGTACTAATATAACCTTCAGTCTCATTTATGAAGTTCTAATTTTCTTTTCTTTTCTATTTTATTTTTCAAATACCTAAAAATCTAAATAAATAAAATTCAATTCATGTTAAATTTATTTTTTTTATATGCAAGTAAAATGGACAATATTAGATATGAAAATTTAGATCAAGTCGGGTTGGGTATGGTTAGGCGCTGCAAAATGGATCACCCGATTTGTTCAAATTTTCAAAGGCATTATGTAGTCTGACCTAACCCAAATGGTAAAAATGACTTAGTTTTTTTTATATAAAAAACTATTAATTTTAAAATTTGTCTAAGAAATTACCCGGCTTAACGAGCTAAAAAGGAAATACAATTAGGTCGGGACAAATTTTCATAGGCCTATAATTATAAAGTTTGAATCTAAACTTGGATCGAATCCAAATTCTCGCCCCACATATGACCCAATCATTAAGTTGTGTTGAACATTAAAATTTTAGATCAGATTATGATAAAATAAATTGTCACATAAAAAATCTATACAAATCTCACATGAATAGATGAGATTTAGTGAGATATTTTTCTTTCATATTTGACATGTAAAATTATGAAAAGTTTTAATTTTGTAAAAGTCATTAAAAATTCTTTTCAAATTGAATACCTCGTGATTTATCTAGAATTTTAAATTGTCTTAATTGAATACCTTCAGACTTTTAAAGAGTTTTAAACGGTCTTAATTAAATACACCTAAACTTTTAAAATCTTGAAAATTCATTAAAAATCACAATTGAATACACCTCCTAAAAATAGAAATAAATTATACAAATGAAATAATATAATATTCATATTTCATAGTAATAGGAAATACACACAAATAATGCTAGCTAGGTAAAATAAACAATTATTGATAAAATATGCATATCTCTCCTTCAATCATACAACTCTATAAATTTCATATAAAAAATTATATTTCATCTGTCTCACAAAGATAGTTCACTATTTTAGTTGTAGTCATCTCAAAAAAATAATTCACTTTATATATAAATCTTATATTTAATTTTCATTTTCACATTTATCTCTAATTATTATTTCTTATTATCAATCACAAATTAATTTTATACTGGATTCACATTTTGAAACTAAATCATAAAGTAATTGGAAAACAAGTCCTTAGAATTAACCATTAATATTCATCCATAAAGTTTCTTGAAATTGTACTTTCAATAAAAACTATTAATTTGTTTGTTTTGGAAAATTTTATATATTTTTATGATATTTAACCATGTTATTTTGGCTAAATGTTATTTCAATTCTAGTTAATATATTTGTTTATAAGTATTTTTATGTATTTTATTGTGTTTTTGTTATAAAAAAATCTAGAAAATACAAATTGCTAAATTACATGCCATGTGGCAAACATGTGACGAGACATGTGCAAAACAAACGTTTCCTTACCTTATTAAAAGATAATCCAATCAGGATGTGACATGCAGCGATTGATAATTTTCTTATTATCTTATGTGATTGGCCTTATATTTTTAAAAAATTCACTTTGGCCCCTAATATTTATAAATTACTTATATTTTAGTTAAATTTATTTTTATTTTTCCCTTGTAAATTGATATAATTGACCACAACATTTACTTAATTAATACACTCTTTGACAACCAAAAACTCGGAAAAAAAAATCTTCTTATTATCTTGTAATAGTTTGTAGGTATTTTTAGAGTATGTTTTGAAATATTTTTGAATGAAATTTCAAAAATATTGAGGAATTACTATCAGGATGGAATTCAATGAAAGTTATTATTCTTATTTTTTATTTCAAGATTCTTCATTTGAGTTATATATTGTAAGTAGTTTATTAAAGTCATTTGTTAGCAAAGATATATATTAAAGTTATTAATTAATGAGATTTTGAAATCATTAACGTCATATAGAGTATTGAAGTTTATATTTGACCAAGACTAAATTAACATAACCAATGACCGATTTTACCGTTATAACTTCTAACTTCTAACTTCTAACTTTTACTTTTATACTTTTAATTTTCGTTATTTACTTTTTATCATTTATTTTGTTGTACACTTAATGGGTAAAAACCACAAAATTTACTTTTTGTAATTTAACTTTCGCAAATGTGGAGAGTAAATATCTTTATCATTTACTTTTGTATTTTTTATTGTGGGAGATAAAATTTCCTTATTTTTACTTTTTATAACGGGTAAAATCACCAAATTCTTATTTCCCTTAATATATATATATATATATATATATATAATTGTATAACCATTATTTTTATTTTGCAGGTTTAATCATCCAATTTAATTTAGTTATTTTTAGTTATGTTATTTATTAAAAATTATTATTATATAATTCATGTTATTATTTAAAATAATCATGTTTAATTAATTAGAAACTCATTTTAATTAATTTTCCTAATTAATCAGTTAGGATTATTAATCTTTGATTGATAGTAACATATGCTAGTTTAATTAAGTTACAGCTCATGGCGGAGTTAATTTAATAGGAATTTTTATAATTTCAATTTTGTATAATTGAAGCTCATTGGTATATATAATTTAATATTGGTAATGCCTTATAAATTTAATATAATTTAATTGAATATCCTATTCACGCTTGTTGATAGTAGTGTTATATAATTCATGTTTTCATTTATATAAGCTATGTTAAATTAATTGGATTGACAACCTAATTGTTTAGCATGATTATTTTGCTAAAATTATTAATGTGGAATTAATGATTTAAGTAGAAATTACTTATTTAATGAAGTTAACTGCTCTAGCTTAATTAGATTAATAAGGAATTATATTATTTAATTTATATAAAATGAATAAAATTATTTTATGCTAATTAATATTGGCGATGTCTTCTGTGTCTTTTAAATTTAATTGAGAGTTATTATGATTTTTTGATTAAATTAATTATTGATCTTTGAACTCATCATAATTTACCTAATTTTAAAGGATAGGAATTGTAGAGCTCATCTAGATTCTAAAATCAATTACTCAATATTTTTAATCTATGATTTATCCCATTAAAATAGAAATTGAAAATATTTCTTTGCCATACCTTTCTACTAACTTAGTGTCTTTTTATTTGCTTAATTTAGTTAGAACTTTATTTTTTTTGTTAGAATTTTATTTTGTTTGTTTAGTTTTAATTTATTTTGCTAAGAATTGTTTTAAACCCAAAACCCAAAAACTCTATTAATAAACTTAAATTGTAAAACATAACGACTTTTTGTGGGTTCAACCAACTTACCCTATCTACTAGGTTGAGTTAAGAATTTAATTTGATGTATTATGACGACATGCGCACTATCATTTTGTCAGATCCTTTAACTTTGATTTTTGTTTGCATTTGATGAAAAGTATACTTAGGATCACAAATGATTTATCACAAGTACTACAAAAAAACATCAAGATCTTGTGAATACCATGAATTTAGTTAGAATATGCAATGAAAGATTGCAAAAGAAAAGATATGATGGTTGTAATTATTTAATTATAGAAGTTTCTTCATTTTGCGAGAAGCATCATATTGATGTTTGCGATATGAAAGCAAATTTTTTTATTTATGGAAGACTTAGGTGTAATATGGAGGAAATAACAAATTTGCATTATTATCGCATTAACATGTTTTATGTTGTCATTGATTTGTAACTTCAAGATTAAAATTTTATGTCTTTAAGGAAGTTCATGTGACATCAAAAATTAAAGATAAGCATTTTATGGATTAAATAAGAACTAGAAGTACAGTTTTAGATGATAATATTATTTAGATATTTTTAATTTACTTATTTGAGTACTAATTCTATAAATTGCTCTATGAACTTAAATTGTTTTTCAAAATGTGTTTTATAAGTTAAAATTTGTCTTGGGTATTTAAATTGATTTTTTAAATACATGCATTCACTTTAAAGATTTATAAAGTAGTTTACACAACTTTTGAAGTTGATTGGAAATTTAAATTACATGTTTGGAAAACTTGATGATGATTTTTTTATACTTACGGTCAACTAGATAATAGTTGACATCGTCCTTTAACCATTCAGAAGAGTTTGATGATGTAGTGGACATTCAAGCAGTCGACCACTGTATACCAGACATCGTTCGCTAACCATCTAGAGAAAGTTGGAGTTCCAATGGATGACTAAGCTTTGTAGCGGTTGACCGTAAGTCTTATTAGTGAGATTTTTAACAGTAATTTTTATAACCATTGGAAAACACATATAAATACTCAAATGTTTGAAAAACTTAATAATACGAATTTCTAAGAAAACATTTGATACACATTCATTATAAAACATCTTAGAGACATTCTTAAACCCTTTCAAAAACATTTACATTGTAAAAATCATCTAACAATGGTTTTATACATTTAATGGTACCGTCGTAAAAAAATATATGTAATTACGATGGTCAGGCCGTTGTTTATACCTATTCCATATTAGCGACGATATTTGGACCGTCGTATGTAATCAATAATTAGATTTGAAAATATATACATATATATATATATGTATATATACATATAATTACAACATATATGTTGTCTATTTTTTATAATAGGCAATCCATTGGTAAATTATACAATCAATATTTAATTCGTCATTTATATATTTATTATGTATTAATATATAACCCTTAATTATTTATTATATCTTTGTAATTTATTGCACTTGAAACATAAATAGGGCCATAAATAGATTATTTTTAGCAATAGCAAATAGAGAGACTATCTTATTTAATAATATATTTTCATAGTTACATATTGAATCCTACCTAAATATATAAAATTATCTATTTAAAAGTCATCAAAGAAAATGAGAGCATTATATATATATATATATATATATATATCAAAAATATAAAGTATTTAATATCATCCATCATAGACGTTGTCAACCAAAATATATAATAAGTATGCAATGTAATCGCAATGCTCTTGTTCCTAGATCCTTACAAAATAAATGTTCTTACAACATAGATTTCTATTGCTAAATTTCTAGCATCTAGCATAGACCAACCATTACAATCATAAACTTTGCAAAAATATATATATATATATATATATATATATATATTTGATTTTCAAATTATACTCTCAAGATGTTCTATTGCTATTGCATTCTAATTACATCCGATGTTTAATCAAATAAACTCAAGTTAATGACTTATCAAATTAATATAAAGATAAAGACCCTCAATAGAACACAATTTAATTGAGCATTCTCACAAATATATCATTTCCAAATCATGTTCCACATCCTTGAAAAAAATATAGGTTACATTAAACTTCTAGCACTCAAATGTTTCATTAATTTATTATGTCTACACTTAAGCAACCATCTCACAAAACTCTAGTCTATATTAAAAAGCTTCATACAAAAACTCCAATAAAATATAACTTCTAATATATGAAAATGTGTCAACTTGTCACTAGTATAGCTCAATATTCAACCAAACTAATCCACTAATCAAAAAATAAGTCTGTTCATAATTAATGATAAACTTCATTAAATTACAAATGTTACGAGATAACAATTTTTACATTTTTCTTTTCTCATTATATGAGTGAAACAAAAATTTGAATCAAATAGATAAACATGATCATCAAAAAAATTATTGAAACTATTAAAATCTACATTTATCACATCTTCTCATCAATTAGTACAACTCACTATTCTAGTATATATACACAAAATATGAAATAAAATAAATTGAATTAATGAAATAGAAAATGAAGAGTACATTTTTTTTTTTATGGCAATGGAAAAGTAGTATCAAGGTGAGTGGGATCAACTCCAAATCATTATTGGGTGCCATACTTGTGGAGCCTACACTAGGAGAAGTGTTTGAACCATTGAGAGGTTGCACATCGCCTAACATCAGATTGCCAACATTACCTTACATTTCAACCTTGACAAAATTGTATCCATTTGATTTTGGAATCTCTGCTCAAGTTCTTATTGCATTTGTTGCTTCATTTTTTCATTCATTTCTTGTTTCTCTCGTTGGAAGCAAGCAAACAAACAACTCATCTTTCTCTCGTTTCCATCATTCTCGTTCCTGTTGTAATATATTTTCTAGCTTTGCACGCAATTCCACTCGTGCTTCAACATGTACTTATTATTTAACATGAGGTGTTGTAGGCTTGTTCACTTATGTCAAACATTGGCCTTTTCCCATGCACCTCATTCGCCTCCTCTTGTCTTTTTCTATAATAGAGGTCCAAATTCTCTGCTTGGTTGCTGGAATTTGTTCATCATCAAGCAACTGGTTCACTATTTTATCCATTTGAGTCTAAAACAAAAGTATTAAAAAGAAAGTATCAAAATAA
This sequence comes from Apocynum venetum, assembly GCA_019593545.1. Taxonomy (NCBI): domain Eukaryota; kingdom Viridiplantae; phylum Streptophyta; class Magnoliopsida; order Gentianales; family Apocynaceae; genus Apocynum; species Apocynum venetum. The sequence goes on from SRSM01000133.1 coordinate 869,758, forward strand.
AAATAAAAACAAACTTTTTTGAAATTCCAAACGCATGAATTCTATGATATTTAAAACTTATGTACATCAATCTTACAATAAGTTAAGATGTCCCCTCATCCCAGGAACCATATTTTCATTTGTGTGTTTCCTAAAAAAACATCTTGCTAAGTGGTGAACTTTCTTTTGAATGACATCTAAACAATTTAAAATTTGTTTGCATGGACAAATTAAAACTAGGGAAGTAGGTATAATTCATAACCTTAATAATAATAAAAATCTTCTTTACCAAATGTAAATACATGATAAAACAAATGGAAAATCTAACCTAATGTTGAACTAATGAGAAATGGCGTCTTCATGTGATAGTGCAAACAATTGGCATGCTCTCTTTGCTGAATTTTGTGCCTTAACCTAAAAAAAGTGTAAAAAAATTTATTTTTATAATGAAACTATTCATGTACCAAATGAATTTCAAAATTGCAAACTGTAATTGCTTCCTCATTCTTGAACAAATGTTATTATCAAAGGGTTTTAGAAAATGAATTACTCTCGATATGGTATTAAATAATCTCAATTTGCAAGCAACCATCGATGTACTTGAATTAGGGTAATACGATCAAAGACTACTCGAGTTCCTTTACCAAGCGACTTTCCAATTTCACAATAATCATCACCATTTCTCGCTGGTCTATTTTCTTTTCTCTCCACATCATTCAAATATCTAGACACAAATATCATGCATTCTTCAATGAGATAACCACTTGCAATCAAACCTTTTGGTCGAGAACCATTACATGCATACCTTCATCATAACAATATATTAAAAATTAATTATAATTTTAATCAATAGTATCACTGGATCATGACAACTTGGATCCATCGTTCTCATATCTGACAAACTTGCACACAATTCATCATTTGAAGGGAAGTAACTTTAATCAAAAAAATTCAATCACATACTTTTTTCCTTTTATGGAATTATGGTGAAATATTCATAAACTTATACTTTAATTGTATTTAGATAAAATTTTATGTTGAAAAAAAAATTTATTAACTTTTTTTAACATGATCGATATTAAATGAATAAAACTTAGACTTTTGCAATAAAGTCTAACTTAGTTATATTACATGTCTTGACATCACCAATTCTTTACGTATCCTTATTGCGATTCAAAATTGCAGTTTAAACTTAGCTATGATCAGCAGTTCAAGTTCATTTTCTAAATTTTTAAATTGAAATTTAAACTACTTGATAAAAATTGAAATAAATTAATTGAGCAAGCAAAATTACAGTTTAAACTACTCAATCATCTAATTGATGAAGTAACTGTATTTTTAAAAATCAAACATGCAGTTACTTTTCGAAAATTAACTTGTTCTTACTATTGCTAATACATTGTATTTATATTACATTAATTTATAAAGATATTTTCCCACAAACTAAAAAAAAATTGAATAGCAAGTTCCTAATCATGTAGTGAGATTAAAAAAAAAAAATTGAAGATGAATATAAATAATAAAATTTGCATTAATAAAAATAATTTCATATGATCGTAAATAATCAAATTATATAAATAAATGAGTGTCGATGAATATTTTTAAATCATTTAAATCTAAATGGATTGATGTCCATTTAAATTTATCAAAATGGATACACTTATCCATTTTGCCGCTCTTCAGCTAATCCCCAGCCTCCATCCTCTCCTCCAAGGATGTTAAGAAGATGCTATAGAGATTAAGATCCATAATTTTTGGTTTAGTTATTCACCATTCAGCTTACATATATAACATGACAATACAAGATATACTGCAATATCTTTAACAATTCCGAAATGCAGATGTCACCTAGTCTTCTTTTTCTGACTGTTCAAACCCTCTCCTCTAATCGCTGAGAGCAGCAGTGATTCATTACAATCAAGTAAAAGGTAAAAAGTAAGTAAGATCCATGCTAGCAGAAACACTACGTTTTGATTGTTTGAGGCTTGATTAGCAATGCATCGAACAGAGACTTTAAAAAAGGGACTAGGGGCATAGCATAGTAAAAGAAGGAATGAAAGCTAAAAAAATCAGATTATTTTTCCCACCAATTAACAGGTTAATATGGTAGTTTGTGCATCAATTCAGACTCAAAGGCAGTTAACTAGATATCAAGAACGTTCTCTGTGTTCAGGAATTGAAATCATAGTAGCAAGAAATCTGAAACTAAAAGTTGTAAAGCACATCTACAGCCAAACTTCATCAACAAATGTCTTGCATTTCAAAAAATGCTAGGGCCTGCTAAATTCAGTTCTAGGGGTAGACCATGGTGTGTCCTCCAACTCTTCAATAGGATTCATTATATCATCACAAGCTTCTGGTAAAACAGAATGAATCCTCACTATTGGTTTCTTTTGGGGCAAACGAGGGACCTTTTTTTCCCCTTTAAGCATTCGTGCAACTTCCCGCATAGTAGGCCTCATCTCATGATCAGGATGTACACACCATAATCCCACCATGAGCATCTTCTCCATCTCTCCCCTGTTAAAACGACCTCCTACAAGTCTAGGATCAGCAGCCTCAGTTATGATCCCCATCTCCCACAAGTTCCATACCCAATCAGTAAGCAAAATGTCATCATCAACAGGCCTTCTTCCCGATGCCACCTCCAGTACCACTGCACCAAAGCTGTAAACATCAGTTTTGACAGTTGGAACACCAGAAAAGGCATATTCAGGAGCTAGATATCCCAGAGTTCCAACTGGTAGTGTGGCATCTCTTGTTGTGGGACTGTGATCGTAAACCTCTGCTAAACCAAAATCCCCAAGCTTGGCATTAAACTCCTCATCAAGCATTATATTACATGTCTTGACATCTCTATGGATTATCTGTTTTACACACTCTTCATGCAAATAGATGAGAGCAGAGGCAACACCAAGGAGAATGTTTAACCTTCTCTCCCATGTGAGGAACTTTGTAATGTTTGTACGCCTGTGTAGGACTTTGTCAAGACTTCCATTAGTCATGTACTCATAAACAAGGACAAGTTCATTGCTCTCACAACACCATCCTTTCAACTGCACTAAGTGCTTGTGTCTCAAGCAGCCATCCATTGTGGCAAATTCATTGTCAAATGGAATGCTAGTTATTGCATCAAACTTGTTCTGTGAAAGGCTAATCCTGTTTGCTTGATTGAACCTTTTCACTGCCACATATCCAAAAGAAGGAATTTCTCCTTCATAGACCACTGCTGAGGCCCCTTCCCCAATAATCTTTTCCTGTTTGAATCCATTCGTAGCTTCTTTTATCTCACTCAGTGACAAGTACTTGGGTACCCTTGTCCCATGAAATCTACCCATCCGATCTTGACTTTGTTGTCTTTTCCATCTCTTCCTTCTCAGACACAAAATGACTCTCACAAAAGCTACGATTACAAAAACTATGAATACAGCCAAACCCCCCAAAATAAGAATCAGATGAAGTTTCCTTTTCATCATCTGATCAGAAGAACCATCACTAGGACTTGCATCCCCAGGAAAACACATCAAACAATCCCCTTCTTCCACTATATCCATTGGCAATTGGGACCAAAATGTCTTGAATCGCCAACTATGAACACTCTGAATCGCTGAACCTCTTCCATTAGAAGCACTAAATCCCACGTGCATAAACTCTTTGAAATGAATTGAAAGATCAATCCGAGTAACAAGTATGGGAGTCAGTGGCCTAATCTGAGTGTACCCGACCCATACCCTGATCATCTTTTCTGAATGTCGATATTCGATCCAAGCGGTCATCTCTCTTCCGCATATAAGATCAATCCCCCTTGAAACAACATCAACAGAAACCAAAGACTTCACCTGATTCACGTCAACACCAACATGATTCCCATTAATGTCCTTAAACTCCGGATTATAACTTGTATCAAATTCAATAGCTAGAAACGAATCTTGCCCGTACATCTCTTCAGGAAGACCCATGTAGCCATCATCAACGCTCAGGGAATTAATATTGTTAGTGATTAGAAATGCAAGACCATCTCCAACAGGGCAAGAAGGACTTGAGACGATGGTGAAAGAGAAGCTGCAAGAAAATGAAGCAGCGGAATTGATTGGAGAATCAAGAAACCGAATTGGGTTGACATAAAAGGCCCTTCCAACGCCAAAAAGAGTGGTGGAAGATGATGCTGATTGTTTGGGAGGAGATCCACAGTTGTGTGCATGAGTGAGCTTAATGGAATTGTTATCAATGGAAGCATCACCAAAGAGCGTGACGTTGTTTCGAAGCCATGAAGGAGCAGAGAATGATGGTAAAGTGAAGAGAAAGAAGCTTAGAAAATAAGCCCAGAACAGACTGGCAGAAAACAACGCAAATGTCAAAATTTTATTCATTTCTTGGGATTTTGATTACTTAAATCGGTGATAATTTGACATTGTAAGGAAAATTTCTTGGCAGAAAGCAACGAAGGGGAGATAAATTCTCAGTTTTCTTGGGTTCTTGAAAGTTTAATCTGGGTTTCTTGAGAAATGAAGGATTTTCTTGTTCTTCTGCAAAGGGAGTTGGATATTATGGCAGGAAAATAGGGACTGAAGCATCAGAGAACAGGGCTTGGGGAAGAAAAAGAACTGGAGAAGATCGCCACCTCTATGTTCTGTGTGTGCCCGGGGGGGGGGGGGGGATTTCTTGCCTAGCGGGAAAATTCGCTACTGGCTGGAAGGGAGGATTCGGATTAGGCTGGCATTTGCAGGGGTGAAAAGTTGGCAGTGTTTTAATTTTATAAATCTGAGTAAATGATTTAATACTATTGAAAATTTGAAATTAATACGTAATTCGTAAAATAAATAGTAGTAATATTTCTTTTTTAAAAAAAAAGACATAGCATATTAGCAATTAGAAAAAAGATTCTTCTTTTCCTTTTAATTTAACTTAACATTTGACTGTTGTACTATTATTGAAACCAGAAAAACATAACCTAATATCACTAAATTTATCTTCTTCTTTTCTTTATGCATAAATTTTTTACTTCTTAAATGTGTAATGTCTTGAAAATGGAGTGAGTTTTAATTTGTAAGTCCATGGGATTTTTTATTACTAATGAGTTTCTTCTTTTATTTTTTTGAAATAATAAAGGGGATTAGATTTAAGAATAGGGATGGAAACGACAAAGTATCCTCAAACTCCTTCCCATCATATTACAGCATCTCCAATGCTTAATGTCAAAGTCATAAAAAATTTTTGACAAATGACATTTAATTAGTGAATAGTTAATCCATCTCATATCAATATCAATTGGATTAACATTCAAATGTAAAAAAGATTTGTAATGCAAAGAGTCAGTAATCCATTTATATCCAAAAGAAAAGAAAAAGAAAATCTTTGCGCTAACTCCTCTTTCATGGGGAAAAAATTCATTCTTCACCACCAAACTTCTTGCTGCAATTCGAACGTGCTTCTAAAGAGCTATCTACAATTTGATTATGCTTCCAAATCAACTCTGAGCAATTTGAATTTGCTTCCAATTTCGATGATTTTTACTTACGCAGGGTTTGTGAAGCAAGAATTCTCACAAGTATCCCATTCTCACATGATTATGTTGTTGCGTTTGTGTTGTTAAATTCAAGTTTGAATATGATTATAGCATGGGCTTTTTGTAGCTATCTTAGATTAAGAATAATTTGGTTGAAATTTGGTGATGAAGATCAATTCTTCTCTTGTGCAACTCAGTTGGCCCTCTTTCAAAATCTGAGCTTACATGTTTTCATAGGATGCTCGAATGGGTGATGAAAGCGTGCTAAAATCTTGGTTCATTATGCAATTTTGGTGTTGCCTCCTTTGAGCCATCATCTTCATTTTTTGGGCATTTTCCTTCAACTCTATTTCTTTTTTCATCACTTGCTCTCTTAATTGAAAGATTGCTGCATTGACACTAACTTGTTTACCTAAAGTTGTAACTTATTTAATGTATCAATCACACTTCGCTCCGCATGTAACTTTCTCTTCTTGTCTTTATAACTTTTTCTTCCTTGGGGGGGTGTATGACACCATCAGAATTAGTACCTTCAACCATATTATCATTGCTGAAATTTGGTATTGATTCCTCAATTATTGGTGAATTGATGTCAAAGTTTTTCTGATTTGATCCTGTTTTTATGTCTACATGCTTTGAGTGTCATTTAGGATTCTTATCATGATTTCACAACAATGGATGAATTTGAATTCGCTACCTTCAATATCCTCATACAATCCTATCGCTTTTTTAATTTACAAAACCCAAATTTGAAATCATAGATGAAGCATGGCTTGAATGGAAAAACTAATGTAAACTATAAAATTTATTAATATAACATTCTTACTAAATCATCTGAGTTTGAACCACTTTGTGGATTTCTTTCAAGACGCTCATAGTGTCCAATGAATTTGTTAACTGCTAGTTGTATGTGTTTCCAATGACATTATACACTATTATTGGATCTAAGAGTATTATATTTGGCTCCCATATTCTCCTTCCAAAATTCGCTCCCACATAGCTGTACTTTTTTTATTGTTACCCACATCCAAATCAACAAAGACATACAACCAAGCATTTGTCAATGCTATATCTTCTTCTTTAGTCCTTTCTTTTTTGGATGAAGCATAATAGTTATTAGATTCATTTTTTGTCATAGAAACTTGGGAATTTTTAACTCTTATTTTTTGTCCAGAAGGTGCATTATGAGTTTGATTATTAACCACTTGAGAATTCAATAGACTTCGGAATAACATTGTTGATGTATATTGTTGGTTATCAGGATAAGAATATGTTCTATTAGTTTGGTTGATGTAATAGGTAGGATGAAACGAATCATTGAATTGAGTGGGCTGGTTTGCTATTTGAGATATTATGGTGTAATCGGTTCGTTGTTGGGAACAATTGAATATGACAATTCAAATAGATCCATTATGCCTACACAATGTAAACACAATAACTAATGAATAATTAATAAACAAATGCAATTATAAGCAAAACAGTCTAAGTATGTGTTTCCAATGACATTATAGACTATTATTGGATCTAAGAGTATTATATTTGGCTCCCATATTCTCCTTCCAAACTTCCAAAATTCGCTCTCACATAGCTGTACTTTTTTTATTGTTACTCACATCCAAATCAATGAAGACATACAACCAAGCATTTGTCAATGCTATATCTTCTTCTTTAGTCCATTCTTTTTTGGATGAAACATAATAGTTATTAGATTCATTTTTTGTCACAGAAGCTTGGGAATTTTAACTCTTATTTTTTGTCCAAAAGGTGCATTATGAGTTTGATTATTAATCACTGGAGAATTCAATAGACTTCGGAATAACATTGTTGATGTATATTGTTAGTTATCAGGATAAGAATATGTTCTATTAGTTTGGTTGATGTAATAAGTAGGATGAAACGAATCATTGAATAGAGTGGGCTGGTTTGCTATTTGAGATATTATGGTGTAATCGGTTCGTTGTTGGGAACAATTGAATATGACAGATTTAAATGAATCCATTATGCCTAGACAATGTAAACACAATAACTAATGAATAATTAATAAACATATGCAATTATAAGCAAAGCAGTCTAAGTTGTCAATATGATTTCATATTAACAGAGGCTCTGGGTCCTCTAAAATGAAATCATATAGACCAAAAGTTTAAATCTGTATTGGTACTTTCATTTTGACCACTTAGAATAAATCAACTTAGACCAAAAGTTCTTAATTTTCCCATGCTTTGGGGGGTTAACATTTAGATTAACGGACAAGGGCACAAGTGACTTAAGGGAAAATAAGAAATAGTTTAAAGGACAAAAGGGAGCAATGCAATAAAACAGAAAATTGGCAGATATAAAAGCAAGAAATGGATTTCCAGGGTTCCATTACGCAAGGGAAATAAACAAACCATCACAAAATAAGAAAGGCCCCAAGAGCTAACTGGAAATGGAAGTACAATGATGAAATGAAATGGCCTAAAATGAAATGAAAATGGGCTGAAATGAAATGGCCTAAAAATTATTCTTCCTCTGTCACAAGAAGGAGCTTGATACACTTTATCAATATAATAATCTTCTTATAAGTTTCAGTTTTAACGCACCAACGGAAAAATAAATGAAACTTAAAATCAAAAGACACGGCACTGTTCTAGGTGAAAGAAACCAATGCAATGTGCTGAATAGATGATTATGAAAATTAAAGTGACAGCAGGATTTAAATAAATAAAAACATGACACAATGTAAAAGAGTTACATTGAGCGGGTTTTCTCCCATGGCTGTTCATCAATAGATTGCTCCCAGATAGCACAATCTCCCTAACAATGAGCACAGACAATTATGCCCTATGACAACAGAGAAGCTATGATCAAGACAGACAAACAATCATTACAACAAAAATAAGATTGTCATTCTTGTACATACTAGATTCTTGAATTCCAACTCCTGAAATCCTGATATGGCGTACTATTATTCTTTTCAAAAAGAATTTCCCTTCCATTTTTCCGAAATCCATTGCCAAAAATAAGCTAGATATTATGAGGAAACAAAATAGAGAAGAAAACATGTTTCGATTTGTTTCTTTGACAGAAGAAAAAAAAACCTCAAATAGAAATATGAGGAAATAAAATGATCTCTAGTATCAACTTACCAGATTTTAGAAGTTTTTCTGCCAACTATTTCTCTTCCTTCAAGATTGGTGCAAGAGAGTTATACTCAGGTGATTGCCGCAAGCAAAGTGTACATCTACTCGTATCTATCGATTACCGGAACAAGAACAGGACCAGCATGCGACAGTTTATCTGTAGGTTTAATCTTGGTGAATTTGGCCAATCCATTTTGGTGAAATTTTACCGCCTATTCCCAAATACAAATTGGCGCTTTTTTCATTGTTTTTGCTGAGTCAGCATACCATATAATTGACAGTGTCGAGATATGTCAGTATGACTTTGGCTCATACTTTGTGAATTGGAGAAGAAAAATAAAGACAGTGTCAATTAAGCTGATATCAAAGCTGATATCATATATGACTTTTGACATTGATATTATACTATTGAAAAAGCTCTTATCAACTCTAAATTATTTTTAAATTTAGATAAGTTATCATCATTTTATGTGTTCTTATTTTAGTTTTACGAATGGAAAATCTTAGTCATTACAAACCTATGATAGAAGTATAAGAACTTTAATTACTTCGCTCATTCAAATCAAGTGATACACACACAACCTAGTCTATTGTAAATTTTTAGAAATTTTATGCTATGGAAGCAGTTGAGATATCCTCAATTTCATTACTCAGTCAAATATTTTCAACAAGTTCTAAAATAGGCATTCGGATTCAAAAGTCTTAAGGTAAAGCTCAATTTCGAACATCTCCAATGTAACATTGTATATTCAATTTCAGACCAATTTCATTATCTATCACATGGTCATATTTGCCTTCACTAATGGAGTTGATTAGGTTAACAATTGGAAGATTTTGAACTTATTTGGTCAATCTGCAGATTATGAAGGACATTCTAAATACTTGGATAAAATGATCACAGCTTATTGCATCGTGCATGTTGAATATAATTCAATTGAAATTAATTTCAAATTAATGTTTTTTTTTTTAATGAAAGAATTTCAAACTAATGCTTGGAAGAAGTCTCCTCTCTCTACTTTTTTTCTTTCATCTCACTAGTCCTTGCCACTGCCACTCTCTTTGGCTCTTCAACTTTTTCTGTCAAAGATGCAACTTTGGCTTGGACCGGAACTTTGAATTTCGCCGTAGTTTTGTTTCTTTTCCTACATTTTCTTTTTTTCTTTTTTCACAGTTATTTTAATGCTCTTTTGTCCACGAATGATGATACTTCTTTTGATATTTCTTAGCCACAATTTTGAGTTTTATTTGCATGTTTTGTCTCTGATCTTCATAGATAAGGTTTTGTCTCTCTTTTTTCGTAAATATCTCTTATTAATACTCAAACTAATATTTTACCTCGTATTCATTTTCTTTTTGACTAACGAATCATCTCTTCCTCATTAGAATTAAATTGTCTTTAAGGTTGTTGAAATGGTCACACTTTGAGGTCAACCTCGCAGGACTCATGCCGTCATGTGTCATCCAACTCTGGCCCTACTATATATTACTTTCCTGGCCCTCAAGGGTAGATTGCAAAGACTACAATCTTCAAAGTCTCACGCACCTACGAAAGTTGACTCATCAGACCCGCTCTAAACAATGCCCACCGGCGTCTTATATCATGTCTAATGACACGGACATATCAAAATATCAAAATAAAGTCATGTGACTCACATAAATAAAATTGATATTGTAATTAATTTTTTTAATACAACATGCACATAATATTAAAGGATGTCATCTAAGAAATTTTATTAATAGCGCCTCAAAAATTGATTAAGCAATAAATTTTATTAATAGTATTATGAAGACGGTCAAAAGATGATTACATGTATTATAGTCTGACTCAGCAAAATAAAATAAAAGACAGTCAAAAATTTAAAAGAAAATATAAATATATTAGAAAATTTTGAAGAAAAAAGTCAAAAAGATAAAGACATAAAAAATATAAATATGACAAGTAAGCATTACAATGACTTTGACATTTATGTATTGGAGTCAATTTTAAAGTTTAACAGTTATATTCATATAATGTAATTTTACATTCAATTTATTAAGTGTCATTTAACATAATATTTTTTTTGACATTGACAATTCCACTGGAAATATCCTAAACGTGAAACATTAGAATTAACAAGTGAGATTGTGTATACATGCTTATGGTGTTTAGAAATGTGTTCTTGTTTAAAAATACATTTTCATCATGCATTCTTGTATTTAAAACGCATTTCATAAATGCAATCTTGCCTAAAAGTTTTAAATCCCACAATGAATTGATTTATATGATTGTGAATACATTTTTTATTACTTGAGAACACATTTTGAAAATGTATTATATGTTTGAGAACACATTATAAAAATATATTCTCTAGATGACTAAGATCAATTTTGGTACAGGATGGGGAAGGGGGGGGGGGGAAGGAATTTTTACAAAGTTACAATATTGGATTGAAAACAAAATAGGTTAAGGACACAATCTTAGCCTTAACCTTAAGTCTGTTAGGGCAAAATGTGGGAGCATTTCTTCTCAATTTGGCTAAGCTCTTTTGCAACATCAATCATATCAGGCCTATCTTCTTCCTCCAACCGTGTACATCTCAAAGCAAGGCATACAAAAGCTTGCATCTCTTGCTTTTGTGCATTGCTGATTTCCTCTTTCAAAATGTAAGGATCCACAATTTTGTTAAACAAATTCTTCTCAAGGCACGATTCAACATAATCAATCAAAAACGTATTGCTTCCTTTTTCTTCTTTTGATACGACTCTTTCACCTGTAATAAGCAAAAGCATAAGCACACCAAGGCTGTAAACATCAGTCTTTTGAGTAACATAGCCTGATAATGCATATTCAGGGTCCAAATATTCATGCCTCCCTCTAATGGAATCTTCTAATACCTTTGATTCTCCAGGAGGAATATATATGGAGTAAGTGAAATCAACCAATCTTGCTGCCTCAAAATGGTCAATTAACACCTTGGATGGTGTTAGAACCTTGAAAACGATAGGTTTGGGAAAATCAGTATGTAGATGAAATATGACATTGGCAATATCTTTGGCAACCTTTAGTCTAGTCTTCCAAGAAAATCCTTCACGATCTATGGGACTTTTTAAGATATCAAAAACAAGTTTAGTCCCGGAATTTTCATAAACCATAGCTGGATACTTGAATTCCAAACAACAACCAAAAAGTTTCAAGACATTCTTTATATGACTCATTTGTGAAGTAATCACTATGTTATGAATGAGGTCTTTTCTTAACCTTTCATCTCCAAATGAACCAGAAGAGTTACATGTTATAACTAACACTTGGCGTTCTTTTAATGTACCTTTGAATATGCAGCGATCCATATCGATACAGCGTAAGAGGTGAGAAAAATTTTCTGTTGCTTTGAAGAGCTCATCAGCACTGAAACATGGAATGGGAAGTTTGTATCTTCCATGAAATGAAACAACGAGCTCCTCTACTAGTAATTTCTCATTCTTCAAAAACCAAGAGAATTTCTCATCTTTTGCCGACTTATTAAGAAATGGAAAAAGCTCTCTGACTTTATCCATGGAAGAATTGTGCTGAGAAATGAATAAGAAATTGAGGATCTGAATATGCCAAAGTGAATTAAGAAATGAGTAAGAAATTGAGGATCTGAATATGCCAAAGTGAATTGAGAAATGAATAAGAAATTGAGGATCTGAATATGCCAAAGTGAATTGATGAGAACATAATTATAAGAAGAGAATGATCATAGGCTGATTGATAATCGCAAGGAAAGGAAAAAGAAAGAATGATGACTGAGTATATGGTTGAATCTATCAAGGATTATATGCCTTTAGACAGCAACTGTCCTGGAGACTTTGTTTCTGGTGAAGTCTTCATGTCAATGTCAATACAAGTATCAACATTCAATAGGGAAAGGTCGAAAGAAACAAATACCCCACGAGGTCCCATAATTTAAAATTTTTAAAGTATTTATTATTATTATTATTAAGATCTTATTTGAATAATGCTTAACTGCAACGTTTCATGTATAATGGCCTCACATCAAGAATAAAAAACAACTTACTCATTTCCATTTTTTTAGGGAAGAAGAAATTTAACCAAATGATTAAAAAAAAAGTGTCACAGTATTGGATTAAAACAAAATAGGTTAAGGACAATCATAGCCTTAAGTATTATTAATTAACTACACTTAGCAATATTGAAAGTGTTTGTTAGGCCTAAAGGTGGGAGCATTTCTTCTCAATTTGGCTCAGCTCTTTTGCAACATCAATCATAGCAGGCCTATCATTTCCCTCGGGCTGTATACATCTCAAAGCAAGAAAAGCAAAAGCTTTCATCTCTTGTCTTTGTGCATTACTGCTTTCCTCTTTCCATATTCAAGGATCCAAAATCTGGTTCAATTGATCCTTCTCAAGGCAGGGCCTAATGTCACCGTTCAAAAGACTGAGTTCTTCAGGAAAAAGCATTGCCGCTAGTTTCCCTCTGAAAAGGTCAAGCATAAGCATGCCAAGGCAATAAACATCAATCTTCTGAGTAACACAACCGGAATCAAGGCATTCAGGGTCCATATATTGGAATGTGAATACAATTTTAGGATCATCTACCTTTGATTCTCCAGGAGGAAGAGCTATAGAGTATGCAAAATCAATCAACTTAGCCATACCTACTTGATCTATTACTTCCTGGGATGGTGTTAGAACCTTGTAAATGAGATAGGTGTGGGAAAATCAGTATGTAGATGAAGTATGACATTGGCAATATCTTTTGGCAATCTTTAGTCTGTTCTTCCATTGAAACAATTCGCGATCTTTACAATTGTTTAGGACATCAGATAGAAGTCTAGTTCCAGCATATTCATAAACCATAACTGGATACTTGAATTCCAAACAACAGCCAAAAAGTTTCAACACATTCTTTACATGGCTCATTTGTGAAGTAATCACTATGTTATGGATGACTTCTTTTCTTAACCAATAATTATCCTCGTCAGAAGATGGAATTCTTGTAACTAAAACTGGGCGATCTTTCAAAGTACCTCTGAACGTACCTCTTTCTTTGAAGTGGTCCTCGCCGATAGGAGGCAGAGTTAAAGAGAAATTCTTTGTTGCCTCAATGAATTCCTCAGCCGTGAAGCATGGGATGGGAAGTTTGTATCTTCCACCAAAATAAACAACAAGCTCCTCCACTAGTAACATCTCATTCTTCAAGAAGCAAGAAAATTTATCATCCTTTGCTGAATTACGAAATTGGAAAAGTTTTCTGATGTGATCCATAAAGATTTCTGCTAAGAAATGGATCTGATTTGAAATTCTGAAAATATCAAACTACTAAAGTTGATTAGAGCACAAGAGAAGAAAATAGATGTTGGAGATATAGATAAGCCCTACAAAAGCTTTTTTTTTTTCCCCACATTGACTTTGATAGTCAATTAGGCCTTACAAATAATGTATCGACCGGTTTAAAATTTATACATGGATTGGAAACCAGGAAGGATATTTCACCCAAATTTAGAATTATTTTACATTAATGTTCTTGAAAATAGTTATAGCTTTGCATTTGGTGCACCACTCCTCTCTTCTTCTTTTTTTCTTTTTGTCTCAAAAGTTGGATGGGAAATTATTGGAAATTTTCTAGATCTCCATTTTCCATTTTTAGTCATGTGTATATTTTGACAACTTGTAATGGAAAGAAGAAAGGTATGGGAGAATGAGCAGTCATTACAAGAAAATTCTACATGTAATATTTTTTTTTCAGAAAGGAATCAGGACTATTTACAGTAAATGTCTCAAGGGTTAACTTCCATTTTTCATATAAAAGGAGAGGAGCCATTTTTTTATTTTATTTTGAAAGTCATAAATATTGGAATTAAGAAGAAAAATCAGTACAGCATGAAGACAAAAAGGCCTAAAACAAGAGGCTATGTCACAAAGTAGCAGCTAAACACAACTAACAGAGCAACCCCTCGGATCCATGCAGAAGAAACGCTTTCATTTTTTATTTTTTATTTTTTGGTGAATACGTTGCTTTCATTTAGTCGGCAACAAAATGCTGGAAAGCTAGCACAGAAAAGGAACCAGCAATGAAGGGTCACACAACCAATCAACAACTAGGTCCAATACCCACGTACGCACGGAGTCATGAAAAAGACCCCCAACTAGGTTGATCATGGTTTAATCGAAATCAATTACAGTTAAAAAAACGTTGATTTAATTTACAGTTCATAACATGTTATGAATTAAGAATTTTCATCTTTCAATTTGTTAATTTGATAAATTTTAATAGTTAGTTCATAAATCGAACCAAACAATTCATAAATCGTTAAATTCGCAATTTAAATCTTAATTTTTTTAATATTTTAAATATTATTAATTTATTTGATAAGATAACTTAGATAAAAAAAATTGAATATGGCAAGAGAAAGAAGGCACCCACCTTTTTAAGAAAAATTTAAATCTTATTCACTTGAATTTTGATTTGACACATTAATAACTTTGATAAAAAAAATAAAATTTGACAAAATATTAAGACAAGAGAAGAAGATATTGTTTCTTTTGATAAATTATTTTTTTAAAAAAAATTAATCTGATTCATTTGGATTTGACAACACAACTTTGATAAATAAAATGAAAATATTTAACTTAAATCTGAAATAGAAACTATATTTGGTAAAAAAATTCCAAAAAAATTATTCTTATTGATTTAAATTACAATTTAACGACACAACTTTAATAATAAAAAAATATATATACAACAATAGAAACCAAAAACTCATGAATAACTAATTAAAGTATGAAAGAATTTATAGGTAAATGAACTATAAGAATTTTGATTAATTTATATTCTCAAAATATAAGTAGACAACTTTATTTTAAAAAAATAAAAATTAAGTCCAAACCCATTATATAAAAATACTCATTTCTTTAGGGAAATTTTTAAATTTATTTTATTAATTTTTTCAAAAAATATTTGGCCAAAATCAGATAAAGAATCAAAATCTAAACCATATTAAAATCGAAATCATAATAATGTCAAAATCGAACGATGTTGAAACCATTTACTTTAAGATTTTTGTTAGTTTCGATTTATAAATTGAAACCGACAATTCATAAATCAAAACCGATAATTTATAAACCTTGTACGTCCATAGCACCAACTAGGGCAACTTCAGCAAACATAAATTAGAAATGAAAGTCCAGTATATCTGAATTTCTATCCACTCCCCCCTTAACAATGAGTTATGAGAATAAGCAAACAATTTCATACTTCTGTCTCTCACTAGGGATGCACACAATTTATAAGAGACTACGAGGGTCTGCTCACTATGGCTTATTATGCATACAAAACATGAAGAGAACTAAAAGGAATATTTTTAATGGTACATCATTTAGAAATAGGAAGGAACAAAATCTAAAACAGAAAACAATCAGCAGAATAAGAAAATAGCATAGTGAGGAGGTCATAATCCTCAATAATAATTTCAGCAGTAAAATCTCGTATGCACCAAAGATAGTAGTTGAAATTTAAAAGCTGGTTAGAGATACTCCTTCAAATCAACATCTTCAGGCAGCCTTGTTAGTTTGCTACTTCACACCAATAGTTGCATTTTTTTTACTTGGTTTGCCCCCATCATTATTGTCCTCAATCTACTACAGGGCCTGATGGTTCCAGAAGATTATAAGCTAACTAGGTGTCCTCTAATGGTTATGTAGAAATGTAAATCAAGTTTAGGCATGATATTCTAATAGCTACCATCTTAATGGGAATTGTTCAATATAAATAAGTATGAAGAACACTGGAATTCATCAATTTCCATTAGCTAGCACACACACAGAAGAATTTAGGTTTACATTAAAATATACAAGATGAAAATCAGGCTGAAGCATACAACCCTCATTTAGATAAGGAAGGATGGATCCACTAGCAATTTCGGCAATGGATTTTACACCATCGCCTGATATTATTCTTAATTATCTAGATGAGGATATAAAAACTTTTAGATAGATTATTGGTGGGAATTCTGTACACCAATATATCTTACTACATAATTCTTACATCTTGAATAACTTAATACATATATCTTACAAGAAACAAGATAAAATAATAAACTTGACAGCCATTTTAGACTACCAATCGCAGCAGGCGTAGCACTCAAATTAGACTATTAAACATTACAATTAACCCCAACACACATAACACATACTAATTCTAAGACTTTCTCTCAAGCTGAAGTATATATTGACAACCAGCTTGGAACAATATAATATTGAATGCAAGATTTACCGGCCGGAGTTATATTGTAACTAACGAGGTCCAACACTTCGTTAATATTGACTTTCAAACAAATACAAAACAAATTGCAGAAGTTGAGACAAACAAACTGCAACAAATTGGAAAAAATTCTGGGCAAACCTAATGTTCATGCGATGTCACTGTTCCGGACATAGGGTACTGTTCCAACATTGCGTGCGGTTTGAACAGTGTACTGTGTTCAACAATATACTTCAAAGATAAATAATCTGACTTTGAAAACAAGTTTCTCAACAAACTTGGAACATAACTTAAATAGAAATTTTTTATTTCTCAAACTCACGAAATGAGCGTAAGAAGCTCTGATACCGTATTAAAAGTATAGATTTACATCTTGGATAACTTGATACATATAGATTACAAGAGAGCCTATATATAGGCTTAAACAAGAGAAAACAACAAACTTTACAGCTATTTTTACTACCAATCACAGCACATATAATTAAAGTATCAAACACTACAATTAATCCCAACACACATAGTACACGTAACACATGTTGAATTCCAACAAATTCAAACACCACTCAGTATTAAATACACAAAGCCACAGACACCACAAGAAATTGTCAACTTTGTTTCCAAGAATCAGAGAGGAACACCCAGAAAATTACAGAAAAAATCACTCCTTGGAGTGACTTTCGCATGAGCAAATAATTCTGAGCAACCAAGCTTCTAGCCAGAAAAGCATTTGGGGAACAAACATGCACATAACCTTTGGAAGGATCCTTTCATGTTTAACAAAAGTTTATTCCTTCACCAGAAACAGTATGCTCATCTCAAGCTCACCATTTCCACCATTTAAATATGAACAGACTGAAATCATTTGTTGTTCATTTGTGCTGAATTTCATTTCCCCAAGGACTCAACTAGTCTCAACTACCTAAGTTACATCTCTCCTTGAGTAAAGGCCAATCCTAAAAGCATGAAAAATTACAGAGTAAAAACGAATTGCTATATTCATATGTACTAGTTGACAGTTTATGTAATCAATCAGAAGTTTTTGCCACACTACTAAAGACTTCTTTGATAATTTTCATGCTATTTACTGATAACAACCCTGCGACCTTTTTACTGACTACCATTTCACTTTGACCAAACCATATTTCCCTTAAAGCCCAAAACCATGCTCCATCCTTCTCATTCCAAGTAAAAATGCAGCTACTGCAATTGCTACATCTTTTGTTAGTTGTGCCAAGGAAGAGCCAAAAATTTATCACAACTTCTAGAGGCTATATATAGACCTTATTAAGTATTGTCTTACTTTTTGTGCATATGCTGCAAATCAGACTCTTTGTGGTATATTTGTTTTCCCATTTCCCGTTTCTGTTTATGAAAAGCTTTAGTTTATTTTCTTTGAATATTTTCAAATTCCTTCAGGCTCAACTATTAGTCTTTTGTCCCTTCACCTTGTGGACTAAGCTACATCTACATTTGTCATTTGGCATTAAAACAATTAGAAAGGTCTAGGAAACCCATTTACTTCAATGATAAATCATATACAAGGAAAAAATTTACTTCAATAATAAATCATATATGAGGAAAACTTTCATCTCTTTGTTATTAGTTCTTACTCTTTTTCTTTATTTCCTGAACACACTTTGTTAAAATCAAAATGATGCACTTCAGTAAAAGTACTCAAACAATCCTTGTGAGTGAAATTTCTTTCATAAATTTGTGACTGGAACTATTACTTTGGCATCTATTTCACAATAATTTTAAAAAGAAAATTGAGCACATGATTTCAAATGCCAGTAGAATATTTATGGAAACCAAATCTGAGCTCTGAGTTTATAGTAAAACATTCAATTTGCAGCAGCCTCCAGGAAGTAACTGGACAACCAATAGAAAGTGATGGAAGAAGATAAAAATGTATAAATTTGAAGCAAAAGCTAAAAATCCAATTTGGAAGTTTTTGTTTGAGTTACTTGGCTATCTTTATCCAAGAAGTTCATTTCTTTGTCATACAAAGTTGTTGATTGGTTGTACATGTGTAAAAATGGAAGAAATTAAGTCTGTCTTGCATAATACTCCATCTTCCAAAATTGAACATCCACTCTGATTTAGTACAAAAATTAAGGAGAGTAAGCTACTCTATTATCCTTAATATTGACGTGGATGAACATTCAATTTTTGACAATCCAAAAAGGAAATATGGACATTCAATTTTTGCAAAGGAAGTATTTGATATTTTATAAAAATAGAGTGATCTACGACATTTTAAAATTCTTTATAAGTTTAAACATTTACTTGTAGATATAAAGCTTACAATGGTAATAAAGAACCTCCCAGTTTCTTAAGATGACAAACAGAGACAGTGTTTTGGATAAATAATTATCCCATTCCCAAATATACAAAAGAGAGATTTTACAAAGGTGCTACCATCCCAACAAATAAATCAAGGATCTTGCTTTCCAGACAACTTCATGTGAACAAATATGTTAAGACTTAAGATGGCCTATACTGAAATAGGATTATAGGAGCAAGCATATAAGAACTTCCCAAATGTCAATGAAGAAAGTAAGTCAAAGGTCACTTCCACAAGCAAGATGCTACAGGAAGAAAAAAAAACATTATGCAAAATAACAATTACAGTTAAGCTATCATTTTTCTTTTTTTTCTAAGCATGCCAGGACTGAAGTAGCATATTTGGTTCCCATATCCATAAAGACAAAGAGAGAGCAATTCATAGACTAGACTATAGAAATATGAAAACTAGGACTCCTGATAAGATGTACCAAGCAAAAGCTCATATCTTGTTGCTTCTGGGTCATTATTTACAAAGGCTTTTACAAACTGTTTTTATGTTCATTTTCAGCTGTTTGATACCTCAGAAACACAAGCAATTGAAGTGCGGCATTTACAAAAGCCACTTTCACATTTTCTTGTAGTAGAATTGCATTCATGTTGAAACTCGCTAGCAAGCAAATGCCACTAATTTCAATCTACCTTGTGTTTTTCCATGTTCACAGCAAAAGGCAAATTTGGCAACACCAGTTCATCTGATAATTCCCAAGTCAAATGGGTACAGACAATATATTTAAGCGTGTAATATATTATTTTGGTTGTTTCTGCACCCTTTCTTCATTGAAAGCATTAATCTCTATATTAGTACTTTATATAAATAGAAACAGGTTTATGGCACTCTTTTGCAGCTACTTAACATTATTAGCCTTCAACTACATAATACAATAGAACAGCTGCTATGGCAAAGAAAATGAATGATAAGGAGCCAGAAATTAATGCAATACCATGATCAGAGACAACAGCAATTAGCGGCGACGTGAGGTATTACCAAATGTACTTGATATGGCGATCAGCATCCACTTTATCCACTCTGACTCGCTGTCAACAAAGAATCTTGAGCGAAATTTTGAAGCTCCTTGTGTTTGACATAATGATGCAAAATTGTAAGCCTGGCAGTCTCAAAGGCAAAGTAACCCAAAGCTGAGAAACAAGCGCTATGAAGTACTCTTGGCCCCATTCCACGAGTAAATCCCACCCACCCTTCTTCCTTCAAAATCTGTCTTACAGTAGCAGAAAAACCACCATACATTACTGCTGCAACCTTATTCACAGCCTCATCATGAGCCTGGGTCATCAATCTTGTCTTGACCACGTCCAGAGGAGTAGTCAACGAAGCTGAAATAGCCCCAGCCAACGCCCCACAACAAACACTCTGTAAAGGCTCCAAATTTGGCTTATCCGTCTTCCTTAAGACAGCAGCTTTCAAGTATTCAAATGAAGAATAACTCAGCACACCAGCAGGCAAGTTCCTGAACAATGTAGCACTATAACCTGCATAAAGCCCCAAAATTCCATCTTTCTCCAAAATCCTCAACAAAACCTCCCAAGACCTCCCCTTTGCACCAGCCTGCATTCTCTGAGTAATCAATTCCTTGGGCACCATTATTGCCGAAGACACTATATTGCCCATTGCACCAGCAGTGGGAGGAATCAATATAGCTGGATACTGAAATTTTGACAAAATTGACTTTCCAAATTCACAAGTCCCAAAATACACAGCAGAAGAAGCAGTAGAACCTACAATTACAGCAGAAACCCCTCTATAAAACCCAAGAATCCCTTTATTTTGGAAGGTCTTCACAATGGCATCAACTGTACCACTGTAAATTTCGGATGCCCCTCTTGTCTGAAGCTTAGTTTTGATAGTATCAAGAGGGTGTAAACACACGTAAGTAAAGGCACCAGCAATCCCACCACCAGCAGCACCAATTAGAGCTCTTTCCAGAACAGATAAATTCTTGAACAAGACTTGGACTTTTGGAGAACCTCTGGTGGCCGGTTTTAGCAGAGTCTGAGAACCGGGTTTTCCTGGGATTGTGGTCTGAGATTGAACAGACATGGATGTTGAGCAAAACTTGAGACTCTTCTGTTTTTTATTACTCCGGTTGATGCTGTAATTCCCATTCTTCCCTGCTCTTTTGGGGTTTCTGAAGTGGTGCAAAGATGATGAGGAAGATAAAAGGGCAGTGTTCAGATTATTGAAGAGGGAATTGATATCTTGAATTGTGATTGAATGTTGTAAATTTGAGGAAAGGAGACCCTTAGAACAGACTGGGTTCTCCATTGTTAGATCCTGATCGCTATGCTACTGTTTGCTATGATGGCTTTGGCGCTTTGGACTTGGGATATTGCAAGGCTGTTGCCTGTTGGCCTATTGGTTATTGCGTCATCTATAAATGGATTGCCGTGTGGAGTTCGGGTTGTTGTAATCGGGTCTTAAGAAAGGGCTGCAATAGCTATTGCCTGTTGGTATGTCTTTTTAGAGCATCTCCCACTCCACTATTTTCCTTTTGGATTGCACAGCATTGGAGAGCTTCCTGCTGCTCCGGAACGCAACCGTTTCATTTGGGTTGTGTGCGGCTCAGTCATATTTTAGCCGTAATAATTTTTTATTTTCATATTTGATTCAAAATGGCATTAATGGTGTTAATTGAACCAAAAATAATCCTAAATTTTTTTAAAAAAATCATCAAAGCTTTTACGAGCAAAAACGTTTTTGGCAATAACGTTTTGTCTAAGAACATTATCGCTAATAACATTTTAACAATAATTTCAATATTAACAAAAAAAATATTAATTTTTTAATCTGAAAATATATTTAATATAAAAACAGAAATTAGTAATTGTGTAAATTTGTTTTTTTAGTTTTTGAGCTATGTGTCTAATTAGTTTATAAATAAATTTGACTTTAATATAAACCAAGTGAACTTAAGGTAATTAGTTTATTAAAAAAAAAAGGAAATTGGCTTTAACCAAAACAAGTGGCTTTAATATATATTAGACGGTTTAGTCTTCTTTTTTTTTTTTTGGCAAACTATCCAAGGGACATATGAATTTTTCTGCATTTACACTTTAATCTAAAATTTTGTTATATTACCATTTTTATCTGATATCAAACTTTTTATGTTCCAATTTATCACTCGAACTTTTTAAAATTTCAAATTTTACACTTTGATCAAAAACTCATATTATATTATTTTTTATATTTATCACATTTAATGCAAGTGACATTTTTAGGGCCATTTTTGTCATTACATAAAACCCTTAAATTAAAAAAATGTAATAATTCTCTTCTTTTTAAAACCTTATTCTTCTTTTGCATAACTAAACATCATTGAATCAACAAACACTAATAAAACAATCAACTAATAGTAAATAAAAATCAATAAAATATTTTCATATATCAATACAATCAAATAATCTATGACATTTTCTTCTTTTTCCCTTGTGGGATTTCATAATTTTGAATTTTTTAAAAAAAGTTTTTATCTCGCTTGATTTACATTTATTGTCAATCGATTAGAGTTTCTTAATTCAATGAAGTTAATTATAAAGAAGAAGAAAAATAGAAGAAGAATAAGGTGAAAAATGGAAGAAATTTGTTGCATTTATTTTTTGGAATTTCATGGATTTTAGGTAATAACATAAATGCTGCAAAAAAAGTCATTTGTATTGGGCATGATAATATAATAGATTTTGTTTTACATAAGTGCAAAAATTGAACTTTTGAAAAATTTGAATGCTAAATTTGAAAAAAAAAATTGATAACAAATGTAAAAAGTAATATAATAGAATTTTGAATAGAAAGACAGTGAACTTTTAAAAAATTTAACTCTTACACTTAGACGGAAAAAAAAATTCAAAGTGCAAAAATTAAATTTTTAAAAAGTTCAAATATATAGATAGTTTGAGTGAAGGGTTAGGAGAAGACGTCTGTGACCAAAATTGGCACTGCACATTTTCCAAAGACAAAATGTTATTGGCAATAACGTTCTTAGGCAAAACATTTTGGAGCAAATATGAAAAAGAAAAAATAAGAAATTATGGTTACAAGCTCGCTCACTCTCGTCATGATGATTCTTTTTCGTGGCTGGCCAATTTTTTTAATCATTTTCCATGCACTTTCGTAAAATTGTACCATTCGATTGGAGAGTTAGTAAACTATGGAAAAACTTAATGTGGAATAATGAAACCTGAAAAAATAAACTCATATAATAACTATCATTGGAAATGCTTTTGGGGGCTTTTAGGAATTGGTACAAGAAAGAGAATATTCAAGTTTAGGTGCCAATTTAATGGCTGATCTATATAAAATAATTAACTGGAAAATGTATGTTCAAGAAAATGTAAGTGTATAAAATTTGATAACTGACGAAGCCTGTCGTACGGCTCTCAAATTAAAACCTAATAATTCCTATGTAGATAGGGAAAGTAGTGATCGAATCCACAGAGATTTGTCAACTCTTAAATTAAAATCGTTAATTGGAAAAGGTTTGGGGGGTTTTTTTGGTATTTTGAGAATAAGGAAATGACAACAATTAAAATAAATATTTTTGAGGTTTTGGATTTTGTAAACAGAATTAAAACGAAATTTGGAATACAAATGATATAAAAAGCGTTAGCAAGGAACTAGTATCAAGTTATATTTTTCATGGGATTAATCATAGATAGATACATTATTAAGTAGATGGTTTTAGAATCCCGATCAGCTCAGACAAATTCCTATCCTTACAAAATAGATTAATCCCGATCAGCTCAGACAGATTAATCACTAATTTAATTAAACACCACTACCAACCAGCGTGTATAGGATGCTCAATCAAATTGCATTAAACAAATAAGGCATCACCAATATTAAATTGTATATAACAATCATCTTAATTCTATACAATTTAAATTATATAATTCCGCTACTAATTTAATTAAGCCAAGAGCTGCAACTCAATTAAACTAGTAGATGCTACTTGAATTATTAATACAAGATTAATAATCCTAGCTATATAATCACATTCATTAACTAGATTGTCAATCCAATTAATTTACATAAATATATTGGTTAAAACAGTAATTATATAAATACTTAATTAATATATATAAGTATATTAAATAAATACACATATATATATATATAGAAAGAAATATTGGATTTATATTAACTAAAGAAATTAGGCGGTTAAACCGGCCATTTAAATAAATTAAACTAAAAGTATGGAGGCTCGGCCTTCCATAAAAAAAAGAATTAAAGACATAAAAATATATTAAACTAGTTAGGAGGCTCGGCCTTCCATAATACATAAAATAAAAGACATAAAAGTAAATTAAACTAATAGGTGGCTCGGCCATCCATTTGCGATATTTAAAGTGCATAAAGCAAAATAAATAAAGACTAGGCGGGTAAACCGACCATAAGTCCAGTTAAATAAATCCA
The DNA here is from genome assembly GCA_019593545.1 of Apocynum venetum. Taxonomy (NCBI): domain Eukaryota; kingdom Viridiplantae; phylum Streptophyta; class Magnoliopsida; order Gentianales; family Apocynaceae; genus Apocynum; species Apocynum venetum. Next base: position 894,378 of record SRSM01000133.1, read on the forward strand.
AATAGAAATTAAGTACAAAGAAACTTATCTCATAATCCCATTTATTAATAACTTAACACATATCATTGCTAACAAAAGAAAATTACTCACAATACATATTTAATAAATATAAGATGGAATTTATAAACATTAGAAAGCGAATTTGAAAGATAAACTCCCCGAAAATATTGAAATTATCCGGACAGAATTTCTTTACTAAATATTACAAAAAGCCTTGAAATATTATTCTAAAAAATCTGGAAAATATACTAAGATGAAGACAATAATAAAAGAAATAAATTGCAAAAGAAATGGAGAAGATTGGAGCTAAATTGATGTCTAAATCATAAAAATAAGCTCCCTATTTATAGCCACAAAAATCAGGGGCAAAATGGTCATTTTGCACCCCAAAGTCTTGAAAATGTAGTTGGTGGCCTAATTTCCCAACTTCGCCACATGTCGCATCCTCATTGGTCCAAGTTGCGGCTTCTAGAAGCGCCACTTGTCACCTTCTGATTGCGCCACTTGTCATCTTCTAATTGCGCCACGTGTCATCTTCTCATTGCGCCACGTCATCGGATGACATATATTTTTATTTTTTTTATTTTTTTATCTTCTCCAACATTTCTTCATCTTCTTCTTTTTATCTCCATAATAAACTAAAATACACTGAAAAACTTACAAACAAAGAAATAGAAGGGAAACGTGAAATATATCCATTAAATAACATAATTAACCGATTTTCAAACAAAATATAGTCATTAAATAACATAAAAATCAGTTAATTTATGAGTACATCAATAACATAATATTATTTGTTATATGATATAGAATTTTAAATTTATATGGTACAATAGGCTGTGCGTAAAAAGTATTTGTAAACTTATGTAACAAAAAAAAAAACTTGTATAAACATTTGGATACAAAGTCATAATGCTATTTGCAATGAAACTGAGATTGTTTAATCTCTTCTTACTTTTCTAGATGGAACTCTAATTGTGCTTTTTGTATCCATTTGTATTTGATTTTCTTGTTCTTCAAAATCTTCTACCTAAGAAATTGCAATATAGATTTATATTTTATGTAATGCTTTCATTGAATAAAAAATATTATAATTTGATTAATGATACTGCTTCCGTCAAAAAATATAGTACATTGGAAGAAATTGCACATATACTAAAAATGTATTTTAACTTTTAGAATACTCTCAATTATTGTATCTATTCTTACTTTGAAGTAAAATAATTTATTTTCTCTCTCTTCAAAAGACTATTGGGAATATAAAAAATCGAGACAATATTAAAAATAATATACAAAATAACTTTAAAACATAACAAAACATTTTATATTTTGAAACAATAGATTTTCCTTCCAATATTTTATATTTTGAGAATGGAGTATGAGAAAATTCCTAAGCAAAACAAGCTCATTAATAGAGCAACAAATGGCTTACCAATCAAATCACAACATGCAAATTGGATTTGGCTTTAGATGAGTGACTGGCTTGAATATAATGGTGAATCAAGGTTATTCTCACGTGTATTATTGATTAGTTATAAAAAAAAATTATTATAAAAGCTTAATATAGACCGACAAAAAATAGAGAATTAATAAATAAACCAATCTAAGAAAGTAAGCAATCTAATGAAAACTAACTTAAGGAAGACTAACTAAAACTAATTATTCAACTAACTCTTTATTGGTAGTTAATTCTCAACCCCTTTGTAAAATAATTTAATGTTTGCTTATGTCATTAATGGAGAAATCTCTTGAATAAACTTAGTCCAATTTATTCTAACCTAAGTGCTACCATAAATTAATAACATATTACTCCTTCCGCCATAAATTGATAGGCTTGTTTATTTTTCCACACCGATTAAAAAACATAATTAATTTTATTAGAAATGTATATTTTTAATAAAGCATTTCTAAAATACCCTCACCATTTATCATTTTAAAATGAATTTAATATATTTTTAAAATACAAATAATTTCACTTTAAATAGAGATATTTTAGTCAACTAACAAATACATATATTTTTAATAAGAAAAGTGACTTATAATTTAGAACAAATCTAAAAGAAATATTAAATTAGGGCGGAGGTAATGCATTTATATATAAATGTAATTAATCAAAGATGCATGGAAATATGCGAACAAGAAGAAAAAATCACAATAAAATCCTTCTAACTATTTATAATTCTTCAATTATATCCATTTTTTTATATCATCCACTATTTTTAACCAACTTTTTTATATCCTCAAGCCACAAATGCATTTAAGTTTACGTGGTGGACTTTTTTTTCTTAAGAATAATATCGATTTTCGACCTTAACTATTTTCTATTTTTAGTTATAAGTCCTTATCTTTTATTTCAACTTTTAAGAGCCTGCACTATTTTCAATTTTTAATTATGAACCTTTTGATGAGTAAAAAATATTTTACAACTAAGATGACATTCACCCTCAATCTTTTTAGAAGTATTTTTGGAAATAAAATTTAAAAGCTCGTCTCAATGGCTTCTTTAAGAAAGTAAAAAAGTTAGCGAATAAAAAGACGAAAATGTTGAAGAAGCCATGTTGATGAGTTTTTTTAAAAAAAAATAACGAAAATACTCCTAAAAAGAATGAGAGTATACGTTATCTTGGCTGAAAAATAAGTTTTACTGATCAGAATGTTTATAATTAAAAATTAAAAATAGTAATGAGCTTTAAAAAGTTGAAATAAAATATAAGGACCCATAACTAAAAATTGAAAATAATATAGGACTTTTAAAAATTGAAATAAAATATAAGGGTTCATAACTAAAAATCTAAAATAGTTTAAGGCCGAAAATCGATAATAATTCTTTTTCTTATTCTCCACGATCTTTTTTTTTTTTTCTCTTTGTGTGTATTAACTACCCAACTGCCTAATTGTTCCTTAACCAGAAACAATTAGCTTGATGTAATATTAAAATTGGAGGCAAAAAAGTATTTTGAGTGTTTTACCCTTTAACATATAGTTTGTCACACAATATCCATGCAATTTATCACTTGATAATATAGCCGCATTTGGCATAGGGAGTATATAAAAACTTAGTTGAAATAGTTGAGAATATAAAAGATAAATTACATAGTTATAGAATTATAAATAGTTTAAGGACTTTTTCATGATTTTCCAATTTTATTATAAATTAACTAAGGCCGCATCAATAAATCAAATATATTGCTAATCAATTTTACAAAATATTTTTATTACTTGTGCTCTTATTCAATTATTCTTTTGTCGGTCTCCTAATTGATTTTTTTTTTTTTTTGAGATAATCTTAATTGCAATCAATAGTATTCACATGAATGATAGGAATTTAAACTAGAAAAGAAGTTTATTTCTAAGATTGAGAGTTAAAGCTTTAATCTTCCTTCAAACCCCATGCCTTACCTGGTTTCAAGCCTTTAATTTTATCCTGCAATACTCTCTATAAATTATAGCCATTGCATTATTTTTGTATGCTTTGATTTTCTGATGCCTAGCTGGTGCTCTCTTTTCTCTCGTGGGTCTTTATTTGCTTGCTTAAATAGGTACAAAGTCACCACTTTATATCCTTGCTTAAATCGGTTGTTGCAGATTTTTGAAATTGAGAATGTAAGTTGCTATTTGTGTCATGTAGGAATTGAATCTATAGGGCATGTATTTCTGTCATGTCCAGTTATACAACAAATCTGGTTGCTTTCTAAATGGCATATGAAATTGGATGCATTCACACATCTTAGCATACACGAGTGGGTTGACATGCTATTGTACCCTCACATTAATGACTTCCCTTTTGAAGCTGAACAGAAAGCCGAAATCTTGAACTTTTCTGTAGTTTGTATGGAGTTGGTATGGTATCATAGAAATCAAGTTCGATTGGGAGAACAAGCTAAATCTACTATTGAACTTTGTAACTTGATTTCTAACAAGGTTGTTGAATGTTGGGCAGGATGTAAAAAGAAGATGCAGTCAAGATTCATTCCCGCCATTCAGAAGTATCGGATATCACCTCGTGTTGGGTATACAAAGATTAATGTTGATGCTGCATTTAATGATAATATAGCGGTGATTAGTGTCGTTTCAAGGGATCATGAAGGAACCTTAATTTTAGCATGGGCGGATTCTGTGTATGCTGCAGACGTGTTTACAGCTGAGACTTTGGCCATTATCCACGGCTTCAGAATTGCTGAGGACAGAAATTTTTATAATGTCCATGTTGAGGGTGTTGCCTATCAAGGTTTATGAGGATTTTGAGGTTTGAAGTGCTAAGGCTTGTACTGAAAAGGCACGGCTGTACTTGAATGGCAAAAGGAATGGGTCACTTGAATATATTTTCCAAAGGGATTGTAATAATTGGGCTCATAATTTAAGCACATTTGGCCAAAAATCATTGTGAATTTGGATATATTCCCACATTCCTCTTACTACTTGAAATTTGATGTGGCCATGGCTGTACTTTGATAGATGATTATATTTTGGCTGATCCTATTAATGCATAATTACTCATTTAGAAGGGAAAAAAAACAGTTGCCTCCGAATAGGATTAGTTATTTTCCTATCCACCAAACAAATAGGAAAAATATGGATTTATCAAAAAAAAAAAAAAAAACTCTCAATCCAATCAAAACTTTTTTAGACAACTAAAATTTAAAGGGGGGAAAAAAAAACGTTCCATGTCTACTGTGTTTTCAGCTATTGTATTTTTCATTTACAACTTTGTAATCTACCTTTCAACTACTTCTTCACAAAGAGAGAAACAATTCCATTTTTGTCAACAGTTAAATTTTTTGAGTCAAACTACGATTCCAAGCTACTTCAATACGGCATGATATGGGTGGTCTTAGTCTCATAACTCGCCAAACACGACTTAGAATTCTTCGCCCTTAAAACTTTGACCAAGTCTCCACACATTTGCCTCACGCCGGCACGGCAATTGCTCTGCATCACCAGCAAAACCTTGGTCAACCCGTTGACTTTCATTACGACTTCCTGTGCCGCCCGATCCCGTGCCAAATAGCAGAGGCTCCAGAGCACCGCAACGCCGTGCTCCGTCGCCACAGGTGAACACTTCATTAGCTTCTTCACCACTGCCATAATGCACTCCTCGTCTTCGCTAATTGCTCCTCTCCCGTCGGTACACGTGGCGATTGTTTCTAGTATCTCCATGGCTTTCTCAGTCACCGTACGAACCGTATCTGAACCGGACAAGATCTTCCTAGCGGTTCGCACGATTCCGATTCGGACGAGTTGCTTTTTTGCCATTTTCGAGGTTGATATTGAAATCAGAGTTGATAAGCCAGCTTCGACAGCGTTTTTGTCGGTTTCTTCGTTGATCAATTTGTACAGTTCCGTCAGTAATCCTTTCTTCTCGGAGAGTTTGCGTTGAGAATCGGAGTCCATGGAGATTGACTCCAGAATCTTCGCCGCTGAAGTCCTCGAGATCAATCTGCCTCTTTGGAAAATGAAAATGAATTTCGACAAATAATCGAAATCTTCGTGAAAAATCTTCCTGCTCAACTGCCTCTTGACTCCATCTTCCAACAAAACACACTCTAAAATAAAAACAATCTGCTCACAAACCACAATTTTCTCAGAACTACGCAAAATCTCCACGATATCCGAAACTACACCACTGGAGCTAGCAATAAACCTCCTGTTCTCCTCCGATAACCTCACGAAATCCATAATTTTCGAAAGCGAATCAACAGGCCCCGACGCCGTGGGATCAATACGAAGATTTTTAATTAAATCTAGCGCTTCATCTCGGGAGAGAAGAGAATGCGACGGAGAAGTAGGAGGAAGCGGATGCTGGTGGAGATAACCATGAATGAGGCTTCGAAGAGTGAGATTTGGGGTAAAATCAGTGGAAGGAAGTACCTGCATGGTAGCCGGACAAGTATTATGGCCTTGGGACAACCAGGTCTGAATGGAGCTCCGATCGTAGGTGACGCCGGTACAGAGACTCACCGGAGATTTCATCACGTCCATTGAAATCGGACACCGGAACAAGCTCGGCACCGTCAGATTAAGGTACAACTCATCTCTCTTACCATTACCCATACTTTTAGCAGCAGTAGTACTCTCCATCAACATTTTTTTTTTTTTTTTTAAAATTTTGGTTCCTCTCTATGATTATGATTAGAGACACAGGTTGGAGTAGAAGTAGGGAGGCTTTTATAAGAGGAGGTGGTGACGTCGTTTTGGTCAAAGTTAGGAGTTGTTTAAAGTAAACGAGTGTGACCGGAAATTTTGAATATAGGTGAAGAAAGAATAACGAGTGGGAAGACGAAAAAGAAAAGAAAAGAAAAGAAATGATCATTCTTTATTGATTAATTAATTATTGATTGGCGTTTGAAAAGTTTGGCATTCGGATTTGTATTTTTTTGGAATAAATATATTTTGCAGGGTCGGTGAGTTTTGAGAAAAAAACTTTTGGTTGGTGTTTCTAAGAGGATTTTAGTGGGGCCCAACCTACTGAAGAACTAGTCGATGAAATCCTGTCCGTCCGTGCATGAATTGTGGGTACGTCAAACTATAGACCGTGTATTCTTTGAGTTGTATTTCGCTGGCATAAAGATATATATATATATATATATTCATATTCCTTTTTCTTTTCTTTTTTTGCTAGGGAAATCAAAATTATTTTTGGGTTGTTAATGAATATCATTGGGAAAATATGGGACTTAGTTTTTGTTTCTTTTCTTTTTTTTGTATAAATTTTAAAAGCTGTAAACATGTTTTAGTTAATCCAACAATAAAAAGTTTTAGATGATTCAATAAAAAATAATAGTAAGAATAATGAAAATAGCATTATAGTTTATGAGAATTAATTGGAATCGGAAATGATGCCTTAATTGGAAAAGAGATTCAAGAGTCTCAAACTTAAGCGGGATATTTAATCTTTGGCATGAAATGAATTCATACGGATCCCTTTTAGACCAAATAAAAAATAATAATAAACAAGAAAACACTTGAGCAGCGAAGGTAATTCTCACTCTCTTATTACTAATTGAGACTTTGAGCAAGAAATTATTTTTAAAAGGCAGGTTTGTTTTGCATGCTTGTCTTATTATTATTATTTTTTTAAAAAAAATTGTAGTCATCTTAGAAGTTAAAACTTTCAAAAATAAAAATAACGCTCACATATAATATTTTAAAAATAATACCTCCCTTGTTTAAAATTAAATATGTTTATTTTTAACTTAATAAAAAATTAAAAAGAAATTTTAATGTAAAAGTGTTACGAGAATATCATTCTTATTAATATAGTTATTTTATAAAATTATGCTAATTAATAATATGTAAATCTTTTAAAGAGATTATTAGTATAATTTTATATAAAAAAATATAATTGGAAACTAATCACAATCTTAACTTATAAGTTATGACCATTAAGCAATAAACAAGTACTACTACTTTCTAGGTTATTACTTGTGGAATTGTGTCTATAACCTCCTCCAAAGGTTTCTTAATTCTATGCGTATACTGGGTAAAATAAAATTTAAAAGATTCTAGTCTAAACTTTTATAAGCCAGCTAGATATTAAGTAACTCTTAGAGAACATTTCATGTCAATTGGCAGCATTCCAAAAGTCTCAATTTAGGAACTTTAAAATTGAGGATTGGACGTTCTAATTCAGTTTGAGTTTGTAACAATTACAAGAACTACTCGTTTAGTCTAAACACACAGTATGAACAGACAAATTCTATACCCTAACTTGCCTAATAAAACAAAAGACAGAAAGAAACACAAACATAACTATTCATGCCATATCAAGAACATGTCTGAAGATTTCAGACTTAGAAAAAAAAATAAAAAAAGTTTTAAAACATTTATATAAAGAAAATTTTTGTTTCTTCAACGTTTTCTCAAAAAAAAAATTAAAAAAAAAAACTATATAAGAATATTTACTATTTCTTGAAAATGTTTGCTACCCTCCATTTCACCTTAAATGCTAAATTGTTACTATTTCCACAAGTATGGATTCGCTAGTAAAATGTTTGTTCCGCTCCGTTGCGATTACGACTCCACCCGAGTTATTTGCAATTCCATAAAAGCTTGATGAGAAGTAGCAAGAAACACGCAAAGTCAAAAGTAGCCTCAAATAATGAGCATACAAGTTGGTAACATTTTCCTCACTTTGAGAATATAATTAATTCAAGTTATTAAGTGGGCCTCTTATTATCACTTTCTTCTCAAATACTCCTTTCGCCGTAAATTGTTTTTTTTTTACTATTTTTTTTATATAGTTTCTCCTCAAATTATTTGTTTACTTCTTAATTAGAGTAATTATTTATATTTTTCAAACTTATCCTTACACAAACATCTCACATTAATAACTAATTTTGATCAAGTAGTTGTACCATAGTTAGTAAGTAACTCCATCTATGTATCTAAAATATCATGAATTTGAATCACACTTTTGATATATTATTTATTTTTAAAAAAAACTAACTTTTGAATATATAACATTAATATTTTTATTGAAATTATGTGAATCAAATTGACTTTGCTTCTAAAAATAATATTCTAAAATATAAGTTGTTTCTTCTTATTCCAAAATATAAGTTATTTTATAAAATTTTATGAATATTTCATTATTGGCTTATAATATTATCCTTATTTATTTTCATCTCTCATCTCTTTCTTATTTACAAGATAAATTATTTATATTTTCTTATTCGTAAAAAAAACTTTATTTTATTTTTCTTATTTCCTAAATACAATAAATAAGGCCAACTTAGGAAGTAAAATATTTTTAGTATTTAACAAAAAGCGTGAAAATAGGAAAGGGAACATATAATTTCCATATGGAAGGAGCATTTGTTACTATTTAGAGATATCCATCCTTTAAGAAAGTTTTGTACTCTTTATAGAGTTTTAATGGTAAAAGACTAGATTAACCATTCCGAAAATAAAAATAATAACTGTAATTGTTTGATGGGATAATAAAACTAGAAAGAAACAAAAATATAGCAAGAAGAAATATAATAAATGCTCCATCAATTTAATATTTTTTAAAAAAACTCTAAAATGTGGAAGTATTTTTAGAACAGAAATACTATTAAAGTGAACCCATTGCCAAATACATATATATAAACTTGTCGTTGAAGTGTACAAGTAAATTTCGTTTTCTTTACTCTCCATACAGGAAAAGAGGGTCAAAAGCGACCTCCAACTATTAGGAAATTATTTGCTGCTTAGGCCAATCAATTGCTATATACCTTTGCATTAACGTTGTTTTCGTCTTTTCTTGTAGTTCACGACTGGCAAAAGTCTTTTAGTAGCATCTAGTTTTTCCACCGTTTCTATTAATGAGATTTCACGAACAAGATCCAATCATATCGCACGGGAGATATTAGGATATTGCGGCACACAATTTTTATTTTTAAATTCTGCATTATACCTCTCAGGTTAGGCATAAAATTGTGGAAATGATATAAAAAATGATTTAATATCTCCATCCGCTGAGATATTCTTATTTGATTTAATTTAAAAAATAAGATGAGTCTTTAAATTTAATGAAGTTATCAAATTATCCATGTTATTATATTAGTTAGTGTTGAACCACTATTTTTTGTTTGTTTGTGAATAATGAATCACTAATTAATGATATATAAATATTTTAAATTAAAATTTTATTTGTAAAACTTTGAATGAAAAAATTCTTTTTTTTTTAAAATGAACATTTAAATCTAAATCTCTCAAAATAAAAATGTAAATATTTAATTATGATTCCATGAAGTATCATAATTTGAGAATTCCAAATTGTAGAATCTTATATCCTTCAAAATGACCGCTTACTACCATTAACCCTCTAATGGGCACTTGGTTTTGCAGCAAAATTAAATCACACACATTCGTAAAATATACACATGAATTATTTTTGTTTTATTAAAAATATTCGTAATCTTTTTTTTTTCTTTTTTGATGCACATACATGAATTATTTTCAATGCATAAAAACAACTCATAGTCTTTATTTTCTATTTTTTTATATTCGTAAACTATTTTCAAATAATTAAAATTATTCAAACCATCTTCATACATGGCAACTCATTAACTTCAATTTTGATGGGGAAAAACCGACTCACCACTATTTTCGTTTTATTAAAAACTCATCCCCTAATTATTGTTTTCACTCTAAAATGCACATTTACGTGTCATGAACTCTTCCTATAAAGTTCTAATTGTTATTTCAAAAAGTTAACGTGAATAATTGTACATTTGGTAGGAAAAGAAATTGGGAAAAAGAGTTTTTTTAGTGATTTGGATAGAGAAAAAATAGTATTAGGATATTTTTGTTCATAAAAATCAATGCTTGTGAGTTGGTGCTGATTTCATTTTTTATCAGAGTTGTCGTGTATATAGGTGGTTTAACTAGTTTAAATTGTTAAAAAATAGTTTACAAATAAAAAAAAGTTATTGATAGTTTTTATGAATTAAAAATATTTTATGGGTATAATAATTATGAGTATTTTCACTAAATAGAAAATAATTCATGGATATATTTCACAAATTTCTCTTAAATCATTTTAAATTTTATGTTTGCAATAGTACAGTTAGTGAATGAAAATAAATATTGCAGAAATGGGTATGAGAACTTCAATTCTTTTCATTGAATTCACATGATTATATAACAGTGGTGTGTGACATTTACGTAGCTTCGGTTCCAACTATATTTGAGTGAAAATTTTGTATCGTCACGTTAAGGCCAATGGACAATGGGTGACTACTAGATTGCCGTCTCGTGCATGTCTCTAAATATTATCTGATAATTTATTTTCCATAATTGAAGTTGTTTATTTTCTCCTCTCTCTCTTTTTTAAATACTCCTTATGTTTCAATTTATCTATCTCACTTTTAATAAAGAAAATATTGTCTCATCATTTTATCCATTCCATTATGAAATCAAGGGTGAAATAATTACTCATTCCATCCGGAATTGAATGCTATTCTTAAAATTAGAAAGATCAATTGACTTCAAGAAAATTACTTCATTCGTCTCGAAATATAAATCGTTAAAAAACTTTATACATAGACATAAAATATATATTTTGCTTCCTAAGTTGCCCTTATTTTTTATATCTTGAAAATAAGAAAGAGAAAAAAAAGTTTGCTTTGATTAGAAGAAAATATAAAGATTTTGCTTTGGAAATAAGAAAGATATGAAAGAAGGAGATTAAAATAACTAAGGTAATATTGAAAATTAATGATGAAATATTCATAAATGACTTATAATTTGGGACAATAAGAAAATCATTCAACGAATTATATTTTGAGATAAATGGAATATCTCTTTATCGTTGTTATTAATTAAATTAGTGGTGGAACATTAGTTAGTAGGATATAAATTTCTTAATTTAAAGAGTAAAACTTTTGATGAAAAATATTTGTTTTATGAAAGAAAATATTATGAAATTGAACATTCAATTTCAAATGGAGTGAATATTATTTTTCCAAATGTACCCATATTGAATAGAACTCTTGGTCCAATTGATTTAAATATTGCAAACCATGCAAAGTGCTCTAAAAATAGAAGAGATAATATGTAAGCTACCAATTAGGAGTAAACATGTTTGGAAATTTGAGTATACTTGATAGAGAGATAGACAAATAAATTTGGGTTTTCAAACGTAAATTTAACAAAAATGAATTGGTTAACTGTTTCACGTTTTGATAAGTGAGATACATAAAATGAGAGGAACATTCTATATATGGTATTCATTTTTAGAGATGGCGTGGATAAGACCATCTTTCATGCATTACCATTAATATTAAATAAATTTTGTCAGTAGGCATTCAATGAGTTACATCTTAATCTATGTCAGATTAATATTAAATGAGTTGATAGCAAATTTTAAAATTATGTCTTCAATGCATAATATCAATATCCAACTGCACTATCCACGTTTTATTTATTAATTAATGAATTTATTCAAAAGTGAGACATTTTTATCTTCATATATTGAGTCTGAGTCAGTGTATTAAACAGAATGTCAAGAGATAACATTTTTATTAATATTGTCATAAACATGTCAGTATTACATAATCTTAAGACATATATATTGAAGAAAAAAAATTAATGACACTGTTAATTTTGCTAATATGATATTTTTTTCTATATTGACATTCAAATATTAGAAATGATCAGAGAAAACGATAATTGTTTAAGTGGACTTCTTTGTGCCAATTGTTGGTTCAAAATCCACAATGCTGAGGTGCTACCCAACCTTTTGCCTTGCATGCAAAAGTTGTTTTTAGCATGCTATGTTAACTTATAAGGCTAAGTTTGATTCATAGACTGGGAAAAAAGGGAGAAGAAAGACCGAATCAATACTTTGCCTATACGGAATATTTTCCTTTTTATCTTCTTTTTGTTCGGTATGAATAAAACAAAAGAGGGAGATATGAAAAGAGAAATTAAAACAATTAACATGTAGTGAAATATTAAGGCCATCTCCAATGCAAGTATTAAAACTTTTTTTTTAATATTCATATTTGACTTATTATAAATATTAAGGGAGTCATTGACTTCATAAAATTTACTACATTTTCTTATTATTACTTAGCTAGTAGTCAAATTAAGTAAGTTAGTAATATATAAATATCTTATATTAATGAAGTTGTTAGTAAAATTTTAAATCACAAATATATTTATTTTATAAAATTAGAATGTATTTGGATTGGAATTTGAAAATATTTTTTGTTTTGTTTTTGGAATGAGAATAAATTTTATATTTGGATAATAATTTTTTTTATTGAGAATTGAAAAAAAAATTGGAGTTAGAGAATTGAAAGTTTGATAAAATATTTTTTAGATTCCACATATTGATAATAATATAAAATATAATTAATAAATTATTTGAGATTGTGTTTTTAATTTAAAAGTAATGATTTTTTTCCTATGAATATGTGAGACCCATTTATGGGATTAGGAGAAAATTTAAAATTTTGATATGATAGAAATTTTAAAGGTAAAAAGTTATCTTGAAATATATTTTTATGGAGAATTATGAATTTGAGAAAAAAATCTTGTCCAAATTAAACATTCAATTCCAAATATTTCAATTTTACTCCCTTTATTCGAAATTGAATGTACACTTTTGACTTTGTTTAAAAATTTAAAAATATATTTGACCTTAATTAACTTGCAAAATTATACTTGACATTAATATAATGGATTGTGTGACCCATAACTTTGTTCGAGATTTAAATTAAAGTGATGAGTGGTGGAGATTATAAGTTAGTAATATATAAATACTTTAAATTAATGAAGTTATTATTGAAATTTTGAATAAAAAAATATGTTTATTTAATGAAAGTAAACATTTAAATTCGGATAAATTAAAATAGAAATGTAAATATTCAAATTCGGAAGAACGAATAATTTGTCACCAATATTGAACTCTTTAGCAATTGCCCATTGGAGTGCATAAGGAATGGTAATTTTACTATGCAGTAATAAATTTTGTACATCCAACCTGTCCACGAGTAAAATATATATTACTCATCCCTGCCTCCATCCTCGATTTAATCATAACGACGAGTATAAAATACATAAATCACATTAATAAAATTTTAAATATATTACATCAACATGTTTCATGAAATACATTCATATTACATATTTAATTTTTTTTCACAAAGTTTTATATAAACTTACATATAAGATCATTTAAAATTAAATTTTCTAGACTATAATGTTGTTTTTCTACACATATCCTTAAAAAATATTTATTTGGTGTGTTAAAATTAACAATATTTATGATATATATAGTATAACAACAAATATATATATATATATATGAATTTATATATATATCTATAAATATTAAAATATATATGCATATACAAAACAAATGTAGATGGTATCAATTGGATAAAACACCTTTTACATTCCAACATCATCTTCACAAAAATTCATAATTAAAACTTAATTTTCATCCCAATTTCTACGTACCCACAGAACTTAGTACAGCCAAGACACAACCATCCATGTACTCATGAATGCCAGCGTACATTTGCAAAATAAAAAACATAGGGCCCACAGAATTGAAATGTGTTGAATACTTTATAATTTCTATGATTTGTACTCCTCCCTCCCTAAAATTTAATGTGACTTTTGGTGCATCAATTTGAAAGTCAAATTTAAATGTTAATTTTTTAAAACATAATTCTATATATTTCAAGTCTTCAATCTGATTGTCATTTTAATGTCTATCATCAAATAATTTGTTTTTTTTTTTTTTTGCAATTTGGACTTCTCAATGTGATCTTATTTTATAATAATTATTTAAATTCATGGCATGATAAAATAAAAATTAATTAAAAATGTTAATAAAACATGAATACTACATGTGATATTCTGTATATAATCCCTCAGTGGATTCTTTGTAAATGAAATGATTTCACATTTGCAGTCTTCAGCAAGAAAAGTTTGCAACCTTATAGCATTTTTAATGGATAATGATAATGTTAACAAAAGTTATCTTATATCATCAAAGTTAATGGTGTAATCAAATTTTTCTTTCAAAATGAAAATGTTATAAACTAATGTTATGTTGACATATTATTGACAAGGTAAAAAAGAATCGAAGAATGTATCTCTTAACATCCTCTTTAACATTGTTACATAACACATAGAGATAAATACTAATATTTTTTTAATAAATTCACCGATTAGCAAATGATATGTGAAAAATGCAATTGTTTGCTGACATTATGCATTGAAGATATTTTTTAAAGTTGAATGTCTATTCATTTTATGTGTATTGACATTTCAATTATTAATTATCACGTATTATATCTTTTATTGATATTGTGCATTAGAGATGCTCTTAGTACTCCACCATCCGAAATTGAAAAGTTACATAATGATTATTCGTATTAATATTAATATAATGGATGATGAATTTCATAAATTAATTATTATTGATATATAAATTTTTTAAATTAAGACGATTAGTGATGAGACTTATGAGTTAGTGAATTATAAATTCATTAAATTTAGGAGATTATTAATAGAATTGTGGATAGAAATATAGTAATTTAAGGAAAATGAATATTTATTTTTAAATAAAATAAAATTTTAAAAATATGAACATTAAGAAAATAACATTTTATATTATCTTGACCATGTTATCGTGGCTTTTAGATGGTTTATTGTATGATAATATGAACAATTTTCATGGTTTATGCATAGATTTGACAACTCTCACATATTCCTTTTGTTTGTTAAAAAGTGACTAGAGATAGATATGAATTTTAATGATTTAATTTAATATTAATCTAGTCATTCTAAATTGTTTTACGATAGTTTTAATATTCTACACTTCACTGTGATTCTGGTAGGGAAAAAAGTTTTAATTTTGGTAGGTTCTATTGCCTACCATGTGAATTAAAAGTGTTTATAAAAGGCCCTAATGTTTAATTATAAGGAATACATTTTATCCCATGCACAAAAAGAAAAATAAAAAAGAAGAAAAGTAGAATACTTTGGCAGGTAAAAAGTGATTTGAGTGGATATGTTTTTTTCATCTGCCAAATTCACTTTTTACCTGCCAGTGAATTTGAGTGGATAGTTAGGCTATTATTTGGTCGTTTACTGTTTCTCTAAAACATCAATAAAATTTAGGCACCTCCTTTGTAAATATATATATATATATATATATATATATATTTTTGGAAAAAAAACTCCTGCCTGCCATTTTGTCTCAACCTTGGTTCAAATAAACATTATAATAAGTTTGCCGATAGCTTATATTTATCCCCAAAATGACTTTTGTTCATGTCAAATTCAATAGAAGAAGGTAACACTTGAATACTTTAAGAAAGATGAGGAAAAGATATAAGCAGCCTCTTATCTGCTCGCAATCTCCTGAAAAGAAATTTGCTTTAAAATAAATATTACTCCATTTATTCAACTATGGATGTTAATATTGAATTAATAAAAGAATTGAAGATAATTTTTTTCTTTAAAGAATTTATTTTATGTACTATATTTATTATAGATATGATTAGTGATGAGAATAAAAAATAAAAAATTCAATTTTGAATATTAAAAAATAAAATTATGACATTCAATTTCGAATGGAAAAAATATTTTTAAGAAATAAAATTATCCTTGTGTATTCACCTACTTCTATTTTATGAAGTTTGTGTATGAAAGCATATCTGATGCCCAGTTCTAGAACTCTTATTGCAAATTAACATGCCTTGGATAAATTATTAGGGTATATATATATATATATATATATATATATGACCACCTGTCCCAAGATATATCATATATAGAATGATCATGGATTAGTTCTAGAAACAGGTGGTCAAATATGCCATGTAATAATCTATTATAAAGTCTAGTATTTCATCCTTGTAACTTCAAAGTTCAAACATTTGAGTCCATATATATAATCTATTTCTAAGAAAATGAATGATGTTTGAGACTTGAGAGCCCATATTGATTTTCCAAACCAACCTAAATAATAGTAGTATCAAATTTGGCAATGTTTTCTTATGCATGATCATGAATCATGATTCTTTTCAATAATTCAAATTCCCATTTGCCAATATTCCAAAGAAAGACAAGAATAAACAACCACCACAGTCCCACGTTTGGACTATGCTTAATTGACTCTGACTAAGCTGCCTTTGAATTGTTTATTGCTAATTAGTACTGTACTCTCAAGTTCACCATTTTTTCTCCCTAAATTGATTGACATACTTTGACTTTGACTTTGACTTTTACTATTTGATACTAAAGAAATAAATTGAAAATTTTTCTTCATGATTTTTTTTTTCTTTCTCTTCCCAGCAAGTTGCATCAGGTCGGTCACCTGTTTTGTTTTTTTTTTAGGTCAGTCACCTGTTGTTAGTCCAAATTCCTTTTTTGTATTTTTTTCTCCCTCTAATGTTTATATTTCGCTTAGAATATAAACTATTAAACAAGAAAGCCTTAAAACTTTTAATGTCTTAATTTTGATTAATAACAAACATTAATGAGTACTAATGTCTTATTTGTACAAGTGATAGAGTTTTTGGATTCATGATTTAATCCATATAAGAACAAGATTTCAAGTCTTCAAGGAAGTATACAAGTCAAGACTATCAAGATTTGAAGACAAGCTTTTATTGAATTAGATAGGAACCAGAGGTATAGTTTTAGAGTTATATATTTTGATATATTTAGTTCTACCTCTAATTGAGTAATAGTTTCTAAAGGTTACTCTATGAACTTAAAACGTTATTTCAAAATGTTTTTAATATGTTAAAATATATTTTGGTATTTCGAAAACCATGCATCGTGATTTCAAATCTTAAATGGCTTATAAACTCTTGTTGGATTGATACCATAACTTATATGGTTGATTGAAATCATCATTTGTGTGTTAGAGTATTGTTGATACACAAATGAACATGTTTTTGTTGACCTAAAGTGGTTCAGGTATTGTCCATAAGTTAGTTTATCTTGTAGATGCATGTGCTGTCAAATTTGTTCATCTGCCAACCTGTGGACGACCATGAGGTCAACTGCAGTGAAGTGAGGTCGACCGGAAGATGAAAAATCATCATCCAGAGATTGTCCAGTGAGCTTGCGGATGATGGTGCAGACGACCAGTCTCATATACGGTCGACTAGTGGGTTTTCATTTTTGACCGTTGGGAACAAACCTTTAAATACCAAAACCTTTGGAATTCTTTCTAAGAAGATTTTTGTGCAAAAACATTGTATATCTTGATCCTATAACATCTTAGAAACATTTCAAAACCCTTTCTAAACATCAATCTTGTTAAAATCATTCAAGAAGGGTTTTTACATTCAAAGGTGAATTTTGAGCAATCTTGACAAGCCATTACTCAAAGAGGTGATTGTGATTCAAATTGATATATCTTCACATTAAGGTAATATCTATCAAACTCTCTATCTTTTATTATTGATTGTAATTGTATCAAGGTTGCCAATATCATAAAACCCTAAGTGTTAGGTGAGTCTTGTGTAGGTTGTTTTGTATTCAAGGTTTGTTTGTAAAACCTTTGGGTGAACCTTGAATTAAATTGTATTGTTAGGATTCACTAAGGAGAGTGGTGAGATTATTGTATAATCAAGATTGTGTTGTAAAACTCAAGGGTTGAGTGAGCCTTGATTGGTTTGAGAGGTTATTTGTAAAACCCTAAGGTGAATTGTGTGAGCCTCTTTTGTAATCTCATTTATTTGATTAGTGAAGGGATTTGATAAATCCTTGAGTAGGTAACTCATGGTAGTGGATTAGGTTTTGTTGGATAAACCGAACCAGTATAAATCATCGTATTCATTGCTCTAATTTCTACATTTTACTTGAACACATTATTTCTCACACAACTAGCACACAAAGTGTTTAATATTTGTTGTCAAAGAGATGTTTTATTGAATTAGATTGAAAAATCGGATAAAAACCTAATTCACCTCCCTGTTAGGTTTTTCAAAACAGATCCATAAAATAGTCTAATGAGATCATCCCTACTGACCTGATTCTCCTGAAATTATTTTTGAAACCCTGATCTTCTATGATCCTGTATGATACTTTATTTATTCTGAAATCGAATTTTTATTTTTGACTTAATTAAAAAATTATAGAGGATAATTGACTTTAAAAATATTAGTACATTATTATTATTGTGACCATATAAATAAATGAGATGCAATTTTTTTAAATTAAAAAAAATATTAATACAATTTTGAATATAAAATATATTTATTATAAGAAAATAAGTATTCAAAAAAGAAAAAAAAGTATAAACATTCGATTAGATATTATAAACTTGTATAATTAGACAAGATATAAGATAGTAATACATAGACAAACTGAATATAAAAAGTGAATTACGTAAATTTTTTAATTATAAAAAATAAATGTTATAAGTACGCTTATTTAATTTAAATTTTTCTCTAGGCAAACCCAAATAAAACTCTAATGATTTCTCCTCGAAACAAGGGGCCTGAAATCACTGTATTTGAATTTCAAGGCTGCAAACCAAATGAAATCTTCTGTAAATCTTGAGTCTTGACTTAAGTACACCCTAGAGGCTAGATTTCAACTCCCATATGCCAAAGGAAAGTATGTTATACTCAAGACTTGATAAGGAGGAAACTATGACAATCTGAAACTGACCAAAACGTATGCCTTACACGATCAACTTTTTTGGCTACCGTTTAAGATCCCGACACCCCCAACCCCAAAATGGGCAATGAATGCTTTCTCGTTCACTAATTGTTTTAAAATTAAATATTTATATTTATATTTTTAAATTGAAACATTTTTTAACTTTAATTCTCTAAAATGTTTATTCCAAGAACACATGAAAATACCAGCATCCATGGTGGAAAGGAACACATTTTGGGGTGTTTTTAGTTCAAAAATTCTTTGGAAAAAATTAATATACATTCAAATATGTTAGGTACATATGGAAGTAAGTTATCATAAAATTTGAATGTAGAACGAGGATTACTTGACTGATGTAGAAATAGTTACATTCTATAATCATGATGTTTTTGAAACACAGTGCTTTTAATTGCTGATTTTTTTCACATTGATGTTGAAACGTGCACTATTATCTTGTTAATGATACATGCACCCCAAACAACATTATGGTGTAATGATATCCTCTTTTTTTCATCTTTTTTCTTCTGGTTGTATCGAGACAAGGAAAAACATGGGTTGAACTTCATTGATTCCCCAATGTTTTTAGTTTGAAACATATTATATAGTGGTTTGTACGAGTTTAATTATATTTATTAATAAAATATCCCTTTCAATAAAAGTAAAAAAAATTACAGAAAGTTTTGTCCTTATATATTTGGTGGATATTGATTGAATATCTAAGAACGAGCTTAATTAATAATAAAAATAATAATGTAATTTTCTTAAGATTAAAACTATTATTAATTTTTAGAGTAGATTAAAATGTAAATATTTAATATCGAATGAAAATCCTATTATATAGGATCCACTGTAGTGGAGTGATTCAGCCACTGTGATTTACTGAATTTGCACACTTTATTCGTCAAGAATTAGGTACCAAGAAGATGCGTAGAGTTTCTACAATGAATATACTAGGGATACAGGTTTTGACATAAGGAAAAAGTGCACAAACAAGAACTTTGCTGTCGAAAACAGCTAAAATATCAGCCAACATCCCAAGTCTCTGTACTTTTTTCTTGCTCATATACCATGGAAAATCTAAGACTATTTGCATTCTCCTCCTCATTTTCCACTGATTAAATATGCCGCTACAGCCTCTATATCACTGTCCAAAATGGGGTCTTAATTGCGTTTTCACTCAATGCTTCAGTAAACAATTGGACTGCAAATTCAGGCACTTGCAAGAAAGATTTCCACCGTTTCTGAAGATCCCTTAGATCATCTTGTTATGATTAACATTAAGAATAATGATTGTCTTCTCAGACACATGTTGAAGACCATTCAGAGACACATGGTAGAAACATCTTCATTACGCAGTTTCCCAACAAAGGTAAAGCTGTTCCAAGCATGCATACTCTTGGAAAGAACTACTCTGGAGATGATGTATTTGACAATATTGTTGAAGAGGAATAACTTTACGGTAAACTAGTAAGTATATATATCTTTGAAAAAGAATGACTAAGGAATCGGAGAATGTAAGTATACAACAGATAATATTACATGTATTGTATGCAAATCTTATTTAGAGCTAGAGCTTTTCTTGCCTTTCGAACTTCCCAAATCGGAGCATGTAAAGTGGTATTTTTGAAGGATCTCAGGAATAGTCAATTTCAAGTCAAATGTTAGTATTTGGAAAACCTTCGATAATGTGTTTACATCTGCGAGGGCTCTATGAGCAGGGCCATCTTGAGGGATTTGATAGAAGTCCACGAGGGCTTGCAGTGATGCGCTCGAATTTCCCTTTAAACCTGAACATAGCATCATAATAATGTGATCTCACTGAGTTAAGAAAAATAGTTGTAGATAGGATAGGTGGAGCAGAGGAAGAGAGACCTTTGGATTTCATTGTATCCCTTGCCATGGGAAGGGTGTCAATAAAGAACCAGTTTGATGGAAACTTGTACAAGCACCGACTGAACTCATGACTGAGGAAGGGAACATCAAATTTGCGACCATTATGTGCGATCAAAACTACAAAACCATTAGGTCGCTGCCGACTTCTGATATACTGTAATAAGATGGGAATCAGGTCCTCCATCCTACAAAATATTAAGTTATTAACCAGGATAAGAAAAATGGAAAATACATGCAACTATATCAAAGAGCCATTATTTATTGATTGATTTGATTTTCTTGCTTCATTCCCTTTTGCTTTTACCTCAAGTATATATGTATATCAAATACTAATGCCATTCCACAGACCTAAGCAAGATCATTTGAATAAGTTTCTTGGTTACTATTCATATCTGCCTAAGCAAGATCATCTATTATCTTTACCAAATTGCTATGGTACTCATAAGATTTGCCTCATGAAGTGTCTCTTCTGTATGATGCATTAAGAAACTTCAACAGGCTCTAAGAATACAATGCATAACAGGTTTCATCCACCTGAGGATGAAGGCCGTCTTTCCTTTTTCCTCCCCAGAGATTGAAAAACTTTGAAGAGAATACAAGGAAACACATGTAGCACCCTAGAAGTGTACACATTGGGGAACCCCTCCCCCCCCAAAAAAAAGGCACACACAAAATAGGCTATGCTCAAACCATAACGCCAAGAAAAACAGCAGAGAAGTTACCTTACCTTTATGCTTTCAAAAGAGACTGTACCAAAAAGTTAACAATTTTTATTAAAGTTATGATTCAGCTGAAAGAAAATAAAATTTATGGACTGGGAACTGTAGAGAGACTTCCAGGACATATATGCAACGAAACTACAGAGCATAAAACTGAACTATTAACATAAGCAATAACAGGAAAAAAGAAAAAAAAAACTGATTAAGAATTTTACAAAATGGAATACCTTGGGACATCCCGTTTGTTGACCATATGAGTTGAAATACCATGAACATGAGTATTTGGCACATAGCATTCAGGATTCACAAGAGTCTGGAAGACACTGTTTTCACCACCTCGAAGATCCCGTAGTGCTATCTCAATTATCCTATGGGTGGTTCTGCCAAATCCGGTGGTCTCAATATCAAATGCAATAAATGTGCCAAGTTCTGCCAAGTCTTTCTTTTCAGCAATCAACAGTTCAATAGCAGAAAGTTCTGTTCTTTCTGGCACATAAATCTCTGGTTTATGGATATTCACTCTAGTACTAGCAGTTTCATCCAATAAAAAATTTTCAATATGTATTTTGCTGCTTTGATAGTCCTTTTTGCTTCCCTCAGGTTTGCCAGTTACACTTTGTCTACCCAACCTCCTATACTGTCTTCCCTGAGACCTATAGTTACCAGAACAAAGAATCTTGCTAGATATAACATCACCACTCTTACCTATACTAGGGAAACTTCCCCACCAACAATTAGCTAAAGAATGGATTCTGTATCGTGGAAACTGCAATAGTGAGGAACACATTGCAATTTTTCTCATCTGAACTCAAGAACTACGACAGTGAAAGCTTCTGAAAAGAAGGGACAGGACAACAATATATAACCTGCAGATGAAGTTTCACAAAAGATTAATAGTGCACTAGTAGATAACTCGGGTAAAAGAAAATACTAAGATAAAAGCCAATAAACACTGTTGTAACAGTTTCTCATATACTCAAGAGGACCCTCAGAGTAATTAATCCATACTATAGTGCATTAACACTAGTGCCAAACTTACTCATAAAACCTTTATGGGCAAGAAGGATGTCCTAATATCATAGACTAAGCCAAAGTGAATTATATCTGATGTGTAAGAACCTTCATTTCTTTTCTGGTAAGGATGCATAAAATGGACTATGGGGCTTCTCAATTTAATAATGAACAACAAAAGCTTTTATATAGTTCAGCAACATATGAAAAACAAATGCAATCAAAATAAGATAGATCCTTCTGCACTTGAAGGCTTGACCATTAAAGGAAAAATGACCGAGATTTAGCCTGCTACTAAAAAGAACAGAACTCATAAAGACCTTCCTAGAGCAGAGCAAAAGAAAGCAACTCTTCACTAATCTCTTTATGGTTGAGCAGTTTTCACTCCTCCCCTATATTTCTAGTTAGCCCCTTCCTGGGAAAACATCTACCCATCATTTGAGTCTCCAACAATTATTTCAATAATTACATACTTGATTTGACCTATTAAATCATAAAGACAATACTTTAATCATCTTAACGAATGATAAAGTACAGAGCAATTGACATTAGCAACTTTAGAAATAAACCATATGGAGCATGAAAATATTAAAACTCAAACAAAAAAATTATCCAATATTAGGGTCACTTGCTTTCTGAGAGAAAAGTAAAATAAAATACAACTCTGAGGACGCTCATATTAGTGAACCCCACCCACGCTCCAACGATCAATTTTCCCACTCAGTTCTCAGTGCCAAGCTAACAATTTGTCAAAATAATGAACAATAATATGCTTCCTTGAGAATTGTCTATCATGTTAAACATCTTCTTTAAAAATAGAATCCCGCCCACACATTCTTATATGTATTCCTGCATGAAAACAAGATTTTCATATCCATATAAAAGAGCCAATGTTATAACAAACAGCACATCTGAGCCCCTTAATTCTATTAGAACTTTCCAACTCAATATAGCTCTTCGTTATTTACTTAACATGTAGTAAGAATCTGAACGCAAATGAGGATATCTTGTCAGGGAACCAATTCTACCATCACACAGTAAAATCATATCATATCTAGAAATGTCTCACAAATGTTGACTCATTTCTAATCTTCACCAGTCTAATAACAGAGAAGCCTAAACACCTTGCCAAAAAATCAAAGTACAAAGACGATGCATATGCCTGAAAATCTATAACAAGTCTTGCAATATTTCACAACAAACAGTAACCAATGAAAAATAAATAAGACATCAATAAAGGTAAAAACTTTAACCAAAATCTTCTGGAAACCAATAATGAAAAAAAAAAATTTCATCATCGCCATCACCCAAAATTCACATAATTTATCCGACCCAAACCCATGAACAATTAAAATAAGACATTTCATGTCACGCCACAATGGCATTCTAAAACCAACCAAACTCCAATTTTTATCAAAGATTATCGAAATCCCATCTATACAAAGCTCACAGATAACTTAGAAGTTAGAACAGACATACCAGGTGAGTTTCCCAATTGCAAAACCACATTCACCTGTGCACTTCTTTAACACTGCAGATATGTATCTGTGTATCTATAATGAAAAAGAATATAATGAAAGAGTGAAAGAGAGAAGTTTTAAGGGGAAAGTAGATGGAGAAGAGATCTTTGAGGTAAGAAGGAATGCTTGGGTTGAAGAAGTCTCGAAGAAATTGAAAGGAATAACTTACAAGTTACACCTGCAGCCAAACCCACCACCCATGAAGTGCGGATCACATGGCCCGGATCCATTTATTTCGGGCTCGTGAGGTAGATTTTGAATTACTAGGTATTCAATCCCCCTCAGTCCCAACCCATGTTCTTCTAATTTTTCATTTTCTTTTATTCCCCCACAAAAAAAAAATCTAAAAAGAAGAAAATTATACTACTTATTTTGAAAAAAATAAGCATTCAATTCTAGTCTTTTAGACATCTCAATATAAAGTGTGGACATAATTTTTTTTCCGAACTGAAAGAGCACAAATTAAATTTAAATAATTGTTGATGAAATAGATTTTAAAATATGATGTTTACTCTATATATTCAAAAAAATTTCACTCTTCTACTATTTTGGTTCTCATCAAAAGGAAAAATTAATATCAGATGTGGCTTACGAACAAGAAGGTGTAAATTTGATGTCTAATATGAATAGAAAAAAGAAATGACAAACAGAATTAAGATATCTTGAATTATAAAGTAAAATCTATATAACTTAATTATTTGTTAAATAACAGAAAATTTAGATGTGTCTTTCTCTTGTCTAATAGTAATGAATATGTATGGTGCTTGAGAGTTTAGATGTTTAGGATATTGGAGCACGCAATTGGAACGGTTGAATGAAGCGTGAGGCAATCACATTGCAAGCACGTACTCCAATAGGGTAAATTGCTTTTAGATTTTTTTTTTTTTTTTCGTTCAAGAAAAAAATGCCTTTAGATTTGGTGGCATTTTGTTTGGTTTAGAAAAGATGAAAAAGAAAATAACCAACCAAAAAATCAAAAACTATCGCAATCATTTAAATAATCAGCCGAATATTCTCATGGCTCTGTGCATGAAAATTGTTGAATTTAATCTCTCAAGCTTATAGGTTTGGATAAGTTGGGTCTCTATCATTTAAAAAGAAAAAACATTGTCCTCAATATTTTATAAACATATTGGTTAATCCTTTTGCTTAATGGAGTGGGGTATAATTGAAAAGATAAAAATTATGAACCTACTCTTTGATTTTACCTAAACTAAAATTGTAATTAATTGATGTAACCATGGTTGCCACAGTGAGATGTTGCCTTTTTTTTAAAAAAAATTGAAGCATGATTTGGATCTCTTTTTTTTCACATAAAATTTATGTATAATCTCAAAAATTTCTAATATATATATATATATATATAAAGAAATATTGAATTTATATTAACTAAATAAATTAAGCAGTTCAACCAACCATTTAAATAAATTAAACTAAAAGTATGGAGGACTCGATCTTCCATAAAAAAAATAAAAGACATAAAAGTAAATTAAACTAATTAGGGGACTCGATCTTCCATTTATGATATTTAAAGTGCATAAATAAAAATAATAAAGACTAGGCAGATATTCGACCATATAAATCCAAATTGAAATTAAGTACAAAGAAAATTATCTCATAATCTCATTTATTGATAACTTAACACATATCCTTGCTAACAAAAGAAAATTACTCACAATACATATTTAATAAATATAAGATGAAATTTATAAACATTAAAAAGAAAATTTGAAAGATAAACTCCCCGAAAATATTGAACTTATTCGAACATAATTTATTTACTAAATATTACAAAAAACCTTGAAACATTATTCTAAAAATTTCGAAAAATATACTAAGATGAAGACAATAATTAAATAAACAAAATTGCAAAAGAAATGGAGAAGATTTGAGTTAAATCGGTGGTAAAATCATAAAAACAAGTTTGCTATTTATAAGCACAAAAATCAGAGGCAAAATGATAATTTTGTATCCCAAAATCTTGAAAATTCAGTTGGTAATCTAATTTCTCCACACATCACCATGTGTCACGTCTTCATTGGTCCATATTGCTGCTTTTAGAAGCGTCACTTGTCATCTTCTGATTGCGTCAGATGTCATTTTCTAGTTGTGTGACGTCATTAGATGACGTCGATTTTTTTTAAAACTTCTCCAACATTTCTTCTTCTTATTTTTATCTCCAAAATTAATTAAAATACACTGAAAAACTTACAAACAAAAAAATAGAAATGAAATGTGAAATATAGTCATTAAATAAGATAATTAACCGATTTTAAAATAAAATATAATCATTAAATAACATTAAAATCAATTAATTTATGAGTATATCAATCAATCATTAAAAAAATAGTTATTGTCAACTACAAAAAGTTTTGACACTATTTGACCAAAGATTGATACATTACACAATTTACAAATGACCAAGATCAAGACTACATTTGAGATGACTCACTCCAAAATACCACACGTTATGATGAATGATAAGATTTATGAGAAATGTAGTAGCCATGTCACACATGCTGCTGTTGAGCTCATAGAGCTAAGAGCAGACACGATCAAATGTCGTTGGCCACAAAGTTTGGCATGGTGCATGTGGACATGCTAAGTCATTTTTGTTGGGGTTAGTATTTGGGTAATTATTATACAAAAAATCTTCTTTAAAATATATTTTTTATTGCATAACATTAATTTTTTTTTTATTTTTCAGTCTTTTCTTCGAGTTGAGTTGACTCCGAAATGCCCGCTACCTTGGATTTATATTCAATGGCACTCAAAATTAGAGTTACATAGAGATTCTCATTTCTTCGAAGATAATTTCCGATCATTTCCATAGTGCCCCACCAAAATTTATGCACCATAGAAAGCATCTCATTGCATAAATTTTAAGGAAAAATAAAACATTGCATAGAAAGCGTATGTATGGCCTAGATAACATATTTGATGAGAACTTCCTTTCCCACAGGTGTCAATAGTTTCTCTTTCCATGCATTGAACATTAATAATAGTTGTCTTTGCAAAAAGAATACTATCATCTGCAAAAAATAGATGAGAAACTGAAGGTCAACTCTGTCCAAACTTTATACTGTTAGAACACCATTTGATTCCTCTTTTCGAAGCATAGTTGAAACTCACTCTACACAAAATCTAAACAAAAAAAAGGGAAAATGGATCTTCATGTCGAATACCCCTTGTGGAAAAAAATGATAGTGATAACTCACTATTAATAAGAATCGAAAAAGTAGTAGATGATGAGCAATACATAATCAAATGTTTCAAAAGCACTGGAAAACCCATGCACCCCATTAGTTTCTCCAAAAAAGACCATTCTACCATGTCAAAAAGCTTTCTGCATTTTAAGTTAAAGGGCAAAATAATCATCAGATGAATGAGAATATGACTTCAAATTATGAAAAGCTTCAAAAGCAACAACCACATTATATGTTATTAGCCATCCCAGAACAAAGACAGATTGTGATTCATCAATCAAATAGGGTAGCACGGCTTTAAGCAGATTTTCCAAAATACGAGAAATATTCTTATAACAATATTGCATAAACTAATAGGTCTAAAATCTTACATACAAAAAACTTTTTTCACCTTAGTAATCAATACAATATATGTAGAATTAAGCCCTTTTAGGTTAACTTTGCCTGCCAAAAATTAAAGAATAAAAAAAGAATCTCACCACGCAAAAGAGGCCAAAACTTTTTCAAGAACATGCCATGCATACCATCAGGGCCTGGAGCCGTTGCATTAGATAAATGCTTGAGAGCAGTATCGATATCATCTTGACTAAAAGGTCAAGAAAGCTCTGCAATATGAATATGAAAAACCTAAGAGGGGGGTTGAATTAGGTTTTAACCGATTTTTCTTTTATAAAATAAACAAGCTTTCTAAGATAACAAATATCAAACACTTGGTGTTCAACCAAAGTATGAAATGATGAGTTCAAAAAAAGAAGCAATGAACACAAAGATTTATAGTGGTTCGATTTATCCAACAAAACCTAATCCACTACCTTGAGCTATCTACTCAAGGATTTCACAAAACCTTTCACTAATATAGTAAGAGAGAATACAATAGAGGCTCACCCAATTCCCTTAGGGTTTTAAAACACAAACCTCTTAACCAACCAAGATTCACTCAACACTTTGAGTTTTACAATATAACCTTGTCTACACACCTATCTCTATTACAACAATTAATGAAAAAGAAGCTCTTAACACAAACACAGTTTTCTATGGTTCAAGGCTCACTCTAACCCTTAGGTTCAATGCAACCTTGAACAAATCAATCAAGATATGAATAAGAAGAGTTTGATATATGAAATCACCTTAATGTGAAGATATATCAATGTAAAGCATAAATACCTCTTTGAGTAATGTTTTCTTGTAAGTTGCTCAAGAATCCCAATGATTTTGTATAAATCTCACTTTGATGAATTTCACAATATGAATGTTAAGATTTGGTTTCAAAATAATCTCCAGAGGTTCTATGAAGTGTTAGGATCAGATTTTTGCTCAAAAAGTGGTTGTAACGAGTTGTTTAAACGATTGAGTATTTATAAGTATGCACCAACGGTCATAAAAATGGTTGTTTGAATCCCACTCAAAGGAAGTGCGGTCGACCGCAAATCAGGAGGGTCGTCCGCACCATTATCCGCAAATGTTCCAGAGAACTCTGGACAGCCTGCGGACGATGAGCTCAGAAGTCCGGTCGACCTCTCCATCATCCGCCAGTGTTCCAGAGAACTCTGGACAGCCTGCGGACGATACTCTGAGAAGTCTGGTCGACCGCATGATTTGTGGTCGTCCACACTTGTGTCAGGTCGACCACAAATGCATTAAAACTATGCAGAACAAGTTTCCAAACAACTCTAAGAGTTTGCAAACTATATTTTATGAATTTTGAAGTATGTGCATGTAGTTTGAAAATCATTTCAAATACCCAACTCATGTTTTATCTAAATGAAATGCATTTTGAAAATCATTTCACTTTTATTGAGCAACCTATAGAACTCATTACTCAAAGGGATAGACCTAGAGATAACCAAAGATAAATAAAGAATTAAAGCTATACCTCTAGATCCTATCTAATCCAGAAACGCTTATCTTCAAGGCTTGACATCAAAAGCTCTTTCCTGAATATTTGAAACTTTGATCTTGCAATGATTAGATATATGAATCCTAAAAAATCATCACTAATACAATAAAGCCTAATCCTTATCAATGTTTATCATTTAATCAAAATTAAGATATTAAAAGCTTTAAGGCTTTCAATCTCCCCCTTTTTTATGATGACAAATATTGATGCAATGTGATGAATATAACAATTAAGTGCAAGGATTCAAAGTAAGGAAGAGTTTATATAATATGTAATAAAATTATTAAAAATGCTCCCCCTTACAATATACTAGGTATTTGTAAGATATCACATATAGCATATAACCATTTAGTTTGATGATATCAAGAAATATATAGAATGTAACATTTTTCGAATAAATATTGGATCTCAAAATTAAAGTATTCAATGTAAGTATACGAGATCACTTCCTAGCTTATATAGGCTTAAAGAAGCCTATTTTTCCACCAACCTCTGTATCCTCATTCCTTCCAGAGTTAATAACATATAGATAGGCTATAAAAACATTTATAAAGCTCACCCTATCAATATGCATCAGTTTTGTAAAAATTTTGACAGAGTTTCCTTTATAACTCTTATAAAAACCATTTTTGCAACATAAACTCAACAATGCAAAAAGAGATGAGATAACACATAAAATCGCACATAAGGCCAACCCGGCCACCAACACACAATTCCCATTCTCCTTCAATCTCAATATAGCATAAACTTAGAAATATATAACCTTTAAACCAATGATAGTCATACTTAACCTTTTAGAGCTATTTCTTCTTTCTCTTGATTTTGATGAGTTTGAGCATTTAAGTTCATCTCAGAAATTCCTGAAACAAAAAAGTTAGTTTCACGACATTTATATATTGCAATCAACAGTAGTTTTTCTCCCCCTTTTGTCATCATTCAAAAAGAATTGATAGAAATGATATAACTAAGTTAATTAAACAATAAAATCCCTCAACTACCAAGGAGTCATCATGGGGAATAAAAAAAAATGCATATATAAAAATAGAGGAGTCAAGAATACAAACAAGAGATAAGTTGTCTAGATAAAACAAAAGTACAACAAGTGCAGAAAAACACTATCTCCTAGGCCGTCGCATATAAACTTTAGCTGTGGAAGAGGATGGTCCAGCAGGCTGCTCATCAGGCGGGGGCATATCACGTGAACGTGGTGGTGTAGAAACGTCAACTTGAATGCCATGTAGTGCCTCTAGATGAAATTTGATGTTGATGATCTCGATGCCATGGTACTGCACCCTTGATGCCAGGTCGTCGATCTTGGAGTGAAGTGTCTTGAAATGATTGTCAAACGTGCTGAACATCGAGCCAATCTGAGAAGAAATTTCTTCCAGGGCACCCCAGATGGCAGGTTGTGGAGTGGATACATCTTCCTCTCCAACTTTTTCTTTACCTTTTGCCTTCTTCAAATCTGGAGCCTCAGGAGGAACATCTTCTTCCTCATCTAGATGAAGTGGTCTTTTCACACCTTGTGAGTCTTCACCTTCAACAAAATCACCAGAAAAATCGCCTTCATGAAGAGTTATCGGTGGTTCTTTTCCCATCAGCCTTGCTGTCTCCTTTGTTGCCACAACGATATCTTCCGGAGTCATATTTTTCTTCAAGTCCCATGTACCATTGAGACATAATGCTTGCATTCTTTTAAAAGAAGCAAAGTTGAACTTAGGCACATATTTTGTCCCCTTCAGTTCTGGAAATGGGACGTTGAAATGGCGGAAGACTTTGGTTAATAACTATCCATAGGGTAAGCTTTTCGGAATGCCTTTGCCCTTCTCAATGGTAGCCATCATGTGGTGTACTATTATGTAACCAAAATCCACCCGGATTCTCTTTACCAACAAATACATAAGAAACATATGCATAAACGTGACAGTAGTTTTATGGCCTTCAGTGGGGATGAAGATGTTAGTGCACGTATGATGAAGAATACGATGTTCAAAACTAAATACATTGGCCTCTCTCTTGATTAAGTTTACAAAAGAGTTTCCTTGAGTGAATATCTTCTCAAAACCCACAGCAGAAAAATCCTTATGATTTATTCTGTGATGAGTATTAAAGTACTCAACCCCATCCATAGGTATCTCTAAAATTTCATCTAAACCAAGGGAAGTAAATTTTATATCTATCCCATTGACCCTTGAAACAAAAAGAGTCCTTATAGTCATCTCTCCCTTTTTTTCTAACACCTCTTCGAGATTAGCATAAAACTGATATACAAGATCAGTATACAAAGATTCTTCATGATCAATTATACTATCCCATCCTTGCCAAGCCATATAGGTAAGAATTCTATCAAAGGGAAATTCATACCTATCAATGGTGCTCCCAGAAATTACTTAGCGATTCTTGAGGTAATCATTGTAACCATCCTCATGATGCTTGCTCCTGAAGAGTTGAGAATAAGCTTGCATGGTTCTCTTCTTCTTTGGAACATCTTGAACCATTTGTGTTTTGCCCTTGTCACTTTGAGTTTTTGCCATTTCTAGGGTTTTCAAATGCAGCAAACAAGGATATGTAGGATGAATGTATGAATTAGGGAAGAAATGAAGTGTATTTATGGTGGATTGTTCGTGGGTTATGAGAGTTTGAAGAGTTGCGGTTGATAAATGAAGAGGTGGGGATGATTGGAAGATGAAGAGTTGCGTCCGAAAGAGGCATATTTGTAACGGTCCACAGATGTGCGGTTGACCGGATCGTCGTCCGCAGTATCGTCCGCACCTTGATTTTTGTTACTCGGGAACATTTTCGGTCGATACATTTAATCTGCGGTCGACCGAAAGTTTTAATTTGAGTCGTCCGCAAATTCTCTGGAACCTTTCCGGTCGATGTGTTTAATCTGCGGTCGACCGGACGATTTGATAAGTGTATCGTCCGCAAGTCCACTGGAACCTTTCCGGTCGATATTTTGAATCTGCGGTCGACCGCACCTGCCAATGGTGTTATCCAAACAATGCACAAAAACATATATTTGACAGACTTCATAAAAACGCACAAGTTAGAAATCAAAAGTACCAATACCCAAAAGTTTTCTAAGTAAACAAAACCTTTTCTCATCCAAAGGCTTTGTGAAAATATCAGCTAATTGATCATCCGTAGGAACAAACTCAAGAACAATATCACCTTTTAAAACATGATCACGCAAAAAATGATGTTTAATATCTATATTCTTAGTTTTTGCATGTTGTATAGGATTCTTTGTCAGATTTATGACACTAGTATTATCGCAGTTGATAGTGGTACAATCAAAGTTCAAGCCATAATCTTGCAAGGTGGTTTTCATCCATAAAACTTGTGCACAACAACTACCAACATAAATGTATTCAGCTTCAGTGGTAGAGAGAGAGACACAAGCTTGTTTCTTACTATACCAAGAAACTAAAGAGTAACCAAGAAATTGACAGTGACCACTAGTACTCTTACGTTCTACTCTACAACCTGCATAATCTGCATCAGTAAATGCTACTAGCTCAAAAGACATAGATTTATGATACCACAAACCAAAATCTATAGTCCCCTTTAAGTATCTAAGAATACGTTTCACAGCAATTAAATGAGATTCTCTAGGAGATGATTGAAATCTAGCACATAGACAAACAGAGAACATAATATCAGGTCTACTAGCAGTTAAATACAAAAGACTACCAATCATACCTCTGTATATAGTTTGGTCAATCATCTTACCATTCTCGTCTTTGTCTAATTTAATAGATGTGGCCATAGGAGTATCAATCTCATTTGAATCACCCATTCCAAACCTTTTCAGTAATTCTTTTGTGTACTTGGCTTGGTTAATGAAAGTGCCTTCCTTTGCTTGCTTAATTTGTAATCCAAGGAAGAATGTCAACTCACCCATCATGCTCATTTCAAATTCATCCTACATTGTCTTAGAGAAATCTTTGCACATATTTTCATTAGTAGCTCCGAAAATAATATTATCAACATATATTTGAACAATCAAAATATCATGTGCTTTATTTTTAATAAAGAGAGTAGTATCAACTATACCTCTAGAAAAAAATTTTTCAATAAGAAAATTGCTAAGTCTATCATACCAAGCTCTTGGTGCTTGCTTTAAACCATATAAGGTTTTGGAGAGCTTGTACACATGGTTTACATATGATTCATGAATAAAACCAGGAGGTTGTTCAACATACACTTCCTTTTGAATGAAACCATTTAAGAAAGCACTTTTGACATCCATTTGAAATAATTTAAAACCTTTAAAGGAAGCAAATGCAAGTAACATTCTAATGGACTCTAATCTAGCCACTGGAGCAAAGGTCTCATCATAATCAATACCTTATTCCTGATTATATCCTTGAGCAACAAGTCTAGCCTTATTTCTAGTTACAATACCATGTTCATCAAGTTTGTTTCTAAAAACCCATTTTGTACCAATAATAGTAAGATTTGAAGGTCTAGGTACAAATTTCCATACTTTGCTCATTTCAAATTGATTTAACTCATCTTGCATGGCAATAATCCAAAAATCATTATTAAGAGCTTCATCAATGTTCCTAGGTTCTATATGAGATAATAATGCAAAATCATCAACAAAATTTGTAAAATATCTTCTAATTCTTACCCTTTCATTTGGATCACCAATGATTTGATCCTTTGGATGGTTGTGAACATATTTCCATTCTTTTGGAAGATCATACTTTGTTCCTTCTTCAAGTGAGATAGATTCTTGATTTTCAAAGACTTCTCCATTCTCATCCTTTGATGTTGAAGGATTTTCATTTGTTTGAACAGCATTCTTATTTATTGACTTCAAGGGTATTTCTTGAATATCACCTTCAATCTCATTTCTTGGCAAATAGATGTTAGATTCATCAAAAACAACATGAATAACTTCTTCAATAATCATAGTTATCTTATTATACACACGATAAGCTTTTTTTATTGAAGAATAGCCAAGAAATATACCTTCATCGGATTTCTTATCAAACTTACCAAGATTGTCTTTGACATTTAAAACAAAACATTTACAACCAAAAACCTTGAAGTAAGAAATAGAAGGAGTTTTGCCAAACATAAGTTCATAGGGGGTTTTCTTCACAAGAGGTCTAAGAAGCACTCTATTTATAATATAGCAAGAGGTGTTTACAGCTTCAGCCCAAAAATACTTTGGCAAATTATTTTCACATAGCATAGAACGAGCCATTTCCTATAAAGTACGATTTTTCCTCTCAACAACACCATTTTGTTGAGGAGTTTTAGCAACAGAAAAATTGTGAGAAATTTCATTCTCATCACACAGTTTAGTGAAGTTAATATTGCAAAATTCTCTACCATTATCACTTCTAATGGAGATTATTTTGCAACCTATGGTGTTTTGTACTTGTTTAAAAAGCTTGACAAAAGCTCCAAAAGCTTCATCTTTGCCCAACAAGAATAATACCCAAGTAAATCTAGAGAAGTCATCAACTATCACATAAGCATACAATTTTCCACCAAGGCTCATTGTCCTCATAGGACCAAATAAATTCATATGAACAAGTTCAAGAGGTTTTGAAGTTGAAACAATCTTCTTAGGTTTAAAAGAACTCTTGACTTGTTTACCATATTGACATGCATCACAAACACGATCTTTTTCAAAATGAATGGCAGGCAATCCTCTAACATATTCATGTTTAGATAAGTTATGCAAAGTATCCATGCTCACATGTCCTAACCTACGATGCCAAAGATATGCATCATCATCTTTCAAAGCAAGACATTTAACATCTTGTTCAACTAAATCATCAAAGTAAAGATCATACATATTTCCATTTCTATTTCCAACAAAAACAATTTTGTTAGAGCAATCATCAATAATTAAACATGAATCCTTCTTGAAAATAACCTTATAACCATTATCACATAATTGACTAATACTAAGCAAATTATATTTGAGATTATCAATAAGAAGAACATCTTTAATAAAGGGATAAGTACTTTTACCAACATTGCCAATGCCAATGATTTTCCCTTTCTTTTTGTCACCGAAAGTCACAAATCCTTCATCTCTTGGTTTGACATCATTAAGTATGGATGCATTTCCAGTCATGTGTCTTGAACATCCACTGTCAAGAAACCATTTGTTCTCCTTTGTTTTCAATTGAAAACATACCTACACCAAAAATGTTAATAAACCTTTTGGTACCCAAATTCTCTTGGGTCCATTGAGGTTAGTTCTTTTAACTACCCAAGTGCTTTTAGCACCATTCTCAATCTTTTTCTTCACATAACATCTAGTCACTTTATGACCATTTTTACCACAATAAGTACAACATATTTTTGAAGAAGTATAGACATGTGAATGATATGCATGAGATACTCTCTTATGTGTATGTGACATATGTGAGTGAGATAAACTCTCATGTGTGTGAGAGATATCATTATAACTATCATCAAAACCAAAACCTCTCTTATCATGAGTGAGTCTTTGCATACCAAGTAGTTTGTTCAAATTGTCCCTACCACATGTAAGTTTTTGCAAGCTAGCACTTAAATCACTCATTCTAATTTTTATGGCATCATAATCACTCATCATATCATCCAACTTCTTGTTTCTAGAAATAAGATCAACATTAGCATTCTCAAGAAATTTTACCTTATCATTTAAACCAATAACATTCTCATCAAGACAAATCTTTGTAGAAGTTAACAAGACATTTTCATCAATGAGCCTAGTATTATTTAATGATAGCTTCTCTACTTGACATTTCAAGACTTTGTTTTTCTTGATAATCTTTTTCATTTCCTTATAGAGATTGGAGATAAATTCATTTCTATCAAACATGTCACAAATATCATCATCACTTTCACTATCAACTAAAGAAGGAGTTTTTGGAGTATTTACCTCATCTTCAATGGCCATGAAACAAACATTTGCATGTTCAGTTTGTTCTTCATCTTCACTTCCTTCTTGATCGCAAGTGCAAGCAAATCCTTTCTTGTTCTTGGACTTGTACTTCTTTTCTTTCTCTCTTAATTTTGGACAGTCCGTTTTGAAGTGATTTGGACTTCCACATTCATAGCATTGCTTTGAGTTGTTATTTGTAGATGTCAATGGCCTCTTTTTGAATTTGTTGAAATGTCCCTTTTTGAACATTTTCTTGAAGTTCTTCATGGCAAGAGCTATTTCCTCATCATCCATTTCTTCCTCATCACTGGAAGATTCATTTTCGTTGTTCTCTTTAGCTTTGAGAGCAATTCCTCTTTTCCATTTGTCTTCCAATTCTTGATCATTCAACCACTTCATCCTAATCTCATGAGTGAGAAGTGATCCAATAAGCTCTTCCACTGGTTTCTTCTTCAAATCATGAGTTTCCAACATAGCAGTAGTTTTGCCTTCCCAAGCCTTTGGTAAAGCATTGAGTATTTTCATATTTTGTTCTCTTATAGAATAAGACTTGCTAAACAATTTTAAACCGTTAATAATGTTAGTAAAGCGAGTAAACATATCAGTGATGTTTTCATTTGATTTCATAGTGAAAAGCTCATACTCCCTTGTAAGCATACCAAGTTTTGTTTCCTTTACTTGGTTTGTACCTTCATGAGTCACTTCAAGTAGTCTCCACATTTCATGTGCAGATTCACAACATCTTACCCTGTTATACTCATTCATATCAAGTGCACAAGTAAGAGTGTTCATGGCAAGAAAATTAAGGGTCATTTTCTTTTTATCTTCATCATCAAATTCCTCAGAAATTCTATCAGTCTTTATACCATCAACAACTTTGAAAGGTACATAGGGACCATTTTCAACAATATTCCATAATTCATAGTTTAGAGAAGATATATAGATTCTAACTCTATTTTTCCAGAAATTATAGTTTGTGTCATTCAACAAAGGAGGTCTAGTAGTAGAGTAACCTTCTACCATCATAGTGTTATCTAGATGAGCCATAGAATCTTTGCTTCAAGGATGTTAAGCCTTATCAACAAGAATACCCGCTCTGATACCAATTGAAAAACCTAAGAGGGATGGTGAATTAGGTTTTAACCGATTTTTCTTTTATAAAATAAACAAGCTTTCTAAGATAACAATTATCAAACACTTGGTGTTCAACCAAAGTATGAAATGATGAGTTCAAAAAAAGAAGCAATGAACACAAAGATTTATAGTGGTTCGATTTATCCAACAAAACCTAATCCACTACCTTGAGCTATCTACTCAAGGATTTCACAAAACCTTTCACTAATATAGTAAGAGAGAATACAATAGAGGCTTACCCAATTCCCTTAGGGTTTTACAACACAAACCTCTTAACCAACCAAGATTCACTCAACACTTTGAGTTTTACAATATAACCTTGTCTACACACCTATCTCTATTACAACAATTAATGAAAAAGAAGCTCTTAACACAAACACAGTTTTCTATGGTTCAAGGCTCACTCTAACCCTTAGGTTCAATGCAACCTTGAACAAATCAATCAAGATATGAATAAGAAGAGTTTGATATATGAAATCACCTTAATGTGAAGGTATATCAATGTAAAACATAAATACCTCTTTGAGTAATGTTTTCTTGTAAGTTGCTCAAGAACCCCAATGATTTTGTATAAATCTCACTTTGATGAATTTCACAATATGAATGTTAAGATTTGGTTTCAAAATAATCTCCAGAGGTTCTATGAAGTGTTAGGATCAGATTTTTGCTCAAAAAGTGGTTGTAACGAGTTGTTTAAGCGATTGAGTATTTATAAGTATGCACCAACGGTCATAAAAATGGTTGTTTGAATCCCACTCAGGAGAAGTGCGGTCGACCGCAAATCAGGAGGGTCGTCCGTGAAAGTCCTAAAGCTTTTAATGTCTTAATTTTGATTAATGGCAAACATTGATGAGGACTAATGTCTTATTTGTACAAGTGATAGAGTTTTTGGATTCATGATCTAATCCATGCAACAACAAGATTTCAAGTTTTCAAGGAAGTATACAAGTCAAGACTATCAAGATTTGAAGACTAGCTTTTATTGGATTAGATAGGA
The DNA here is from genome assembly GCA_019593545.1 of Apocynum venetum. Taxonomy (NCBI): domain Eukaryota; kingdom Viridiplantae; phylum Streptophyta; class Magnoliopsida; order Gentianales; family Apocynaceae; genus Apocynum; species Apocynum venetum. The sequence continues at coordinate 932,790 of SRSM01000133.1, forward strand.
ACTAGAGGTATAGTCTTAGAGTTATATTTTTTGATATCTCTAGTTCTACCTCTAATTGAGTAATGGTTTCTAAAGGTTGCTCTATGAACTTAAAACGTTATTTCAAAATGTTTTTTTTATGTTAAAATATGTTTTGGTATTTCGAAAACCATGCATCTTGATTTCAAAACTTATATGGTTCATAAACTCTTGTTGGATTGATACCATAACTTATATGGTTGATTGAAATCATCATTTGTGTGTTAGAGTATTGTTAATACACAAATAAACATGTTTTAGTCGACCTAAAGTGGTCCAGGTATCGTCCATAAGTTAGTTTATCTTGTGGATGCATGTGCTGTCAAATTTGTTCATCTGCCAACTTGTGGACGACCATGAGGTCGACCGCAGGTGAAGTGAGGTCGACCGCAAATGAAGTCCGGTCGACCGGAGGATGAAAAATCATCATCCGGTGGTTGTCCAGTGAACTTGAGGATGATAGTGCGGACGACCAAGTCTGATTTGCGGTCGACCGCACTTCCTGAGTGGGTTTCCAACAGCTTCTTTTTTGACCGTTGGGAACAAACCTTTAAATACCAAAACCTTTGGAATTCTTTCTAAGAAGATTTTTTGAGCAAAAACATTGTATATCTTGATCCTATAACATCTTAGAAACATTCCAAAACCCTTTCAAAACATCAATCTTGTTAAAATCATTAAAGAAGGGTTTTTACATTCAAAGGTGTATTTTGAGCAATCTTGACAAGCCATTACTCAAAGAGGTGATTGTGATTCAAATTGATATATCTTCACATTAAGGTGATATCTATCAAACTCTCTCTTATTATTATTGATTGTAATTGTATCAAGGTTGCAAGTAGCATAAAACCCTAAGTGTTAGGGTGAGCCTTGTATAGGTTGTTTTGTATTCAAGGTTTGTTTGTAAAACCTTTGGGTGAACCTTGAATTGAATTGTTGTGTTAGGATTCACTAAGGAGAGTGGTGGGATTATTGTATAATCAAGGTTGTGTTGTAAAACTCAAGGGTTGAGTGAGCCTTGATTGGTTTGAGAGGTTATTTGTAAAACCCTAAGGTGAATTGGGTGAGCCTCTTTTGTAATCTCATTTATTTGATTAGTGAAGGGATTTGATAAATCCTTGAGTAGGTAACTCAAGGTAGTGGATTAGGTTTTGTTGGATAAACCGAACCACTATAAATCATTGTGTTCATTGCTCTAATTTCTGCATTTTACTTGAACACATTATTTCTCACACAACTAGCACACCAAGTGTTTGATATTTGTTGTCAAAGAGGTGTTTTATTGAATTAGGTTGAAAAATCGGATAAAAACCTAATTCACCCCCCCTCTTAGGTTTTTCAATTGGTATCAGAGCAGGTCTTCTTGTTTAAGGTTTAATCACCTAGAAGTAAAGATCTTATGGCTCATATAGACAACAATATCATAAGTGAGGGTTACTCTACTAGTAGACCACCTTTGTTGAATGGCTATAACTACACTTTATGGAAAGATAGAATTCATATTTATATTTCCTCCATTGATTTTGATTTATGGAATATTGTTATAAATGGTCCTTATGTTCCCTATAAGATTATAAAGGGAAGAAATGTTGAGAAAACTCTTAATGAGTTTGATGAAGAGGATAAAAAGAAAATGACTTCAAACTTTATTGTTATGAATATTCTTTGTTGTGCTCTTGATTTAGATGAATACAATAGGGTAAGTGGTTGTAGTTCCGCATATGAAATGTGGAGATTACTTGAAGTTGCACATGAAGGATTGACATGCACATCAAATCAAGAAGAAAGTGAAAATGAAGAAAACGATCAATCCGAGTTTGCAAACACTTGTCTTATGGCTCTTGAAGATGAAGTAAGTACTTCTACCTCACAAACTTTGCACATTAGTGGAAATGATTGCAATGATAATTGTGATATATTTGATCAAGATGAATTTGTTGCTAATCTCTATTATGAAATGAAGAAAGTCATCAAGAAGAATAAATTCTTGAAATGTCAAGTTGAAAATTTGTTATTGGCAAATGCTAAATTACTTGATGAAAATGCTTTATTGCTTTCTTCCAAAGTGACTCTTGATGAAAATATTATTGGTTTATGTGATAAGGTGAAATTTCTTGAAAATGCTAATAATGATCTTGTCATTAGAAACAAGAAATTGAATGACATGATGAATGACTATGATGCTATGAAGTTGAGAATAGATGATTTAAGTGTTAGCTTACATAAACTCACATGTGGTAGAGATAATTTAAATAAATTACTTGGTGCTCAAAGATTCTCTAATGATAAGAGAGGTATTGGTTTTATTGATACACATGATGATGCCTTGCATACACACAAAAATATATCACACAAGAATATCTCACATGTGCATCATAAAGTACATCATACATATCACACACATACTCATATGTCATCAAGAATATGTTGTACCTATTGTGGTAAGTATGGCCATAAGGTAAATATATGTTATGCCAAGAAGAAAATCGAGAATGGTGCAAAAAGTATTTGGATTGTTAAAACAAATTCGACTAATTCTCATGGATCCAAAGTCACTTGGATACCAAAAGTTTCATCTTCTTTGAAGGTAACTCAATATGTTGATCATGAAGGAAGCAATACAACATGTCAAGAGAATTTGCTCAATCCACATGATCAAATATGATATACTAAGGTACAATGTTCTTCATAAAGGTCATGAAGAAATTCATTCTTTTGAGATTGAATCTTTAGTAAGAATTTCTTGATTATGAATTATGTAAATTAGATCATAATGCTATATGTGGTTGAAATGTGTTTTCAATACAAATACTTGATAAATTTTCTAATTGGTTTTTGTATTTTGTATATGCTCTTCATGCTAAATTATTTCTTCATGAAGCATGTTAATTGCATATTGTGATAATTGAGTTGTCTTGTCATATTGTTTGATATAATTCTCTTACAAACTTTTCTCACAAACACTGATTATCCTATAAATATCATGATATAAGTGGATTTTGTCTTTAAGTAAAGACTGGTAGTTCTGGTGAACTTGCGGACGACCCTTGAGAAGGTTTCGGTCGACCGCATGGAAAAATAGATCATCCACTAAGTGGACAGTAAGGTTGCGGACCATCCAAGGAAACGTTTTGGTCGACCGCAAGCTCAAGAATGATCATCTGCAAGTGTGAAGAAATGAAAATATGTATGATATCTATTTTGATGGTTTAGTTGAACAAAATGTTATATGCCTTTCTTTGGAAATTGATAATGCATATCTTTGCCATTGTAAATTAGCACATATTAGCATATATACTTTGCATATTTTTTCAGAACTTCAGTATATTAGAGTTTTGCCTAACATTAATTTTGAGAAAGATCATATTTGTGACGCATGTAAACAAGTCAAGAGTTCTTTCAAATCAAAGAAAATGTCTCTACTTCAAAACCTCTTGAATTTGTATATATGAATTTATTTAGTGCTATGAGAACCATGAGAATTGGTGGCAAACTATATGTCTATGTGACTGTTGATGATTTTTATAGATTTACTTAGATATTATTCTTGTTGAGTAAAGATGAAGTTTTTGAAGCTTTTTGTCAAGCTCTTTAAACTAGTACAAAACACCATTAGTTGCAAACTCATCTCCATTGGAAGTGATAATGGTAGAGAGTTTTGCAATAGTATTTTTACAAAATTATGTGATGATAATGATTTATCTCACAATTTTTCAATTGCAAAAGTTCCTCAACAAAATGGTGTTGATGAAAGGAAAAACCGTACTTTACAAGAAATGGCATATTCCATACTATGTGAAAATTATTTGCAAAAATATTTTTGGGTTAAATTTTTGAATACTTCTCGCTATATTGTTAATAGAGTGCTTCTTATATGCTTTGTTAATAAAATCCCTTATGAGTTTATATTTGACAAAACTCCTTCCATTTCCCACTTTAAAGTGTTTGGTTGTAAATGGTTTATTCTAAATGTCAAAGACAATCTTGGTAAGTTTGACAAGAAATCCGATGAAGGTATGTTCCTTGGCTACTCTTCAAATAGAAAAGCTTCTTGTGTTTACAATAAAAGAACTATGGTTATTGATGAAGCTATTCATGTTATATTTGATGAGTCTAATATTTACTTGCCAAGAGATGAGAATGAAGGTGATTTTCAAGAGCTATCTATTGAGTCAACGAACAAAGATATTGTTCAATCAAATGAAGATCATTCAATACCTAAGGATGAAAGTGAAGAGATCATTGACATTCAATAATCAACCTCACATGAAGGAGAGACAAATCATGATCTTCCAAAGGAGTGGAAATACGTCCATAATCATCCAAATGATCAAATCATTGGTAATCCCAATGAAGGGGTAAGAACAAGAAGACATTTTATAAATTGTGTTGATAATCTTGCATTATTGTCTCATATAGTACCTAGGAACATTGATGAGGCTTTTAGTGATGATTTTTGAATCTTTATCATCCATGAAGAGCTAAATCAATTTGAAAGGAGCAAAGTTTGGGAACTTGTACCTAAACCTTCAAATCACATCATTATTGGTACAAAATGAATTTTTAGTAGCATACTTGTTGATCATGGCTTTGTCACTAGAAATAAGGCTACACTTGTTGCTCAAAGATATAATCAAGAAGAGGGCATTGATTATGATGAGATTTTTGCCCCAATTACTATGTTAGAGTCCATTAGAATATTACCTGCATTTGCATATTTTATAGGTTTTAAATTATTTTAAATGGATGTTAAGAATGCATTTCTATATTTGTTACATCCAATAGGTATTTTATGTTGAACAACCTCCTGATTTTGTGCATAAATCTTTTGAAAATCATGTTTACATACTTTCAAAAGCTTTATATGCTTTGAAACATGCTTCAAGAGCTTAGTATGAAAGGCTTAGCATCTTTCTTATTGAAAAAGGATTGACTAGATGAATGGTAGACACTACACTATTTTTAAAAAATAAAGTGCATGACATTTTAATTGTTCAAATTTTTGTTGATATTATATTTGAGTGATCTTTGTTATTAAAATTGATGTGTTTATCCATTGGCCGAGAAAAGGTTCTATTTTTAGAAAGCTATTGAGTGTTTATATACAATTGCTAATGAGTTTGTCATTGTATAGCTCATTTAATTATCAAAACAACGATTCTTGGTTGATTATAAGTTGCTTAGAAGATATTTCAAATGACACCTGAAGAAGGTGCGGTCGACCGCATCTTACGGGAGTATCATTCGAATAATGGCCAGTGGACTTGCGGAAGACCTCGAGAAAATCTTCGGTCGACCGTATGGTACAAGCCATCGACCGCAGAGTAGACAGAGGACTTGCGGACGACCAATATCAAATTTTCGGTCGACCGCAGATTACTACTCATCGACTGCAAAGTAAGCAGAGAACTTGCGGACGACAACAATCAAATTGTTTGGTCAACCGGAGAAACTGATTCTATCGTCCGAAAGAAGAAATAACAAGGGATAAACATATTGGATCAAAAGGTGGTTCAACCAAATCTCAAATGGTACCAAAGAAGAAGAAGAGCAACACTACCTTATTCACAAGTAAGGAGTATTAAATTTGATTCTATGACTATCTCGAGCTTTGAAATGTGATTCTTGAAAGTACCATCTATTCTAGTAAGTTTCCTTTTTGAAAATATCTTGAAGTATTTTGCTAAGGAAGGATGATATGATATTATTGTGCATGATGAGCCTATGTATTATGACTATATACTTCAATGCTATGCTAATCTAGAGAAAAATATTCTTGAAGGATATCAAGTTGTATATTATGTGTTTAAAGTATATGGTATTGTTTTAAATTTCAATTACTATAACTTGGATGATATTTTGAGTGCTCCTATTGATGAGATTACATTTTTTTTTACTCACCAAATTTGCCATTATTATGCATTCTCCATTCAAGTTTTTGAATATGCTTTTACAAATAAAGAATCCTTTGTGAATTTTGCAAAAAGGGAATCTATTGTTTTCAGTCTTGAACATAATATACTTTGTCTTATGTGCACTACTATATTTGTACTCATAGATGGTCATAGGACATCTATTACTCATTTGCACATGTTTATTATGCTAATTATGTTCAAAGGAAAATGAGTAGATCTTGGTTATCTTATGGATATCGTCCTTTGTTAAGAAGGCTAAGAAAATAGCAAAGAGCCTACTTTATGGAAGGTTGTTTTAAAGAGTGTTCAAACAATTTGAATTATCTTTACTTGAGGTTGTTGACATGAGATATCTTCATAAACGCGATTTTGTTGCATACAAGAGGATGCATGACTTATGTTTCAATGATGATTGGGAGTTGAGAAAGAAAATATCTCAAGAAGATTTACTCCAAGCCATTATCGAAATCGCAAGATTGATGGGTGAAAATGTACTCATTATTATTTAAAAGGGGCATTCATGAGAAAGGAATTGGTCAAGAAGAAGTTGAGACATCAAGAGGTATAAAGAGAAAAGTTGATCAACTAGAGAGAGAAGAAAATATACCACTTGATACTTCCACTAGAGAAAGAATAAGGAAAGGGAAGACATCAATAGAAAAAGGAAAAGGAAACTCCTTTTGATACTTCTATTAGAAAGAAACTGAGGGAAGGAAAATGATTGATGCAAGAGGAATATAGGTTTTATTCCTCCTACAAAAGATGCCTTGTGGAATGATTTGGAGCATCTCTCAAATAAGATGGATATTATCCTTGAGAAGTTCAATACTAAAATCCAAGATGTGCTTGAAGAAGTTGTTCAACTTGAAATCAAGAGTAAAGTTTCTTCATCACAAGGTTGACAATATATCTATTCATCTTGAGGCATTATATGGAGTCCACATAGATATTTCTTCGCTTTTTGATGAAAAGACCACATATATGACAAAGAATCCTATTACTCATATTGTTGTGTCATCAAGTAGTATTGAGCCATATATTGCTGCTGATACATCCTCTACCATCATTTCAGAGGATACCACTATGGTGACTACTATTGATGATCTACCAGTTGAAGCTATTATCATTCCAGAGACCACTCTTTCACCACAATCTTTTTTGCAGTCTAAGGTCTATGCTCCCAAGCCTCAAACTCTAGCTTTGGCTACTTGCGGATCATCTTTATAGCTTTCATTTTCTTTTATATCTATAATGCATTATTTTCATATGTTTTTTTTGCTACATTATGATCTCTTCATGTAGTAATATTTTAAGTAATGTAGTTTATTGGTTTGATTATTCCCCATGATGACTCCTTGGTAATATAGAGATTTTATTATATGCTTTTGACCTTATTTTAATCCTTCATACACATTCTTTTTGAATGATGACAAAGGGGGAGAAAAACTAAGTGTTGATAGCAATGTTTAGGAGTTATATTTGTATTGTGTTCTTTTGGAAACTAACATTTTGCAGGAAGATGAAGATTGAGAAAAACTAAGTGTTGATAGCAATGTTTAGGAGTTATATTTGTGTTGTGTTCTTTTGGAAACTAACATTTTGCAGGAAGATGAAGATCGAGAACACTTACAACAAAATGGGAGAATTCAATGCAATGAGGAGAAACCATCTAAAGAAAGTTACTTGAAGTTCAATCATTTTTTTTGTACAAAAGGGACTAAATGACAAAAGGGGAGAATTTGAGGAACTTGAAGTATTTGAATTGCACTTGACGATCACGTTCATCAAAACCAAGAAGAAGAGGAAATAACTTTAAGAGGTTAAGTATGGCTATCCTTGGTTTAAAATTTATGTATTTCTAAGTTTTTGAGATATTGAGAATGAAGGAGAATGAGAATTATGTGTTGATCGCCGGGTTGACCATTTGTGTGATTTTATGTGATATATCTCATCTCTTTTGCATTGTTGAGTTTGTATTGTGATATTGAATTTTATAAGAGTTACAAAGGAAACTCTGTCAAATTTTTTACAAAACTGATGCATATTGATAGGGGGAGCTTTATAAATGTTTTTATAGTCTATCTATATGCTCTTAATGCTGGAAGGAAGGAGGATATAGAGGTTGGTGGAAAAATAGGCTTCTTTAAGCCTATATAAGCTAGGAAGTGATCTCATATACTTACAATGAATCTTTTCATCTTGAGATTCAATAATTGTTCGAAAATTGTTTCATTCAATTTCTTGATATCATCAAACTAATTGGTTATATGCTATATGTGATATCTTACAAATACCTAGCATATTGTAAGGGGGAGCATTTTACAATGCTTGATACATATTCTATAAACTCTTTCTTACTTTGAATCCTTGCACTTAATTGTTTTATCTATCACATTGCATCAATATTTGTCATCATCAAAAAGGGGGAGATTGAAAGCCCTAAAGCTTTTAATGTCTTAATTTTGATTAATGGCAAACATTGATGAGGACTAATGTCTTATTTGTACAAGTGATAGAGTTTTTGGATTCATGATCTAATCCATGCAACAACAAGATTTCAAGTTTTCAAGGAAGTATACAAGTCAAGACTATCAAGATTTGAAGACTAGCTTTTATTGGATTAGATAGGAACTAGAGGTATAGTCTTAGAGTTATATTTTTTGATATCTCTAGTTCTACCTCTAATTGAGTAATGGTTTCTAAAGGTTGCTCTATGAACTTAAAACGTTATTTCAAAATGTTTTTTTTATGTTAAAATATGTTTTGGTATTTCGAAAACCATGCATCTTGATTTCAAAACTTATATGGTTCATAAACTCTTGTTGGATTGATACCATAACTTATATGGTTGATTGAAATCATCATTTGTGTGTTAGAGTATTGTTAATACACAAATAAACATGTTTTAGTCGACCTAAAGTGGTCCAGGTATCGTCCATAAGTTAGTTTATCTTGTGGATGCATGTGCTGTCAAATTTGTTCATCTGCCAACTTGTGGACGACCATGAGGTCGACCGCAGGTGAAGTGAGGTCGACCGCAAATGAAGTCCGGTCGACCGGAGGATGAAAAATCATCATCCGGTGGTTGTCCAGTGAACTTGAGGATGATAGTGCGGACGACCAAGTCTGATTTGCGGTCGACCGCACTTCCTGAGTGGGTTTCCAACAGCTTCTTTTTTGACCGTTGGGAACAAACCTTTAAATACCAAAACCTTTGGAATTCTTTCTAAGAAGATTTTTTGAGCAAAAACATTGTATATCTTGATCCTATAACATCTTAGAAACATTCCAAAACCCTTTCAAAACATCAATCTTGTTAAAATCATTAAAGAAGGGTTTTTACATTCAAAGGTGTATTTTGAGCAATCTTGACAAGCCATTACTCAAAGAGGTGATTGTGATTCAAATTGATATATCTTCACATTAAGGTGATATCTATCAAACTCTCTCTTATTATTATTGATTGTAATTGTATCAAGGTTGCAAGTAGCATAAAACCCTAAGTGTTAGGGTGAGCCTTGTATAGGTTGTTTTGTATTCAAGGTTTGTTTGTAAAACCTTTGGGTGAACCTTGAATTGAATTGTTGTGTTAGGATTCACTAAGGAGAGTGGTGGGATTATTGTATAATCAAGGTTGTGTTGTAAAACTCAAGGGTTGAGTGAGCCTTGATTGGTTTGAGAGGTTATTTGTAAAACCCTAAGGTGAATTGGGTGAGCCTCTTTTGTAATCTCATTTATTTGATTAGTGAAGGGATTTGATAAATCCTTGAGTAGGTAACTCAAGGTAGTGGATTAGGTTTTGTTGGATAAACCGAACCACTATAAATCATTGTGTTCATTGCTCTAATTTCTGCATTTTACTTGAACACATTATTTCTCACACAACTAGCACACCAAGTGTTTGATATTTGTTGTCAAAGAGGTGTTTTATTGAATTAGGTTGAAAAATCGGATAAAAACCTAATTCACCCCCCCTCTTAGGTTTTTCAGTCCGCACCATTATCAACAAATGTTCCAGAGAACTCTGGACAGCCTGCGGACGATGAGCTCAGAAGTCCGGTCGACCTCTCCATCATCTGCCAGTGTTCCAGAGAACTCTGGACAGCCTGCGGACGATACTCTGAGAAGTCTGGTCGACCGCATGATTTGTGGTCGTCCACACTTGTGTCAGGTCGACCACAAATGCATTAAAACTATGCAGAACAAGTTTCCAAACAACTCTAAGAGTTTGCAAACTATATTTTATGAATTTTGAAGTATGTGCATGTAGTTTGAAAATCATTTCAAATACCCAACTCATGTTTTATCTAAATGAAATGCATTTTGAAAATCATTTCACTTTTATTGAGCAACCTATAGAACTCATTACTCAAAGGGATAGACCTAGAGATAACCAAAGATAAATAAAGAATTAAAGCTATACCTCTAGATCCTATCTAATCCAGAAACGCTTATCTTCAAGGCTTGACATCAAAAGCTCTTTCCTGAAGATTTGAAACTTTGATCTTGCAAGGATTAGATATATGAATCCTAAAAAATCATCACTAATACAATAAAGCCTAATCCTTATCAATGTTTATCATTTAATCAAAATTAAGATATTAAAAGCTTTAAGGCTTTCAGAATAGATGACAGCCTCCTAAGTGGCAAATCTGAAAGCTAATCAGTAGAAGAGCCTGAGGAAGAGAACAAGTCTGAAAAATATGCATTAGCCACATTATGAAACTCTGGCGCAGTTAAAACAGTTTCACCTGAGGGCACCTATAATTTAGTGATTTTTTTTGAAGCGTTGATTAGCTTTCTGATGAAAATAATTGGTATTCTTATCTCATTAAGCCAACGATTCCAAACGACTACGCTGACGCCAATACACTTCCTCCATTCAAACCCCAAACACAACTACCTATTCTTCTCAACAGAAAAATCATTATCCATCCACAAAGAAAAAAGTATAGCCTGCAACTTTGATATTTTTTTACCCAAATCCCCATGTTTTTTGCCACTCCAAAACTTTAAAGCAGATCTAGTAACAATAATCTGATCAAATAAAAAATCTGCTTGTGAATCACTGGACTTGTTATAAGAGGGCCAGCTATATGAAATGCATGCTCCAATTCATCATCATGCAACCAATGAGGCTTAAAACGTGGAACATGGCGGGGCTTCAACGCTCTACCCTTTACAAGGCACTTGTCTATCAACAAAATGGGTAGATGATTAGATAAATTGTTGCTAAGATGAGAGAGAGAAGATGTGGAAAAAAGAGAAATCCAAGCTTTATTTGCCACAACACGATCTATTTGTTCATACACCAATCCTTTTGTCCTCCCATTACTCCAAGTACATCTTGGACTATCGTAACCCAAATCAAGTAGAGAACAATCTTCAAGAGCTAAACGAAAGACAACAATTAAAGATTTCATACTTTCATGTAAACTTTCCGTTTCTTTTTTGTCCAAAATTTCGTTAAAATCCTTCAAGCAAACCCAAGAAAGAGAATTGTTAGCCCCAAGTCGCCTTAATAAAAACTATGAATGGTGTCGTTCTTCATGTTGTCGGTTGCCATAAAAACATGTCAGCCGCCATGGTGATGAAGCCCCTAAAAGTTACTGATACATCAATATGACCCATCGAATAACTATGCAATGTAATACTATAAGAATCTTTATAAAACATAGTCAAACCCCCACTCCGACCAAAACAATCAACATAAAATCAAATGAGTATCCTAACTTATAACGAATTTTGTTCATCACTGAAGATCGAGACTTTATTTCACAAAGAAATATAATATTTGGAGAGAATTCTTGAACAAGAGAAATTAAACCTTGAATTGCTCCGGGCTTGCCAAGACCTCGACAGTTCCACCTTAGAATATTCATTATACATGATATATTAGAGTATCATAGAAATCTGGGCAGCCCTTGGCAGAAGAAACTGGGTCTCTCTTATCTGTCTCCAAACCAGAAATAGGTACTAAGAAAGCAATAAAGAACCTCTTGATGTAGAAGCATGTAAAAAGATCCTGCATTATTTTTCAATTGTTGTAAAGTCACCTCACCAGCAATTTGGGGCAAAATTTAGGCGTAGACCCATCTCATAGAAAGTTCACCTTTAAATTATCAACACCAATAGGTAATGATTCACATCCAAATGGCTGACAAGAAGAGAAACCATCGTCGATAGGTGAGCAAAGAAGAACCCAATTCGTCCTGCATCGTCTTCAACCTTCCTGCTAGCTTATGTTATGTTCTGATTTTTTAAGAAGAAATAAAAAATTCTCAGGAGTTGAGAAAACAAAATCCTATAAAATCTAAAGGGAGAGGAGCTGCCTTATGAAGGAGATGCTGGCAAAGCCCCCGGGAACAAAGGAACTGTGACATTGCCTCAAGATGGGGAGAATATTGTTAGACTTTGAAAACCAAATATATGTGTGTATTTATTTAATATACTTATATATATTAATTGACTATTTAAATAATTCTTGTTTTAATCAATATAATTGTGTGAATTAATTGAATTGACAATGTAATTAATAAATGTGATTATATAGTTATGATGATTAATCTTGTATTAATGATTCAAATAGCATCTACTAGTTTAATTGAGTTGCAACTCTTGACTTAATTAAATTAGTAACATAATTATATAATTTAAATTGTATATAATTAAGTTGATTGTTATATACAATTTAATGTTGGGGATGTCTTATTTACTTAATGCAATTTGATTGAGCATCCTATATACATTGGCTGATAGTGTGGTGTTTAATTAAATTAGAGATTAATTTGTCTGAGTTGATCGGAATTTATATAATTTGTAAGGATATGAATCTGTTTGAGTTGATCGGGATTCTAAAATCAACTACTTAATAATGTCTTTATATATGATTAATCCCATGAAAAATATAACTTGATACTAGTTTCTTGCTAACGTTTTTTATATAATTTGTATTCCAAATTTCTTTTTAATTATGTTTACAATTCTAAAAACCCCAAAAATATTTATTTTAATTATTATTATTTTCTTATTCTCAAACCACCAAAACCCCCAAAACCTTTTTAATTAATTGTTTTAATTTAAGAGTTGACAAATCTCTGTGCATTCAATCTCTACTTTCCCTATGTACATAGAAATTGTTAGGTTTAAATTTGAGAGCCGCACGACAGGCTTCATCAACGGTGCATGCTGACTCTCGACCAAGTTGGTTGTTTTGGCACTTAAGTAGAGTCTTTGATCTCTCCAAGCAGCCACAAACTTTTCCTTGTAAGGTCCAATCCATGCCTCATGCACACAGCACATTAGATGACTATTTTTTCCTCCCCATTTGGACATCTTATCTGTAACTCGAATCTCATATTATTTCTCCATTCAGGCTTTCACAACCTTTCTTCAAGCCCTTGTGAGAATATAGTTTCAACCATCTTTTTAGTTCCTCTAAATTGTTTGGGTTTAGCACTCACAATTTCCTTTCTTGTGTACTTCTTGAATCTCTCTCATGTGATCCATATACTCCCATGGGCATATTTAGGAGAAAGATTCGATCGATGAATTCTTAAGTAGTTCTTAATTTGTAATTCTCTTTCCCTTGCCCATTCAATCAATTTCTAATGACTTGGAAAAGTAATATCTGTTGTGAAGTGCTCAATACAATCAACATTAATAGCATATAGTTACAAAATAGTAAACTTAGATTTTAATAATGTGATAAAATATATATGTAATAAAACAAGAATGAAATATATATAATTAAGAAAAAATATTTTAGAAAATATAAATCATTCACAAAATAAGTAAAAATAACATGTTTTTTCATACAATAAGAAAAAATAAAAATAATAGATCCATGTAATGCCAAACATAAAGTCCATTAAGGGTTCCTAGTAATGTTATACGAAACTCTTGTTAGACTTCCTTGTAAAGAAACATGGAAGTCCAAGAAGAGTTTCAAGTATAGTCACACGTATGTCCTCAAAGAGATCCGTGTAGTATTTCTAGGTACTCCAATTGTACATCCAAGCCTTCTTACACATAAGTCTACCAATAGTTCCCTATATTTGTTTCTGAATCCCTTTCACGGCTTCCATTGATGTGCACACAAATGCTTTAAGGATTGCCAACAAAACTTTTTCAAAACATGAACAAAAATAAGTTTTCAAAAGTTTTCATGAAATTTACTCAAAAATTATTGTTGTTTGATGCCATAAGCTGATGAGTATTGCCCGTTATTGTAGAATCTTCAATTCTTATATAAAAAATCGCAATCAATTCACTGAAAAATTGTATTTTTTTGGTATCACGTAGGTTTTGAGAGAATTTTTAAAAGGATAGTGTTGTCCTAATTATTCGAAAAATGTGATGTTTAATATTTCATCCATTTCATACTGAGTGTTGTTGAATGAGTTTAATTTTGTTTTATATTAAGTGTCTTTCTAGCCTCATTTATTATTATATTCCAATTTTATCTTTATTTAAGTGAAGATAGAATGAGGGTTATCATTAATATGTAGAGAGAATGAGATTCATCATTAAAATGAAGAGAAATAACAAGAGAGTGATTTAAAATATTTATTAATAGTACATTTGAAACTTAATATTAAATTTGTATTATTTTCAACGTACTTAATAGTTTAAAAAATTCTAAAACGACATTTGACATATGAAACAAATGGATTAATAAAAGTGGGTTGATTGAGTAACTCCCATCTAAAACAAAGATAAGTGGAGATATAAAAGTCATAAGGCTATAAGGGGGTGGGATGATGATAGACGTAATCACGGTTTATGAATCATCGATTTTGGTTCATGAATCGATAGTTCAAGGCTCATCAAAATGAAAAGCCTGAACTGGAACATTAAAGTAACGGTTTTGAACAGTTCACAATTTTGGCAAGGTTCAATTCTGATCGGTTCCGATAAGGTTATGATTTTAATACGGTTTCGATTTTGATTTTTAAAAAAATAAATGAAATTTTTAGGGTAATTTCTTCTAATTTAAAATATGAAAGTTTGTTATTAAAATGAACTTAAATTTAATTTTTGTATCTTATAAGAATATAGAGGAATCAAAACCCTTGCAATTCTCTTATCCGTAAATATTTTTTTACCTCAATTGATTATTATGAGCTTCTGACTCTAATGTTGGTAAAAGTTATCTCTTCATATTGACATCTTCTAGCTTTAACTTAATGATCGAGACAAGATTAAATATTTAAAAAGTCATAACTCAAAGATAATCTATCTTATTTTCTTGAAACTTTCTAGAGACTACAGTGAATGCGATTTTTTTCTTGATCGAATTTCTTTTATTCATTTCATAGAAATGATAAAAAATAATATGAATGTTTGGAACAAACCAATGGTTGTTTAAATGTTAAAAAATAGGTTTGTCAATTGTAAAATATTTCTAAAATTTGAAATTTGAAAAGATAAAAATTAATTTTTATATTCATAATTATAGTAAAATAATGAGATGATGAGATGAAAATAATACTAATACATAAAAAATAAAAATAAATAAAAATATACATAATATATATTTTTAAGATTTGAATCGTGGATTCAAGGGTTTCAATTCCAATTCATGAATGGGTCAATTCATGATTTTGTCAAAATGAAAAAATTAAATTGAAATCATCAATGTGCAATAAATCCTAATTAACCATAAACTTATTCAATAATTTTGAAACAATTGATAACGCTTAGATTCTGGTCTAATTCATTGGTTCACTTTCAACATCGATCAGATATATATGATGACGGTCGGAAGAACGGTCATAAATCCTACTGAGGAGTGAGGAGAGCAAAAGTGTCACAACCGCCATTCTTTGGAGGCACGATATGGCCAGTGCTATATTTGCTCAAACCAACCTCTTTACAAGACCTTGCCTTCTTCTCCTTCAAAGAAATGGCTTCAAAAGCTTTTCTTTCTCCACACCATTACTCTTTTCTACTTGTTTCTCTACTTCTTCCGCCCTTTCCGCAGAACAAGTTCATCGGCGAAAGTGGAAGAATTTGGTGGAGTCAAAGTTATCAAAGAAGGTTATATACCCGATTGAAAAAAAAATTAAATTTTGAAGCCAAATTTCGATGTTTTTGTTTGTTCAATCACATTCTGGAGTGGTGTAATTTTGCAGATTGAGAAGTTGGGATATTTTATTATTCGTCTGTAAATTCTGTTGAGTTATCCAATGAAAGAACTATGCAATTCACTTTCTGGACTCCTATAATTGTGCAATTCTCTGCTTTGGGGATTTGGGGTTTTAGTGCAAATATATTGGGTGCAACTAATTAAAAACAAGTCATATTTTGTGTCATATTGTTCTGTATTCCTGTAATTTGAATGAGCATTCTCTCATACTGGAACCCCCCCCCCCCCTGGGGTCCTAAAAAAAAGAAAAAGAAAACAGAAAAGAGAGAGCATTTTGTTTCTTGCTGCAGATTGCTAATTTTTTAAAACTAAATATGAATTCATGATTTTGTTGAATTATTCTAATTTGAATACAATGATAGAGCTATAGAGAATGAAATGATGGAAATACTAATATTTTACTAGCATGTAGCTATTTATAACTCGGCGGTAGAAATCTTCACATTTATCACTTCCCTATTGATTTGAGATTTGGAATTTTATTCTGTGTCTATTTCTGATGCTGCAAATGCTTCTTTTTTTTGTTTTGCGCTGTGCTTGTGTTGATTTTGCTAAAGATAATTACTTTCTCACTTGAATTCTGTGAATTATTATTTTTTAATTGATACTAACCATCATTTCAGTATGCAGAAATTGTAAGGGATGACCAGACAAACAATGTTCCTGATGCTATATTCTCTAAGCTTGGAATGCAGCTCCATAGGAGGGATCAGCATCCACTTGGCATCCTTAAGAATGCAATCTATGACTACTTTGATACCAACTACCCCAACAAATTTGACAAGTTTGATGATTTGTGCCCAATAGTTTCTGTTATTTCTGTATATTTTCTTCAGCTTTGTTTGTGGTAATTTGCTTTGATTTGGACTGGCAATTTTAACTCGATTTGCTAGCATGACATTATACGGTTAGGATTTACACGACATTTTATACTCAAATGAATTTCAATCAAATAAAATTGATTGTTGGGAGACTAGATTTTAACTTGTATAATTTATAAAAAAATTATTTATATTTAACTTGTCATAAGAAAAAGAAAATTATTTTTTAGCTTTATAAAATTTTAATAGTAACTTTAACCATTTAGTCTTTTTTTACATCGAACCTTTAAATTAAATTTTAAAATATTATAATTTTATTAAGATTTAATTTTGTTTAATTATAAATATTATAATTTAAGTATTTAAATTATTTTGAATGATTTTCACTTATTATTTGTATTTTATTTGAATTGATAATTTTTCAGTAATATAAAGGAGTTAGACACCCAGGTTGACATAAACACCATAAGTTGACAAGATAACATGACAGGATGGGCACCCCTATCTTTGATGATTGTTCTACTTGGGAATTGTTGCTTCATCAACTGTTTTATTAACCTTGGTCATGGACTTTTGATGTACCGGTCTTTAGATCTATATATTAAAATGGTAGTGATAAATTCTGGGGAAAAAAGAAAGAAACGTTTCAATTTCAAGTTGCTATTTTCTGTCTACAATAATAAGGTCATCCCAGCTTTGTAAGCCAAAAGTTTTTCGTGAAGATGTGCAAAGAACTTATCTTGCTTTTTCACTATTACCATGTAGCTTTTATTGCCTTCATCAATGGTATCTTTCACATTGGTGATTTTCTAACTTCATGCAGAACTTTGATGATGTCTTGGTTCCTCCTGACCATGTAAGCAGGAGTTATAATGACACGTACTATTTGGATTCACAAATAGTCTTGAGAAGCCATACAAGTGCACATCAGGCTGAGCTACTGAGAAAGGGGCACAATAATTTTCTTGTCACTGGAGATGTTTATCGCAGAGATTCCATTGACTCGACTCATTACCCTGCATTTCATCAGGTTTCTGTTTTTAGTTTTACAATGGTGATAACTCTCTGCGGATTAGAACTCTTAAGCTAACTTCTCTAACTTTTTTGGCTACTGACTGTGCAGATGGAAGGAGTGAGAGTTTTTAATCCTAGTGATTGGGAGGGATCTAATGTTGATGCTACAGCATATGCTGCTGGAGATCTAAAGACATGCCTAGAGGGGTTGGCACACCATTTATTTGGTATGTTGAATGTATGCAGTTGCATGAGCATGGAAAAAACAAACAGATACTCATGATAACCCAAGAAAGGCATTAGAGCTTAAGAAAGGCTCAGAAACTTTATATCTCTATTATCTTGGCTTTTGTCAGAAGATACAACAGAGGGGTGCTTATGAGTTTTAATTCAAAGAATTTTCACTAAGAATGTATATTTTCAAAGTTTTCAAATAAGTTTCTGGAGAAACTATTTGTTTCTTCCACTTTATCATGAATTAAATTGCATGACTAGGATGTTTTGAACAGTTATGGAACGATAAACTGAAGCATAACATGCAATTTATGTGATGGTGTAGGGAAGAACATATTATAAGCTGGTATATGTGATTGGATCTCTTGAAGTAAAAATATAGTGTGTGTTTTCTATTTATTTTATTAATCGTTTTCCCAAGGCAGAGGATGGGGGTTGGTTTTCCTAAGTGATGTTTGGACTTGCAGAGGAATATTTAATTTCCTACCATTTTCTGAAGTAGATGGTATAGGGAAGAATATGATGGGTCCATATTTTTGAGTTATTGATTAATAGAATTGGAGCTTCTTCTTGTTTTCAGTAGTTACAAAAACTGCTTGAATCTGAGGGATCATAAATTTGTCAGGTGGTGTTGAAATGAGATGAGTTGATACCTACTTTCCCTTCACAAATCCATCATTTGAGCTGGAGATATTCTTTCAGGTACTTCTTTTCTAGAGTCTATACTGCAGATATTTAGAATGACTTATACTTCTTATATGCAATTTTAGTTGTTTTTAGGTTTTCTCTTTTGGGTGTGGTGGCTACAGCCTACTGTGTGTTACAAGTGTTGCTAACGGGCCATTTATTCAGCATTAGTAGAATGGATACTCGTTGGATCTGATTCCTGTTACCCATGTTTTCTTTGAGATGCTGTTATGAGCAGCTTAATAGGAGTCTGTGCAATGATAAATATGGCAGAAAGTCAACAACTTCTGAAGGAATTTAAGATAGAATGGAAAATTCTTATTCATCTCTTTCACTTTTGTGTATGTTATGATTCAATGGCTAATGGCTAACTAGAAGGATGTTTACTCGTATTCCTTGTGCTAATTGAAATGTAATCTTGTTAAGTGTCATAAAATATGCATAGTTGATTTTGCAGAAGTTTTTCTTACTTAGTGCTGCATCAATTATCAACCAACTTTTGGCTCTAATTTCTCAACAGGAAAAGTGGATGGAAGTTTTGGGCGGTGGTGTTATGGAGCAGGAAATATTGAAGAGAAGTGAAAGATCTAACAATGTTGCTTGGGCTTTTGGCCTTGGATTGGAGCAATTAGCAATGGTTCTTTTTGATATTCCAGATATTAGACTTTTTTGGTCTAGTGATGAGCGTTTTACCTCTCACATAATTCTATTATTCTCTCTTTTTCTTTTTTTCTTTTTTCTTTTGCCACCCGGGGGGGGGGGGGAAGTATCTTAATAACTGCCTTTTTACATTTTGTAGTTTTCCAAAGGACAGCTAGGTGTGAAGTTTAAACCGTTTTCAAAGGGTATGGCTTGCTTATGCTTATCAAGTTTAAACCTTTTCATTTGATTGTGTTGAAATTGCTGCTGCTGAATTAGAGGCATGGCAGCCTCTTCATACCATAACTTGTAAAACTGTTTCTGCAGTACCCTCCTTGCTTCAAAGATATGAGTTTCTGGATAAGTGATGCATTCACTGAAAACAATCTTTGTGAAGTAGTAAGAGGAATAGCTGGGAATCTTGTGGAGGAGGTATGCTTATTTTCATTTTATGGTGTGAAACTGTGAATCTTTTATAGGGGCCCAAAGCGTTGAGTTGTACTATAGTTGTTCAAGAATAAAAATTCATACATGGGGGGAGTTTTTATTGCAAATCATCTAATTGTCTCCATAATAGCTATTTGTTTGGTTGGATGTGTAATATAGTTCTGGACTATGTTTTGAGTACTTCCCATTCAATCAAAAGACTTTCACCACAAAATATTTTCCTGATTTATTTCCTTTCCTCCAAATTGTTCGCTGAACTACCCAAGGAGTATATTCTAGCCACTTACAATATTAAGCCCATTTTGTCAAACACATATCTATTAAGTTACCCTTGCCCTCCCCAGACCCACCCACCTGTGTGTCCCATAAATGGTGGCTCCTGCTGCGTGCTTTTCATTGTTATAATTGATCTATTGTTACTTTCGCATTATTATAGAATTATCTATTACATGTACTCTTTTGTATGCATTATCATTATTGTTTTCATCAATCAAACTTGGTATGGATAGTTAATAAAACTGGAAATGAATTTTCAAATTGTCCTCAAAATAATGGAATTCTGCTAGCAAAACAAAAATGTAAGTATGAAAGATTTGCAGCAAAAACAATGTCTGGCGAAATATTTTGCATCCAAACAAATGTAGCCTTAGTGAGAAAAATGTCCTTGTTTGGTTGAATTTTAGGATAAAATTATCAATCTGTTGTAAAGGATATGGTAGTAATAAACCAAGTTATTTCCCATACCTTTTTAGTTTCATTCTTTCATCTACTTTTGCTTGCTTTTAAGTTCTGCAATGTATAGTTACTGACAGTCATACTGTGTAATTTTGTGGTTTTGAATGAATATTGTTTTGTAAGTGAATACAAATAGCTAAATTAGCTCAAAATAAATTGGGGCCGTAACTACCTATAAAATAAATGCATGTTTCACATAAGCTATCGTAGGTGGGATTTACATGGTGGTGTACTCTAGTATGCATTTTTCCCAAGAACCATAGTTTTGTGTTTTAATCCCATGTTTATTACTACCATATCCTTCAGAAGTCCTACAAGAATAATACTGCCTTTCTTGGTCATTTGATGAGTAAGACCTTTGAGCAAAGGCTCATAACAACTAATGTAAAATAAGATTGCTGCAATGCACCTTGTCCTTCTGCCATATATAGTAATTGGAAAGAAATAAAAAGAAGACTACAATCATGAGGCAAAAACAGCTTTATTCCGAGAAACACGCACTACTACCTTTAAACCAGTTTTTCAGAGGGCATTTGGTTCTCCAGGAAGCTACAAGGAAGTGTAATCCTGCTGCACATATTGTAGGTTAGTTTATCAGCTACTAATTTGTGAAAAAGAAAGTAGAATTAGAGTATGTAGATATTATTATTATGTAAACATATAATCTTCTATAACCCAACTGGTGGTTAAGCATTGTGTAACTTGACTTTTTAAATTTCTGACTGGTCTAAGTCCAGGGGATAGCTTTACTGTGAGCAGTCCAAAATAAATTGTGTCTCACTTGGTTTTCTTTTTTATAGGTGAAAACAATGGATAACTTAACCAGCATCTTTTCTTACCTTCCATTTATATCTGATTTGGCTAGGTGCGGTTGATAGATAATTTTACAAACAAGAAAGGAATGACCAGTCACTGTTATAGGATAGCATATCGTTCTATGGAGCGATCACTGACAGACGAGGAAATAAATGACATCCTTGGTGGGCTGATATGATTTTGTATCTAGCTATAATTTTCAATATCTTTTTTACTAACAACCCACCTTACGATTTTTATCCAGTGGAAGGTTAGGGAACAGGTCCAGGAGAAGTTGAATGTCCATTTTAAGATGAATGCTTTTTTTTCTGGTTGGAGCATAAAATAGCTTTTTCCCCAGGTAGTTTGAAGCCCATTAGGAAATCTTGCAGATTATATAAAGGTGCACAACATTTACCTTCCAAGTTAAAAACCTAGTATACAGCAGTGATGCTGCAATTACTGCCAAAATTCCAACCCAAGAATTTAATCTGCTCCATTGCTGTATGAATATTCTTCTTTACAATTCCCAGGACACAAATTCTACCCTAGATTAATTTCAGGATGCTCTTTTTGGCAAAGATTCATCTATGAATTACCCCATCTCAAGATTGTAGAACTTTTCTATGAATATGATTGTTGAAGCTATAGATAGATAATAAGAGAATCTGGAATTTCTTTACTTATTTATTTCTCCTTATTTTCTGTAGTGCAACATCTTGACTGGAAAATAATGCTAGTAAGTCAAACTAAAAGACAAACTACCACTCAAGTATGTGAAGAAAGTCTTGCTTTCAGCTCCCGAGTACGGTCTTGCAGTTCTTACACTCTTCTGCTCTTGAGACGGTGCTATGATAGTCACTAATTTATAATTACTAGTGAATTCTTCAATATTTATCAGTTTCCCAAGAATTTCTAACTTGTGTGTTTTTTTGTTTTTTGAGAAATAACTCGTGTGCTAATTCAAGATATTGCCAACTAGGGAGCATTTTGAGCAGCTAATAGCCAAATAAAAAGGGTTGCATTACTTTTGACATTATGATCTGACAATGATTGTTGCCTGCTTACTATTTATGGATCTCTCTTTTTCGGCTGATTGCTTTCATCAGTATAATATTCCCTTTTTTTGGCAAGTTGAATCTTCTCTCATGTTTTACAGCTAATAGTTTTCTTATTGTCTTTTCTATTTTGGTTTGAGACAGAATGAACAATTTTTGTAAGATCTTTTTCAAACATTTTAATGTATGAGTGATAAAATGATATATCAATTAGTTAGAAATAAATTAATAAATGGCATAGAGGCGAGTTAAGATGAGTGTACCTGCCCCGGTGGGTGAGATTGCTTGATTTAAGTGAAGAAAATGGATTTGGAGATCTAATTACAGATATTAGCAGGGATGATGATAGAGACATAGCATTTAATAGGTAATTACTCTATTGCACTCGGTTCATCTTTGTATATATTTGTACTTTAATTGTTATTAATTACTTGTATTTAATTGTGTATGTAAATATATATATATATATATATAATTTATAAGATTAAAATGTCAAACAATATAAATTAAAATCATTATGAATATTAAAATATTAAACATTACTACACATTAATATTGAAGCTTCAACATTACACATCAAATTTAAGTCTAAATCAATTTCATTCGAATTTCTGTGTTGCATATCTCCATTTACGTTATAGTTGATTAGAGGTATTTTGGGATTAAATTGCTAGATAAAGGTTTTCAATCTATCTCATAAATTTTTTGTTAACGTAGCTACAAGAGTTTTTCATAACAACCTATATTCAATGGTTAAATTAATAAATTATAGTAAATCGGCAAAGAAATTATCTATATTCAAAATGTCAATTAATTTATTAAATAATTGTTTCAACATATTATAATCTCCTAATAAAATTATGAATGCATTAGCATATTGTATACCTAATTAGTACTAAGTGCAATTGAAATTATACCAATGCGAGAGTATGACTATTATGAGCTGCTTGAGCAACTGCTCTAATTATTTTAGAGTTGTTTCCTCTAAACGAGATCAATTTTGCACGTGATTAAGATTCTTATCAATTCCAATGCGGCAGACACATCAAACTTTATTTTCAATCGTCACACTTTAAAAAATGCATCGATTATTTTTACTATTTGTATTGAATTTTGTTTAATTTTTTTTTGGTTCTTTGAGAAGTTGAAGTGCCACATGTTTTAATGCATTTGGATGATATTTCTTCCATAAGTGTAGACTAAATGTAAGAAAAATATGAAGAAGAAGAAGAAAAAGAAGTTTAGAAATCTTGTTGGTTTGTAATAAAGAATGAATGAAGAAGAATAAGAAAGATTTAAGCAAATCATATATATATATATATATAGGAACATTTATACATACACACAAATATATATATATATATATACACACACATATCTAGATATCTTTTATTATTGTACTTGTATATTTTATCAATAAATTTAATTTTGATTGAATTTAATATATGACCATCATTACAAATTCATCATTTTATATTATTTTTTAAAATTGATTTGAAAGAATGACATTTTCTATTTTCATATTTGATTTTAATGTCATTTTTTTAACATGATTTGAAAATTTTTTTTTGCATAAAAGGTCAAATCAGAAAATTTGACTTGACTTTCTATTTAACTCATTAGAGCCAGCAATAGATTCATTCGCATAAAAAATTAGTTACATAAATGATCACTCAAAAAAAAAATATTTAACTCATTTTTGACTTTCTATTTAACTCATTTTTTGAGTGATCATTTATGTAATAATGAGAAGAAAAAAATTATTACATAAATGATCACTCAAAAAAAATATTTTGATTCTAAAACTAATAATTTTGATTTATTATCGTTTATGGATTGCAAATTTTATTGGTTCATATTCCAAAACCTCAGTTGGGCATTTGGTTCTCATTCGAGTACAAAAAATGCATCACAACTATTGATTCCAATTATTTTATTCAATCTTTTTTCTCTTTCAAAATTTTGTGCAATTTTTTCAAATCTTGTTGAAAAATGACATAAATAATCAAATGTGAAGAAGGGGATGTGCCATTTGTTTAAATTAATTTTAAAAAATGCCACAAAATAAAGATGAGATATTAAATTCAAATGAAATTGAATTTATTGGTAAAATATACAAGTGAAATGATTAATTATATTCATATATATATATATATATATAGAGAGAGAGAGAGAGAGAAAAGAGTTTGTTAGTTTACAAAAATTATTTACTCTTCAAATCAGGATTACACATTTATTTTTCTTCTTTTCTTTTACATATTTACTTCAAATAAAAACACAAGAACAAATAAATTTTGATTAATAATGTCCAAAAGAATTCACGAAGATATTAAATAGTTAATTGAAGTCAATATTCGATTAAGTGATGAACATCTATATACTTTTTTCAAACTTCAATCTGGTTTTAATAAAATTAGTTTTGTCAAGAAAATGAGAAGTAAGATATTAGAAGTATGTTATAAATGTGTCAGGTAGAACTGCAATCGAAAAATGTCGTTCACATGGATATTTATATAGAAATCAAAAAGATTAAAACACTTTCATAAAAGATGGATCGAGTAAAGAATTGATAGATGACATCCAATTGACTCTTGAGACGTATTCTCGTGAAAATGTTCAATGAGAACTTCTTCAAACTATTAAATAAATTTAAATATGAAGAATAGCATTATAGTTTCAAAAATTTTATTTTAAAAGATCATGTAATAAGTTTGTACAAAAACTTAATGATAAGAAAAATAAATATGTAATGTCTCATATTTCATGTAGTTTGTTGATGTAATATATTTTACGAATATTTTATATTTTTTTAATACATTGATTTTTGTACATTTTGAAACGAGTAATAACAAAAAATGTTGCATACACATGGGTGGTGGCGAGTTTCCATTGCATTTTCTGTGACCTTTCGCCTCAAACTATCTCACTTGGATCTTGTCTCTTTTGGCCAATGTGGTTATCAGTTTTAATTGGGGTTTCTCTTGGTGAAGACCTCTCTTTCTTGTTCCCTCACCCCCTCATCTCCCTTTTTTTTTATAGCATTCAATTTTTTGTGTGATGTGAATTATGATAGCCCTTATTCTTGCACTTTTTTGACAATATCCACAATTTATTTGCTTATTTAATTTCTCTTGATCAAAGCTTTGTTTAAGATTTCTTTAAATCTGGATTAAGTTTGGGCTTTTTATGGTAATTTCTGAAAGCCTTAAAGCTTTTAATGTCTAAATTTTTATTAATAACAAACATTGATGATGACTAATATCTTAATTATATCAATGTTAACCTTTTAAAATTCAAATGTCTAATTCATGTAAGATCGAAGTTTCAAGTCTTCAAGAAAGATCGTATGCTATCAATAGTTGAAGATAAGTATTTATGGATTAGATAGGATCTAAATGTATAGTGTTAAATATTAATATCACTTAGATATCTCTAGATCTACCTTTATAAATAATTATTATATAGGTTGCTCAATAAAAGTAAAATATTTTTCAAAATATACTTCATAAAGATAAAGCATGACTTGAGTATTTGAAATGGTTTTCAAAATATATACATATGTTTAAAAGGTTTATAAAATAAATTTCACAATTCTAAGAGTTGATTGAAATCTTGTGTTGCATGGTTATGGTGTATGTGCGGTCAATCACGAATCATGCAGTTGATCGAACTTCTTAGCTCATTATCCGTAGAATGTTCAGAGCTCTTTGGTGCACTTGCAGATGATGATGTAGACGACCAGCCTAAGGTGTGATCAACCACAAGTCTCCTGAGTGAGATTTAAACAGTCATTTTTATGACCATTAAAACATACATATAAATATCCAAATGTTTGAAAAGCTTAGTGATACGACTTTTTGAGCAAAAATCTGATTCATATTTAATATAGAACATTTTATAAATATTTTCAAGTCATTTCATAACATTTATATTGTGAAAATCATTTAATAAAGGTTTCACTCAAGCATTGGTGTTCTTGAGCAATCTAGAGGAACATATTACTCAAAAAATTCTTTGTGTAAAAGGATTGATATATATTCGCATTAAGGTGATATCTATATGTCAAACTCTCTTTATTCTCATCTTGTATCATTCAAGATTGTATTGAGTTTAAAACTCTAGAATGAATCTTGAATTAAAGATAATTGTGATTATCTTAAATGTATTTATTTCACTAATTGTTGTATTAGAGATAAGTATATAATCAAGGTTGTATTGTAAAACTCAAAGAGTTGGGTGAACCTTGATTGGGTAAGAGGTTTGTGTTATAAAACTCTAAGATGAATTGAGTGAGCCTTTTTTGTGCTAAATTAGTAAAAGGTTTTGTGAAATCCTTAAGTAAATAGCTCAAGGTAGTGGATTAGGTTTTGTTAGATAAACTGAACCACTATAAATCTTTGTGTTCTTTGTTTTATTTATGTTATTTATTTGAACACATTGTTTCATGCACTGTTTGAATATCAAGTGATTGATATTTGTTGTATTAGAAATGATTAATTTAATTAGGTCAAAAAAATTCGGATAAAATCTAATTCATCTCCCTCTTAAATTTTTCAATCTCCATTTTAGTTAATGTTAAGATCAGTGATATACTTCGAAACAGGGTTGGTCACAATTTGTGGTGCCAATACCAAAATCAGTCGTTAACAAAAGAAAAAAAAAAGGAAAGACAATTATTCAACCAACTGATTCAGAATTAAAATATTATTTTAATTATTCAAGTCTTGTGAAAAATTACCAAACAAAAGGAAAACTAGTAAATTACATGGATGTTTCCCTTTTTTAAATCTTCAGAGTTACAGATCTAAAGCTAAAACTCATCCAACCCATTCACTTTACACAAACGAACAAATAAAATATATCAAACTTACAAGTAAACCTTAAACATTCAAGCTTTAAAAACTCAAATTCAATTATGGGTTCATGCAAGTCATATTAAGAACACGAATAATATAATATTTGAATAGCTCGAGTGAGATGTTTTTTATTTAAAAGGATAAGTACTTTGTAATAGGAAAACAAAAAAATTAATTTCTAATAAATATATCATCAGACAAAATATTGTTTGGTACTGGTAATAGAGAAAAAATATATATCCACCACCAGAACATGCATACTCATTATAATTAATTGTACAAACATCAAATACAAATGATTATTAATAAAATTATTTAACATGAGATGGTTGAGTTAACCAGTCGTCCAAGAAAATTAAGATACAACGTGTAAGAGTTTGAAGAATTCACTTTTTCATATTTTTTTAAAGGCAAATTAGACCTGATGTTGTTGGTGATAGAGCAACCACCTCATAAGTATTTGACTACTTTAGGCTCAAATCTCATGCTCTCTATTTCTCTTCTTTCTTCCCCACCACCGACCCCCACACCCACCCCCACCAAAAATGAGCGAAAAAAGAAAAAGAAATAGAAAAAAAAAAACTTCCCAGCACAAAATAAGGAACATAAAAGAGAATGTAACAAAAATGCTATCAAACATTAGCTATCAATAGCATATATAAAGTCAGAGGATTAGGTTTTTCAAATAAAAACTATACTAAATATATCTGCGAAGGAACTCTATCTTTTTCTCCTTTTAAGTTCTCAGAAATAGTACTAAATACTTTCATGCACAAGTTAGATATCTCTACCTTATAATTCTCTCCATCTATACATATACATACATATTTCAAAATAGCACAATATTCTTGTTTAATATCATTGGCAGTGTCAATAGATTCGAATGATAACAAAATTAATTAACTAGTCCAAGAGCACTTGATGAAATTAATATTGTTGAATTAATGGTAATTAAATGCTACTTGATTTTGTATTCAATTTCCATTGTCCCTTCATGTCGGTACAAAGAAAAATTATGACAAAATATTTTGTTCCCATTTGATAAATTGTAGAAAGGACCTTTTTGGAAATGAAAGCTCATTAATGTTTCCTTTCATAGGCCAAACATGGCTTGAACTACCTCAATAGCCTAGAACCTTGTAAAGAAAAGTAAGAGGTGATTTGATCATAACCAGCTGCTTTCAATTGCTCATATATAGTTAAAGTACAATATTTTGTAGAGTTTTTACACAAAAAATATTTTTTTTTAAAATTATGGTCGGTTATATACTCCAACATGAGAGATAGACTGATATATATCTCTCTATTATTGTCAAACACGGACATTGCTTTACACACAAGTCCGTCTTTGAGAAAGTCGGAGCTCAGGAGAATGGACAAAAGGCAACACAAGGTCCATCCTTAGCATTGACGGGCCTAGGTGTCAGATTATTTATATAAGGTTGTAAGCATTATCAAAGATGGCTTACAATTTACAGTTTTCTTTTTTCCTTTTCTCAGATTTGACATGCTAAGGTCATTCTTGTAGAACAGTTTCTTTTGTGTTTGTGTATGGGTAAACAGATGTTAATGGTGAATTTCTATACGACATGAAAACATGTATTGTAGGAGTGTTCTCACGTAATTCAATCAAGCACTAAGTCTCATAAGTGCATCTAGGGATCCAGATAAGAAGTGTTAGTGCATATAATAGCATTGCCAAGTGTAGAGGAGCAACACTTCTACATAATTTGTAAACAAGTCCTAGTACTACACGACACGTGGTTGCCAAAATTTCACCTTTAATCAGCCCAACTTAATATCACTTTGGACTTTGAGAATCATCCATCCAGGTCAATGCCAAGGACGGTCATGGGCTACCTTTTATCAATTAGGTTGAGCTTAGGCTTTCTCAATAACGAACCAGCGTTTCAGGAAGGGTTCGTGCTTGACAATAATATATAGGCTTATCAAGCTATTTCTTATATTAGGGTACATGACAGACCACAATTTTAAAAAAAGGTATTTTTTTTGAAAAAACTCTATTTTGTATCTCTCCCTCCCCAAATTGCAAATAAAGCATAGGAAAGGCTCAAATTAATAGTTTGAATGAGGAAACACAAAATTAATAAATCTAGTTACGAGATGAGTTTTTGTGCTAGTAACAAAGAAATATTCAGTTTGGATTTGTTTTGCTAATTTGCTTTATGTTTTACCTACATAGTTTTTAAGGTATGATTATTTTCTATTACCATAGGTGATGAACTTCTATTCATTTGCCTCTATATGTAATTTATTTTTCTCTTTTTTAATAAAGTTTGTAATATCTATAAAAAAAAATTACAAGATGAGGAAACTTTACTCACTTTTTCATGATATTGGCGAATTTGAACATTTAATTTATATATATAGAGAGAGAGAGAGATGTATCTTTATGTGTATGTATGTTCACATACATGAAAAGAGAATGTGTGGCAGTTTATGTGTGTGTGTGAAACTATTTGTTTTAAAATGCCAATAAAGGACAATACTTACCAGTTGATCAATCAGGTTGCTGTTGCCCTAGTCGGCCATTTATTTACGAAGGGGCCACATGCCCACCGAACCATGAGACATAATTTCATTTTTTTTTCCTCACTCCATAATCTCCAACAATTTTGAACATTGCCTTTTTTCTTCTTATGCTACGCTATATGTCTTCCTTCCTAGGTATCACCACTCATGTTCCTGGCCCCTCCCTACAATGCTCACCTTAGCCATGACTCCAAAATATTTCAATGCATTTATTATATCAGCTACTCTATCCCGCTCAATTATAAACTTGTTTTCCTTTTTACTTTTATCTCAAATTATAGATTTGTTTTCTTAATAAAAAGATAATATATTTTTTTAGTGAACTAAAATATATTTATTTAAAGTAAGACTATTAAATACATTTTAAATCATATTTGGTAAGTATTTTATCAACAATTTATTAATGTTTCTAATGTTCAAGTTTTTCAACTTATGGAGATGTTTTATGAATATTTTATAAAAAATGTATTTTTCAATAACATTAATTATGTTTATTTAATCGATATGAAAAATTAAATAAATTTATCAATTTGGAATTGAGGAAGTAATATTATGTTGTATCAATTATTACTCAACGGGAAAAGAGCCTTATATTATGAGAGTGATTATTTGAGTTATTCACAAAAGTAAATTGCAATGAACAGAACATTTTGCATTGAACTCTATATATCCATCATAGACTTTGATAAGTAATACATATAATATATTTAACCAATAGTGCAGAACCCAGCATTTAATGCCCATGTTTCCACCAATCGGTATTGTTTTGTTTTTCTACATAAACTTCAGACACAAGTCATCTCAATTTTCAACATACCCCATATCTTTTGTATTTCCCATTGAACAACAAAGAGACACTTCTTTTCCACCCGGCCCCCCCAAAAAAACCACCCTAGGTCAAATATAATGTATATATATATATATATATATATATAAACCCAGCTGACACCTTATATATGTACATTTTCCACGGTCAGAATCATTCTCTATTCTTTGAAAACTCTTCTGCATTAACTTTGGCCCCCAAGAATGAAGGGCAGCAGAAAGGCAGCTTTACTACCTCTTGTATGGCTCATGATCCTATTATTTTCTGTTACAGTTGATCAGGCTTTTGGTGCAAGACATGCTCAATTTTTCAAGGCGAGACCAAGGAAAATCCCTCACTATTCTTCTGAAACTTTCTCTGCATTCTTGCCAAAAGGGATGCCTATGCCACCTTCAGGTCCTTCTCGTAGGCACAATAGCGTTGGCTTGGAGAACTCACCGCAATTTCCCTAAAGATATATCTCAGAAGGAGGAGAAAAGAAAAAGGGATGCTTTCAATCTTCTCCAAATCCTCTATACCAGTGAGACATGAAGGGTTCTTTTGCCCTTCTGTAAATTTGAGTACGTAATGCTATTTTTATTTTTTATTTTTTTTGCAGCCTACTGAAGGTTCACGAAAGAAAACATATATACTCAGCTTTAACATGTAATAGTAGCAGTAGTATCAAGAATGTTACAATCTCTAGTAGCTTTTGTGTAAAGGGAAACCCTTATAATGAAGTATTATAAATTATGCTAAGAGAAAGAGAGAGAGGACCAAAAACCAGACATACAGAGTTTATTCTTATTAATACATAAAGTTATATACTGAATGTTGATGAGCTCCGCTAACTGAGTTGAAATGTAAACTTCAGAAACTTTCAAGTTGATCATGATGCATGCTAACATTGTGAGATCTTCTTTGTTTCAGGAATTAACCACAGTTTTGATTTTTCTCTTTCTTTTGCCTTATTTCAATAGAATTATAGTATATGCCAAATGTCAATACCTGTTTATAGCTCTAACAACTCGCATCCAAGGAAAAGGTGAGTAGGATACTTGAAAATAGAACGATATACTACTGGCCTTCATGATTGCTCTACCTTTTTTTTTATAATAAATTCTTTAAAAGAGAGGAGAAAGCTTATAGTTATAGCAAAATTACATGGTACACAAATGAATACGATGAAGTTTCTAAATATATATAGAAAGAGGGATTAAAATAATTTTTCTAATACTACATGCTTAGAGCAAAGGAAATAACAAGATTTTGTCGGCTGTAAGAAGTGAATTGGAATTGTATGAAGATGTTATTAGCTAATTAAACTCTCAGAATAAAGTACCATCATTAGTTCTAAAAATTGAAAGCAAAAGAAAATAAAGGAATTCAAGAGTGATGTTCTTACTACATACAATTTCTTTATTAAATGTCAAAGCCTTTTTTATGTGTATTTTTTTTTTTTGAATATATAGAGTCGTGTGTTTTGGAGCAAAGTCTATATATGTATATATATTATGTATAATAAATAAATAATAATTCAATACAACCAAGAAATTACAAGCTACACATCATCTATTACTATTTCTTTTCTTCATAGAATATTCATGACAAACATTTCTTTTTAAGGGGTTGGACTTATCAAAACCCAAATAGAGGTCTTCTGCTCGTCTTTTCCGACCAATCCCACAAAATCAAATCATGCCACCAAAGTCTTCTACTTTGTCTTTTTGGCTTACGACAGCAACATGTGACTCCAAGAAATATGGCAGTTTAAAAATACACAAGTTTCATGTCAAAGGTCGTTAAATAAAAATTGAAATTTGGTTTTTGAAGGGGGGAAATTCAAACATGGTTTGGTGAAAACAAGAATGTCTCTGGCAACTCCTACATTTCTTTTCATAATTGTTAAATCTTACATGTTTTAGACCAAAACGCCCCCAAAAGAAGATAATTGAAAAGAAAAAGATAAACATTAGCCAATCTTTTTTCTTTCATTCTCTAAAACCATTTCATCAATCAATCTCACTACTAAATAAAAAAGGTGTCAAATTATTATTACTTAAATTGAATTTAAAACTTCTAACACCAGATGGAGACAAAGTGAATGAATCACCCTGCCTTTTCCACTTTTAATTGCTAATAGTAAGATATAAAAGAAGAAAATCACATAAATCATGAAATTAAAATTAGATCAGATGAAGTATTCCCCCCAAAAAGGAAAAAAGTATATTTCTTACAAGAAAAAAACAAAATAAAGACAATCAATTGGTCATTTTTCCAATCAATCAACATTTAAATTTAATGAAGCACTTACTACAAACCATTTAAATTGACATCCAAAAAATACATTAAAAATTTCATTGAAAAAGGTACAATATTTGAGTGACCTACTTAGCACTCACTTCAAACTATCTGAATTAACATATAAAATACACATTCAAAATTTCAGGAAAAAAAAGTACAATATTGAGGTATGAAAAACCTAAAACAAGAATATAATTATGAAATTAAGATATTAAAAAAATTAAAAATTATTATTATGTAAATACATATGAAAATATAAAAAAAATTATAATTATTGTAAAATCTTTCATTCTTTTGATAGAATTATCAAAAGGGTAATATTGTTCAAATCTAAGTCAAGTGTGTGATGTAGTGTGAGATTTAGTATTCCCTTTCTTTTTTTTCTTGAATAAGTGACTTCCACTAATAAGAAAATCAAATTAATTACTAACATGCATGCATCAAATTAATTATATTCCCATCCTTTTTGTTGATGATAAAATTACTTACTCATTCTAAAAATGTCTACATTTTCATTTTAAGGCTCGAAAATGAATATGCACTTTTCTAAACTAAATATATTTATCATATAAAATTTCACTAAAGACCTTATTAAATTAAAGGATTTACGTTTTATTATATAACTCCTATGATTCTACCACAAATCATATTAATATCTAACTAGGATAATATGATAATTTTTTTAAGTCGAAAAGCTCTATTTAATTTTTGTATGAAGTCAAATATGAACAATTAATACGGGAAGGAGGGAGTACTTCTTTTCTAGAACAAAATGGGAGAAGGCACGGTAAGCAAATGAACAAAATTCAATGTATAATTCTTTCACTTACTATAAAAAAAAAATTATTGTTCAAAGACGTTATTCTTTATTAAACAAGTTTAAGGTTTACTTAAGTTCTAAAAATGTTTAAGGTTTACTTACTTTGAATTCAGACTCAAAATATCAGCTTCATCTCAAACTCAACTTGGAAATATACAAATCAAGCGTTGTGAGGTTCGAGCATGACTCGGCATTTCAACGAAAGGCATAATATAATTTTATGCAACGGAATTTCTTCTTTTCTTCTGTCATGACAGAACTACAAATGTTATTTATACCCTTACAAATGAAAAACATTAAATATTCTATTTGTCTAAAATTGAATATTCATATTTGATTTAATAAAAAAACATTAACAATAGTTTTTTACCTTTTCACATTATCCTTGATATAATGTGTTCAGTGATGAAATTATATAAATTAATGATATGATAATATAATTGTAAAATGTAAAAATGAAAAATGTAAGTAGGAAGGAATAATATTTCACATCCTATCAATCACACTGATATAGATTGGCTACGAAATTGTTAATGGATATAGATTCATTACTATTATGGATCGCAGCAAAATTCACCAACCCCAGCTGTTTCTAGAAGCTTAGTTACACCTAGAACAAATAAATTTTTTTATTTTTTTAATTTAAACAAGTTAGACTTCCATTGTGAAAATTAGTCAACCTAATGCAACACGTGGGATTGTCATTACCATTTCAACTATGAAAATATTAATTTCTTGCTTAAATGGTTTTGAAATGATTAATGCTGAGGGAAAATTCTTGCATGGACCTTGAAGACTAGTATAGCTTAAAGGTATTCTCTTCGGAAAATTGGTGAATTTAGTTGTTACCTTTTTACTTTATAGAAACTTAGGTCCTTTTTTAAAAATATTTGGTCTTTTCATTTTTTTACTTTCAAACTATTTGGTCCTTTATACCAAATTTTGTCCAAATCAAACAATATTAACATCGGAATTTAATTTTAGTCAAATTATAAGGGGTAAAATAATCATTTTACTATGACTAGAAATATTTTAAAGAAACAATTAATAGAAAACTCTTATTGATGAACCATTATACTAATAAGCTCCCCAACCTGTTTGCTCAATATGATAAACTTCAGGAAGTCATTTTGTCATTTTTATAAGGCTAATGGAATTTTCTTTTATTAAAAAGAAATTGTTTTTATTATACTCATCAAACTCAAAAGGCACTCCAAACAATAAGTCAGCCTAACAACAGAGTAAGGACATCCCATATTAAAGTTGTTGAAACAACAATAACTCAAATAGTTCAAACTGAAATCAACTACAAAGCAAACATCTGCAATGACAAAACAGAGCCTCGACCCATCCAAATCGAAACCAAACTCAGCAAGCAATAGGCTCACCACCCAAGTAGAGCAAGTAGTTGATCCCAAAGAAGGTAAAGACAGATCAGGGTGTAAAAGGAGGGAGCAGATTTGAGAAACAAAAAGAGTAATTACACAATCACACCACGCACAATATAATCACATAAGGGAAAAATAGACAAAACAAAAATTGTCAAAAAACCACTTTGAAAGCCCAATGGCTTTTAATGACTTAATTTTGGTTATTGACAAACATTAATGATGACTGATCATTTTATTTTACAAGTGATAATATTTTTGAATTCATATCTTTAATTCATACAAGATTAAGATTTCAAGTCTTCAAAAATATTCATTTGGATTCAAAAGTTGAAGACAAGTGTTTATTAAGTTAAACACCTAGAGATATAGTTAGAGTTTGATATTTCTAGTTTACCTCTAATTGAATATTGATTTTAAAGATTACTCTATGAGCCTAAAATGTTTTTCAAAATAGTTTTTCATTCATTAAAATATGCTTTGGGTATTTAAAATAGTTTTAAAATACATGTATAAAGCTTGAATGTTTCATAAATTTTAGTTTTTATGATTCCACGACTTGTATAATTGTTTGAAATCTTTCATTGTATGTTTGGTACTTTGTGGATGACATAAATAAACCAAGAGGTAGACATGAGAAAATTTGTGGTTGATCATATTAGCCTTGTGGACGATTGCAAAACTGTAGGCTTCATCCGCTAGTCCGTGAACTTTGGTTCACTTGCGAACGATGAAGGTGGACGACTGTTTGGTGGCATGTATCATATGCAAACCCACTAGAGGACTTTTGGACGATGGCATGGTCGACCTCTCCTGAGTGGAATTCTAACAGTCATATGTTTTACTGTTGAAACATACCTATAAATACCAAACATATCTAACATTTTCTGAGCTAAAATTTCATATACCAACAATACATAACGTCTTGAAAACATTCTTAAACTCATTCTAAACATATTCCTTGTGAAAATAATTTAACAAGGGTTTCAATCATTCAAAGGTGTTCTTGAATAATTTTATTAAGTCAATACTTAAAGAGTTTTTGTGTTACAAATTGATATATTTTTACATTAATGTGCTATCTATATCAAATTCTCTTTATCTATCTCTTGTATTGATATTCAAGATTGCATATAGCACAAAAACCTAAGTATTATGGTGAGCCTTAGATTTAAGATAATTGTGATTATCTTGTTATGTGTGTATTCACTAAGTGTTGTATTCCAGATTATTGTGATTGTCAAGGTCGTTCATTGGTTGAGTGAACCTTAATTGATTGAGATGCTTTTATAAAACAATAAGGTAAATTAAGTGAGTCTCTTCTATAATATCTTGCATTTGATTTAATGAAGTGATTTGTGAAATCTCTGGGTAGATAACTCAATGTAGTTAATTAGGTTTGTTTGAATAGAGTCACTATAAATCATTGTGTTCGTTGTTTAATTCCTGCAATCTATTTGAACACATTGCTACACACCATGCATACCAAGTGTTTAGTGTTTGTTATCAAAGAAATGCATAATTGAATTATGTTGCAAAAATAAAATAAAACATAATTCACCCCCTCTTAGTTTTTTCAATTAATATTAGAGCATGTCTTCTTCTATTAGCTTAACTGCTTAGAAGTAAAGATCATATGGCACATCTAAACAACACCATGATGGTAGAAGAATACTCTACTATTAGATCATCTTTGTTGAATGACACAAATTACAATTTCTAAAAAATAGAGTTATAATATATATTTCTTCTATCAATTATAATTTGTGGAGTATTGTTGATGGCGGTCCTTATGTTCCATTTAAAGTTTTTGATAGAGTTAAAGTTGATAAAACCCCTAATAAGTCTCATGATTATGATAAAAAAAATGACTTTATATTTTATTGTCATGAATACTCTTACTTGTGAACTTGATATAAATTAGTACAATAAAGTAAGTGGTTGTGATTTCGCTCATAAAATGTGGAAGTTACTTGAGCTTACTCATAAATGAACCAATCAAATCAAGTAAACCAAAGTATGCTTAGTAGAGAATATGAGATTTTCACTATGAAATCAAATTAAGTATTACTCATTTTACTAATATTACGAATGGTTTGAAAGTTCATGGTAAGACACATTCTCTAAGTGAGCAAAATATGAAGATCATCAATGTTTTGCCTAAAGTTTGGGAAGATAAAAAAAATAGTCATGTTAGAAACGCATGACTTGAAGAAGAAACTTATAGATGAGCTCATCCATTCACTCCTTACACATGAGATAAGGATGAAGTGGATGAATAACCAAGAAAGTAGAAGAAAAAAATAAATGAATTGCTCTCAAGGTGAAATAGAGCAATGAAGATGAAGTCTCAAGTGATGACGGTGAAATTGATGATGAAGAGATGACACATGTAATGAAGAATTTTAAAATAATGTTTAAGAAAGACTATTTTAACAAGATCAAGCAGAATTCATCTACATCCATAAGCAACATTACAAGACAATGCTATAAATGTGAAAGTTTGAATTACTTCAAGGCAAATTGTCCAAAACTGAAGGAGAAAGAAAAGAAAAACAAGTCCAAGAACAAAAAAGGACTCAGATACACTCCTAATTAAGAAGGAAGTGGTGATGAAAATGAACAAACCGAGCATGCAAATTTTTATTTCATGGCCATTGAAAATTATGCAACTACTTCTAACTTGTCTACTTTAAATTATAGTGATAATCATAATGATAAATATGACATCTATGATCAAGATGAATTTATTGTTAATCTTTGTCATGAAATGAAGAAAGTCATCAAGAAAAATAAAATTTTGAAATGTCAAGTTCATAAATTATTTTTAGAGAATGCTAGACTTGATGAGAATATTATGATCTTGTTATTAGGAACAAGAAATTAGATAATATGATGTGTAATTATGATACTATGAAGTTGATAATAAATTATTTGAGTACTAACTTGCATAATTTTACGTGGAGTAAAGTAACACCCTAACTTTTTAAAATGATTTCTTCGAAGAAGGAAAAAAGTAAAATTATAAAGTTTGGGATTTGTGGGCCATATTTTTTTACAAACCTGATTTTGAATGTTGGTCCGTCCACGGATGAATTTAAAGGGCCAAATATCACATATATATATATATATATATATATATATATATATAACATATATCTACTTCATGTGCTGACCCTTTAAGACCCTTTAAAATAATTTATTCTTTTGATGATGATGGTTTACGAATATTCATGATTTAGTCACCTTCTCTCATCTAACTACTTGACATTCCTCACAGAAAGGACTGAATTACTAACATAATTAATTAGTTGAAACTGACCAAGAAGGAAAAAACCATATAGAACATAAAATTGATTTAACTCGTAATGAACATATATATATATATATGACTAAATTTTTTTCACAATAAGAAATTGATTTATCTAGGGAGGAAGATATACTTAAATAAATTTTTTTATTGATAAAAATATTCGCAATCATTTGTCTCAAGCAGGCTCAACTCTATATTTATCCCTCGGACATGATCGTCACATGAAATATCAAATTTCAACCAGAACTGTTGTTGAAAGGCAAATTAATCATCACAAATCCCCATAGATGCAAGAGGTCCATACTAGTGCTTGGGTACAAATTAGTATCACAAACGAATCACGTTGCAAAATTAATAATGGTGTACGAGTTGAGATTGCCTATCATAGTGTTACCCAAATCGGAATATTTCGAAAGTGATGTTATTGAATTGAAATTTGATCAGAAGTCATCTGAATGCGCCGTGATTGCACTGATCTTTAAGCTAAAAGTTTTAGATTCAACAACTAAAACGTTGAAAAAGAAGGGATGGTGCAATATTCTGAAAAAAAAATTGGCAGGGTCAAGGAAACCAAAGAAATTAAGTATAGAGACCTCTGCACATTTTCAAAAAATTGCCGATTTTATATACACTAGAAAATACAACCGGGAAGTATTAGAGGGTAGCACCCGAGAACATAAGATAAACAAGAAAATAATTATACGCGGGGCAAATAAAATTTAATGAGGGAGGATCTGAAAATGGCTTAGATCTATTCCTCCAAGAGTTGGGCGCTTTGCAACCACCACCATAACAACTACCAAAAAAATCAGAAATCAAGGATTCGTGATTGTTGCTAAATTTGGGGAGACGGGGAAACAGCACCTTCTGACCTTCTGGCAGCCTGGCCGGAAATTGATGACTTGTCTGATCCACGAACATTGTATCTCTCATAAACTTTTTCGCGGTTCTCAGACCACCAAGTCTCTGCTTGGTGCTCGCCAAACCTTCTCCGGCTGCAAATGGAATTTAAACATGAAATTTCTGGAGCCAAATGAAACTATAGAGAGCAGTTGCCGGTAATCAAGACATAATTAAATAAATATACTTCACAGAAAAATCATTTTGACTATAAAGAGATGAGGATGAAGCCCAAATACCTGAAGCGCACTCGTTTAAGATCTCTAGTCCCATCTCGAAGGGCTACCAGGGTTATATACACACCAGGCTCGTATTGTTCAATCCACTCCGCCTCAACTTGATTTGCATTACCAGGCACCACTGGACTCCGAGATTTTGAGCCATTTTCACTTTCCTGGACAGAACCACTGTCTCTAGTGTCAACAGTTTCGGAAGCACCACTGTTGCGTGCTTGAGCATCTCCATTGCCATTAGATAGTCGAACATCTGAACGGTTATCCTTCCCAAACGGGGTTAAAGGTCCCTGAACATGATTGTATTGGCTTGTTTCATTGCTTCCACTAGAGTCCCTTGGCAGTTCAGTAGCACCCTGTATTCCATTAAAAGCGATGGACTCTGAACTCATTTGTGAGGCAAGGTATGAACTAGTGAGAGAGTCAGATCTGGTATGACAATCTCCATTTGCATTCACATATTGTATGCCATTTGGCTCCGGGCCATTTGCTAGATACGGCAGTCTGATACTATCAGTATCATAAACACCAGGTGGCAGTCTTTCAGCCATGTCTTTGAGCTGGAGAAAGAATAAATAAAATTAGGTGAATAACTTTCCAGCAACTATGCAATAAGTTTCCTCGACAAGAAAATGAGAAATAGGAGAAACCAAGAACAGAAGCAAAAATGGAAATTCTTATCTTTTTCTGCACAAGTAAAATACAGAAAATAACCTGTGCCGTAAGTGACTTTATCACATCTTTTGCAGCTTTACATTTAGCAGCTTCTTCTGCTGCTAGAGCCATTGCTTCCTGAACTTTATTCGTTGATTTTTGGAGTTCCATTTCCTTAAGTTCACATTGATGTCTCAGACTCTCAACCTGAGGCAGATACACAGTCAAGGTACTAAGAGGTTGAAGAAGTGCGTGTTTAGTAAACCTGAGCTTAAAGTGGCTTGCAAAGAAATATGTTCAGGATCTACCTGGGTACGCAATTTATGAACTTCTTGATTTAGAAGTTCATTAGTTTTCTTCAAACTATCAGCGATGCTTTTGGAGAAAGAAAGTCCTGAGGTCGTTGGCACTGGTGTTGCCGAACGCGGGGGGCTTGGTTTTCTTGAAAAAGGTGATACAGATCTTGAACTAACACTGGATGGTGTAAGAATTGGTTTTGGAACCGGTCTGCGAAAGTCAGTAGACATGACAACATCTTTCAGCTGCAACAGGGAAGGTGTTTGAGATGGACGGCCAACCAAAAACGAATCAGCCTTTTTTCCTTGCTTTGCAGCTTTGTTATCCAATTGCTTGATCAAATCAAGATTGGATGGCAGTGCCGACTTAGCCAAGCGTAACTCAGCCTTGTCCAATTTGTCCTTGTTCTCACCAGAAAG
Organism: Apocynum venetum; assembly: GCA_019593545.1. Classification (NCBI taxonomy): domain Eukaryota; kingdom Viridiplantae; phylum Streptophyta; class Magnoliopsida; order Gentianales; family Apocynaceae; genus Apocynum; species Apocynum venetum. Next base: position 973,845 of record SRSM01000133.1, read on the forward strand.
GCGTGGTCCAGCATTCCTTCGGTTATTACCTCCAGCTTCCACTACCTTGCTTAATTTGGCAAAACAGGAATCACAAACACGATATGGTTTACTGGGATTAGGGGCTAGAGCCGCCCTAAGTGCTTTTCGAGAACTGCATCCATGGCAGTGCACAAGCCCGCAATTATAGCAATTATGCCTCTTCCTTGTGAAACCAAAAGCCTGCCGACAAGCAGCGCACTGAGACTGTTCAGCACCGGATACCCATTTGTGAAGACATATAGCAGCTGTATAATTTGAACCACAAGCTATGTACTTAACATGTCTATCCTTCAAAGCTTCAACTAAAGTTGGTACTTTCCTATCTTCTATATCTCCATGACCCAACCTTCCATTAGCTCCTTTACCCCAGGTATAGACCTCATTCTTGGATGTCAGCACAGCCACATGATATGCACCACAGGCAATCTCTTCAACAGTTTCCCCAACAAGCTTATCTTCCACCAAGCATGGAAGCTTCCCATCTGATTGTGGATTCCCAAGCTGACCATATACAGTACTTCCCATTGTGAAAACACGTCCAGATGTAGTCAACCCAACAGTTAAACTATGTCCGCAAGAAACTTTGTGAAAATTGTAATCAATAAGTGCAGGTACACAAGTAGGTTTCAATCGTGGTTCTTTGTCACCATGTCCAAGGCGACTTTTATCACCATCACCCCAGGTAAACAACTTTCCAGATGAAACGCTTGCACTAGACTGAGTTACAATAACTTCAACCACAGCAGCAGTATGCCATACTCCGCAAGCAACAGCAATTGTCCTCAATCCTGACAAAGATTCAACCTCTCTAGGATATAGAATATTTTCCCTATCACCATGGCCTAGAACCCCAAAAGTTCCATCACCAAAGGTAAAGAGCTGACCAGCAGATGTTATCAAGGCAGTATGCCAAGGACCACAAGTTACCATTGAGATCTGCAGGCCATCAAGTGGACCTGATATTCTCTTAGGCATCCAGTGACTGATGTCACTACCATGCCCTAGAAGCCCAGCATTATGCGTGCCATCTCCCCACGTGTATATCTCACCAGCCATCGTGACAGCACAGGTGTGAAACTCTCCACATGCAACAAAATCAACACTGCTAAAAGATAGTGATTCAACTAAACGTGGATGGGTGACATCTTTTCTAACTCCATGGCCAAGCCTTCCACCAGATTCCTCACCCCACGTGAAGACTTCACCTTGCCTGGTGACCAGAGCAGCATGCCTGACCCCACAAGCTATATGATGCACATCCAAAACTACATTGGACTCTAGTGGCCGAGGAAGAAGTACATCAGCTCTTGTACTCACAGAACTAGCATTTTTTTCAGGTCCAACCTTGATAAGGTTATCACATATTACCTCACCCCAAATGTATACATCACCCAATGCATCACAATCATCCGGTGCAGAACCATGACTGGAAGTGCTTGGAGCACTAGACACACTAACCCGAAAAGCATCTGAACCAGATCCTTTAACTTGCATATTCGCTTGATCCAATGCTACATGTGCTCGCTCAGAAGCAATTGAATTATCTGGCTGATATCTCTTGGGAGAAGCAATTGTGTTGGAACTGAAAGAAACCTCTGAAGAACTAATTTCTTGTGTACCGCTAAACGAACTATCACTTGGACTACTCGATATCAGGTCTCTGTTATCCTGAAACATTTAAATGGAACAAGGGAAAACAAAGAAACAGTTAAAAATCATCATAGTTATTTCCTGGCCCTCAATTGACTTTAAAGGAGTGCAAAACTAAGAGAATAATACTAAAGCAAACCAAGCACATTTTCATCCAGAAAAATATTAGCACAGCTAGAATTTTCAAATTAAGCCTCTCCTACCCAACACACAAAATAAAGGGAAATGGCCAATGCAATGTAAACATTTCTCACATGGTTTATAATTTGTACATTCATCAATACTAGCATTTCCATTACATGACTGTTTTTTCTTTCTTCTTTTTCCTTTTTTTCCCTTTGGAGGGAGCGGGGGATTTGGGGGCAAGAAATGAAATACAGAATGTTCTGTCCCTTTTCCCAATAATTATACCAAAGCAATATCTAGTTTCTTAAAACAAGCATATATTTCTTTCTAAAATTTCAATAATTCCCTGACAAAAAACCAAAAGTTACCTAGACATGGGGAATCTAAGACCTCATTAAGGGTGACATGAAAAAAAATTGAACTGTCAAAAGCACTTCCCTAAGTCATTGTGACGTCAAATGCAGAGATCAACTTGAGATAGAGGGAACGCAACTCAAGATTTTTCTTATTTCTGCATATTACATTTTAAGGATATTCAGTACATGCGTTTTACAGAGGAATGATATAGGGGCACATTTTGAAGTGAGCCATTAGGTGCAAGCCTGACTAGCCTAATATGACCAGAAAATGTTTTTTAAGAGTACTTTTTGGGACATATGATGAATCGTGAAAATCTTTCAAATCATGTTACCAAATCACAAAAAAAAAAAAAAAAAAACTCATTTGTTCCGTACAAGAAAAATTTCTCATGCCTCAGTCACTCACTCCCATTTCCCCTACCCAAAATCCTCTTCTACACACTTCATATTTCATAAGTCCATAGAATTGGCATACTGATACCAAAAGAGTAGGACATGATCAAAATATCAGCATATTCAATGAATATTCTTAAAATACAGAAACCCAGAAACCAGCACCGGAGCAGAAAACATGACCTCCCAGCATGATTAACAGAAAAATAATAATAGATAGATAAAATTACATCAAAATAGAGGCCTCCATCACTCCACCCATCAATTTTTGATCGCCCACCCTGTCCACAGGATATCAAAGCTTTTAGGCCAGCAATCCAGACCTCTGCCTCAACTTTATCTTTACAAATCTGCGCAAAGGAATATATATAATAAAGGCCCTTTTATAACAAAATAGATCAGAACAAAAAATCTCAGTCATTTTATGGAGATCCAGAGGATTATCACTAACCAGGTCAAGGGATCTTTTTCCGTTATTGTAGATAAGAGAAAAGGACAAGTAGTCCTTTTCAGGACGCAGATAACGCTGGAAAACAGCCTGTTAGAATAACGCCACCAACGATAAAAGAAAAAAGGTCAGAACAGCTGATAAGAAGATATGCAAGATTGCTACAGGGATTTAATCAAAATAAAAAAGAAATGAAACCCACAAAGTCAAAAGTTTAACAATATAAGGCAGAGAAGCTGATGTAGATAATGTCTGTCTGAAACTCACAGTTCTTTGTCCAGGAAGAATTCGAGAAACCGAAGCTAACTTCAAACTCCTTTCGCCTTGGCTTGAAATCCAAATTAAAGATGCTTCATCCTGCAAGATTTTGCCTCAGGATTGTTAGCATGTCTACAACCTTAAACAAGCTAATTATCCCAAGCGACCTTCAGATACCAACAATTTTTTTCCCCAGTTAAGGTACTCAAAAAATATTCAAAACTGCAAGTAGACCTTCACAAACCCACCAGTAATAGCACTCAGCACAATATTAACTTATTTACTATCAGAATGAGATTCAAAGATCAGACAAACAAAAAGTGTAAAACAAATTTAATGCATTTCAAAAGTCAATTAACTTACATTAGAAAGCCTAAAAGGACAAAATTTAGGTTTCCCTTTACGACCATATTTAAGTAGCTGAGCACCCTTCTTTAAAGCAATCAATGTCTGCAAAAAAGCAAGAAGGTTAATTCTGAATATAGGCACTTAACAGTTCAAACAGAAATAACAAAGACAAGAAAAATATACTGGATCTTAGAAGTAAAATATGAACCACAAAATTCATGTTGAGTATGTTAAGAGAACACTTACTATTTGCATGCATAAACATCTAGGTATAACTTATTTTGCAATCTCATGAACCAAATTAACGTTATAAACTCTGCTATATTATAGGTAATGAATAATCCATGTTTTCAGGAGTTTTGTATCATCCATTGTACCTTTGAGCATACAATTAACTGAAGAAGGTCCCAGACATCCAAGAATTGAAACTTAAAAACAGATGAAATGGATAGCATGATTCCAGTACCCATTCTTTTTCATCCATGGAGAGAAAATGATACCAAGGTTAAGGTAAAATGGATAATTGTCCAAGCTTTCAGGTACAAACATCATCTTTCATGATCAGACTCCCCACTAATTTTCTTTTCCAGTGAAACTGACATAGGTATTATTGATGGACATACAATAATACAAAACACAATTAAAATAAAGATGGAGATTAATCCACCCAACAGAAAGAATATCAATTGGCCCCGAAAATATCTATAGCAACATACATTAACTGAATTCCTTGATGAAATTCAAAAAAATATAATAAATCTAAAGAGCATTAAAAAACGCTCGAATTACCATAAATTTAACATAAACGCATGAATAGCATTCACAATTGAACAAAAGGTAACTCCACATCATACAATTATCAGGGCAATAGATTTTTTTTCTATTTCGGGCAAAATTAGAAAGGAAAGGAAAACAACAAAAATAAGCCATAACTATCGTACGTATCATCATTTACAATTCTGGAAAAATCAAAAGAAGCAAATGAAAGATAATTCACTACAAAACTAATGATGACTAAAATTTAGCAAAATCTTAATCTAAAGATCTCATTTTTACTGCTAAATTCCTTTTTCATACGGATTACCATAAATATATTTATGACTACCATTAGATTGACATACACACGGTAACAAACAAAGAATGTTGAAAAGTTTCACCTGCTCGATATCACGGTCTGCATTACCGTAGCTAACAAGATCTGCCATTCCATGTGAGGGAGTCACCGCCGGCACCGCACCGCCACCTCCACCACCCAACAACTCCTCTGTTCATCATCAACTCCTCCAGCGCCGACGACTATAACACTGTCCCCTCCGTACACTACCATCAACAATAACCACTCCCTCCCCCCAATCTCCTACCTAAAAAGAAACTCAAAATATCACCAAAAACAGCACTTCAAATCTTAACGACAAAATCTAAACCCTAGAAAAAAACCTCCACCTAGTAGATCTGAATAGCTCAACGAAAACTCCTCTCTTCCTAAAACCAAACCAAAACCTCAGCACGTCGATTTACAACTCCTTAGTCAATGAACAGTCTTCCACAGTGACACAAGGTCTTCTGTGGTATTTTATTTTTTTTTCCGGCGGGATAAGCGCGAGAAAAGTGGAGATTTTTGCAGCGATTTCCGACGCAACGTCGGAGAAACGTAGACTCCGTCGGAAACGGACGGGAGAGAGAAAAAGAGGTGAAGAAAAATAAAAATAAATAATAGGAATAGAAAAGCGAAGAGAGAGAAAGAGAAGGGACCAAGGGAGAGAAGTGACGGTGGTATTGTTGTTAGTACAGAGAAAGCAAACAAAGAGAGGGTCAAAGATAAAAGCATATAAAATAAAATAAAATTTATTTAAAGAAAAAAGGGGCAAAAAATCGCCTGAGAAGTATATTAAAGAAAGATTTTGCAATTAGTACAAACTACTACTCTTCTCTCTCTTCTTTTTCATTTTTCATTTTTATTTTTATTTTTTATTTGTATATTTATTTTAAAATAAATAGAAGTAAAACATTTATGTCTGAATAAGTAACGCCTCATTTCCTCAAAAAAAAAAAAAAAAAAAGTAAGGTCTTCATAAAGTCATTGATAAATTTTATGTATTTGAAACTTTGATTTTTCTATAAAGAAGATTGAAATTGCGACCATGAATTTATAATAAAACTCTCGTATTAAACTAAGACTTGAATTTCATCCTTCCTTATTAGTTATTACCTCATTTAACCTATTGTTTGTTAGTGAATGTTTCTATTCTAGAGCAGTAAAAGTGTATATATAGATATATTCTAAGTAATCAAATTTCAATGGTAAGTTTTGGAATCTTGCATTTGCTTTATTTATGTAAGTCTCTTTTTATAAATATCTAAAATCAAACCAAAGTAAACCCCTCATATTTAGATGTTGGAAAAATGTGAAATATACCCATAATTTATTTTCGATTCATAAAAAATACTCATAATCTTTATTTTTCTTTTTTTTAGTCACTAACAATTTTTAATTCATTAAAACTATACAAACTTCACAGTTCTTGTAGAAAAATAATATTAGTAACTTATTAACATCAATTTTAAAGAACAAAACCATGCTAACAATTTTTCTTTTTACAAAAAACTAATTCCCTAATTTTTTCCCTCCCAAATACACATTTACCTCCATAAACTCTTCCAATAAAGTTTAAATTGTAATTTCAAAAAGTCCAACCGAAGATGAGTTTTTTGTAAAATATATATATATATATATATATATATATATTATGAATTATTATTTTTATTGTTTTTACCAGAGTTGTCACATATAGAGGTGGCTAAAAAACGTTTGATATAAAAATAAATATTATGAGTATTTTCAGTGAATAAAAAACAATTGATGGCTATAAAAAAAGGAAAACAAAGATTATAAAAATTTTAGATGAAAAAGAAGGTTTGTTGGCATATTATGCAAAAAAATAAGAATTATAAGTATTTTCGATAAATCAAAAATAATTTGTAGTTATATTTCACGTTTGATAATCAAAAATCAATAAAGTTCTCCTTAATTTTTCACCAAAATGGCTAGTTGAAGTAACATAAGTGGCCATCTAGATAAATTATTTTAAAAAAAAAACATAAACAAACAAAGAAGAAGAATTTGCTGTAATGTCAAATGAGGACCATTCTTAGCTTCGATTTTTCAAATTAGTTACAAACTTTCAAAGTGACGAAGTCATCGAGAAAAAATGTTGGATTTTAATCTTTTTTAAAAAATACTTTCTTGTTATGGATAACCATAACCAGAGCAACATAATCACATTGAAGTCAAAAAGTTCTTATTACTACTATTGTTGTTATTTTACAGGTTTCTTATTTTTATCATCGTACAATACTTTTTGAAACAAATAAATTATAATTATATTCTAGTGTTTGTTAATAGTTTTTCAGAGAATAAAAAAAAGAAAAACTTACAATTTTTTTAATTATTTATAATATCTTCAATGCATCAATATTGTAAAAAATATATATTAAGTGATAATTAATAATTTAAATGTTAATTAATATAAAATAAATGTCTAACGAATAGATATTTAATTTTAAAAATCATCTTAAATGGATAATATTAACAATCATTGGCATTATTCACATGTCATTTGCTAATTAATCAACATGTCAAAGAGGATGTCATATATATGACATTCTTTTTTACATTATCAAATGTGATATAACATTTTTAAAAAAAATACTCGTATAATTAAATTCTAGAAATACCAATGAAACAAGACCGGATCAAGACATTAGTTTTCATTCCTGGTCTCGACACCTTATTCATTTCTTCATTTCCTCCTTATCTCCGTTTTAATATCAATCGACATCTTTGTCCCCATCTCCAAGATGATTAAGTCATTTCCATCTTTACCCTAACCTTAAATAGTTGGTGTCAAAAAATTTTATTTAGATATAAAATGTTTAACTATATAAAAATGTCTAATATTTCGCAAAATTTAAAATGTCAAGTATCCAATTACATGAAATCATTAAAATGCATAATTATCCAATATAAATATTCAATAAAATAATCATAAATGAAAATGTCCATTGCATAGCAAACTTTAAAAAGAAAAAAAGAAAAGAAAAGAAAAGGCTTTCATATATTTAAAGGCAAAAAACAAAGCTTTATGTGTGTGTATACGTGTGTAAAATATTCTTTATTATATATATTACATATTATTTGTGTATATATAAATACAATAAATAATATATATATATATATATATATATATATATATATATATATCGGGATTACAGTAAGAATGCCTTTAATCATTTTTTCCATCCTCATCTTTGCTTTAAATTGGAAATCCAGATAATCGAAATTTTGCCACTCCCTATCACTTGTACAATCCTCTATAGTATTTCTATTTACTGCAAGACTTTGCTATTTTTCTTTTTCTTTAAAATTATTCAAATCAATTTTATCTAAGATATAGAAGTATAACTCTAAAATAAAAATATTACAGATTATGGCACTTCGGAAATGTCATAATATTAATATTTCAAGTGAATAACTTTCTAACAAAGGTTTTATAGTTACCAATAGGTTGTTATGTGGCATAATTTTTAATTAAATATAATCAAAACTTTCAAAATGATTTATTACAAGTTTCTAACAAATTGAATGTAAGATTTAATTTCCGATTGAACAATTAGCAATTTTTATATTAGTGGCTATAAAGTCCTTTGATCAAGATAACTATTTACTACATTATTTGTTGTCAAAAACAGAGAATTATTTACTGGAAGAGTTTTTTTTAATTTACACTCAATCACATACCGATATAGATAAAATAAAATATTGATAACAATTAAGTTTATCAAAATTTCATAAAACTTATCTATTTCTCTTAAATTATTTACTTCAAATAAATCTTTTGATATGATTTTTTTATTGTAAAATTGTCTATCGCAAATATAAAATATTTTTCTAATAAAAACATATCTTTTTGTTTGTGTTTCTTGGTAAAAATGAATATTTTTTTTTAAAAAAAGAAAAGGTAATCAAGAAGGGATGGTGAGAGGGAGCAAAATAGGCAAGAACTCAAATTATTTTTTGTAACATCCCAATCCCAATCCCAAATCCTCCCCTGATGTGTGGTGTGATCCAGGTGGCACTACCTCTTTTTTTTGTAACTTGGATTTGATTGAATTAAATAGCTAACTTTTTGCTTATAAAAAAAAAGCAATGACGACATCACATGAGAATCAACATCCATAATATCAAATTAAACAACTTATTTTTTACTCTCTCCATCGCATTTTATAAGATGCAATTAACAAAACTCTTTTGTTCCTAATTATAAGATATTTTTCAACTTTCTATAGTTATTTTGTATGTTATTTTCAAATTTACCCATACTTTATTGAGAGAGCAAATAATCTATTTTTCAAGAAATACTAAAATAAATAAGGATATAGTGAAAAGTAAAATATTTTTTTAATATGTGTGAAAGTACATAAAACGTCTTATAAAAAGAGACGAAGGGATGATCAAATTATTTTTCTAGTTTTATCTTTTTTGCTTTCTTTAAACTTAAAGTTTGTTTAGATAGCTTTATAGCTTTTCTTTACAACATTTTTTTATTGCTTTGTAGTTTTTATATTTGTCTTGTTTTTAAGTTTATAAGCAAGATAGTTAGGTTTGAAAGTTCTTTGTAATTGTTTGGGTTGTTCGAAGTAATAAAATTCGTTCATTCCAAAGTCATATTGTTTAACTATTTACTAATTTCGCATTTCTCTAGAAGTATTGGAGGTTTCATATAGTTGTTCCAAGAATCTATTACTTAAAAAATGTTTCACAAACTCAATAACCAACATAACTAATAATCTAGTTGAGAATCGGAACTATTTTGTTGTCATTGAAACTTGATTCATCAAGATTAAGGACTTATTGAATAGTAGTCTAATTTGCTGACTAACTCTATTAGTAGGCAGTAATTCAAGTGACAAAAAATTGGCATGCTCGATGATACACTATCTTTCAAGTGTATACAATTGTGGTATGAAGGACAAATCATGGCCAACAATCTCAACAATTTTTCACGAAGTTCGACCAAACTTAGATCATTGACAAAACTATTAGAGTGGGTATCAACAGTTTACAACGCGTTTGAGTATCAAGTGACCACTAGCTGTGATCAAATACCTTTTAACCCGCAAACCTCAATGGCTGCTTCAAAGCAACAACTTATGTCAATGTTATTAAATGCAATTAGGCATTCCATGGTGTACTATTGAGCTTATGCAAAATCTAGTATCTCAAATTTGTCACAGTTTTTTAAGCCTTTGTTACAGAATGAGCTTTGTAATTTAGAGCCAAGACAATATTCTCTTGGTCGGCCATCAACCTCGCCAATTGGCTATCAAGAAGTTAGATTTCAATGGATTGCTCCTTTATCAGCTCCATAATACATATACGATTCAATATCAATTGCTAGATATGAGTCGATTGCTCATAAGCTCGGGGGGGGGGGGGGCAACAAGTGTAGATGGTAACCTAGCACTTCTCTACAATTGTCCTAAGCCTCAACCTCCTCCATAGCTTGGTAGGGGGGCAAGATATGAAACATGAGAATTATCATATGTATAACCTGCAATCCCTCAAAAACTTATCAATATTTCAAGTTGACATCAAAACAAAATATTCATTCTACTGAAAAGTAAAAATGAAAGAAATATTGAATAAATTGGACTTCAATCGACTATGAGGATTGAGTAGACGATAACATTTTAACAAGCGATTGTTGGGACATCAACTGATGGGATAGATTAAGCTTGAGAACTTGGTTGCATGAGATCATCACCAACAATTATTAATTTACAATGCTAACATATCTAGCCTAGGGTAAATTGAGAGATCACTTCTCACCCATTTTTTTGTTGATAGCTAATAAAGGTGGGAATTGAGAAGGGCATGTGTTGACACCAAAAGTCATTTTTTACATAAATAGCCAATAAGAACTCTCAATTAACATAAAACATTCAATGATATCAACTAATTAGTCGTGCTTATTGCATATGAGCTTATGGCAGGAGACAATTGATGGACTTCACTGTTTCCTGGTTTTGTGTCTAATCAACTTATAGAGATAATGTCAATTTTTTTTATTGAAGATCAAGTCAAATCACTACTTCAAACATGCAAAAATGACTCTAGATGTGGTTCGGTCATGAAGAAGATGGTTTCAAGATATATGTAAGCATAGTTAATATAAGATAATGGAGTTTGATGACCAAAAAAGCCAACTGAGCCGATTGTTTAAAAAGGACATCAAGACGAATCAACATCAAAGCAAACATCGTATCTTTTATTAAATTATTTTTCTAGCTTTATCTTTTTCTTACTTTCCTTAGACTTAAAACTTATCTAGATAGCTTTCTTTACAATTTTTCTTTGTCACTTTATAGTTTCAATCTTGTTTTGCTTTAAGTTTTTGAGCAAGTTAGTTTGGCTGGAAGATTCTTTATAATTGTTTAGACCGTTCAAAGTAATATATGTAATCACACCTTTTGGATATCTGACCAAGATAGCTATGGAAGCATCGTCGCCTGAGACCACTGCATCAAGTTGATCTTGAATCTCCCCAACTTACGTGGAGTCTAGGACATCTGCATGTATTTGCAACTGTTTGTGCCTTTTTAAGTCCTTCTTGGAAGACCACATATATGAAGCCATCCTTGAAATCGATTAATTACACTATCACCCAACTAGATTTGATTCTTTTGGAGCCAAGTCATGTCCATGCAAACAGTTCTTCCTTTATAACCTTCTGAATTCAAAGGGATAATCCTCGTCTCCGTGGGGCAGTGCGGGTAGAACCCCGCTATAATACTGCGTATTTCGCTTGTCTCTCTTTTTCCCTTTAATCTAAGCATAGTTGCTCCTTAATTTCTTAAGCAATTTAAGGGCTTTTTTTGTTTGATAAAAAAATTTGTTTTCTGAATTCTTAATTTACATGCAAAATTTTTGAAACAACTTTATTCTCAAACAACGTTAATATACCCAGTGCTGCTCCGCTAATGATGTTAATATATGGCCCAATTTGAGGGAAAGCAAGCTTCCCTCAAAAACAGAAAGGAATGTTTGAGCTTGAAATTCTATTTGTTATGTTTTTTGATAATAAAAGTAATTTGAGTATTTCAAATGGTAGAGTTTTGCAATGCAGTAAAGGTAAAGTACCCCAACTTTTGGCGAATAAATATTATAATATTGATATTTAAATATTTATTTTCAATAATAAATAATCATTACATTTTATTGATCAGTTATATATATATATATATATATATATATATAACAATGATATTAAATACTACATATCTCTTAAATAAAATAAATTTCTAAATTTTAGTATTTTCCTATTTAATTTTATTGGTATATATATATATATATATATTGGCACAAATATATTTTTCATATTATACAATAATTCTTAATTGTAATATATTAAATATATAAATATAGTTGTAAGTTTTTAAAAAAATTATAAAATTGTTAATAAGAAAAATCAGTCATGACTTTTAAAACTAAATATATAAACATTTTATCTTTTAAGACACTTGTAAATTACCATTTTTTAAATATCACATGTTTAATTATAATTTAATAAAAAAAATTGAGTGATATATATCTTGACAATCCTTGTATTTGATTGGAAGACAGATATAGGGGGGTGGGGATCTGGTGACTCGCGGTGAGCTTAAAGAGTCGGTGTGGACTTTGACATGATATGTATCCCACGTAACTTCAAACTTATTTTCCTTAAATTTTCTTTTAATTTCTTCATTCCAAACTTATGATGTACGAACCTCACATGAAATTTGATGCACGTTATTTGTATAGTTGCATTCAATATTGATGGCGTTTTATTTGAGAAAAGTATGTTAAAGATGGGTAGCCCCATCCATAATTAATAATTTCCTACATATCTCTATGTCAATCTACAAAATTATTCTCTACAAATAAAGTCCAAAAGCATATAGAAAAATAGGTAAACAAAATTCAAAATTGGTAACTTATTTCATAAACTTATTTTTACGTATTCATATACTATATGTATTGTTTTTTTAAATTTTGTATAGATTTTGTTTTTTTAAAAACTATATCGAAGATAGAAGTTTATTTTTACGTATTCATATACTATAGTATTGTTTTTTTTTATTTTGTATGGATTTTGTTTTTTAAAAAACTATATCGAAGATAGAATTTGGATCCTGACCCTTCTTATCTTTCGGCTTTGAAAGATGAATCTCAAGTAAGACTCTTAACGAATCAAATAGATTTCAAACTAAGCTTGTTTTTGTTCGATTAAGACTTGCTTATTTTTTAAACGAGAGGAACTCGAATATGTAAATTTATTCATTTAATAATCAAACGAACACTATATTTATATATATTACATTTTTTATATATAATATATAATATTATAAATGATATATATTATATATCTTAAAAGAAAAATAAAATTCGAACTCAAACTTGAACTAATAGAGCAATTCATGTTCAATTTGTTAGATTAAACAAACTGAACACGAACGTTTGCGAACATGATGAATAAATAATCAAACAAACATGAACAATATTTTAAGCTCGAATGAACTTGAACAGTGTTCAAATACTATTCGAACTTGAGCTCAAAACCTTCAGGCTCGGATCATTTGTGTCCGAATACAACCCTAATCTTAAATAAGAAAAGACATGTTTTATAGTTTGAGAAGAAGAAGAAATAAAGAAAATACTCAACCCATCTCATTTCAATTATACACTTTAAATTTACACTATGATTAAGAAAATATTGAAAATGATAATTATACAACTAAACTTTCTAAATTACTTTTATTTAATTGTTAGTGGGTAAGTATAATAATTTTAAAGTTTGATGTAAAATAATACTCTCTAAGAAATGCATTCCTCAATACTTGCATTCTCATTCAGAAATATTAATGGGTATTTATTTATTTATTTATTTTGTTCTTCATTCAAAACATATCAATTTTAATGTTTCATATAATTTTAAAAAGTTAAATTTCTATTTTTAAAATTACGTAAAGGTAAAATAATATAAATACGTACGAAAATTAGAAATCGAACTATTCAAATAAGACAACTCAAAAAAGAATGCTGAACAATTGAAATGTACCAATGAAGAATGAATTAAGGTGATGATCTTTACCTTAGAGTTTCAATTTGATCACATTGCTGATAGATTTCTGCCCTCTCAATATCTATTGAACTATCAAGTGAAGATTCATTATTTCTGAAACTTTAACAATCATTATTACAAATTTTAGTTCATCACTTTACTTTGGCATATGTGAATCTGTCAATCTTTAGTAGATGACATATTCTTATCGATTGAAGCACTAAATTAGTTTCATTCTTGTCCATTTTCAATTGGAATTTTTAATGATTTTTTAAGATTTTAAAAGTGTACGTGAAGTCTTAACTTATTCTATCAATACATTTTAAAATTCTAGATAAGTCATGGGATATTCAACTGAAAATGATGTTTAATGACTTTTTATGACTTTACAATTAAAATATGAAGAAAAAATATTTCATCTAAATCTCATATGTTTATGTGAGATTTGTAGAGATTTTCGATATTTGAGCTACCTTAGCCGATCCAAAACTAGACTAATGAATGAGGTCATATCTGACCCGGCTTGGGAGGCAAAACAGGCCACCTTGATCCATCTGATCGGGTAAAAAAAGGTAAGTCATATTGGTTTGGCCCCATCCAATTTTTTATTAGTCTATAATTATAAAGCTCGGTTCGGCTCAAAATGTCAAAATGACGTCGTTTTAACTTAAATCATCTATTTTTATTTGGCTTGTAGGTCGCCTGACTTGACCTGAATGGCTTGATGGCACTGAGCCAAAAAGGATAGCAGGGCCAACCCAAATTTTTTCGAACTAGGACTTTTGAAGCCTAGCTTGGCCTAAAAATCGAGGCACGCGGGCTGGGAAAGGCTCGTTTTTCCACCCCTAATCAAAATGACGTCATTTTGATCAAACTTTTAATCGGTTACGTTGCCCCTTTTGTTTGTATACAAGGATTTGAAATTTGATCAACTTAAATTTTTATTGGTTGAGATTGTTAGGCAATTAATAATATATATATCCTCTTCAAAAGAAATTTGCATATCTTGGAGCATTATCAAAATCTTGAATATGTAATAATGTTTCAGACAAATTTACTAAGGATAGGGTAGAGATTATTGGGCAATTACTAATATATATATCCTCACCAAAAAAAAATTGCATATCTTGGAGCACTATCAAAATCTTGAATATGTAATAATGTTGTGGACAAACTTGCTAAGGATAGGGTAGAGAGGCATTTTGCATTACTAAATTGTTCCTTGGGAGTTTCCCTTGTGGTTTTGCTGTAATTTGAGATCATTCAATTAATATATTGATTTTCTTACTGAAAAATAAAATAAAAATTAAATAAAATGATCGATGAATGAGTTTGAAGCTTTTGACAGAACTTGATTAAGAAGATACAAAAAAAAATGCAAAAGATTTTTTATCATATTTTAAAAGTTAAAAACAACGAAAAGAAAGTATATTATATTATGACCAATATGTTGAATGATGTTAGGAATTTTGATAATATTTAACACTAGAAATTTTTATTTATGAACTTTATATTATTATCAAGCGTTTAGATGATTTATTTTATGAATTTTTATTGGGATTCAAAAGAATTTATTTTTCTTACATTGACATGACAATAATTATTTTAAGAATATACAAGATTTTTTGTTATATGACTTTTCTTTTATTTTTAAAGTGAAAATCTATAAAAGTCTCAATAAATAAACAAATTCTTAAATGAAAATATCAGAAGAATTTTCTAAAATGCTAATAAATCTATAAAGTCACTTAGATTTCTATAAAATCCATAAAAATCTCATACTTAGAAAAAAGTTTATAAAAGTTCCTCAACTGAATACACCTTCTAAAAGTTTTAATTGAAAACAACCCCTATATCTATACAAAAAAGAAATGAAGACATGTAAATGTTGGAGATTACTACATTTATTGTGCGAGGTTTAAGGGTAAGGATAAGAATTACTCAAAACATAATTTTAGAGTAGGTGTAAACCATAGTTTAGTCTATCAAAGTAATCTAATAATCTTGAGTAGGCAAAATATCCTCTCTTTTTTTTCTTTTTGTTGATAAATAGCAAAAGATCTTAATTTTGATTCACTTATCTTTTGCCAACTTTGTAGTATAGGGGTTTTTTTTTTTCAATTTACAATTTCTCTTACAAAACAAAAATAGTGTTATCACTATCTGAAATTGAATGTGCACAATTTTAAAAGAGCCTTTGACATTAAATATTATTACACTATTCTTATTCTTAATTTGATTAGGAGTGAGACTATTAGTTTGCCAAAAGTAAATCTTTTAAATTAAGAAAGTTATTAGTACCACCTAGTAGTATGGAAAAAGTGTTGAAGCGTTTTGAGAAAAATCAGAAAAAAACATAAATTTAAAACTATGTATTTTTAGGATAGTGGATATTCAAAATAAAAATATGAATATTTGATTTCGGACATAGAAAGTATTTTTTTAAAAAAATATTAATAAGAATTCTACACTTTTGCAATGAGATATTGATGAATAATATATACCTAGTAAGTATTGAACTTTCAAAAAACTTAGGATACAAGAAACTTTTTATTAACAAAGATTTTTTAACAAAATATACAGACGTTCATCGATAATAGAACTTAAACTCGTAACATTAATTTATAGGTGATGAAGGTTTAACCAACTAAGTTCCATCTAATATCAATAAAGACTTGACTTATCCTGGTTCTAGGACTCCAATAATGATATGCTCTGATGAAAATTCTTAATTGAAAATATGATATTCAAAATAGCCCTTTCTCTTTTATAAGAAGATAGGGTTGAATATAAATTTACTTTTAATCAATTAAATTACCATTCTATCTTGTTATCTTTATTGTGTATATTGTGATTTTAAATTATTACTCACTTATCCCATTCTTAAAGTCGTTGAAATTTTTTTTATAATTATTTATGATTTATTATTTTTAATATTACACTTATTTTCATTATCTCTTTCATTACCTCTTTCTTAAACAATCATTTAATCTATATGAAATCGGAAGAGCACCACTTAGGCGGGTAAATATTAATATATATATATATATATATATATATATATATATATATATAAAATTTGTGAAGCAAAATACTCTTGAGAGGTCAAATTTTGAGGCCAATTGGAAACACAAGATCAGATTCGCTGGATTCACTTTGTGATTCAAAGTAGATTTCCCCCAAAACATTTGTAGAAATTGATGATTTCAAGACAAGTAAAATTAAAACCTAATTAAGCGAGATTTGGAGATTAATTAGTGCAAATCTTTCTTTGCTTTTGAGCGGTTTTAAAGGGCACGAGAGACATTTGGATTTGGTAGGTGAACAAACGTTGTCTACACAACGGCCCCACAATATAACTCGAAAAATGGGACCTATCTGCATGAGAGTAAGTAGGAGGAAGATGAACCAGCCAATCTCATTTAATGCTGCCACGTTATCGTGCGTAGCAGCCCATTTGGTAGACATTCCTCCTGCATTATTTTGACTTTGACTCTTCTTCTTCTTTTTTCATTTTTAAGATATGGAGTACAACTATACAAGCCAGTCAGTTAGGAGATCTTATTTATTTTTAATTATAAATAATTTAACTATATTTTATATATTATATCTGATTTTATTTTAATTGTGTCCTTTAAATTTACATAATTATTAAAATAAGTATTGAAAATGATAATTATATAACAAAACTTTTTAAGTTATCATCATTTAATAGCTAAAGTATAAATATTAATAATTCTAAAAAAATGCATTCTCCAAAACAACTCATTTAAAATTTTCATTAATAACAATAATATAATTTTAAAATTATGTACTAAAATTATAAACTGTATAATTAGAATTACACATAAAAAAACATGAACAATTATAATGAGACTAATTTAATACTCTATTTATTAAAAAAATATAAATAATTGAATCTAATTTTACACAAATCATTTTTTTATTCTTAAAATGTCTTTAATTATTAGGGGTGTATTTTATTATAATTCATGTTTATCCTTTTACAAGGATGAGAGAATTGAGAGATATATATGAATAAATGAAAGTATTATAAGAAAATAAAAGTAAACTATTCAAAAAAAATCATAAATAACTCATATTTTGAGACAAATACAAGTGACTTTAATGATTTATATTTTTTGACAAAAAATTGTTTTCAATATTATCTTTATTCATTATTATTTCTACTATTACTTCTTTTTTATATATAAGAGAAACTTTATTTTCTCTTCGATTTTTTCTTATTTATAAAATAAAAACTTTCTTTTTTTCTATTTTTGAAACAAAATAAATAATAGTGTTTTATTCACTAAAGTATTGTCTCGGTATGTGTGTATCCAAAATTGCTTCTAAGCACTTATAAAAAGGAATAGATGAATTACATAATAGAAAAAAAAATGAAATTACAATAAAATTAAGACATAGCTTACTTCTTCTTTTATTATTTATTGTTACAAAAATCATTCTTCAATTAATACTTTTACTTGGAAGTTTTCTTATCAATAGATAACTTCTAATTTGTTTCTCTTTATTTGTCTATATGAATTCATACCACAAAAGTTTTGGCATAAATGAGTAGTTTTACTCTGTATAATTTTTCAGCTAATATTTAAGTCTTTAAAAATTACTTTTAGCTTTTTAGATGTTTGTTAATTTTACCTGTATCTGTTTTTCTTATGAAAAAAATAAATTGAGACTCTCTGACGAGTCAAGACATTGGGCAATTGCTGTGAGTAAAACCAGAAGAAGATTAACTTCCTATAAAAATAGTTGGCATGTTTATCCTTGACTATTTTTATTTTTTAATCCTTAACGTTTGTTATGTGTTTTATTTAATGTTTGTTAATGAATGAACATGATCATTCATGATTTATTATGAATAAACATGTTCTTTAGTTGTTGTATATGAAAGGTGTGTAATAACTATTTAGATGTGTCTACTGAGATTAAATGGACATTATGAATGGTCTATTTAGATGTGTCTATTGAGATTAAATGGTCATTATGAATGGTTACATGAAGTCTATAAATATCTAATTTCTTTTCATTCATGAATCATCTTTCAATCATCGATCATTATCTTTGTTATTATTATTGCATTCACATACATTGTATGAGAAATCAACGTAAGGAATAGTGTTCTTGTGTAGAGCTTGAATTTGGATAATTTGAACATAATTATATAAGTTATATAACAAAACATTGGGCAATTGTATCTTGGAGCAAACGGGCTAAAGTTATATTCTCAGTTGTACAGGTCTTCATTTTAGGTTTTGTTGATGACCGTAGAGAGCTTAAATCTCTTTATAGAGACGAGATATTCGTGCCTCGACTATATTGTTTCGTGCAATTTTCATTATTTCTCATTATATTCACTCACAAAATGAATAATGAAAGAAGTGTTAAGACGGTGGGGAAAAAGAAAAAAGTCTAGAGATGTTACATATGAACCTATACGAGTATAAGATCATAAATACTAACAATTTTAATACCTAATTTTCAAAGAGACCATCTCTCTAATATTAAATTTTTTTGAAAAGACAATGTATAAGAAGAAAAACTTAGTGTGAATAAAAAGCAACATACCGTATACACATGTGTATATATATATATATATATATATATATATATAAATAATAAGAGTAGAGCATGTTCATGTACATCTCTAGAATTTGAAAGAAAAAAAAAAAGGAAAATTGAAAACGACAGTGCATAAGTAGAAAATTTTGTGTGCATAAGAAGCAACATACTGATTATGCCTAAGCCTAAATAAATATGTTAATAATGAGAGCTTATTGAGTTGATCTCATTCTTAAGCTAAATTATCTACTGTTGTTCTTTAGCAAAAATGATGAGACAAGAGTCATTATCTGTAGCAGACAAACAACAAGCTCTTAGAGGAATTCCAATAGAGTTGCAAATTACTCAAAAGCAACTTCCAAAAGCATTTTCAACCATTGGAGAGAGATGAGTTGTTTACACATGTAAGAAATAGTTGCTAGTAGAAGCAATCCAAAAAATGAGTTGCAAATGTGAGTTTTATCATTAAAATAAGTAGTGTGGTGTAATATTGTGTTAAAAAATTGAATGAAATATGAGTGTCATATAATATGTAGTGCTCATTTGTTATAATTTGTAGAGTTGTATGGTTGGACTGAATAATTATAAAAAATAATAAAATGATGTGGAGTAATGATACTCATAATAAATGAAGAAAATGCAAACATTAAGAGTATCATGAATGGAGATGTTTTTAATAAACAACAATAGGCATGCAAATGTGAAATCGAAAAGTAAGTCAAAAAATGAATTGGTTTTTCAAATTTTCAATTATTTCGGTTTAATTAATTGAACTTTTCATAAAAAATAAGTTTGTGTAAGTTTGTGTTTGGTTCCATGTTTCATAAACTTTGGTAAACTAAATAATCAACAAAAGTTATGATATTTTTCCTAATTAATTTTATTTTTTATGTTTAGGTTTTTGTTATAAATTTTGTTCTTATTTATTGTTAATTTTATATTTTGTGAATTAAAACATTGACTTTTAAGTACATTTAGTGTTTTATTACATAAATGGATTGATAATTTTTTTTAAATAGATGATATTACAAAAAAAATTTTAAAAAGGAATAAGTATCAAATGATTAGAGTTCTGTTTAAAACCAAGCTGAATCAAAATATTTTGATTTTCAATGTTTCAATTTTGAAGAAATTACTGTTTAGTTCAGTTTATGTGAAAGAAAATCAAAAATTAAAAAATCGAATTGAATATCCTTTTGCACACTCTGAACAATAAACAATATATAGCCATAAAACCCATCACGGCCCCGTTATTTTGACATCTTCTTTTGCTTATTTTTGGTGTCTCAATACTTTTTTTTCTTTTGCTTCGGTTTTGGAGGAAATTTTATCTTGAGATTTTTGTTTTTTTTTTTAATATAAAGCTTCTCTAGCTTGGAAAATAATGTAAAGGCTAAGAAATAATCTGTCAGGCTATGATCTATGCTTAAACGTTCCTTATAAAAAAATATTTTACTTGGGATCTTCAGGATAAAATTTTCTTGATTTTGCTGCAAACGTGGAAGAATTTTGGAAATTTGTCAAGATATCTCAAGGATTTTGCATACTATCTTGAGAATTTTCTTTAAATTTTTTTGATTTTTTTTCAAATCATATTTTTCCTGCAAAATTTTTCCAATCTCTCTTCGGAGTTCCATAAATTCAGACTAAATATACTTCGTTAAATTTTTTTATTAAGCTAAATCGTTAGATAATATATTAACTATATTATGATTATATGTAGCACAAAAAATATTTTAATTATTTTATAACACTATCTAATATATGTATAACTCAATAAATATTATGCCAAACATTTAAATTCAAAGCTAAATTTTTTTATCCAAATACAATATTTTATTTTCATTCTAAAAAGAGAAAGTAACAAATTTAATTTTTAAAATATTACTCAAAAGTTGCGAGTGTTCTTGTCTAGACAAGTGAGGAAGGAGGAAAATAAACATGTTTAGACCCTTAAAAAAATTAAAAAAGAAACCTCAAAATAATAATAATATAACCTTACAAACATGCAATTTTTCCTACAAAATCCCAAACGTCTTAGTAAAAATAACACAATTTCTAAATACATTATCCATTTACTAAACAATAACATTTTTTTCCCCATTCATTGCCCCTAACACTATCTCAACTCCCTACCAATTGTACTAGTCAAATTCAACAAATTCGAAGCAAAGATCTGACATAAAAAAAGATTAATCAATATAAACTACAACTAATTCATTCCAAATCCTTTGTTAAATTGTTGTAACTAAGAGTCTAAAGTTGCATGAATATGTTTATGTTCATATATCTCAACTGGAGTAAAATGTGGTGTTTTTGTTATGAAATTATGTTTCAGTTGAAGTTTTTTATATGGGTTTTAGTTTGGAATGATTTATTGTGTTGAACAAACACATGAAATGGGTTTTAGTTAATTGTGTCCTTTTTTTACATAAATTGGAAACTTACGTTAAACTTACTAAAATTCGATCAAACAAAGAAGGATATTTTCATCCGCACACAATTCATCACTTTCCCACCCTTCTGATGATATACTCTTCGGAGATGATATAATTAATCCCCAAGACTCTAATCAAAGTTCAGATTACATTACACGGAAAAAAGAACATGTACAAATTTAAACATGGAATTTTTCAACTAAATGAGCTTAAATTACCACCTTGTACAAATAGAATAAGGATTGAATATCATAATTAGATTTGTAGATTCTAATGATAGTAGAAGTTCTTGAGTAACTCAAAGAAAGAAAAAAAGAAACTAGATTGCACAATATCAACTAACTAATACTCTCTCATTATGTAATCATGTCTAAATTTAATTTAAAAATAAATAAGAGTATTTGACTTTTAAAAGTTATTATATTATTCTTCTTATAATTTTAGTAATGATATAATTAATTAGTTGCATGTAAATCTTTTAAATTAAAAAGATTATTAATCAAATTTTAATAAAAAGATATAATTATTTTAAAAAATTAAATATTCAATTGTAAACATTGCAAACAAATATGAACATTCATTTCAATTTCAATTTCAATTTGTAACGGAGAACAAATAGAGTACTATTTTTTTCCTTTTAGGTCAACCAATTAATCTCCTCATCCTATGTTGTAGAGAATAATTTGTGCTTATGCTCTCTTGTTAAACTTTTCGAATAGTAATTAAATATGTCCATTTTCTACCAAAACTAAAGGGAGTAATTATAAGGCTTTACCAATTTATGCATTGCTTTCAAAGACAACTAATAATCATAATAGATTAAAAAAATCTTCAAGAAGGTAAATTCTTCAACCCCCATGTAAACCCCACCTCTTTACCAACTAATTAATTAAGAATACCAGAGGAAAGTAAAGCTAAAAGTGGGAATGCGAGAAAATAATTAGCCAAAAAAAGAAGAGATGAATAAAGTTTCAACAAAGACATGGAAGTTAGTGATGAGTGATAGTACCATAATAATATAATCATAGTAGTAGTCATTGCATAAAGAGAGAACGCAAATGAAAGCCGCCTTCTATAGGTTTGTGGCATTATTGTGAATGGAAAAAACTTATGTCCTTTGAAAGTGAAAGCCAGACACACCCATCCCCAACTCCCTCTCCCCCAAATTAAAATATTCCTCAAAAAAAAAAAAGAGCAATAAATATATATAAAATCAAAATTGAGGAGGCTTCCAAAGGCAAACTTTGCAGACAAGAAGCCATTTTATTTTAGTGTTGATTTGACATGCTTGCGTTTTTGGTCGGTCGTGGATTGCATTACGGGGACCATTATGAACATTTCAAAGCTTTATTTAAAGCTCTTTTATGAGTGCATAGTGGTTCTACTATTCTGTGAATAGATCATTTGGTGTATACTTTTGTTTCATAGAATTGTTTCTAGTGTTTTCATGGGGAGACAGATATCCTAGGTCCTTATCATTATTAATCATAAGGCTTGGCATTTTTTACTTGAACGATCTAAATCATGTTCTTTTTTGAGAGAAAAAATGGTGCTATATTTATGTACATTAGTAGATTTCTTTTTTTGTATCTTAAACAAAGTTTATGCATATGATCATTTATATATTGGACTTTTACAGATAAATAATTATATATATATATATATATATATATATATCTGTGAGGTTATATTGAATTAGTACTTCTTAGTTGGGATATGTACATTATGCATTCAGTCTTCTGTTTAAAAGTCCAATATATAAGAATATGTTGAATTGAGACTTTTTAGTTGGATATGCATCCGGTTTATGATTTACAATTTTCAATATTTTTATAAAGATGATTGGATTGGATTTTTTTATTTTTTATTTTTATAAAGATTGGATTAGATCGAACCAAATTAATACAATACGGTCCCATCCGATTTGAAACAAATCGTAATTTAATTATTCTTTTTATAAAAATGTTATTATATATAAAAAAATCTGATTACCTAATAAATACATCAATTCAATGAAAAAAATTTATCATAACTTGTGATGAGTGGATCATCCACAATATAATATCATCCAACTTAAAATTACAATAATAATCTTTCATTCCAAATAACAAATGCAACTAAATAAAATAGAACTTTCATTTCCAAATCTTTGAAGATATAACCATTAGGCAAGTTTCCAGCAAAACTCCTAAATAGAGTTGCCTGTAATATTTTTAAAAAAGCCTTCTTATTTTATTTAGGAATATTTAAATATTTTTATTAAATATTATTAAACTATAGTATTATGGTCAAATCAGGTTTTTTGAAAAGGAAATTGAAGATCGAATTGTAAATTTTTTTTGGAATAAAGATTAAATAGTATTATATTATAAATTCAAAATATCAAATTATATTAATAAATACAATACGGTACGATTCGATTCGATACGACTATCCAAATCGTACTGTGCACAGCCCTACTGCTTAGGCATGGAAAAGATTGATTAGGAAAGATGGAGATTAAATTTCAAAGCTATGGACTTTTCTTTCCTGATTAGGTACTAATATATGGACTTCTATGTCAAATCACATATATGTAGTGGGCCCTTTTTAAGGGAAAACTTGGACTAGTTGATTAGTGATTATTATGGAATGGTTTTAAGTCATACCGATTTAATTAATTAGTTCAGATTGAGTACGCTTATAACGCGTACTAAATAATTTACATTTTTAGTTGCTCTTTGTGTCTCTAAATATTAGATTTTCTTATATCTAATTATAAAATATTTTTATAACTTTTTAGACAGATTTAACCTTTTTTTCTCAATATTATCTTTATTTATCATTATCTATTTTTTCAATTTTCTTATTTTCAAGAAGTGACTTCAAATTTTTTTTTCCATCTTTCTTATTCTCATCAATACACAATTTTTTTTTAAAATTTTTCTTATATTTCTTCTATTTTATGTTTCCAAGACAAAATTTATTTTCTTTCTATTCTTAAGACAAAAACAAATATAATTATTATTGGAATTAAAATACTTCATTGATATGTATGAAATTAATTCTAATATCTTATATTTAGAAAATGAGGGAGTATTTTTTATGTATATGTATTTGGTTTATAATCTATTAATCGTATCTAATGAATTTTATCTGATGGACAAGAATTTATTGGTTTGATTGGTAATGAGAGTTAATCAGAATATGAACACATATTTGAACTTCTAAAAAAAGAATATAAACACATCTCTCAGTGAATTATGAAAGGCCTTTTTTAGTATTTCCAAGCGAGTGATCCAATAATGTCACTGTTTCGAGTCACATTTGTCCACAAATTTTGAAGCTTTTCATACTTCAACTTGTCAACTTCGGCAGACATTTGATGGCTTCTTTGAAACAAACCGGAGATCATTGATCTAGATAAGCTAATTATTGTCTGAAGATTATTTGATATCACAAAAATAAATAAATTTTAATTTTTTCTAATACCTATAGATGGTTTTTAGAATATTGGTGTGTGGAGAACACTCAAATTTTATGATGATTTCTTATATGCCAAATATAATTATAGGGTAATTACAAGTCTTTAGAGATTTTTGAATAAACATTTTATTTATATAAATGCTTAATAATAATACTTCATGACACTAGATGAATCATCCATAGAAATTGCCTCTTTAATGGCTCTAAGCAATAAATGTTATAAGATTATAAAGAGTTTCACATCAAGCATTTATTACTCATTCTTTGAAATCAATAATTATTTAATGAAATATAGTTGTTTTTATAATACAATTTAACTCTTGTTTTATTGGACTTTCGCATATTGACTTAACCATTAGAGGAGATTCATGAGACTCTTCTCAGTCACCTTTGTTTCAGTTCAACAAGCAGGCTCTAGCAAGGATCTTTGGCTGAGCATTCCCCTTGCCCTGCATCAAATATCCTTTGTTTTATTGATGCGATTGCAAATAAAATAATATATTAATTTCTAAAATAATTTTCTTTAATAGGTTTTTTTCAACAACAAAAAAAGTTTAAGAATTTACAATAAAATATTTCATCTGTTTATCCATGTTTGATTTAATACAAGAATTAATTAGGACAACCTTTGACCTTGAGGAAATTACCACAATGTTCTTATTATTTATGTGGTTAATTGTGAGACCATATGCGTTATTGAAATGTAAATAATATAAATTAAGGAGGTTGTTAATGAAAATTCATATAGAGAATATGATTATTTTAATAAAGAAGACATTCAATTTTAAATATTTCAAATTTAAAATATAAACATTCAATTTCAGACGGAATGAATATCAAAATGATAATTCAAGAACTTGAACTTGCTAGTATAATAAGTTAGCAAGAGATGAGTGACTCTAAAAGTATACAATTATGTATTTTCCATACAAAAGAAGAGTCGTTATGAAATTATGTTGCAATTGTCATTATTTGGATAAAAATCCAGCTAATTTTGGAAAAGTTAATCAAGGAGATTTGATAAACATTCTTGTGATTCTTGTGCCACATCACAATGGATTAGAATTCGATAGAGATCTCGAAGATATGGCATGAGATGTTCGTGTTTCCAAGATAAAAAAGTTTTCCCAAATTATAGGGATTGCATGATAAACCGAATCAAGTAGCCTTGGGACAAGCAATAGCCGACCAAGAGTAACTATAAATATCATAGACTACATGAAAAAATGAGAGTAAGGAGAGTTATGGAAGTTATACCCTTCAATCGTCTTTGAGATTTATTCAAGTTATGTTATTTCTTTATGAATTTTGAGGTGTTTGGTCTTATCTTTTACCAATTACATTTGGTATTTGAAAACCATTATCTTTAAAATGAATTACTTATTGAAAGAATTTCATCAAAATAGCATGAGACAACATTACAAAATACAATTGTCCCTAACAATGACACTTGTTTTAACAGAAAAACAATTTTGAACTAATTCTAAGTGTTCTATTCGACCTAACACGGGTAATGGAAAATGCACATAATTAAATACTAATCTTCATATTTTATAATTTTATGCTAGCATAAACATATCTGGATTTTTTCCTTAATTTTTGCCATGATTTCATGAAAACTACATAGAATTCTGACTTTGTAATCATAATAGCAACTAGACATCTTATATGAAGACAAAACTCCAGCCAAATTTGTAATTTAGGATTTTGGGGTTTTCTTGCTCAAGATTGAATAGATTATAGGACCACTCTAACTTACTCCAAGTTGAGTAAACCTAGCTTTCATTTCCATACCTTTATATTATGGGTAATGCATGCATGTCATGGCCGTGGGATGGGATGTTCTCAGAGAAATAGCTATAACTATAAGCATTCACGAGAAAAAAAAGGTCCATTTGCCACTGTATTCATCAATATTAAAATATAACTAAGTTTCTTAAATATCCATTATTAATGCTTACTTGATTATAAAAAAAAAATTTCTAAAAAAACGAATAATTTATTAAAAAATTATAAACAAAGGTAAAATTGTAAAAATGCATATTAAAATTAAAAATTAAACAATTGGAATGAAATATATAAAAAAATTAAATTAAATGAGACGGATGAAGTATAAAAATTAAAATGAGTAAATTAAATTACTTGCGAAAATTAAAATATAAATATATTTGCGAAAATTTATATATGAAAAATTATTTGTAGGTGCCATGCTGAAAAAGATTTGGGTCAAGTCTTCATCCCAATTAAGAGTTAGACTTCTCGGGCTCTTCCCTTACTGAACTCCAAATTAATCATACCCAAATAGTTTTGGATATTGAGAAATTTTGACAAAAAAAGAAGAAGAAAAAGATTCAATTTTAAATATTAAAAAAATATATACATAAAAGGCCAAATTGAGATAATGAATTAATAGAAATGAAAAATGACCAAATTAGTTAACAATTCGTAATTAGACAATCAACTTTTAAGAGACAAAGTCAAAATAATTATCAAAGACAAAAATAATTCAAGAAAAAAAATATCAAAGTGGTGACTAAATAGAAAATTTATGGAGTTATGATTTGAGTTTAAAAGTTCCAATATATATTAGAGTCGAAAATGTAAGCCAAAGAGTACTTCTCACACCAATGGAGCTAAAATCACCATGAGCTACAAAGTGTGAAGGCTAGTTTTGAGCTCTGGTTTACTTCAATCCGGAGTGTGCTTTTTTTCCCATGTACTTTAAGAGTACCCCGGATGTACATTTTCATTGCAAGCTTTTTATGAGATGTACCATGTTGATTTTGATTCTTGTCTACATTTACATCTAATTGTTCCTTAACACAAAACTATCCACTTTTCAGCAAGCACGATTATTTTAATCACCTCATTTCCTATCTCCACTTTTGCAAGTGGAACTTTCTAATAGAAACTGAAGGCGTTTCCACTATTGATCTACACTAAGTCTCACCAATATTCTAAATGTGATCTAAGCTTCAAGAGTTTTTTATTTATGCAGAGGACTAGCAGGGCTCTAGCTTCATTGCAGATGGTAGAAAAGGCTGGAGAATTAGCAGGAGAGTTTGACATGCTCCCATATTTTGTAATGGGATTTTGTACCAGATATAATGGCTTTATGTTCTACTTCCAACTACTTTTGTGGATACATATATATCTAGCTCTAGTTCCCCTCTCTGTTCTGTACGCTAAGAGGTGGAACTCCTAATGTGTTTGATTCTGATTCTGATCAATACAACACCCCAAGAATATCAATCAGCGAAAAAGGAAAAAAAAAAAAAAGTCTCACCAATATCTTACTTGACACATAAGCACATTGTTCAATAGAGTGGAACCTACACAAATCTAAACAAAATCCAAGATTTATTAAGCACATAACAAACCAATATCCACAGAAACCATGCAAAAGAAAGCTTTTGAAAATTTCAGGTATCTAGGAAAGACAACTTAATTTCTGAATCGTTGATTTTTGAAAAGCTTAAACTTCATCCGTTTAAAGCAGTATGCCAGTATCCATAAAAGGGCTCCAAACCTGTTAATGCAGTACTTACAGTTTCAAAACAGCTCAGTTTGGCATGGAATTGTAGTCTTTCACATACACAGCTTAAACAATTTGAAAAATGACTTGTTTTGCATCAAAGTTTGATAAGTTTGATAGGTGTCAAGGAATATATCTCAGAGCGATTCCCAAAATAGGACGGGCAGGCATCCCTCTCCCACAAAGTTTCTATAACTCAACCAACTCACACTTCTGTGAAGCAAAAGTATAGCTTATTTTGATGGCATCCATTATTCACTGCCTCAAATCATTTTAGCAGTAGAAATATATTTAATGGAAAAGAAAGATTTAAGAAGCATAAGTAGTCCATTATTCCACATCAAACAACCAAATTACCCTTTTCAGTCACAGAAATAATACATCAGTCAATAATAAAGTGGTCAACCATATAGAAAATATAACGAGATAAAATAACTGGACCTTTCACGCTGATACCAATTCCAACTTGATGATCTGCTTTGTTTTGTGGTCTTCTTTGTTCTTTTTTCTCTTCAATTTCTATATAATCATCTCAACATATTCCTTTAGCTACAATTGCTAAAACTTTACATAGTCCAAATAAAACTAGAGTAACTGAAGTCAATTAAGCAAATTCCCAGAATATAAGAAAATTTTACTGAAAGCATAAATATTCTTGTAAAATTGCAAAAGCATGTCATGTCACTATCACATCCAAGTCAATTTAGACAGGTCCGCTAAGAGAAAACAACAAAAATCTTCATTCACCATTGTAATATGTTACAAAAACCAACTATTTTTGTGCTTTAAAGTAAGCAAGACTAAAACTTTAAGTAGATAGACTTGCAAGAATACTCAAGCAAGGTAAAACCTGGATGAATTGATAATAAGCTAAGCCTGCATCTAGAAGATACTAAAAATTGCTATAAGTTTTAACACTGGACTTCATGTAAAAATAAGAACCAATCAAAAGATTAAGAAAGAGAAAAGTTAAATTCAGAGGAGATAGTCGAAGACCCTTCACATTATGCCAACTAGGTCTGGAATTTGCACATGTGACTGTCCCTCACCATTTTGAGTGAGTGTACTTTTTTCTGCTGGGGAGAGGGGGGGCGGAAGTGTTCCCTTCCATCTTAACCTACCATAGCAGTTTATGGACTCCTACTCCCAAGGGAAAAGGCTTTGATAGTGCTACTTGTTACCAGTGTTAAACAAGTCTTCGAAATAGAAAGGTGAGAGGCTAATACATATTTCAGGAATCCACATACTACAAATAACAGACACTTCACACATGAAGTTTAAACATTCAACAATTGAATATGTATTTTGGTATCTAAGAAATAAAACAAGGGAAATTTGTGAATTATACCCATGAACTATTAGGGACCTAAACTATTTTCAAATAACTATAACTACCCAAACTACCTCTATATATGGCGGCTTTGGTGGGTACTTTTAAATATCCTGATGTATCCAACATGTGCCATCAGAAACATGCCGTCAAATCCCTTTTTCTATAGTGATTTCCGATTTTAAAAGAGAAGAGGAAGCTGACAATATGAAATAAACTACATCCACAGTATAAACATGAAGGAATGCAGCACTAAAAGTAAATAACAGTGTGTATCACATTAAGAAATCATGTAAAGTACAATTCTGATAGAATTCTCAATCACAGCAGGAAAAAAGTAATTAATAGTAACAACAACAGCAAAAACAATTTCACTTCCAGCCGATGACCATACCAATGTTAAATGTAAAAACATGGCATATTACAATTCCAATGCCAGTCAGCTTTGGAGTCAACTAGTTCCCTTCCTCCCTAAAGGCATTGCTGTAAGCTGAGCCTCGAAGACAAAACCCCGGCAAAGGCCGTCACCATTTCCTGGAACACCATCAATCCACCTCCATTCACTCCTTTCACAGCCATTCCCCTCAAACAACTCCCAAAGTGCCAATTTTCCAACCCTTTTTGCCGAAAAGCACACCTTATTCCCTCCTCCAAATACCTTAAACTTGCTTGAATCTTGAAAAAATCTATAAATTTCAGGGGGCATTCGCCCTGCCTCATCCCACTTCAAACTCTCCAAATCCAACCTGAGGATCAAAATAGTGGAGCACGCACTATGCAATGTGTAAGAACTCTTTAAACTTCCAATCATCAAGACCTTATTCTTCCCTCCCATTATCAAACGGGGTCTTTTTATCATATCAAACACATCCCTCCACTCGTGCTTTTCAAGCCTGGCCCATTTCTGGGTAAACTGCTGCTCTCTGTGTGTAACTGAAGACATAAACAACTTCCACTGGGACCGCCATGGCGAGCCCACATTACATAAAGCTAACACGAAATCATCCATCAACACCGGGCTTCGCGGCTTGGATGGCAAATTTGATGAAAACTTGAGCCAAGAATTGGCTGTTGAATACAGTGTAGCTAGTTCAGTGAGTACCAGAACTTGGTTAGGCTCCCGGCCGATTAACACTGAGCCATGGCGTGACCAAGCCGAACCTAGCTGGGGTAATGCCTTGAATTCCCTTGTCAAAGGGTTGCAGACAATCAATATCTTGTTATTATTACTTGACATACTACTATTCGGGCTTGGATTTGGGCCAGGTGAAGATGGGCCCGAAGCCCAGAGGTAGAGGAGGCCATGAGAGGAAGTTATGGGAAGGATCGAAGGGAAAGGGAGGAAGGAGAGGGGAAATCTGAGCCATTGATTAAGACTAGGGTCAAAGGCATGGAGGATAGGATTAGGGGACAAGTGGAAATAGGATCGGTGAGAAGGCCGGAGGGCAATAAGAGAGAGAGAAATAGGAGGATGGGGAGAGATGACAGAGATGGTATGGAGAAAGGCCGGAGAAGAAAGAGTAGAGTAAAGAGTTTTGCAAACTGATCTGCAGATGATAATCTGACGAAGGGGAAGATGTGAGAAGATCTTATCGATTATATCTTGTGGTAAACTGTTCAAAGGTGAAGACTCCATTTTTCCTCCGACTATTAGAATTTTCAGACTGGAGCGATCGGAAAAGGTGGCGGTAGACAAAGGAGGAAGGAGGAGATAGGGAAGAGAAGAGATGGGATATAGGGTACGTTTGACTCTTAGTTAGTATATACTGTTATGGATGCATTGCATTGGGGTTTACAAATGATAATTTGACCGGTCTTTGATTTCAACAAAGGCATCCAAAAAGGAATGTTGAGAATTTACTGCCGGCACCTCCAAAATCTATAGATAAAAATACAAAAAGCATTACAGGCCATAAATTTTTAACACAAAAGAATTACTAGAATTCACAATTCAGCAAGGGGAACAACTGACAGATGATACATTTATACAAGTACCAGTTCACATTTTTTTCCATTTCGTACAAAATTATAAAGAGAGAACGAAAAATCTAGCCATAAGTTTTCTGTCCTCTTCTGCAATTTGGAAAAATCAAAGAAGCCAAATGACAGAAAATTCAATATAAAAATTAATAATGACTAAAATTTAGCAAAATCGGACCCTTTTTTTTAACCACATATTACTAAGATGGACTCTTTGTTATGCCCATCACATTGAAACATGCTACACAGAGGGGTTAAGAAAAATAAAGTTGAAAAGTGGCACCTGCTTAAAAAAAAAAGAAAGAAGAAGAGTGGCACCTGTACTCTTATCACGGTTTGCCATTCAATGAGAGGAAGTCACCGCCGGCATCGCACCTCCACCACCCAACAACACCTCCGTTCATCGTCAGCTCACAACAACCACTCCTTCCCCGATCACCTACCTAAAAAAACTTTTAAAATTCACCAAAATTAGGACGAAAGATTATTAAGGCCCTCAAATCCTCAACCTAGCAGATCTGAATAAATAAACCTCTTCACTCGTTAAAGCCGAAACGTTGTTAATTCCATAGTCCATGAGGAATCTTCCGCAGTGTTAGTGGAATTTTGTTCATCTATTCTCTTTTTCGATCGCGTGGATTCAGAGAAATAGAGTAAAAGGCTTTTGCAGCGGTTACTGGTGGCGGCGTCGAACGAACAGAGAATACGACGGAAACAGGGAAGGGAGAGAAAGTGGAGGGGAAAAAATAATTAATAATTCCAGAATGAAAAGAAGGTAAATTAGTCAATTTAGTCCTTTAGATTTGATGTTATTGTTGTTTTGGTCCTTTTTATTTTTTATTAACTTTTTATGTTCTTTAAATTTAATATTTTTGTCATTTTAGTCCTTCTGGCTAAAAAATCCCCACAATGTAGCCGAATTATGCACATAATATTCACATATAAAAAATTTAAGGGTAAAATCATAAAAATTGTAATTCACCAATTTAGTCCATTAAATTTACATCTTAACATTTTTATCCTTAAGTTTATAATTTTGATCATTTTGCTCCCTTAAGTTTTCATTTTTTATTATTTTGATCATTAATAAATTTTTTTACTTCTTAGATTCTTTAATAATTTTTAGTTGACATTTTTTGTCCATCCCTTGTAAATTTTTTTCAACAAAAAGACAATTTTTTGCATTATCATAATTTGATAAAACGTTAGGAATCCAATTTACCCAACTAATGTTTTAAATCATTTATATTATCTACTTGAATGACCTCAATCTATATATTTTAGTGTGAATAAATCTAATCACATTTTCCTCAAAAGTCGAATCATAAAAAACATAATGATTAAAGAATTGGGATTGGGTGCCAGATAATGATACAAAAAGGTTTGGCAAAATAGCTAGTCCCTTTTAAGTTTGACATTTTTGTTGTGTTAGTACATCTTTATTATTATTTTATTATTCTTTAGATTCTTAAATTAACATTTTTGCTAATTTGGTTTTTCTTACAAAAAAATCACTAGGATTTTGTTGAGCAACGCACATGTAAGGGAAAAATTGTTAAATTACAATAATAATTCGTCAATTTAGTCATGAAATTGGCAAGTTTAGCCTATACTTTTTTTTTTTTTTGGTGAACAAAGTTCCTACATTTGTTTTTTGGCAGTTAAAGTCAACACTGATTTTTTTTTTTTTACTTATTAAGGGAATGACAATTTTGGTAGTTTACTATAGCACTAAAATTGAAAGAAAAAAAAAGAGCCCCCAACTACTACTACCTACCATTCTTCTAACATTTCCTTTTCTCCGTCAACTAATTTCTTCTGAACTGTCCTATTCTACTACTTCCATTTTGGCCTCTATTGCCTCCACATTGCCTCACCACCATTCTTCATTCTCTTGCTCAAATCAGGTATAAGAGTTTTTTGGCTCTCCTAAAGATTTACATCTTGTTATTTTTGCCAATTTCTAAGTTTCTCCAAACAGTCTAAACTCTAATTCGATTTTCTCTCTGCTTCTCAAGCCCCAATTTGGCTCATTTTTTTTTTTTGAGGAAATCTAGTTGCTCTAACCTGACTTCTAAGGCTAAGCCCAATAGAAAGACTATTAATTCATTTGGGTTCATTTTGTTGGAAAAGCCAATGAGCTTGAATGATTTTTATATAGATAATAATGATAAAGTTTCGATCTTGAAAGGCATATCAGTGATGGCAAGGATTGAAATGCTCGAGGCCAAGAAAGTTTATGTGAATTTCCATTGGGGATTAAATTTGTCCGAGGACATAAGTAAGCAAATGTTTTATTTAACTGTAAATAAGTTTGGGATTGAGAGGGTTGATGAGGTGAAAAAAGTGGATAAAGCGAAGGATAAGAAGAGTCAGAGAGGGCAATAAGGGTGATATGGAAGTATTAAAAGGCATGCATCTTTGGATAAAAAGAAGTTTGACACGTTCCAAAGGTAGAATAGGGAGATAAAATATATATTGGAGGAAATGAACCTAGGAAATAGATTGGAGGGTTGGTAATGGTGCGAATAAGGTTAATGGTAAAAAGACAATTCCAATGGTTGAAAGGTCAAATGAGTTTGAGCAGTGTGGCTAATCCATGCAAGAACAATAATTCAAATTTTTAATGAAGTATACAAGCTAAGACTATCAAGATATGAAGACAAGCTTATCTTGGATTAGATAGGAACTAGATGTATAGTACTTAGAATTTTATAACCATATTCTATATCTAGTACATCTCTAATGGCTTAAAATTGAGTTCAAATGTTTTCAAATGACAAAATATATTTTAGTGTGTTCAAAATTATTTTTGAAAAACCATGCATCATGATTTTAATGTTAAAATGTTTTACAAACCATAGTTAGATTGATACTATAACTTGATGGAAGATTGAAATCATCATTTGTATGCTAAAGTGTTATAGATGCATAAATGACAACTTTCAATCGACCTAAAGTTTCCTAGTATCATCTACATGTTGGTTTAACTGATGGATACATGTTTGATAAGTTTTTGATGATCATAAGTCACTTGAAGTCTACCAGATCTGACTTGCGGTGAACCACAAGTTGATTTGCTATCAACTACAAATCAACAGGTATCATCCACAAACTCACTAGACAGATTGTTGAAGATGTTGCGAACGATGCACCAGTCGACCATAACTTCTTAATGGGATACCAATGGTTATATTTTTTAATGTTGGGGATGGAACTATTTATACTAATTCCCACTTATACTTCAACATAACTCAAGATGAAACATTTTGAGCTAAAACCTTATGTGCTAAATATTTCTATACACCTTGTGCATGATTTAAACATTTCAAAGCTTCAAATTGATTCAAATCAATCAAGATGGGTTGTGATATCAAAAGAGAAATATCTTGAGCAATCTTGATGAACATCATTCTAATAATAGGTATTTGAGCTTTAAATTGATATATTTTTATATTAAGGTGAATTCTATCATATTATCTCTCTATTATAATTGATTGTAATTGTATCAAAATTACAAGTAGCATAAAAGCATAAGTATTGGTGAGCCTTGTATGTGTTGTTTTGTATTTAAGGTTAGATTGTAAAATTATTGGGTGAACTTTGAATTGAATTGAATTGTATTGCGAGGACTTTACTAAAAATAGTAGTGGGATTAGGATTTCTCAAGGTTGTGTTCTAAAACTCAAGGATTGAGTGAGTCTTGATTATGTAAGAGGTTTGGTATAACCCTAAGGTGAATTAGGGCGATCCTTTTGTTGTAATCTCATTTATTTAATTGGTGAAATCCTTGAAATAGATAACTCAAGGTAGTGGAGTAGATTTATTTAGATAAACTTGAATCACTATAAATTATTGTGTTTATTGTTTTAATTTCTTCTATTTACTTGAACACATTATTTCACACACAACCTATACACTAAGTGATTGATATTTGTTGTCAAAAAAAGTGCATAATCGAATCAGATTGCATAAATTGGATAAGAACCTAATTCACACCCCTTTTAGATTTTTTGTCAATTGGTAATAGAAGTGTATTCTTGTTTAAGGTTTAACCATCTAAAAATAAGTATCTTATGGATTACTTAGACAACAATATCATGATTGAGGGATACTTAGGTAGTAGAACTCTTTTGTTGAATAACTCTAACTATATTTTTGAAAAAATAGAATTAGAATCTATATATTCTCTATAAATTTTGAATTGTAGAATATTATTATAAATGGTTTTTATATTCCCACAAAGATTGTTGAAGGAAAAAGTGTTGGGAAAACACTTGACAAGTTTGATGATATGGATAAAAAAAAATGACTTCAAACTTCATTGCCATGAATACTCTTTATTGTGCTCTTGATTTAAATGAGTATAATAGAGTGAGTGGTTGTAATTTGACATATGAAATGTGAAGATTGCTTGAAGTTACACATGAAGGATTTACTTACACAATAAATCGAGAAGAAAGTGAAGATGGAGAAAAAGATCAATCCGAACTTGCAAATACTTGCTTTATGGCAATTGAGGATGATGCAACTATATCTAACTTATCTATTTTGAATGATACTCACAATGATGACAATAATTGTAATATATTTGATTAAGATAAATTTGTTGCAAATTTTTATCATGAAATTAAGATAGTTATAAAAAAAACAAATTCTTGAAATGACAAGTTGATAAATTGTCTTTGGAGAATGCCAAACTTGTTGATGTGAATGCCCTAGAACTTTTTTTCTAAAAACAATCTTGATAAAAATATTATTGGTCTATGTGATAGGGTGATTTATTTTGAAATTTCTAATAATAATCTTATAATTAGAAACAAGAAATTAAATGATATAATGAGTGATTATGGTGCTATGAAATCGAGAATAAATGACTTAAGTGTTAGTTTGCATATACTTACATGTGGGAGGGATAATTTGAATAAATTGCTTGGTGCTAAAAATCTCTCTAATGATAAGAGAGGTCTTGGTTATGATGTTACATGATGATGTTTTACATACACATAAGAATGTATCATGCAAAAATATTTCACATACACATCATGGAGTACATTACACATATCATAATGCTCGCAATTCTTCAAGAACGTATTGTACCTATTGTAGTAGGTTTGAACATATGGTTACAAAATACTATGTCAAGAAGAAAAAAATTTGAAAATGATGCAAAAAGTATTTGGATTGCTAAACTATAATTATATTATTAACTTATGATTGAATATTATTTCAATTATTCAATTATAATTTATTAATATAATTATTAATTTTATTTATATTACTTTACTATCTTCTCAAACGATGTCACATTCATCATTAAACTTATTAAATTTATACACAATTTTAATTTCTTATTAATATTTTCTATATAATTCTCAATCAAATCATGGATGTTGAAAGTGCCCCTTGAACTTTGTATTGATAATTGTATGTCCCTTGAACTTTGCCAAAGAAAATGTCCTCTGAACAACCACGTCACCACTTAATGTGGCTAATTGACGGAAGTGGCAAAATATATACGTTTTGAAAGTTCGAGTGTCTATGTAAATATTTGGCTCGGCCCATTAAGAAGATGTTAAGCTTATAATTATG
Source organism: Apocynum venetum (assembly GCA_019593545.1). Classification (NCBI taxonomy): domain Eukaryota; kingdom Viridiplantae; phylum Streptophyta; class Magnoliopsida; order Gentianales; family Apocynaceae; genus Apocynum; species Apocynum venetum. Next base: position 1,011,534 of record SRSM01000133.1, read on the forward strand.
TTTGGACATATTTTATGTTTCGACCCATTACCCATTAATTAGGATTATTTAACATTCTCCATATTTTATGAGGTTAGGAATTTTATAAGTTGGATATTTAAAAGTAAGACATAACCCTAATCTCGTTATTTTGTTTTAAGCTATTATAGAGGTGGCTACTAAAAACAGATAAATAGAGTATGCGTTAGAGGATTACCTAAGTTAGGAGAAAATTTGTTCGATTGAGGTAAGTAGTTTTGACACCTCTAATTTTATTGAAAAGTATCTTTCAAAAATTGTGATTTTGTTTATCTGATTATTTTTGTATATAAATTCTAGAATGAATTTGAGTAATATCTATTTTGAAAATTTATTTGTATATTGTGACTTGATTTTTATAACTGAAAATTTGAATGATTTTTGTGGAACTCATGAGACATAATTTGAAGTTGGTAGGAACATGTTCCAACTTTTGATCTGATTATGTTTATTCGGATAAAAAATTTGTTTGTTATTTGGTTATCCTAGCGGAAGTATAGTTGGCTCTAAAGTCAGAGTTTAAGACTAATGAATGTTATTATAAAAGGAGTTCTCCAAAATTATTATATGAATAATTTGATTGATTGATAAATTTATCTCACATATGTTATGAATAATTGAATATCAATCTATTATATGAACTTTTGAAATTCTATAGTGTTTTAAATTTCACATAAAAATTCAGTTTCATATTTATTTATTTGATTTTCTGGAATAATTTTTGTATAAGAAAAGTTCTATTTTTCTCCAGAAAAATTATGCACAACTTTCTTTATTTTTTGCAATTTTTTTTATTTTCTACACTTTTTTACAGTAAATTTCTATAGCAATTATATCCAATTTATGTCCAATTTATTGCATAGTTTTTATGCAGTATTTTTCAAAAGTTTCTAGTAAATTTTCAACAATAATTTCATAAATTTCTTAACTATTTTCTTGCAATGTTCAACAACAACTTTAGTAATTTCTATGGTATTTTTACACAACTTTTGTACAATATTTTTACAGCAACTTTATGCAATTTTTCAACAATTTTTTGAAAAGTAAATATTGTTTTTTTCTCGAAATTTTATTTATTCTTTTTTAAAAATGATAAAAGAAAATGGTTTTGTTTATTTATACACATAATATTTGATTAAGATAATTATAAGAACTTTGTACAAAACATATTAAATATATTTAAATTTTACATATCCATTTGAATTAGATAAGGTTTCAAGAATCATATATGGATGTGATAATTCATTTCATAGTGGTATTATTGCTACTTACTGAGTCCGTGTACACTCATATTTTTATCGTGAGATTTTTTCACATAAGGAGATTACTTTTGAGAAAGACAAAGATGACTTCTAGTAATTTAGTACAATGACACTTCTAGTGAATTTCTTATATATGTTAACTTTTGCTTTCTTGGAAGATTTGAGAGTTTTAATTTGAATAATTATATAAGAATTTCCTTTGGAGTTTTGCTTTGGATTCTAGAAAATCTATTAATATAAAAATATTATATTCATTTTGTATAGTTTATTATTTATTTATTTATTTGAACATAGTTTGTGAATGAAATTTCACGATTACGACTTGTTGTGATTCGATTTCGAGGTGTGCCAGTCTAAACCACTCATTTTAAAGTTCACATGGTAAAATCAAATGTTGTGAAAGTTCGAGGGGCACATGGCATATTTTGCCATACCAAGCAACAAGTTTCATGAATTTCTTATAAAATCTTTCGTACTCTAATGTTTTAAGCACTCTAGAAAATTGGTGATGGGCTAAAGGGATACGCTGTTTAAGAGAAGGGGGAGTAGTTGTTGCGTGTAAATAAGCCTTGGAAATTTCATGCTTGATTTTTGTGTAAAAAGACTTTCTTTTGATGGTTATTATGATCCTTTTAAAAGAATTATCAAAAAACCTAAACTTTCAGTCCCTCAACTTTAGAAATTAAACTTTCAATCCTTCAAGTTTTTCCTTAGACTTTTAAAATTTAAACTTGTTTTCTTAAAAATAATTTAGGTTTCTTCTTCTTCATGTTCTGCCCAAGTTAATCTAGTTGAAAGAAAATATACAAAGACAAAATCTTGAAGAAAGGAAGATTTTCCATTGTTCTTTGAAATGGTCCATTAAAGAATTTTCAAGAATTATTTTCCTTTGGTTGAAATTTTTGTCTTGTGTTAAAAAACAAAAAAGATTGCTGCCCTAATTCATGTTCAAAAACCGCCAACCTTTTTTGTACTACTAATGTTAAAGGCCAAAAATCTAGCTAGAAGAAAGTAATGAAGCAGATTTCCTATTGTCATTGCAAATATGATGGGTCTATTTTCTCAATTTTAGAATTTTGATTTTCTATTTCCCAAAAGAAAATCACCCACAATTAAGGAAAGAATCTCCAAACCCAACAACCCATGATGCTTCACAGCAAGCGTGTCCAAGAATTGCTCATCATCAACATCAAACAACCACCATTAAGAAAATATCAAAACAATTAGGAAAAGACTCGAATTATAGTGGGCTTTCCTCCTTCCAAGGCTACTACAACTAGGGGCCTCCTTCCATGGCTTCCTCTTCATTAACCCATGGTCCTACTTCTGCTGGGATTCAATTATCGTAGTGGAATTTAGATAAGGAAAGACAAAATTTAAGTAAAAAGGGTTGATTCTCAATAAAGAAATAAGGTTTCATGGATAATGAAAAATGATTTGATCTCTCAACCTAGATATGTGTGTATGTGTGTATATATATATATATATATATATATATATTGAGAGAGAGAGAGAGAGAGGAAATTGGGAAGGATATAAAAAAGGAAATTATTGGAGAGGATATTGTGATAAAGATAAAGATAAAAAGAAGATATCTGAAAAAAAAGCTTTATTCCATAAAAAATAAAGGTCTAAATTGGTTATTATACTTTAATGCTGGTAAGAACTAAATTACCCTTAAAAAAATATATTTGTTAGCCCAAATGGATCATGAAAACTCTAATGCTTTTAATGTCTTAGTTTCAATAAATGACAAATATTAATAATGATTTATGGTTTGATTTGTACAAGTGATATGATTTTTGAATTAATACTCTACTCCATGCAAGGACGATAATTTAAGTATTCAAAAAGTTTTATTTGATTATATAAGAACTAGATGTATTAGTCTTAGAGTTTGATATTCCTTTAATGTCTCTAGTTTATGTCTAATTGACGATAATTTAAGTATTCAAAAAGTTTTATTTGATTATATAAGAACTAGATGTATTAGTCTTAGAGTTTGATATTCCTTTAATGTCTCTAGTTTATGTCTAATTGACGATAATTTAAGTATTCAAAAAGTTTTATTTGATTATATAAGAACTAGATGTATTAGTCTTAGAGTTTGATATTCGTTTAATGTCTCTAGTTTATGTCTAATTGAGTAATGATTTCTATACTTAAATAGTTTTTCAAAATGGTTTTGAAATGATAAAATACGTTTTGGGTATTTTGAAAACTATGCTTTTGAGTTAAATGTTAAAATGTTTTATAAATTTTGTTGGATTGATACCATAACTTGTATGAAAAATTGAAATTATCATTTGTGTGTTCAAATATTGTGGATGCACATATGACATATTTCGATCAATTTAAAGTTGCTCAACTATTGTTCATAAGTTGACTTAACTTGTAAGATGTATTTTTTTATGAGTTTTGGACAATCTAAAATAATTTGCAGTCAATCCAATATGATTAAGTTGTTGACATGATTGCCTTGCAGTCGACCAGAATGATTATCCTAAACTCTCCCATGCACTATGGACAATTTGCGAATGATGGTCTGAAGAATCATGCAGTCAACTAAGTCCTTTGAGTGAAATTTTAAAAGTCATGTCTATGACAGTTTAAACTTTTCTATAAATATACAAACCTTTAAAAAACTCATTACCAACAATTTCTAAGAAATTTTTTTTGATATACATTGATTCTATAACATCTTGAAAATATTTTTAAATCATTTATAAACATCAAATTTGTTGAAATCATTCAAAAATAATTTTCACATACAATTAAAGGTGCATTTTGAGAAATCTTAACAAGTCATTATTCAAATAGGTGATTGAGTTTCATTTTGACATTTCTTTACAATAAGATAATATCTATCAAACACTTTCTTGTTATCATTTACTTGAAATTTGTATTTAAGGTTGAATATAGCTTAAAATTCTAAGTGTTAGGGTGAATCTTAAATTGAAATTGCGTGATTCACTAGTTATCGTATTTAAGATTGTTATATTATCAAGATTGTGTTGTAAAATTCAATAGTTGACTAGGTCTTAATTAATTAAGAACTTTTATAAAATTTTAAAGTGGATGACTCTTTTATGTATATTTGATCAGTGAAGAAATTTGTGAAATTGTTAAATAGATAATTTAGGATATTGAATTAGATTTATTTGAATAAAATGAATCACTATAAATTATTTGACTTAATTTCTATAATTTATTTTAACACATTATTATACAAAATTTGTTTGTTAAATGTTTGATATTTGTTATCATTGAATTTATACTAATATTGTATATTTGAATTAGGTTCCAACATTTCTAAAACTTGGATAAAAATCTAATTTAACCTCTTTTTTAAGTTTTTCATAGCAGGTTCACCGAATAAGATAGACTTCTTTGTTATTTTTAAAATTTGGTTAAACAATTCACTCCTAAATTAAAACAAAGTTCCCCAGTATTATTTCAACGTGTCAAAACATGATTTGTGCCTGCTGAATGCTCCCCAAAAGAGCTACATCTAATACACACCGGATCAGGTATAAAGTTCGCCCGACTCAATTTCCAATTCCAAACGTTCACTCCGAGGGGGCCGGATCAGGTATAAAGTTCGCCCGATTCAATTTCCAGTTCCAAACGTTCACTCCGGGGAGGCCGCGCGTTTCCGTTGTGGGCTGAGCTCAGCTAGGGTTCCACGCACTCGCCCCCGATTCAGGTTTTTCCTTATTTGTGCAAATTTTTTTGTCAGTTCAATTCACATAACTGATTTGTAACTCAACGTGTAGGAGATATGGGGGATAGCTACTGGAATAGACAAGGGATGATGCACCCATCAGTATCAGGGATGCTGAAACGACCTCGTTCTGATTACGGTAACTATATCAAGATCACATGTTTTTTAATGTTTAGATCGAATTTTCAATTTGATGAATTTATTGTTTGACGATTGATGAATGTAGTCGTAATTGCAAAAATACAATGCTCTGATTAATGTTCACGTTATATTTGTAAAATTTATAAACAAATGATAGGTTGAAACAATTTTAAATAAATGCCAGTGATTTTCAAGCATTTTGTTTATTCAGATAAATTTTTGTTTTCGGTTGCAGTTCTGAAATATGATCGTTGAGGAATAATCTTTACATGGATATACTCTCTGTGCTGAATAACTTTGTCTATCTAGTTGTTCTTGAGCCTCAAAAGCTTATTTCGCAGCTTGCTCTGTCCTTGACTTGGCCACAAAATACTACTAGTATTTGGCATGCATTTTTTCTATAAATTTTACTTTATTTACTCTGTGTCAAAAGTCACTAGAGCTTAAGGTGTTTGTTGTTAAATGTTGAGGAGGCCGACAAGAAAATATTCATGATTATGTGCTTTGATGAAAGCCAATATTCATTTGGCTTTTTTGGTCTCTGCTTGTCTTTTTTCTGCCCTCTTATCTTTATCTCCTTTCTTATTTGTGGATTTGATGTTTTTCCTAGAAAAGTAGCTGAGCTTTTTTTTTGGGCTTTCTTGCTAGATACTACAAGCTTTTTGGCTTGCATATTGGACTGTATTCAATTGCTTGCATGAGTTGCATTAGAATTTATTTGATGCTTGAAAATAACTGGTAAAGGAGGAAAGTGTTCATGCTTGAGCTATTGCAGTTTTTTGTTTCTTTTCCTAGTTAATTCCCATTGATTCTGCATCATAGTTTTTCTTAATCAGCTCATTTCATTTCTTGGTTAATTTAGAAAGCAAAGATTTTGATGGGGATCCGAACTTTGATCCCTCTTGTTGCTGCTTACACTTCCTTCCACATTAACTGGTACTGTGCCTTTTGTGTAAGTTACTTCTCATAGCACTTCAGAAGTTGTAATTAATCAGTCCCACATTATGGTTTTTTTTCTGCATCTTCCTATAAAATCCTAAATTCGTCTTTGGGCTCCTGTACTTGGGATTGACTTTTATTTCGAATTTTTCTATTGCAGGGCAGCGAAGTGTTTAGTTGTTGTTCTTCTTTTAGTAATATAATTAGTATTTCTCAAATCTTTTATGTCTCAACTGAGATCTTTTGGTTTCCGTATTTTTTACACATGCCACATGATTGCTGATCTCCATCTTACTCTGTTCTATTTTGCTTCAACAAATGCTGTTTATGGTTTTCCTTTAAAACATAGTCTTTTCCAATGCATACAAGTATGATTCAGCTTCCTTTGCTCCTGCTCTAGTCTTATTATTATTATTATTATTATTATTTTGGAGTTTTCACTCTGTGTGGGACACTAACGCATCTACTTAGATTATGCATTCGCTAGAGATGTTTCTTGAATGTATTAGTACATAATTGATCTCTTTTAATTTTGTCTTAAGGCATACCATGAACCTCTTACCTGCATGTAAAATAAGTACAACAACCTGGAATTTGAAAATCTTCTGAGCTCCATGCCTCACTTGGATCTGTGGTTTCCCACTTTCCTTGTATCTGCCACTTTTGTATGTGCTCTCCTGTTCTTGGCATTTCACACGCATGGTTGAGTGATCTGCATGCCTTCTGTTTCTAGCACTTTCAGGACTCCCATATCTTACTGTTTATATGTCGTATTTATTTAAACAAACACCTCAAATTTTACCCCAATGGTCCCGATCTCATCAATTGAAGACAACATCCATACCCTAAGTGGTGCCCAATCTCAAATCTCTTCTCTTCTGTTGAAATTAGAAATCAAAGATTGATTGGAGTAGGAGATTATTGTTCTTTAGTGTAAATGATTGTTGTAGCTCTGTGCCAATTGAAATGAAGATTTGAGTTTGAATGGAGCTCCTTCAACATTGCAAGCATTGTGCAGTAGTACGATATTGCCAGTTAGGGTGGTTGATACTGCAACTTGAAGCGATGATTCAACCTGCAATATCTACTGTCTCACAACCCATGGTCCTCTTTACCTTTTATAAAATAAATAAACCGAGGGCAGATTGGTCCTTTTACCTATTTGAACTGGAATGAATGAGCCGGATGACCTAATGGGTCCATCTGGTAAAATTGTACTTGTTACACTTATACGATTGTGGACATTGATACGATTGAATGATTAGGGACTGTGTTTTGCAGAGAAGTATTCGGAGTTTTATTGTCATTAGCCTTTTATTATCTGAAGGATCCTGAACTGGTGTAGTCAAAATGTAACTAAATGTTGCTTGGCTTTTTGAACAGCAATCAAAGAATAGGGGTTAAGTTTAGGTTATTGCTCTAAAGTATAGAAACTATGGTTGTTGCGAAGCGTACTTAATTTAGATGCTGCAAATTTATTCTTGTCATAATAATTCCTTTCCTTGCCTGCTTATATAATATCCCGTAAATGATATTCAACAAGAAATTTACGAAAGTTCCTAAACTCACAGGCTTAATCCGATTTCACTTATGGTTGATGCAAAATTGCTTTTCTAACACCAGAGGTTCAGTTCTACTTCTGATCTGTTTGTGGCATTACTTTCAAATCATTCTTTTCTTTTTCTGCATGATTTCAAGGATAAAATTTCATTTGATTATGTTTTTGTTATCTTAGTTCAAGATCAGCTGTATGCACTGTTAATTGTGCTGAAGGCCATACTTGGATAGGTCTCCAACATTTCTTTCAAGTTATGATGTCTAAGTTAGGAAGACACGAGAATTTGGGAAATGGTTAATTGCTTTCTAATGCATGCGTGTGTGCAGAGGTTTGGTGCTGCTGCATAATCACTGGCTCCTTGATCTAGTAGATACGACATCTGATAGTTTTACTTGTGAACAAATTCAGAACTTGCAGGATCACGGATGTCATCAGGACACAAAATATTTGATTATATAACAACAGATGATAACCGAGGTGGACCCTTGATGGTGAAGGATACACAAAAACTAGGCTCAGCATATGACCGCTATCTCCAGAGTTCGGTAATTAAAATTGAAAAAATAATCTTTGCTTGTTATGCTTATTTATCTGCTCAACTGTTTTCCTTTTGCTTCTTTAGCATGTTTCCCGTAGTCCTGCAGAAGGAAGTAGTTACACCAGAGGGGGATTAAGAGCCATCGGTGGTGGTGTGCCTACTCTTCAAATACGTGATTCTCTTGTCAATGGTCATCTTGGGGTAGGTGTGTCAGAACTGGCACCAACTGGTAGAAGGATGGCACTGAATGGTGAATTGCAAGGTGATGGAATGACCAGATCACGTGAATTAGTTCCTCTTCCTCCAGATGCTTCTAGCACATTGTATGTTGAGGGGCTTCCTCCTGACAGTACAAAAAGGGAAGTAGCTCGTATCCTACAGAATGCTATAATAAGAAAGGAGACAATACTAATGTATTTCTAATAGCAGTATTATTTACTTGTCCCCTTTGTGTCTGCTTCGATATGTTCTTTGACATCTGGTCTAGATATTTTTCGTCCTTTTGTAGGGTATAAAGAAGTAAGACTTGTTAAGAAGGAATCCAAACATGTAAGCTGATCATTATGTTTGATTGACTACTTCTACATATACTCTTTTAAGTGTCGATTTCAATTAAGAGCACGTTTTAATACCAAGCTGTCACCATATTAACTTTGGCAGCGCGGAGATCCTGTTCTCCTTTGTTTTGTCGATTTCTTGACATCTGAATGTGCAGCTACTGCTTTAAGTGCCTTGCAAGGTAATGATGTATCCTTTATGGCATTGATTGTTGGTAACGTGAGACTGTTTATATCAAGTTATAAATATCTCGAAGATAATTAAAAAGCTCTCTTTTCTAAAACGTGATGAAACTTTTTGGTTGGTTGATGTTGATGTTGATTCTCACCTTATCATAGTTGGGTAACTGGGAGAAAGATGTGCAATGTGAGTTGTTCCCTTCACTTTTTTGGCATAAAGTGAGCACTACTTAATGTGACTGCATGTCTGTGGATCAGGATATGAAATATATCTTGAGTAACTTTAATTGTTTACTTATCAAAAGAGTGTTTACAAGAGAGTGTTGGCCCTTGCTTAATGTCCAAAAGGGTTCATACTTTGGGGCAGGCATATCAATTTTTTTCCTTCAAAGATAATGATTGTTTACAAAGTACAGTTCCAACAAAAAAATTTCCGTGGCGACACTCTTGATATGGTGAACTGCCAGGTTACAAAATGGATGAAGTTGATCCAGACTCTGCCTATTTGCGCCTACAATTCTCAAAGTTCCCAGGCCCAAGGACTGGTGGAGGATTTCGTGGGAAGCGATAGACAAGCTGAGGCAGGTTTCTTCGTGTAAATCTATTCTTGAGTGTGCTATGTGGCAGAGGTAATTTTAGGATTGACCTTAGATTTATGACACAGCTTCCTTTTTCGTTTTCTCCTCTCTTTTAGTTTAAGGAAGAAGAGAGGGGAGGCTAGTAACATTTGATTTTAAACTGCAAATAGAAAGAAGAGTTTCCAATTTCCCCTGCATTATGAATAAATATGTATTTTCTCAGTAGGTGGTGTTTTGTCGTGTGTGTTGTACATCTCGCTTAACAACAATCTAACATCCAACTTTTAAGTTTGTTGAATATTTTAAGCTCAGTTCTATTATTTCTCCGGAGTTCAATTTAGTTTTCCCCTGTATTTTGTGTCTTATGCATAATACATACATCATTTGCCAATGTTTTCAAGATGAGAAAGAATATGGATTTGATGTTGGATTAGTTTTATGAAAATTCAGCTTATGTATTAGAGTGATCTTTACTGATTGATTGTTTGCTTGGAGGGACTTGGAGGAGAGGGGAGAGATTATTTAAAATGGCTTGTTTGGTTCCAAGAAAAGGCCTGGGAAGGTAAATTTTTGTTCAAATCCCTCCCCTCCCCTATCATAATACTTCACTTTCAAAAGCGGAGGATTTGAAAAGGAGGAAAATCTGTGGTATTACAATTACCTAATTATCTTTGTAAAATTTTTATAATTACAAATCTATGATTTACAAAAGAACATAAAGGAATGTAAGGGTTTCAATCTGCAATTGAAAGAGCCATTCTTGTTTGTTGGAAATATCTTAGCGTTGTCTTCCTAGTGTTGGATCAAATTACTAATCTTATTCTTTCTTGCTCTTTTCTAATTATGTCTGTTATGGGGTATAATAGTTCATTTATTATTATTTCCCCTCCCATCTACTCTTGTCTAATCAAATCAACAAGTTACCTCTCATCCCCTCCATTAAAATTTCCTCTTTTTCATTATTTTGAATTTTACACTAGGTTAGGAAATGGTCATCCATTATTTTAGGTATATATATTGGGGCGTGCTTCATTTGTACTTATGTTTAGATTGTATCTGCTAGGTATTTCTGTCCAGGAATTGACTGTTTCGGTTGCATTTTCCTTTTAAAGGATCCCCGGATTTATGTATTGTCAAAGTGAATTTTTTTCGTTTTATATTGAGTACGAAAGGAGAAGATTTATTTATTTTTTGTTTCTATTTCATTGTGGTTGAGTCCCACTTATTACATAAATTAATAATAAGATAAATAAATGCAGTTAATAAGTTAAATTTTATGTGAAAATTGAAGTGCAAGATGCTTAAAAATGTATATTAACTATGAGATATGTGTTATATATTATTTTTTAACACTTTTTTCAGTGCGTGAAAAAATGAGAAAAGCTGAGAAGGATGAGGGAAAAAAATTCAGTATCCTCCTAAGAACGTCAAATCGGACTCCAACTATGGGATGGGACGAAATGATGCACAATATATAATCATGGACTTATTTAGTAAATAATTAACAATGAATATCAATCACCAAGTATGGTATTTAATGATATATTTTGTATTTAATTAATAATGTGTAATATATAATGATTGACATGCATCTAATATTTGATGGTGATTAGTAATGTGATTATATGATTAATTTGTTATATAAGGATTAAGGGGGCACGATTTTGCAATTTTTTTAAAAAGTTGCATAGCCATGATTATTTGACATTATACATGTTCCTCCATTTACAAATAAATTTCTTAATCTAGCATTTTTTGAAAAATAATTTTACATTCAAAACTCATTTTACCCATCCATTCACTTTGAGTGGGAAAACATATTTTTTCATTCCAAAAGCTTGTTGACACGTATTGGATTCATGATATTTTTGAAGCATAAGAAATATAAATAAAAGTATAGAGGCTTTATAAATTTATTACTGATATTTTGAAGAAGAAAAAAAAAAAGGGCTCTCAGATTTTCAAATGATTGCTTTCCGTGATAACATTGAATATTCTGGGGTTTATGCTTTGCTTCAAACTATTCAATTTGTAGCTCTAACCCAATTTTGAATTTTTAGGGTGATTGTCTGACTTTTATTCGCAAGGTAAGAGAATAAGGTGTTCACTATTTAACTCCTATAAGGGTTACTCTTTTCTTCTTCTTTCGAAATGATTTTTTTTTCTAATTAATTTATGTCGTTCTAGCTTATTTATTTTCTAATGATTTCTCCTCTTCTTTTTTTTTTTTTAACTTATTCATCGTATAATGATTTAAAGATTATCTGACTCTAATTACTTGATTACATTATTTTATATATTAATATAATTACTTATAACTTATGATATCACATATTTTAGTGAATGTATAATTTAAATGAAAAATTATTTTAGATAATACATATATATATAAATTTAAAAATAAGTATTCAATTTTTATCTTTTAAAATAGAAATAGAAATATGAAATCAATTTTTATCCTATACATCAAACATTTTATAATTTTTTGGCCCTAGGCAAACATCCAAGATTCTTGTGTGGACTCGACAGTAAGACTACAAATGAGCCGAGCAGATCGCGAGCTGCTTGGTCCAACTTAAGTTCGAGTCGAGTTTGAGTCAGACTTGTTAAAAATTTGAATCGAGCTTGAATCCAAAATTAATTGGCTCGTGGCTCGTCGAGCTGCTCGCAAGTCAAATAAATAAATATATATATATTTTTTAATATTTTTTAATATTTTTTTCAAAAATTTTAATTAATTTTTTTTGAAAATAATTCAAATTTGAATTCAAGTTTGATCTCGACTCGAAATCTATCTTTTATTCGAGCTTAAGTTCGTTAAAAATTTGACGAGTTGAGCTCGAGCTAGCAAAATATATTTAAGCAAGCTCGAGCTCGATGTGGGTTGATATCGGCTCGACTTGTTTGCACCCATACTTGGCAGGCTTTGTCTTTGATTCTAAAATACTGCAACGCAACAGTGGGTCTTCCCCTGTCAAGACTTTAATCCCCACAGCAGCATTGCTATAAATCAGCTATCATTATACGATGTTATCAAGATGGATTGGAGACTGCTCAAAATTGTTTTCCAAACTTAATGGATCCACAATCCTATTTAATTAAGATACATATGTTTAAACAAGTAAAAAGAATCACCAGAAAACTCTCTTTATTCTCTATTATCTCAGCGCAGCATAAGAAAGTCTTCTGTCGGATATGTGGCTTTTTCGGCTAGATAAGAGGTTTTGGTGGAGCTTTGATCTTCACTGGATTTCTCTTTTTCCAATTATGTTCAATTTTGAAAATTTCTTGATGGGAGGTTTTCTTTGTTTTTTAATTGTTCAAGAGTTTATTTTTCCTTTGCTTTTCTTATCAGAAATTCTCATAACACAATGAGAGATGAGAGAGGGAGTTCATGTTTTACAGGGAGTTCATAGAATCGAAGTTGAACCTGGATTTGAATATCAGATATATATGCTTGATTGATCTTTGTAAATCTCTACCCCCTTGACTCTATAGAAGCTATTTATGTCTATTTGTTTTTGTCGAAAACGGTAACAAATTTAAAGTTTGTGGTGTTATTTTTTATTTTTATAGTCAATTCATCTGATGTATTTTCCTCTGATGTAATTTTTCCTTTTATTTCCAATTCATCTTAATGATTTTTTTTTAAAAAAAAGATACATATGTTTAGAGTTTTTTCTTTCTTTCTTCAAATATTTGTAGGGACATATGTTAGAATTAAACCCTTATTTTAATTAAAATTGATTTGGTCATATCATTTATAAAATAAAAATTTATAAGTTTGTAAGGTATGCTAAAATAGGATTCCCTATCTCCAAAATTGAATGTCCACACTTTTATTTTATTTTGTCTAAAAATGAATATCTAATTTTTTAAAATAAATATAATTTTCATTTAAAGTTTCACTAATAATCTCAATTTAATAAATTTACATTTCACTAACTCATTGATTACTTTACTAACTACGTAATAACAAATATAAATAGATCATTTTTTTAAAGTCAAATGTTCTTAATTTTTGAATAAAATCAAATTGAACATTCAATTTCGAATAAGTAATAGTAAACGTTACGGGTGAAAGTGATATATAGCTACCATTATTTATCGTGATTATTTAATGTATATTTAGTCAACAAATAAATTGAAAAAGTAGTCTAGGTGTAACAAAATAAACTTAAAGTGAAATCAAAGTTTTGCGTAACACCAAAGCAGCCATTCTCAGTTGGAGAAATTAGCAATGGAATGATGAGGTCATATCTGTGAGGCTCCAAAATGGTAGGTTGAAAATGCCACAAAAACATCACCTTGATGATCGATCTCAGCCATCTTTCAATACCTGCCATACTCATGCAGGAGGAGACATCTGAATTTCCTTGAAACTTTCTTCAATGGGTGGAAAACATGCAGAAGGCATCTGAATTTTTTGGATATGCTTTTCAAAGCTTCACTTCTTTGGTAACAAATGAATTCTTGAGCTGATTACCAGGCAAGTCGGCCTGTGAATTCCGCAGGTGATATCGTGGAGGAATCTTGAAAAAACCAGCAAAAGGAATTACCAAAACTACCATAGTGAATAGTGAAATCTGGAACATCTTCCAAATCCTAACAGGTCCAACCTGTGTAGCCAAGGGTTACAGCTCAAATAAAGCATGAAGTTTATCCAAAATGAGAAGTGTCACAAGAAGAGTATTTTTAAAATGAGAATCACAAGTTCTACCATTTCTTAGTAAATAAAACGTGACTACAAATGAGAAAAAGATAAGCAGTAATTTTTCATATATTTTTAACATTCCAGCTCACTGAGTAAATTCCATCTCGTGCAATACCTGGGCTAGGCATGCTTTGTAAAATAGACTCATATTTCAAAACAAATGAACCTAAGTTAGGATATAGAATTTATTCTGTTTAATTACTAACTTCGCCAACTCTTTTTGCTCTACAATAAGTTACCATCATATTCTTATTACATTAATATATTTTTAGTTTGCAAATCACACAGAAGTTAGTTATACTAAGCAAGTCCTATGCAATATATTCATGTCTTCGGATAGGTTTGAAACTAAGTTGGAGTTAGAGAATTTTGTCTATTCGTTAAGTTGGCTAAATTTTATGTATTCTCATTAATTAAAGTAGGTAGTAGTACGAATTATGTTTAGATCTAAGAAGTAGTAAAAATTACGTGTTAGTGGAATAATAATCTTTCAAATTAAGGAAATTATTATAAGATTGAAGTTTGAAATATTTTAAAATGAAAATGTATTAAATATTTAATTTTAAATAAAAAATATCCATAAAAATATGTCATTTAGAATCTTTTATTTGTATGTATGCGGGCAGGTAAGTGAGATATGGAAACAGCTGATTAAATATTATAGTTAAAAAGGAGTATAACGTTTTTTTTTTCTTAAAAAATGAGTACAATGATTGCACACTATAATATCTTTAAAAACTTTTTACAAACAGAAAAATGTAAATTAACTGGAAGGCAATGAGAGTTGGCAGGTATGACTATTGTGTTAGGTCAGGGGTAACGTGTTGTATTAATATAAGATAATTACATCACATATGTCAATTCAATTCTGATAGGATTAATAGATGTGTTCAAATTTCTCAAACATAATAACATGCTATACACCATTTGACACAAAATAAATGGTAAAAAATTCGCCAATTGATTACCTATTAATTTGCCACCGGCAAATCTATTTATTGATTTTTCCAACTTGCTAACTCATTAATAAAATAATATAAAAATTAAATTATATATAATAAAGTTTAAAGAATTGAGGTGGTGAGATAAAAAATAGTTGAGTTGAACTAGGGTTACAACTTTTACTTAAAACATTTATAATAAAAAATAAAAATAGCCAATTTGTGAGTATGAACACAGTTTACAACCAAACCTTGCAAACCCTTATGAAGTTATCATCATTATAGAATTTAGTAGAATTTAAATTCTATGACATTTCAGATATCTTCAATTTAGAATTATAGTGGAATTCATTAAAATTCAAAGTTCACAATGAAATTTAATGAATTCCATAAGATTCTAATATCTTCAAAAGTTTATGGATTTCAATGGAATTATATTTTTAATGGAATTTAAAGTAAAAAAATATGAAGAAAATATTATTCCATAAATCTGACCATGATCCCTTCAAGTTTCTTGGAATTCATTTCTTTGTTACCAATAAAAATTAAAAATAACAAATAACAAATATAAAAAATAAAATATCATGTATATCTCTTAACTTGGTTGCCATAAACTTATATTTTTCCTCCTATGACAATAATTGTTTACACATATATTAATTTGTTTATTTTATATACAAATTATTATATTTATTTTATTATAAAAAGTCCAATAAAAAATCACCAAATTCCACAAAACATTATGGCATAAAATTCCATATAATCCTTCTATTTGGTTTGGTATCTTATATTATAACTTACACATGAATTTATTTTGATGTAGAAAAAATTGTTCTTTGTTTACTCTTCAAATTATTATTCAAATTTTATTAGCAATAAAATTAGGATATTTAGTAAAAATATTTTATTTAAAATTTCATATGTAGAAATGTATACAATAGCATATATACATATTTCAAATAAATAATACCAAAAAGTATAAAATTTAAAGTGAATAAAAAAATCAATCAATAAGTCCATTAAAAAATTAATGGATGATGAAGTCGAGTTGGAGATATATTGGTTCACCTATATATATTTTTTATGTATAAATTTTGTTCATCTATTTTGTTGAAACTCCAATAAAAATTTATCAAATTCCACCAAATTTGATCACATAAAATTTCATATAATTTTAATATTAAATTCTATGAAATTTTATTAAGATTTAAAATTTTCATAAAAATGTATAACATTTAAAAATTTCACTGAATTCGGTGTATGTGAACAATCCCTTTCATTTGAACGTGTTATAAATGTGGCTGCTGACTCAATTGGCATATATGATGCACCACTTTGAAAAGACCAAGGCTAGAAATTCCCATGATGCACCACTTTGAAAAGACCAAGGCTAGAAATTCCCTCCCCGCGGGCAAGGATTGGTAGTTGGAGTTTTAAGGCAAGCAAATAATTTTCTAAGATTTGAGATAATTAGTGGAGTTGATGAACCAAACTAACAAGATACAAAACTACCGTGGGGTTGCCCATTCGAGACAATATCAGCCCGATCTGGTTCAAACTTGACCTTACTAACCCACACATGTTAAATTTATTTATTTTCTAATTTGTTCTCCCATTATCAATATTGTGATATATTTAAGGCTTCATTTTTAACTTTAAAGTGAAAAAGTGTCTTTGATCGCATTTAAATTATCACCTTATTTTGATTATTAAGTTAGTTAATGATGAAATCATATGAATGTAAACTATAATTTTTAAATTAAGAAAGTTATTAAAATTTTTATTTTAAAATATGTTTATTATAAGAAAGTAAATATTTGTTAACTAATTAAAAATGAAAACATAAATAATTAATTTTGAACAAAAATAATAATTTATACATTAAAACACTAATACTATTTGACAATAATTTTTCCGTATAACAAGTCCCTCGAAAGTCAAGTAAGGTGTTCTTTTCTTTTATTATTATTGTTATTACTTTGGGTTCTTTTGATGTGATATTTGGAGAAAAAGCAAAAGAATGACTGTCTCCTACTCTGAAAGTCTTCGTCACTAAAATCCATTAAATTCTTCAAAGTTATTTATCAGTACTAACACGAGCTATATTAAGTGGAATACAAATTGCTTTTCAATGAACTATTTCTGATTGATTGAATTTATATATGGTTTCTCTTTTCTCAAGTCATTAATCATCAAGGCTGAAAGAAAAAGATTATATTTAATATGAATCTACCCCACATGCGACAATATTCTATAGGAACCTTCAACGCATATACTTAAAGATCTACAATTATTATCCAAGAAACACTATTCTTGGAGTCCGTCTCTCTCATTGCATGAAATGATGAAATATCCATACCGGGTTTGGAGCGTTGATAAAAAAAAAATTAAAAAAAAACAAAAACTTTCCAAAAATAGTTTGTCTTGAAAATGTTATCATATCAATTTTTAACAGTATTAATATACAAAGATATGTGATTGGAAATTGTATCATGGCATTTGCAACTCAGAATTAATTATGCATGCAAGTAAAAAATTGACATTTTTGTTAAAAAAATATGTTTGGTTCCATGTTCACCGGTTGAAAATGTGGGAGAAGAAGGAAAGCCGACAAGAATATTTCATGATTTGTCAATCTTTCATGTTTGCTTGCATGTTTTCCAGAGAAATTTTAACGTGTTAGAAATATTACACAGCATTTGACAAAGAGTCTAAGACTGGTATGGTATCCTGAAAATCAGCACGACACTTGGGAGTAGGAAAAGGCTATAAAAAAAGAAAATACTAAATTAATTATTAGTAACGTAAATAACTAATATTATGAGTAATTTATTTTATTACTTTGAATATAAGAGAGTGGGTTTGGTAAGACTTTTTTTTTTTTTTTGGAAGTGGGCCATTTTCCTCAATTCAGCTATAAGGTGGTTCTAATTAGAGTTTGTATGGAACAAATATAAAATTTTGCTTCATGTAATAATTTTACAAAATTTTTTAAAAACTTACGTACTAATTCAAAAATAAAACAATTTAAACAATGGCAATAAGATCACATCTAAAGATCATGGAGTACCTCTAAGTGTTTAGGTTGATTTGTTAACTTTCATTCCTTCAAGGGAAAAAGAAGAGATTTTGATCTACCCTTGTGTCATTGGACCCACATTAGATCTAGAAAAATGAATTTGGATACCTTATCTCATCCAATTACATTTTCAAATGGTTTTGCCATTTGACTGGTGTAATATACAATTGGCATTGCCATCTAATCTCAAACCCACCCGATCTTGAAAGCACGTTGTTATGCTTCTGCCAAATCATTATGTGGGTAAAAGTACTGCAATATAGGTGTAAGACCTCTCTGGTACACACACACACACACACACACACATATATATATATATGTAAGTATATAATGTCGGTGTGAAAGTTAATTAAATTTAATTTGATCAATGACGATAGTGAAATTATAAAAATCATCGGATTCCGATCCCTTCTCTATTGACATTAGTAACTAAGTAAGAACATTAGACTGTACTTTGCTCGTACTGTTTAACTAAAAATAGCCAATAGTTGTTGAAGAACAGCTCTTTCGTGGAAAAAGTCTACTACTTAGGTAAATAATTAAACGATAATATAACAGGAGATACTATTACTATTTACTAGGAGGAGAGACATTTGACTTCTCAATGATGTCATATGCATCCTAGTATTATGTGTCGTCAAACTTTTACTCGACTGAGGCTATTTTAATAGAAGGGCCAGATTTTTTTTGAACCGAATAGTAATGAAATGACTCAAAGTGACAAATTACATTAAGAGAAAAAGTTATTAAACCATTTTTACTGAGAATTAAACCATTTGTGTTAAGGCATTGCACCGACTTATTACCAATTCAACGAAAAGTAAAAAGAATTAAACAGGACTAATAACTCATAAAAAAACATTCACGAAATGCCCAGAAAAGCAAAACGTTTCATTAATATAATTTTATACAAATAACTTTACAAACTATTACGGATACATGATATATTATATTATATGTCATCTTAAATTTTAAAATAAGAAGAGTTTATTTATATTATTCCGTCCATCATTTCTTTCTTCAGTATTATGTATCGCCTCTTTTTATATGAGCAAGATAAATTTCATTAAATAGAAAAAGGAAAAAGTTGCATGAATGGGTTAAACACCTATCCAGACCCATCACCACATTCTTTAAACAAAAGAGAGGTAAAACACAGTAAAAACAAAACAAAAACAAAAACAAAACACCTAATCATATGCTTCTTGACATCTTTCACTTATATTTTCAACTAATCGCAAGGAACTAATTTTCATCTCAAACCATAATCAACCATGACTTAAAAATTATGAACGCATCAGTAGCTTCACAAAGAAGGGAGAAAAAAAATCGCTAAAGAGCCAAGATTATGAAACACCTAACAAATTAGTTAATCTATCTCAAATTTTCAAAATATATTAATATATAATTGAACTATGATATAACTTAAAAATATGGACTTGGCTACTCGAGTTTGTAAACATTTTTATAATTAGGAAGCAATAATTGGGACAATGTCTAATCAATTTGACTGCAACGTGAGGTGCCACCTTGTCCTCGAGGGCAAAAACAGTCCACGTACGTCCTGAAATCCAATTTGGGCTGACGGTCTGTCTACGTTCATTACTCAATCTCAGTTTGATACCATCTCGAAGTAATAATATTAGCAACACCCGAAGGAATTTTATTTTTGCTTCGAGCAGGATATGTCTAAAGAAGAATAATCAATCTGCTGAGAAATAGAATTAATTGGATGTAATATTGTTTTCCTTTTACATATTGTGTTATGAGTAAAAGTTCTAATTGAGAATTTAGCTATTACTCCCTTCGTGCGGAATTAAATATCTATTTTTTACTTAGTATAAATTTAAGAATAATGTTTGATTTTAATAAAGTTACCGTAATATTCACACTCAGTGTTGATACTGTATATGTTAGTAGAATGTAAATTCTTTAAATTAAAAAGAATGTTAGATAAAAGTTATGTTTATTTTAAAAAGTGAATATTTATTTTTGAATAAATAAAAATAAAAATGTGAATATTCAATTTTGAATGAAGGAAGTATTATATAATTTTATGTTTAGGATTTTTAACAGGTCACTCATACATATTATGATACAGCTCAAATAAGATCATGCATTGGAATTTTCGTCTTTGAATTAATAAAAAATGCCAGAATTAAGTGGGAAAATGGTTAGAAGGATCAAATTTTTTTATCGAAAATTAATTGGAACTCAAAGGATTCAAAACAAAGATCAGAGACCAAAACTACAAAAAAAATAAAATAGTTTGGAAATCAATTTCACTAATTTCACATATATTCATTTTTAAAAAATAAATATTAAATTTTAAATATTTCTTAATAAAAATATAAAAATTCAATTTAACCGTATTATTTACTAATTCAAACTTATTTTGATTCTTTAAGTATAATAGTCAACTCAGTCTTGATATCATAATTATAACATAAGCAATTGAACCATCATAATGTTTGTCATAGAAAGATAAGTAACAATAATAATAATAATAATAATAATAATTGTGTACGTACTTACGTAAAAAATTTGCCTTGCTTATTTCTATGGGCGTTGGATATATAAACCTTTTTTACTTTGCTTTTGGTACGTAGTCTGATTAATTTATGTTCTTCTTTTCCTTTCTTTAATGGATTTTCAATCTGATGTTTCAAATTTCTTTTCCGCCGAAAAAATAATATTATTATTCAAACCTTTTGAAAACCGTATCTCTTTAGTTTGAGGAGTCAAAAGCTGCATTGTTTTCTTAGTACGTAATTGCCTCTTTTTTCTTGCTGCATTTGGTAGGATTTTTTGTTTTTGTTTTTTTTTTTTTTTGTTTCGGATCTCTTTTCTACTTCTTTAGACAAAGTTAGAAAGAGACTGTGTGAACTTGCTACCGACAGCTTTCTCCTCCGAGACCTCTCTCCCTGTTTATGTTTGTGAAGATGCTATTTTTATTTTAAACTTTTATATTATATGATGTTCACAAGTTAAATATTTGAGATGTTATTACGATTAATGAGGGAACATTACATGTGAAGAGGTTATAAAGATATTGATTTGGCCTTTGTTGATTGCACCAACTACAAACTATAAAGATCAATAATGGCTATAAGATATATATATTTATATATATATATATAGTGGGGGGTTTAATAGAATTGCAAATTTATAATACATCCATGGTTAGTTGACTCACTTGACGTTGTACAATTGTATTTGGCTAGCCTTTTATGTATCCTTTTGCCTTTAGCTGTTTATCTCTTCCTCTTATGGAGGGGGTTAGGATTGGAGGGTGGGGGGTAATGCAATGTTGTAGTGTGAAAAATTGGCAATTTGGTATGTAGCTTTTATTTATGATTGAGAAGTAGTAAAATTTGAAACATTAATTATTCTTGAGTTCATAAATTTTTATTTAGTAAGAAACATTTTCCTAATTAAAAGGCTATCTTGTCACTAATTTTTTTTTTAAAAAACAAAAAACCTTTAGTGCACATCATGATAAATTAAAAAATTAATTATTATTATCCCATTTACTAAAGTGAATGTCCACTATTTTCTTTTGAATTTTTCTATCATAATGTTGTACATTTCATAGAATATCAACAATTATTCTCTTTAATTTTAAAAAACATTGATTCTCACTAAAAGTATGAATACCACGGTTAATTAATGTAGAAACTTTTGTATGGTCAAAAGTTTTTAAAACTTTTGTTCTAAGTCAAGTATTGGCATTAATTCCTTATATTAAATAATAAAGTATAATGTGAACTCAATAAGAAAAAGGGAAAAATGGCCCTTATATTTTATTCTCTCTGAATGGATGATTAGAAGAAGTAAATTAGCTATACTTTTTCGCTTTGTTTTCTTTTCCAGATAAGTGAAAGAACTTGGCTCTCCGCAAAATGAGAATTTGACAATGGACACCTCTGGGGTAGAAAGAGAGTTTCAAAAATTATGCTTCTATTCCAAAATCTACGTAGAACTAAAACAAAGATAAAAAAGCCCACAGTCTTCTATACTTTATGAAATGATTGCATGTAGAAAGGATGAATAACGGTTTCACACGCTTTATTTTATTTCATTGGTGAGCTTGCAGACGCTAACAAACAAATGCCAGCAAATAAAATTACACCTACTCAGCTACACTTGCTCAAATTGGTCAAATCACATGATAATATATAATTTCAAACAATATTTTTTTCATGTTTTCTAAGAAATTACTGTATTTTTTTTTATGATCCACATTGAGTCTCACATTGAACCTTGTGAGTAGTAATCTCATGTTTTCTAAGAAATTAATGTATATTTTTTATGATTCACATTAAGTCTCACATTGAATCTTGTGAATAGTAATCTCTATTCCTTATATACTATTCACGTATTAATCACGGATACATCTACACTGATACGTACAATGAAACAAATAATCACTAATTAGTTTTAGCAGGATTCGAATTTTTACCTGATCGCTGTCAGTAAAACTTTCGTAATTAAATTGTATTAATTGCTTTATGCTTTTCCTGCATTTTTTATTTTATTTTGGAAAGCAAGATTTTACCACGTTTAGATTAACCACATTTTGGTTCAATTGGGTAAATATTAAACTATATAAAGAGAAGTGAGGTCTGCTGTAATTTGAGATCCCAAGCAAAAGCCAAACATGGCTTCAAAGTTATTTCTCTTTGCCACCCTGCTGGTGGTGGCACTTAGCTTGCCTTTAGAGTCTACAGCAAACTATCACTATTCATCTCCCCCTCCACCACCAAAGAAGTATCCACCACCACCTTCTCCTCCTTATCATTACAAATCTCCACCACCGCCACCGCCGGTTTACAAGTCTCCTCCGCCACCACCACCAAAGAAACCTTACGTGTACAAGTCTCCACCTCCACCACCACCGCCAGTACACAAATACCCCCCAACACCTCATTATCCTCCAGTACACAAGTACCCTCCACCACACCATCATCATCCTATTTACAGGCCTCCAACTCCGCCACCCCCCAGTCCACAAATATCCACCAACACCACATAAACCATACAAGTACAAGTCTCCTCCACCACCACCGCCACATAAACCACATAAACCATACAAATACAAGTCACCACCCCCACCTCCACCAGTTTACAAGTCTCCACCTCCTCCACCACCAGTGTACAAATCCCCACCACCACCACCACCACACAAACCATACAAATACAAGTCTCCACCTCCTCCACCTCCAGTGTACAAATCGCCACCACCACCACCACACAAACCATACAAATACAAGTCTCCACCTCCTCCACCTCCAGTGTACAAATCACCACCACCACCACCACACAAACCATACAAATACAAGTCTCCACCTCCTCCACCTCCAGTGTACAAATCACCACCACCACCACCACACAAACCATACAAATACAAGTCTCCTCCACCTCCAATCCACAAGTATCCACACCCAACACCTCCAGTGTACAAGCCCCCACCACCAAAGAAACCCTACAAGTACACCTCCCCACCACCTCCAGTTCACAAGCCTCCACCCCATCCTTACGTCTACAGTTCCCCGCCTCCTCCTTATCACCACTGAAAAAAACTCTTAAGGTAAATTAGCTACTAATCCTGATTATATATACTACTAATTATATGCCAAGAACATATTATTCCTTTCTGCATTACGTTAATTTTCATGCAAATCGTCTCATGCATAATGGCGTTGATCACTGTTTTTTTCTTGCAGCCAGAAGAGTTTGAAATACTAAATAAAACTACATGGCCAAACTCCAATGTTCATGCACGCCAAGAGAATGATGGCAACTGAAGATGATCAGAAGGAATCATATGATGGAGAGCTCAGGCGAAATCATCTTCATTAGTTTCATTGTAGTATCATAGTAGTTTGTGAAAGTGGAGATAATGGTCCCATGTATTTCAGTAAGTGTGTAAAACAGCAAAAAACAAAAAAAATCAGAGTTTGTCTTTGATGGTTTTGGCCTCTTTTGAATACAGAGGTTCTTTTTGCTTAATAAATAAGAAAATATCTCCAATTTCTCTCCCCTTTAGGAGAATTTATTCACTAAGCTTTGTTTAATTTACAGGTTGCATGAATAATATCTTTATTTTCGACATCCACCCATATAGATTAAAAAATAGAAAAAAGGGAATTTAGAACCATAGAATAAATAATATGTCCCCATAAAAAAAACACAACAATGATATGTGTCACTGTTTTGGTGATATAATTGATTTCCTCGTTTCATTTGTTGGTGACAATCTTTCTTCGGTAGTTAATTAATATCATTAACACAGGAGGTTTATTTATCCATGGAAGACACCTCGATATTGATTTTTTTTAACTGTTGCAGATGACTTAACGTTATTTTCCTTTTTCGGTTCCATTTACGAAAGTATTATTCTTTTTTTCAAAATTGAATGTTAATATTTTATTTTAAAATATTTAAAATTAAATCTAATTTTTAGGATGACTTGTGTTGTCTCAAAATATGAGTATTTCTATGGAATCTTTTATTGATTCTTTCCAATATTTTCTTTTTTGATAGGAGAATAATAGTAATTGAAGAGATAGGACTTTGTAAAGAGAATCTTAAGAAAATAAAAAACAATAAATAGGGGCACTTTAGAGAAAATAATTATTTGATTTGTGTAATTTTCTGTCAAACGATTTATATTTTAAGACAAATGAAATATATTTTTTATCTAAATTTTCATTAACAAACTACTTACTTTAAAGAGATTTACACATGTTATTAATATAACGAAGATATTGCGTTAATTTCATCAAAATCAAAGACAACTTAATTTTTGCATTAATCATTATGGTACAATTTGTATGGGAACTGAAGATATATGCAATAGTTTTTTATGCAACGAATAAAAAAAAGGAAGCTGAAGAAGAATGAATGATTTCCGAAGGTTCTGTTACTGATACATTGAAGAAATTCTCTGCTAGCCATCTTTCTCTTTTAATTCTTCCGCGTTGATTGCTAACCTAGTGCTCCATCTACTCTACCAAAAGAAGATATATCTTTGGAGAGAACATAACGTGTTTTTATTGAAACAGTCTGCAGTTTGCAGTGACAAAAGTTGGAAATATAACTAATAATTAGGGCATGTATATCTGGCTAATAGGTTAAGAGGTTATTAATGAGAAAGTGAGATGTACTAAAAAACTGAACAGGTTGGAAATAAAAAGAGAATAATATGTTCTATTTTTTATTTGTTAAACATTTCAAATGTGGTGGAAAAAATATATTGTCCAGCATGAAAACATATCAAAAAATTAGTACTTCAACATGTTACATTTCGACGACATTGATCTGTAAAGCTACATTCTTGATGCCATCAAAATTTACTCACAAAAGAAAAAATATTCTAACAATAAAAATTAGTTTTAGAAAATTACACTCTTCACGAATGAAAAACCTCCCAAACTTCTCTAATGAAAAACGAAGAAGGAAAAGAAAATTAGATAAAATAATTTTTTATTAAATTATTGCCATTGCAAAGGAGGCAACTATATTGTTGGATGCTGCAGAGAAAAGTTCCAAAAACACCGCCGGAAGATCAATTAGAAAAATAGGTGCAAGCAGAGATAATTCAAACAAGGTACATACTATAACTCAACTATATTACCTTTTTCTTACAACATCTTTCAATGTTTCGCTATTGACATTGAATCAATTTTGTCAGCGAAATAAGTGGAATTTCAATCCAAATAAGTTGAATGTCAAATGTGTTGATATAAACATTAAAAGTCTATCTCTAGTACATAATGTTAATGGTCAATTAATTTATAAACTCAGAAACTAAGATTGTGAACAATTAATGAATTAATTCAATGTTACTTTTGTTTATTCTCCCTGTCCGAAAATATAAATTGTTTAACTAAGAAATATACAAACCAAAGATTTTTTTTTGGAAAATTGACATATTCAAGGTTTGTACTTTTTTACTTTTTCAAATTTGGTAACATATTCATTTTGAATTTTACACTAATACTTTTTTATTTTTTCAACTTTGGTAACATATCTTCCATTTTGAATTTTATAATACCAGTACTTTTTTATTTTTTCATATTTAGTCAGTCCGACCATTTTTTTTGGCCAAAAATATGCAAAACCGATGTTTCTAATTTTTTTTCGTGAAATGAAGAAGATGAAGGAACAAGGAGAATAGAGAAAATGAAATGGGTGGAATTAATAAATGATCAAATTTGCTCATGAAAATGACATATATGCTTCTCATACAAAATATAAGCCACTAGTTTTGGTGGAAAAAAATGATTGGATTGATCAAATATGAAAAAATAAAAAGTATTGGTATTGTAAAATTCAAAATGAAAAACATGTTATCAAAGTTGAAAAAATAAAAAAAAAATTGATAATATAAAATTCAAAATTCAAAATATGTTATCAAAGTTTAAAAAGAAAAAAAAATAGAGATTCTGAATATGTCAATTTTTCATTTTTTTCCCTTAGAATTCTCTTATTTATTGTTTCTTTATTTCCGTAAAATTTTATTTATTCTCTCTCCAACTATTACTTTATTTCTCAAAAGAGATAAATGTTTTCGTTTAGTAAGAGTTTTGGTCTTTCCTTTTTGAAAGACATCATTAACTGGGACTTACCACAAAATAACCATTCTGGCACTGAGCTGATAGGAATTTTAAAACATTAGATCCAGTCAAGAGAGCATTACAGAGTCTATGCAGGGTACCTATCCTTCACAGAGCAATTGGTACATTAATTATTTATTGGAAGAAAAGTCAAAATCAAAGTCTGGACTCCATATTAAAACCACCGGATGCAGTCACGAGAGCATCACGACGGAGTCTATGGCGTGTTTCCATGGTGAGTATCCTTCATTGGGAGTCTGGAAGGGTATGTATGTTACGTTAGTTTATTGGAACAATAGTCAACATAAAAGTCAGTGGTCCATATAATATTGCTTTCATCTCTTTAAAAGATCCCACATGTTAGAAAATTTATATATCATCCTAGTATTTTACTTATTTACATATTAGGGATACTGCAGCAGTTTGATAAGTAAAATTTGGTCACCAAAGTACATATGCAAAATATGTTTTTAACAAATGAACCATTTTTCAAAATTCATTTTCAAGATATAAATATAGTTTGTAAATGCCTTGTTTGGCCATGGCCGAGATAGACAAAGCAAGCATTGGGTCAACACAATATATATAAAATTTATTTCTCATTTTAATTGTTTATTTTTTTATTATCTTATTTAATTATTCATATTTTTAAATTTTAATGCATTTATAATTATACCCTTATATAATTTTGAAAATTTAAAATTTGAATTACTGTTTATAATTAGTTTATCTTAGAAATATGCTAAGCATTTATTTTTATATTTGAATGAAAATACTAGAAACAAATTTCTAAATTTGCAAAGTAATTTTTTTCACCTCAGGCTTTGAATCAATTTCTTGGAGTATGCTCATTATTTTATCTCAAACATTTAAACCATTATGACCATTATAATTTTATAACACTATTAAATAAAGATAATTTAGGAAATTTATTTACATAATTTTCTGAAAATATTTTTTACTTATGAAAAAACAA
This sequence comes from Apocynum venetum, assembly GCA_019593545.1. Lineage (NCBI taxonomy): Eukaryota > Viridiplantae > Streptophyta > Magnoliopsida > Gentianales > Apocynaceae > Apocynum > Apocynum venetum. The sequence continues at coordinate 1,039,360 of SRSM01000133.1, forward strand.
AATGTACAATTTGAATAGGACAAAAATGAGTATTTACAATTCTTAAGAAAAACATGCATTTCTAAAATGAGTTTAACTTATTATTAAAGCAGTGCGCGAATAACTTAAAATAGTATTTTGTTTTTTTGAAGTAGAAAGAGGACTTGGGGGACGAACTCTATCGATCTTGTGACCTCTCGCATGCACGCAAGCCGATCAATTGAGCTGCGCTCCTGGTCCACTTAAAATAGTACTAGCACGACATTTTTGTCTCCACAGACACAAGTTACGCGGGATCCTTCTAACACTATTATACATGAAAAGTGAGCGCACTAACTTCCCACATATGTGAATAAGAGGTAATTTAATAAGTGAGTTATAAATTGATAAATCTATCTGACTGATATACAAATGTGAAAGATGGCAATAAAATTCAAACCTTATAACAAATCTTCACAATATTTCACAATATTTCTCTTAAAATTAAGGGAGCACACACTTAATTTGACCCTTTTGTTCCATTTCTATGCTTTTATTGGTTCACATAATCACACGAATTTTTTGGGGGAATTGAAAAGTTTGATTAGAAGCTGATATTGTAGTATCAAATCAAAATGCTATGATCAAAAGATTTATTCTAAAGTTGTGGAGGATAACTATTCATATACAATTTTATCTGTATGGCATGGAATTGAGATGGAACTTCAGACAATTCAGTATATAATTTCAATATTGTACTACAATAAGCATGTGTTTTGATAGAATTATGATAAGAATTTTGCAAAATAATTGTGATCCCAGATTTGGAATGTATACGTATCATATAAGAAAAAGAGAGAATAAGAATTTTAGTATCTACACATTAATTTGCCTTCGTATCAGTAGTTATGATGGACAAATTCTTCAATCGGCTCGAAAATAGAGTGAAAGAAGTAACTATCAAGAACATTACAACTAATGCTACAATATATTTTGCTTAATAAAAAGAAAAAGAGAAAAAAAGAAAAGAAAAAGGAACATTTCAACTTTCACAAGCTGTGATGTGCAACATTTTGGTGGTTTGATTGATAGCCTTGAATAGATTAAAAGCCAATTCAGTATTTGTATTTCTAAAGTTTCTAGATTTTACTTTCTTCCCATTTTCATGTGCTAGCTTTTTTGCTTGAAATTGCTTTGCAATTTCATCAGTTATGGTAATAAATATAACATCCACATATTTTCACCTATGCTTGATAGTAATGTTCTTCCAAGAACATGGCTACCAATAGACTTCTAAAGAGAACTTCAAAGTTATCGCAGAAAGAAGAAATGGATGTAACTATAGGGCGTTAGGGTGACTATTCTTGGAAGCAATACTTGGAAAAACAGTAATTGAGGACTTGAGTTAGTAAGCTGATTTGGTATTGATATTGATTTATTTGGTTTGAAATGCAAAAGCTTTAGAAGGAGTACTTTTCTGTGGAATATTTTTACTGCCTCTTCTTTTGAGTATCAAAAAGATCTTGCACTGTTAAAAAACAAAAGAAGAAAAAGATCTTGTACTGTTAGGATTAAAGCACTGGTGGTCTCTACTATGTTTCTGAAATTATTTGTCATCCTTTGTCGTATTGCTCTCAAGTTGCCTTCCTTTTGGTTCGTTTTGTCTCTATCAATTTTCCTTTCTGAACATCCTCTCATTGTAATTTCGTGACAGCTTGATTCCATTCTCTCCTCTTAAAAGTCTCAAGAATAACACATTAAGAGGTTGGTAAAAGTAAAAGGTAGACAATATTCTGTTCTTGAAGTAGGTGAATAATTGGTCTATCTTTTACTTTTTCCCTCACCAAATTAATAGGATAATTCCTCAATCTAGTAGCATCATTCTAAAAGACAACATTCAAAGCAAATATGGCTATCTACTAGATCCGGATATAGGTCCATTTATATACGGTGGCAAACGAGGCCAGTCGAATTTGAGTTTGGGTGAACTAAGCCAACATAGTTTGAATTTAAGTTTAAATTATTTTTAAAAATATTTTAATTTAAAATTTAAAACAAAAAATTTTAAAAGCAAAAATATATATTTATGTGATTCACAAGCAACTCATTGAATCACAAGTTAACTAATTTTGAACTTGAATTTGATTAGATTTTTTAACAAACTTGACTTGAACTCAAGTTAGACCGACTTCGAATTAAGTTTTGACCAAACAATTCGCATAATTCGCACGCAGCTCGCAAGTGTCTCAACTTATTTGCAACTTTACATTTATTCCACAATTTTCTTTTTAATTCACAACTAAGATTTAGAAGGGGAAAAAAAACCCTTTCTCATGAGAGATTTAGATGGATTTTAATCGGTTAGATCCATAATTAAAACCATTTGACAAAATGAAGCGGTCCTAATTTGACATCTATTACCAAGTAATATATTGAGTTAATGGTCACGACTGAGTTTCTCAAGTTGTACTAATTGTACAAAATTTCTAGAAAGTTAGGTAGCCTATGGTCATAGAATATACCTAGAGGTTACATAAATTTCAACATTTACTGTGGGAGTATTAATTATTCAACATATGCCACCAAACTACGTGATGCTTGCATGGTCAACATTTGGAGTCAGTTATCAAATAGAAATAGTTCACCTCACGTTCTAAAATATAAGTTACTGAAAATGTTTTTATAAACACTAAAAAAAATTTATTTTATAAATTACTCTTATTTATTATCTAATGGAGGGGATATAGGGAATATATCTTAGGAGTAGGGCATGGATTGGCAACAAGAAAATGACTAAAGAATATCAAGCACATTTATAGTGAAGCAAGTAAATTATAGAAATCAGGTTACAGGGTGTCTTTAATGAAGGTCTTGCATTTCAATCTTATAAAGTATTAGTAATATCTTATTAAAACTCTATTGAGAGTTCTAAATCTTATCAAGGAACAATAAGTTGGATTTAACTCATAAAGAAAAGGAAAGTTAGAAGAGCACTGGTGCCTCACCAATGAGATATTAGAAATTTGTGCATTCACACAAAATTTCAAAGTTACCTCCATGCAATTTCACATTATATACAATTTGTCTAGCAGGGCTCTTGATCATTGAACATGTACCTACCACAAATAGAATATTCACTCTGACCAATATGTATAAGCATTATTGAAGTACAGTACTTTCTGATCCTTTTTGGCTTGGTAAAAGAGTATATAAAGTAATTATATTAATTACCATTATTTTATGGAGTTAGGAAATCAAAGATTTTGGCCTATAAAAAGGGGGCTTTAGAGTTATCTTGAGAGCATAAGCCTAAAGCAAACTTCTATAGCAATGATGGGCAACAAAGCAAAGGGATCTTTGATGATTCCCATGTTCACTACACTTCTAGTGGCTATTGTTGCTCTTAGCTTGCCTTCTGAAACCACTGCTGACTACAAATACTCATCCCCTCCTCCTCCTTACCACTACTCATCACCACCACCACCAGTCTACAAGTACAAATCTCCACCACCACCTGTGTACAAGTACAAGTCTCCACCACCACCACCTAAGAAACCATACGTGTATAAGTCTCCTCCCCCTCCACCACCACCTGTGTACAAGTACAAGTCTCCACCACCACCTCCTCCAGTCTACAAATCCCCACCTCCACCACCTGTTTACAAGTATAAGTCTCCACCACCACCTCCTCCAGTTTACAAATCCCCACCTCCACCAAAGAAACCATACGTGTACAAGTCACCTCCACCACCCACTCCAGTTTACAAGTCACCACCTCCACCAAAGAAACCCTACGTGTACAAGTCTCCTCCACCACCACCACCAGTGTACAAGTCTCCGCCACCACCTGTATATAAGTCTCCGCCACCACCAAAGAAACCCTACGTCTATAAATCACCTCCACCACCACCTCCTCCAGTCTACAAGTCTCCACCACCACCCAAGAAACCTTACGTATATAAGTCTCCTCCACCTCCACCGCCCGTTTACAAGTACAAATCTCCTCCACCTCCATCACCTGTTTACAAGTCTCCACCGTCGCCTCCTCCGGTTTACAAATCTCCATCACCACCCCATCATTACTTCTACAATTCTCCTCCTCCTCCTCCTCACCACTACTAAGGAAAGGAGAATGTAGTTTATGTGAAACCTCCATGAATTACATGGAGCTGAATAAGAAGTAGAAGCCAAAACGAGGATTATATATTTCGGATTCGATTTCACTTTGTTTCTGAATTTATATTGTACGGATTGTAGTATTTTTACGTACCACTCCATACACATGGTTGATAGTTTGTAAGTTCTGTTCACAAATGCGATTGCATTAATAAATAAAGTTTTAGAATAAATAACTCTGTTCGCATTTTCTTTTGAATCTCCCGATATATATATTGTTGGCTTTTAATATCACTGCATGCAAACTGCAAAAAGAGTCTCTGTAGTTCATGAAATGCTGGAAAACCACCTTTCAATAAAGAAACTATACGTAAGGAGATGGAAGATGTTCTATCCAAGTGTTGTTGACTTATCTGTTCAAATAGTAATTTTGAAAATTCAATGAACAGAAGTAATAATTTTGGCACAATATGCAGTTTTTAGTGAGATTTGGTTATCATTGATATATATACATATATATATATATATATATATAATCTTTTTAATTCGGCTAAATCTTTACCACACTTCTGCCAGACTAGTTCTTATTTTTTATAAGTATTTCTCCGCCATCACAACATTTATTTAGATTATATTAAGCGTGTAAAAGGTACTTTATTAGGTTTAGTTGTCCTCTACTTTTCTTTACTTTTCATCGCCAAAGCATTTGCAAAAATACATTCATTACAACAAAATGCATTTCATAATTGCATTTATTTCGATAGGTCAACAGGGGCAAAGAATAAAAAAATAAAGTGCATTAGCAAAATATATTTTTGAAATACGCTCTTAAGTTCTGAAGGCATGCAAATACCCATTTAAAAAATGCATTCTCTTTGGTTGTAATGAATGTATTTTTGCAAACGCTCTTAAGGAGAAAAGACTGATAGTCGTTTGATTGGGACAACAGAAAAAATGATTTTCATGAATTTCTACCAACGTAGAATAGGAGAAAGATTCTGGACGGAGAGAGTATTAAAAAAACATAAGTATTCAACTCAAATACAATAATTTAATAACCTCAATAAATAGCTTATATTTGTATAAATAACTCAATCTTTTTCTTCTTGTTATTGATTTGGACTTGTGATAATCATGATTGACCACGGATTAGCAGATCGCTTAACATGGGATTTAAGTATCGTATCATGTGATTAAAGATCACGTCTGCATATGTCATTTTTGCAATTTTAGAACTGCGGTTTTATCTAAGTCAGTAAGATATTAGATTGCTTATTTAGTTAAAATAAAACAGTTGTCACCCAATTATATACCTAAACTGAAATAAAAGTCCAAAAAGATTATACAATGAGATCACGCAAACAAACAATTTTGTTGAATCTCAAATTGGTGGAACAAAAACCTTTTTCTTTTAAGATTCCTCTTTTCATTTCATATACGAAGTCCAACTACTAATAAATTAACGCAATTTCCACAGCATGTATACGTCTATCATCAGAACCAAAAAAGTATTACGTCATAAACGATTCCTAGTATATATGGGTCACCCGATAAAATACATATGCTGTAATTTCCTATAGTTTTCTTGCTTAACATTTGTATGAAAGATCTTTGAACTGACTGTTTGAGTGGAGGTTTTAAGATAGATATTCATTTTAATCCATTTAAACAATAAGGTCCTTGTTTAGGTAATTTAATGAATAATGTTTTTTCTAAATTTTCTGCTTTTTAATAAGAATTTTCAGATTTCTGAACTCCCTTATTTAAAACTATAGAAGTATGTATTTTTTCAAATTTTAGTACTATACTAATTGAGAAAATACCCACTCTCTTCAAGCTATCCTTCTCCTTCCCTTCTTTTTCTTTTCTTTTCTTTTTCTTTGTATTATCAAATTTATTAGAATTCTACATTTTATCAAACTTGAAATTAACTTTAACTTTTTCCAAAGTTCCAAACAAAGCATTTAAAATTTTTTAAGTTTTTGAAATGAGTCTTTAATTATCCTAGCTGAACTCCGTATTTGCCGAGTTCAAGTGGTTCAAAATACTTGGTATTTTGATAAAAAATGAAATATGTCTTTTCTAATGGCTTCATCTTTAAATGCCTTTAAAATTTAAAAGTAACTCATCAGAGCATATAGTATTTTGTTAATAAGATATAGCATTTTGTTAATAGTAAAAGTAATTGTTTATTTCTTTCTTCCCTAGGAAACCTTTTTTTTCTATTCCTAGTCATATATTCCTAGTCATGTTAATTTTTTACCATTTACACTTTAAGTTGTATTTAACAACTTGATCCATCAACGGATTTTGCTAAAAATGTAGATTCCATATGTGGCATTTCATGGGAAAAGAAGAGGAGAAAATTGACAATAGAGGAACAGATTCGTCTTTCTATAATGGTATAAATAGTGATTTTGGTTCCCTACTTATTATATTTTGGCCTAAATTGTGCCTAAAGCTTATTTTCAGTCATTTTGATCTCTTAATTTTTTTTTTTAATATGCTGACTAGTCTTTTGGATCGAAATCTAATAATAAGTGTTACATGCAAGGTACGTGACCAACCCAACGTATCAAGGGCAAAATTATCAACATAATGTACTTGTTAGGATTAAAACTTTTCTAATGATTAGAAGAGCCATTAGACGTAATTTGTTGTTTTAGTGGTTATTCGATTGATGCATTAATTTTTTTCAACATGTAAATTAAATTAATTAGTGCATCAGTTGCAACCAAATTTAAAAAGTTGTATTCCCTCAAATCTAGCAATTGTAGGAGGTTGCACAATGTTATTCTAATTATTTTGAAAAATATGCATATTCAGTTGATATTAGTACCTTTGCGTAAAAAAATATTAGACAAATAATATTTATGTGATTCTTTGATAATTTTTCATATATCAACATAATATATATATAAAATGTCATAATATATTATGACCTTATCCTGAAAAACTCGCTTTGAGCTCCCAAAACTCAGAGCCGCCTGATATGATTGTAACATATGAGATTTTGAGGAGGAAAATAACCTTTAATAAAGTCTTATAATCGGACCTTTTCAATAATAATAATAATAAATAAATAAAAGTCTTATAATCGGAAAATAGTCTGCTTGTGGAAAATAGAGCAGTTGAATTCACCAACTCCCATTACTCATTGATTTATCTTCAAACGGATTGAAATGACTTGAAAATGATTGTCATTCCTCGACATAGTCCAATATATATCATTTTCATCCATATTTCAAACCGCCCCTCCCCCCTCCACTCTTCCCCCGCACCCAAGTTATTGAAATAGATGGCTAGTCATGATATTTTCATATATGTATTGTGCGTACGTGTGTGTGTATATATAATTATATATACCTAATATAAACATGTATTATACGCATGCACAGTGGACGATGCTAATTTAATTATCAGCTGTCTCATTAAAGTAAACAGATGATCAATTTGTTTAGAAAATATGGTGGCAGAAACTGTTTCAAGAATTAACATTATCAACAATAGACAACGTACTATATTAATGTTTTTGATTTACAACTGTCTTTGATTGAATAGGTAGAAAAGTCTACTTAAAATATTGAGATGTAGATTAAGAAAACAAGCATGTTGATCTCTTTATAATTACTAAGTGCTATATTGAATTATGGGCGGAATAATTTGTTTATGAAAATTGTAATTCTCACAATTTATTAGGTCATATTAACATGATCACAACTATTTCATGAAATAGGAAAATCATTTGCATTTTTACTTAGTAATATGAATTCAAAGAAACGGATTTGGATCCTTGTTAATAGTGTTTATATACAGGGCGTCTCAAGACCTTTTTTTGTTTGAATTAATTTAGAAGATATATTATTCGGAAGTAATTTTTGTTTGAAAATCTTAGGAAACTGAAGATAATAAACGGGTTTTAAATTAAATAGATCAAGAGCTTTAAATAGAAATTAAATAGACATTAAATATTGAGAGGGGATTGCACCCCCAAATGTTGAGATCTTGGTCTAGAAAATTGCAAAGAATAGTGCTCCTGTCAAAGAGGAATTGGCTCGTAGGCGCATAATTGATCATAGAAATGCAGTTTGTGCTAACTGCCTTAAAGAAACTGAATCGACCTTCCATCTTTTCTTCAGTTGTACAGTAACTTGGTGCCTTTGGTCTTACTTCTGCCACATGTGGTGAATAAATTGGGTCATGTTAGGTGATTCGGTCAGTTTTATCTTGTCTTGGAGCACTTTGTTTCAAAGAATTGCTGAAATTTCGATATGGCGAATGATCTTCTTCTTTATCATTTGGATAGTATGGCTGTGAGGTTATTTTCAAAGGAGCAATAGTGGACATGCCAAAATTAATTGACCTAACCAAATTGAGATTCATCACTTGGATTGTGTCTAAATGGCCAGATCAACCCCATGCTTTCATTGATTTCGTGTTCTTTCATCATTAAAAGTAAATTCTAATGCAAAAAGGCATAAGATATATGATGGGAAATGATCTCCTCCTTTACTCGACTTCCTGAAGTTCAACGTGGATGGATCCTCAAAGGGCAAACTTGGTCCAGCGGGAGTTGGAGGCGTCTTGAGGAATTCCGAGGGGCTGTGATGGCTACATTCTCAAAGTCTATCGGTATTGCGTAGTCAAACGAAGCTGAGTTAAGGGCCTCAAAAGAGGCACTTCAGATTTTTGTTGCTGCAAATTGGGCTTTGAAATATGGACTAATTATCGAGTCGGATTCTTCAAATGTATTTAAGTGGTTGGAAAATCCAACATATGCCCCATGGAGACTAAGGAAATATATCCTTCATATAACAATGTTCAAAGGAATGATTGAGAGATTAATTGTTAACAAAATTCAAAGGGAATAGAACTACATAAAGACGGAGTGAACAGATTACATGATATGTTTACAATATATCCAGATGGTCAGTTGGATTGAAGAAGCTCATGTCTTCTTGCGTCTATCGGTCATGACTGCTATTTCTTCTGCACTTTATTTTTGTTTGTTTGTATTTCCAGTAAGCATTTCCGTGTTGTTAGACCTGCATTCGCACTACCTTTCATGGCTTATTCAATAAACTTATCTAGCCTTTCAAAAAAAAAAATAGACATTATATAATTTTCCAATGCAATTCTTAACATTGTTTTTTTAAAAAAAAAAATTAACCTATATTTATAAATATATATTGTGATAATCTTAGTTTAAAGTTATTGAATAATGAAATTTTTATTATAAAAATTATTATTTAACAATTATTGAGCAAGAGCTGACTCTATATTATTATTATTTTTTTAAAAAAAACATTTATTAGAAAAAGAAATTAGTACAGCAAGGAGACATACGAAGGTCCTTGTCCAAAGAAGAAAAAAGATCAGAATACTCGGCCCACCCTTGGGAAAAATGAAACCAAATCCATTATCATGCATAATGATTCACCAACATGTCGACAAGGCCAGCACCTCTTACCAATCAATTGCTTCCAACGTGACCAATCCCATAACATTAGCATATACCATACGGTGGATCAATTAGCAGGAAGTTCAAGCAGGTCAGTGGTTCTCTCCACTCCCCCTTTGGCTAGTACATCTGCATAGTTGTTAGCTTCTATCGGGATCTTCAGGATAGACCATTGAGGGATTCTTTCCTTGTATCTTTAGATTGCGGTGTACATTTTCTAAATTTCCACGGTGCTCTTCTGGTTCCATCACCCATTTCAAAGCATTTGTCGAGTCTGTTTCGATGATCAACTTGTAAGCATTCTTCCCGGTTGAAGCAACGAAAATAAGAAGTGCTTTCATCACTGTTTTGTATTCTGCTTCGTTGGAGTCGGAGATACCAATTGACTTCGAGAATCGAACAAGAACATCACCAGCACCATTTCTCAAAATTCCCCCAATACCTGCAGGCCCTGGTTTCCCACTTGTTGCTCCGTCTATATTAAATATTTTCACCTAATCCATTTTAGGTTTTTTCCATGTTGACTTATTTTGTTTTGCACTACAGGAAAAATCATTTTTTTCAACGGACATTTCCGTCGGTAATTCGTATGTGACCACAGTTTTAGACGGATTACCGACCGAATATTCCGTCGGCAATTAGGCAGTCGGTAACCAACGGCCTAAGTAATTCGTCGTTATTTACGACCGAATTTCGACGGCAACGTAAACGACGAGAATTGGTCAACGACAAAAGATTTCGTCTCGGATCCGTCGATCTTACAGATCGCTTTCAAACGGATATTATTAAATTTTTAATTTTTAGCATCATAAAAATAAGTCAATCCGTAGGGAAACTGTCGCAATTATGGAATTTTTTTTACAAAATTTTAATATTTCTGTCGGGAATCCGTTGCCAATATTTATTAAATTTAAAATAATTATACGTCCGTCGCAAATCCGTCGGTAATATATATTAATTTGTAAAATAATGAATTACAATTCTGTCGGGAATCCGTTGCCAATATTTATTAAATTTAAAAATAATTATACTTCCGTCGGAAATCTGTCGGTAATATATATTAATTTTTAAAATAATTAATCACAATTCCGTCGGGAATCCGTTGCCAATATTTATTAAATTTAAAAATAATTATACGTCCGTCGGAAATCCGTCGGTAATCTATATTAATTTTTAAAATAATTAATCACAATTCCGTCGGGAATCCGTTGCCAATATTTATTAAATTTAAAAATAATTATACGTCCGTCGGAAATCTGTCGGTAATCTATATTAATTTTTAAAATAATTAATCACAATTCCGTCGGGAATCTGTTGCCAATAATTATTAAATTTAAAAATAATTATACGTCCGTCGAAAATCCGTCGGTAATATATTAATTTGTAAAATAATGAATTACAATTCCGTCGGGAATCCGTTGCCAATATAAATTAATTTTCAATAAATTTACATTTTTGTCGGGAATATGTCGCCAATATCCATTAAGTTATTAAAAACAATTTAATTTCCGTCAGCAATCCGTTGCCAATATAAATTAATTTAATTTCCGTCGGTAATCCGTAGCCAACATTTATTATCTTTAAAAAATATTCATTTTCCGTCGGTAATCCGTTGCTAATATTTATTAATTTTTTTAAAAAATTAAATTCCGTAGGGAATCCGTCGAAATTATTACTATGATGAATTAATTTCCGTAGGAAATCTGTCGAAAATTTTAAATTTTTGGATTAGTGAATAAAATCTGTATTAGTGAATAAAACCTGTATTTTGGATTAAAAACACCCAATTAATAATTAAATCTGTAAAATAATATAAATTTATTGAATAAAACTAAAATAATATATATCCGAAATTAATTTATCAAATAAAACTAAAATAATATGTATGTGTGATAAGTATATGAAGATAGTACATAAACATCAACTAACAACAACGGAATGTGCCTGTCCAGGGGCAGGGGCAGGAGGAGGAAGAGGGGGAGGGGGATCAAAATGACTTGACGGACCGGGATGATCACCAGGTGGTGACACAGTGAAATCCTCATCCTCCGCAACATATTCATCCTCAAAAAACATGTCATCTTCGGGTACAGAAGGTAATACTGGTGGAGCCGGAAATGCCATCTGGATAGCCAAGTTTTTGAGGTATGCCTGCAAACTATCCTCTCGGGACTTCATCGCTCTAAATTTGTCTTCGAACTTCCTCCGTATAATACCCACCTCCATGCCTACCTGCAAGCCCACCTGCAAGCCTACCTGTTGCCTCACACGCTCCTGAATCCGAGCCTCTATATCTACTGGGTCCGAACAGGCAGATGGTGTAGACTGCGTACTGGACGAATCCTGATCCAGACGTCGTCTCACTCTAGGCGCTTCAGACCCCAACCCCGAAACACGGCCCTTCTTGAAGCCACCTGCTACCTCAACAAATAGTTGCTTATCATCAGGCACTGAAGGATGAGTGGAGTCAGTGGACTCCATCTGAGAGTACTGCTCACACAATGCATTGACCTCGTTCTGCAATTAAATTAAAATTGTAAGCAAACGATATAATTAAATTGACGTTAAAATAGAATGTACACATACCATAGTTTGTTGTGATTTCTCGCTATTGAATTCACCCTTACTAGGCCCAGACGGGAATGTGTGAGTCTTCTTATACAAATCTTTGTACCTAAACTGGGAACCTTCCCTCTTCCGCTACAAAATATTACAAAAAATTAAATAATTATAAAAATATAATTATAATCATATAATTCAGCTAAAGTATTTAAATATATGCATTAGAATGACTAACCATCCTCCTCTCGTGCTCTGAGAACGAAATCGACCCGCCAGTATGAGTCGAGGAAGGAGCTGCAGCTCTGTTGCTCTTACCTGATCTAGAAGAGCACAACCACTTCTCAGTTCTCCAATAAACATGTAGTTGTTTCCAGTCATCTTTCGTTATCCAATATGGAGGGATAGTCAAACTCTTCTCCCTACGGGCACGACACATCTCATCCTTGAACCTGCTCCTAGCAACCTTAATCCAATTCTTCCGTATAAGGCCGTCGTGCTCGGGACGCCATCTATACAATTTCTGCAAATAAAACAAGAAAAAAAATTTAAATCAAAGGCATTTAAAATTAAAATATATAATTTAACAACAAATTTATTCCAAGTTCGGGTTAAACTTACGCTCCACTCTGTAAACCACATATCTCGAACATGTGCAGGAACTTGGGAGAATTTGGCAAATGGACCAATAAAGTGTTGCTTAATAGTATCAGTAACCTTCCTAACAGGCTCTACAAACGGATCAAATCTGTTTAAATTATCCATATTAGCAAAATAAATTAAAATTTAAAAAATTTCGACAACATCTCCCCTATAAATTGAACATTTTCCAGGCACACAGGCCACACAATTTATTTTCAAATATACCACAAATCTGAATAACAATAATGCCAACAAACTCCCTGTTCAAATGCCATATAATATTATAGTAATTCATATGAACCAATAAACTCCACATCTCCAAGAATAATATATCATCTAACATTTAAGAAATCATATCAACCAATAAATGTAACGTCTCCCCAGAATACTATATGATTGATAAACACCGTGACAAAACAGTTTGCAAGTCAAACTTAATTATTTACTTACGAATCACCGTCAGGAGAAATGAGTGGACGGTCATCTTCACTCCGTGACTGTGACTGAGTATATGGTATAGCAGAATCGGGAACTGGTGGACTAGAAGGGACAGGCCCTGAGGTGGAGGCAGGTGTGCTAGTGTCTGACCCAACTATGTCTGGACTAGGATCCTCCATAACTCCTGGTAACCTAGGGGGCGGTGTACCATGTCCAGAACTATCCATGGCTGCAATATGAAAAAAAAAAATAATGATAAAGTCAAAAAAAACAATGATAATAATTCTTTACACTATTACTTTTGTTTTCAGGTCTTTAGAAGATTTAGAAGATGTTGGAATGAAATTGGAAGAAATCGGGAATTTGAGGATGGATATTTAGAAGAATGGAGAAGTGGACGCGCAGGACAGTCAAGTGGACGCGCAAGGCCAGGAAGTGGACGCGTCCACCAAATTTCACGCGTCCACCCTCAGAAGTTGGACAGTAAAGTGGACGCGCAGGGAGACCAAGTGGACGCGCAAGGCAAGGAAGTGGACGCGTCCACCAAATCTCACGCGTCCACTCTCAGAAGATTGAAGGTCAAGTGGACGCGTCTCATCTACTCAGGCGTCCACTTTCCGAATTTAAAGTTTTAAGATTGTTTTAAGTAGTTTCTAATTAGGATTCTTGTATAACTATCCTAGGACCTTTTTCTAAATATATATAGGCCTTAATAGCTTAGTTTAGGGTGGAAACCCCTTGTTTTTTGTCTTTAAGTTTGACTTGTTTGCGTTATAGTAGCTCTCATACAAATCATGTGGTGCCTTAGGAGGCACAAAGAGTACATCCTTGAACTCAACATCACCTTCAGCAGTGAAATGACTCCACGCTAGGGGTTTCTTGTCACTAAAGTCCTATTGGAGAACACAAATTACACAAAATGATCAGATCTAAGACAAAATTTTCCTACCTCATAAATCCTCTGAGGGGCATTGAAAGAAACATACCTTCGCTAGAGAGTGATAAAATTTAGTGTACTCTTCATCAGTGACCTCCTTTGGACTCCTCAACCAAATAGCCTTCACATCATTCAAAATCTCCCATTCATAAGTTGTCTCCCTCACCTTCTTTGTCTTGGGCTTTTCCTTATCTTCCTCTTTCTCTTCTTCTTCCCCCTCCTCTGAGGAGCTGCTCTAAGCTGATAGAAAATATGGTAAGGCAAAAAAATAAGTGATACTTTTCTTTATCCCCTACCATATTAGGGGTAAATAACAACAAAAGCAGAAGTCTTATTTCTTTCGAAAGTATCTTTATATTTTTCTTTCTTTTTTTTATTTTTTAAAAAGAATGAAATATCATTTCTAAGCTATAGACTGCTTCATTTGCACCTCTAGGTACACTTGAAGTAGAAGTTAAATGATATTTTTTTACTGGAATTATATTTATGTGGCACAGAAGCAAGAAAGTAAAGCCCTCATATTTGATATTGAAGTTCATTGGGAAAAAGTTATATAAAGCATTAAGTAAAACAATTGAATAATTTCAATTCATTACTTTGCAGGTAAAAGAAAAGGGGAAAAGATTGAATCTTCCAAGTTCATTGGGTTCCGGCAGCAGGGACGAGCTCGACGGTGGCAGCGACAGCAGCGAGGCAACGAGACGAGATTGACGGGCAGCGGCAACAGCGAGGCGACGAGATCGATGGGTAGAGGCAGCAACGGCGCGACAGTGAGGGACGATCAGAGGTAGCAGCGACGAAATGAGGAAGAACAGACAGTGAGTGGCTAGACAGAGAACAAATGTGAGAAAGAAAAGAGGGGAAATGAGAAAGAAAGGAAAATTAGGGAAGAGGCCCATTTTAAATTTATCTGCCTATTTTTATTATTTTTAAATAATTAAGTACATTTCCGTCGGGAATCCGTCACCCATATTTATTAATTTTTAAAATTTTTAACTTTCCGTCGGTAATCCGTCGATAATATTTATTAATTTTATAAATAATTAATCACAGTTCCGTCGAAAATCCGTCGGGAATATTTAATAATTTTTATAAATTTTAACTTTCCGTCGGTAATCCGTCGGTATTATTTAATAATTTTTAAAATAATAATATCACATTTCCGTCGAGAATCCGTCGCCAATATTTATTAATTTTTATAAATTTTAACTTTCCGTCGGTAATTCGTCGAACCTATTTATTAATTTTTAAAATAAATACACTATTCCGTCGAAACTCCGTCGGAAATATTTATTAATTTTTCAATTAATAAAATCACATTTCCGTCGGGAATCCGTCGATTAGATTTATTAATTTTTTAAAATTTTAACTTTCCGTCGGTAATCCGTCGCTAATATTAATTAATTTTATAAATAATTAATCACAATTCCGTCGCAAATCCGTCGGGAATATTTATTAATTTTTAAATTAATAAAATCACATTTCCGTCGGGAATCCGTCGATTAGATTTATTAATTTTTTAAAATTTTAACTTTCCGTCGGTAATCCGTCGATAATATTAATTAATTTTATAAATAATTAATCACAATTCCGTCGAAAATCCGTCGGGAATATTTATTAATTTTTAAAATAATAAAATCACATTTCCGTCGAGAATCCGTCGCCAATATTTATTAATTTTTATAAATTTTAACTTTCCGTCGTTAATCCGTCGAAACTATTTATTAATTTTTAAAATAAATACACTATTCCGTCGAAACTCCGTCGGGAATATTTATTAATTTTTAAATTAATAAAATCACATTTCCGTCGGGAATCCGTCGATTAGATTTATTAATTTTTTAAAATTTTAACTTTCTGTCGGTAATCCGTCGATAATATTAATTAATTTTATAAATAATTAATCACAATTCCGTCGAAAATCCGTCGGGAATATTTATTAATTTTTAAAATAATAAAATCACATTTCCGTCTAGAATCCGTCGCCAATATTTATTAATTTTTTAAAATTTTAACTTTCCGTCGGTAATCCGTCGATAATATTAATTAATTTTATAAATAAATACACTATTAATTTTTTAAATAATTAAATTTCCGTATGGAATCTGTTTATGATACTGACACATTTAAGAATCAAAATAATTCTTTCAAAAAAACATTTTAAACAAAACCAATAAACATCCTAAAACAAGAGCATAAATTTTGATTTTTAAATAAGTTTCTTCTTTGTAAACATCTAAACACACTTTTAGATTATACATTTGATTAAAATTATATTTACATGTTATACACATTATATTTTATCGATATCTTGTTATTCGAGGTTAAAATATGCACATAAATAGAAATGTTTACTAACTTGATACCGAAATGTTAACATAATAAAAACATTAAGCTAAAGTAGTAAATATAATCGTACGAGATTTATGATAATTATTTCGCAAGATATATATCTACTAAATGAATCATTTATTTTCACAAAAATATTCGTTGTCTTCAAATTATATGAACAGTCCAAATGGATAACGCTCTTGCGCTCCATTTTGAAATTTCTATATATAATCGAATTTATAGTTTTTTCAATTTAATAGAATATAAGTCAAATAAATAAGGATTACAGTCATGTTATATTGTATATACCAAATTATAACAGTCATGTTGTCACACACAATCATATATACATATTGTATATACCAAATTAATTAATAAACTTTGAAAATTATATTTTTAACTATGATTGGTTTTTAAATGTTATAAGCCTAAATTGAGGTATTAATAAACTAACTGTATAAGAAATAATAAAAAACTACAATTATTTAGATTAGAGGGAAAAGCTTAGGAAAAAATATTTGTATTGGAGACGGATTACAGACGGATTTGCTACTGAATATTTTTCATTTTTCATAATTTTTTTTAAAAGGAAAAATGCAACATCCGTCGGCAATCGGTCTTTGATTATCAACTAATTATAGACGGAAATTGGACGAACATGACAAAAAAAATTAAAATTTTTTTAAATAATTTCCGTCGGAAATCCATCGCTAAATTGTGACGAATTACCTACGGATATTTTTAATTTTTTTTCCTAACTAATATATATTACATTTTAAATTTCAGTCGGAAATGCGTAGAAAATCTACCGATTAATTATCAACTAACACGTTTTAGTCGGAAAGTGGTCGAAAAATAGCAACTGATTTTAGACGTCCGGTCAAACGTACTTTCCGTCGGTATTCTGTCTAAGATCCGTCTCAAATTTCAGAGCGAAATATCCGTCGAAAAATTGGATCGAAAAAACATGATTTTCGTGTAGTGTTGGTTGATTCCCAATCTCTTTGTCACCAGCCATCCAAGGGACACGGTATAGATCTGTGAATGAGTCCAGCAAATCAACCTTACCCTTATCACATGCCATAAAGAATTAAAATTTAATATTGTTGCTTTAAAGATGACTTCATTGCACAGTAGCCACAGGGACCAAATGACTGAAAAGATGATCCCAAAGCATAAGGAATGCAGTAGGAGCTTTTGGCAATACCCCTTATACTCCCCACTGTCTGCAATATAGTGACCAAATGTTCCAAGAGATTGGGCACGTAAAGAACAGATGTTCCATAGTTTTTGTTGCCCGCTTGCATAACACACACTGGGTTTCGTTTTGGTGGATGATATTTTTCGCAGCCAAGTACATTTTCACCGGTATTGTACACCATAAAAGTTGCCAAGCCAGAAACTCAACTTTTGGTGGTGCAAGCCCACACCAAATTATTTTCCACACCTCATTGTCCTAGAGTGTCCCCCATTCTTTCCTTATAGAAAGAAGATGCCTTGTATCTCCTATTCAGAGTGAATTTCCATGCTAATTTATCTGCAAAATTCTGACAAACTGAATATTCCTTAATCACTGCAAGGAAATTGTGCCATTGGTGGGTTTCCTAGTCAAATGGGTTCCTTCGCAAGTTAATTTCCCAACTCATTCTCCCGTCAACCACCTTGCCAAATTCGCAGATCACACATTCCTTATTACTGCCGAGGGAAAAAATTCTAGGAAAGTCATATTTCAAAATACATCCCTCAATCCAGCAATCGGTCCAAAATTTAATGGATTGCCCATTACCCAAGTATGCAAAGAAATCATCATTAATAGCGATCGCGTTGTTCATCCCTATTATACATGGTTTCCAAATTTTTCTCCAGACATAAGAACATTGTCCTATTTGCGTAACTGTAGACCTGGGTACAGCGTGATTTCCATCCACTCTTTCAGTCAATACTTTCCTCCATAAAGCCTCACGTTCATTCCCAAATCTCCAGATCCACTTGTGCAAAAGTGCTTTATTTCTCAAATCCAAATTGACAATACCAAGACCTCCATATTCCTTAGGCTTGCAGATAGCTTTCCAGTTGACATAGTGAATTTTTTCCTCTCCAAAGTATCGCCCCATAGAAAGCGTCTTTGAATTTGCTCAAATTGAGACGAACAGTGGTAGGCAAAGGATATAACGACATGAAATATAGGGGTAAACTAGACAAAACAGATTGAATTAGAGTTAGCCTACCACTTGTTGATAAGTAAGCACCTTTCCAATTATGCAAATGAGCTCTAAATTTGTTAATAACTGGATTCCATACCCCCACTGATCCATTTCTGGCACCCAGGGGTAAGCCCAAACACACTGGGAAATAAACCCACTCTCCAATTGATTGTATTTGCCCAACTGGTAGTTTGAAGCTCCTGTAATCCCACTCCAAATAGCTGGCTTTTGTGAAAATTAATCTTCAATTCAGAAGCAGTTTGATAGCATTTAAGAAGACGCTTGACATTAAGAATGTGTTCTTCATCCAAATCACAGAAAATTATTGTATCATCAGCATATTGAATATGTGATATTTGAAACCCATTGTTACCAATCTGAATCCCATTGAAACAGCCTGCTGATGTAGCTTTATCTAAGCAAAAACTAAGTACCTGACCAACTAAGCAGAACAGCAAAGGTGAAAGGGGGCACCCTTGTCTATGGCCTCATCCCATTGTAAATTCTCTTGTTAGAACACCACTAACCAATACTGACATAGAGGTAGAAGTCACACTAATCCATTTGATCCATTTTTTTCCAAAACCTATAAGTTCCAAAATGTACCACAAGAATTTCCAGTCTACACTGTCATATGCCTTCTCAAAATCTATTTTGAACTCTTCCCACCTAACTCCAATAGCCTGGAAAAAATTCTCATGCCGTAATGCATATCCTCCAGTTTGATCCAAATTATCTCAATCATGTCCTCTTTAACCTCTTCGCAAGGTTTAACGGAAGAGAACCATGTAGAGAACAATCTTTGTACTCCATAGTAAGAATCTTCTTATCCTCATAAGTGGAAAACAAGAGAAGAATACTATACTCATTCAGTGGACTGAGATGCACACTGATGTTATTTTTGTAGAAGAATTCCTGGATAACCAGATGATTAATACAACATTTTAACACTACAACCGCACTCCTTTTCAACCAATCCATGTTTGCCTCTGGTATTTCAACTTCCAATGAATCACAATTCGGACTCAATGCGCTTCCCACCTGTGTGTCCGCTGTTGCATCTCTCTTGTCATTACTCTTGGTCTCACATACCTCTGGTCCAGTAGGCACGCCTTTCTTTAAGCCATTTTGCAATGCATCTTTGTATGAAAGTCCTCATTGTACTTTATTGTTAGATCTATGCATACCCCGTTTAGCAGCCTTCTTCGCTTCTCTTACCGTAATACCACGTCCATGAATCACAGTACCTTGACCACATTTATAGCTTCTCCTACTTCAGAGGATTTGCGAAAGCGTACAAAACCGTATATGCTCTGCATGCCCGAGGAAGACAAATGTGGCAGTATGTATGCATCCACTACGATTCCCACTTTAGAGAAAACTGTCCTCAATGACCCAAGCGTGGTCCTAGAATGGAGGTTCCCCACAAAGACGGAGAACAAATTTGCTTTCCAATCCAGGCCTGTATTGCAAAACGACTTGGATGAGGTTTGAACCTGGGGAATTTGTCTCCAAACACGTTTCTCCTTGTAACCAATATGCTTCCTCCCATGTGGTTGTTGCCCATGCTTACTAAGATGTCTCCGGTAGCCACCGGTTCTCCCCCTCACTCTCCCCCACTCTGCCATCTGATTACAATGTGACTCCATATTATCTATCTATATATACATATATATATATATATATAGAGCGAGAGAGAGAGAGAGAGACAGAGAGGGGGTGGAGGGAGACAATGTACATGAAAAATATAAATGTGAACCGCACATTTTGGCATGCTATGCTAACCCTAGATGCTCCCCAGAGAATTTAAAAATCTCAGCAGCATAGTTTTGGAAACTATTTTTTATACCTAATGCCGACCAAATGAAATGTGGAGGTTTGAGATGATGCATGAAAATAACACATGGGGGGAAAGAAAAAAAAAGAGCAAAAATGTGTTCTGCCTTCCTTGTAAGGGAAAAGAAGATTTTTTTCAATCTTTTTCTTTTTTTCTTTGGGGGGGGGGGGGGTGAGGGGAGGGCGTGGTGGAAGCCTCCAAGAAAAGCTAGAAAAGAAAAGTAACAATAATATTTTACAAAAATAAAAAGGGTAGAGAGAAGAAAACTAAATAAAATTTTTCAAACTTGATAAATGCCTCTTTTCTTGTAACAAATTAAATGCGAATTTCCATTTCAAAGCCGACTAAAGTGCTCCTTTCTTTTCTTTTCTTTTTTCTTTAATAAATTTTTTATACAAACTATATTGATAAGGGCTTTTATTGTTAAGAATTTATCGTAATAATATAAATTATTTCAGATTTATTATTTTCTTGTAACTAACTTAGATTCTTAAATACCTCAAAAAAAAACCTTAGAATGGTACGCATGAATTTGGTGAAAATAAAATTTATATATTCGGAGGAAATTAAGGGGAAAAAAGGAAGAAGAAAGTACACGGAATGATGCCACATATTTCCTTGGAGCAGTTGGATGTCCCATAGTCCAGCTTTAAAAAGAAAAAGAAAAAGGAAACAAAAAGGATATCTCAGAAACAAGTTGTCTTTATTGTTTTTTCCAATGATGTTGTCCATGTTCAAATGCTTTAGATCTCGTCTATGCCACTATGGTAAGGCTAAGGATGTTCTTGTTCATTTTCATTTGATGAGTCTCTCCGCATGTATCATACCTCTCAGGTCAGTTGTAAATTAAGGGATGTAAATTAAGAGATGTGTAAATTAGACACATGTGGGAGAGAGTCAATAGGACAAACTCCATAACAAACCTCCATAATATTTTAGTGAAAATTTGCCCCACACGGAATTCGAACCTACATTGTCGAAAATTTCTTCCCACATCACCACATGCCTTACCAACTCGGCTATGCCCCTGAAGACTTCTTGTTCTTGTTCATTTTCTTTAAGTTAGAAAAAGGGGCATATGACTAGAAGATAATTTATTCATCTTAAATAAATAAATACTTGAACATAATTGAATCAAATTGTTGGTCCAAGCTTATGAGAGCGTGAATTCAGGAGAAAAATAGGATAACAAATATTATCATTTGCAAAATTAAAATATAAATATGATTGTTAACAATTGAAATACGACAAATAAAATACTTCTTTCGTCTCACAAAGAAACATAATTACTATTTTTCACATAGTTAATGTCAATTGTTCATTTTTTCTATATTCTTCATAATTTTTGGTTATACTTTTGTATTTAAAATTTGATCTAATGCAAATTTAATTGTGTTAAAATGAAATCAATTTCGTTTGAATCATGTGAAAGCGTGTATTAATCATTGAGAGATAAAATATTTAACATGATGTCTATCATTCCAATAGTTTGAAATTAAATTTTGTAATACTTTCTCTATTCCAAATTGATATACTTATTTGATTTTCACATCAATTAAGAAAAAAAATTAATGTTATTAGAAATGCATATTTTTCACCTCTTTAAATAGAAATATTTTGATTAACTAACAAATACATATATTTTTAATAACGAAAGTGACCTATAATTTAGGATAAACTAAAAATAAAAATAAATCTATCCAAATTGAAATGAAGAAAGTAATAACAAAGTGTATTAAATATAAGTATTATAAATAACTAGAAAATAAATCACTCTCAATGAAGAAAGTAAATTATAATTTGGAATAGGGGGAAAAGGAAAACTAATCTAGGTTAGTGACGGGTAGGGACTAGTAAGAAAAGCAAAGATAAAAAAAGATCTATAAAATGTTGTTTTTTCTTGATTTCTTGAATGATAGTAATCTGTTGAAGCTGAATGGAATCAGAATGTCTTTTGACATAATAGGATGCATAGCACTTATTCTTTCCTCTTTTAATACCAAGGTAAATCTAAAAATTAATCATACTTATTTTATAATATTTATGAGTTAAATATTCAACTATAAAATTATTATAAATGAAAAACCTAAGAGGGGGTGAATTAGGTTTTAATCGATTTTTCCTCTTTAAAACAAACAATGCTTTCTAAAACAACAAATATCAAACACTTGGTGCTTAAACAGTGTGTAAAATAATGTGTTCAATAAATTTGCAAAGAACACAACAATTTATAGTGGTTCAGTTTATCCAACAAAACCTAATCCACTACCTTGAGCTATCTACTCAAGGATTTCACAAAACCTTTCAATAATTTAGTACAAGAGATTACAATAGAGGCTCACTCAATTCACCTTAGGGTTTTACAACACAAACCTCTTACCCAATCAAGGTTCACTCAACACTTTGAGTTGTACACTACAACCTTGATTATACACTTATCTCTAATACAACAATTAATGAAATACAAACACTTAAAGCAATCACAATTATCTATGAAAAACCTAAGAGGGGGGGTGAATTAGGTTTTTATCCGATTTTTCAACCTAATTCAATAAAACACCTCTTTGACAACAAATATCAAATACTTGGTGTGCTAGTTGTGTGAGAAATAAAGTGTTCAAGTAAAATGCAGAAATTAGATAATTGAACACAATGATTTATAGTGGTTCGGTTTATCCAACAAAACCTAATCCACTACCTTGAGTTACCTACTCAAGGATTTATCAAATCCCTTCACTAATCAAATAAATGAGATTACAAAAGAGGCTCACCCAATTCACCTTAGGGTTTTACAAATAACCTCTCAAACCAATCAAGGCTCACTCAACCCTTGAGTTTTACAACACAACCTTGATTATACAATAATCCCACCACTCTCCTTAGTGAATCCTAACACAGCAATTCAATTCAAGGTTCACCCAAAGGTTTTACAAACAAACCTTGAATACAAAACAACCTACACAAGGCTCACCCTAACACTTAGGGTTTTATGCTACTTGCAACCTTGATACAATTACAATCAATAATAAAAGATAGAGAGTTTGATAGATATCACCTTAATGTGAAGATATATCAATTTGAATCACAATCACCTCTTGAGTAATGACTTGACAAGATTGCTCGAAATGCACCTTTGAATGTAAAAACCCTTCTTGATTGATTTTAACAAGATTGATGTTTATAAAGGGTTTTGGAATGTTTCTAAGATGTTATAGGATCAAGATATGCAATGTTTTTGCTCAAAAAATCTTTTTTGAAAGAATTCCAAAGGTTTTGGTATTTAAAGGTTTGTTCCCAACGGTAAAAAAAAAGCTGTTGGAAACCCACTCAGGAAGTGCGGTCGACCGCATATCAGACTTGGTCGTCCGCACCATCATCATCAAGCTCACTGGACAACCACCGGATGATGATTTTTCATCATCCGGTCGACCGGACTTCACCTGCGGTCGACCTCATGATCTTCCACAGGTTGGCAGATGAACAAATTTGACAGCACATGCATCCACAAGATAAACTAACTTATGGACGATACCTGGACCACTTTAGGTCAACCGAAACATGTTTATTTGTGTATCAACAATACTCTAACACACAAATGATGATTTCAATCAACCATATAAGTTATGGTATCAATCCAACAAGAGTTTATGAACCGTATAAGTTTTGAAATTACGATACATGGTTTTCGAAATACCAAAACATATTTTAACATATTAAAAAAATTTGAAATAAAATTTTAAGTTCATAGAGCAACCTTTAGAAACCATTACTCAATTAGAGGTAGAACTAGATATCAAAATATATAACTCTAAAACTATACCTCTAGTTCCTATCTAATCCAATAAAAGCTTGGCTTCAAAACTTGATAGTCTTGACTTGTATACTTCCTTAAAGACTTGAAATCTTGTTGTAGCATGGATTAGATCATGAATCCAAAAACTCTATCACTTGTACAAATAAGACATTAGTCCTCATCAATGTTTGCCATTAATCAAAATTAAGACATTAAAAGCTTTAGGGCTTTCAATCTATAATTCAAGGCTCACTCTAACCCTTAGAGTTTTAAGCTCAATGCAACCTTGAATAAAACTAACAAGATAAGAATAGGAATATTTTGATATAGATATCACCTTAATGTGAAAATATATCAATTTGAAGCATAAGTACCTCCTTGAGTAATATGTTTCTCTAGATTGCTCAAGAACACTAATGATTTTGTAAATACCATTCTTGGATGATTTTCACAATGTAAATGTTATGAAAGGGTTTCAAAATGATTTCAAGATGTTCTATGAAGAATAGGAATCAGATTTTTTCTCAAAAAGTCGTGGTTATGAGTTTTCTAAACAATTGGGTATTTATATGTATGCACCAATGGTCATAAAAATGGCTGTTTGAATCCCACTTAAGAGAAGTGCGGTCAACCGCATATCATACTGGTCGTCCGCACCATCATCCGCAAGTGTTGCAGAGAACTCTGGACATACTGCGGACGATGAGCTGAGAAGTCCAGTCGACCATACCATCATCTGCAAGTGTTCCAGAGAGCTCTGGACATTCAGCGGACGATAAGCTGAGAGGTTTGGTCGACCGCATGATCTGTGGTTGACCACACTTCAGTTAGGTCGACCGCACATGCATTAAAACTATACAAAACAAGATTCCAAACAACTCCAAGAGTTTGTGGAATACATTTTAAGAAATTTAAAGTATGTGCATGTATTTTGAAAATCATTTCAAACACCCAACTCATGTTTTATCTAAATTAAATGCATTTTTAAAAATATTTCACTTTTATTGAGCAACCTATAGAACTTATTACTCATAGAGGTAGACCTAGAGACACCTAATAGATATATAAAGAAACAACACTATACATCTAGATCCTATCTAATCCAGAAACTGCTTATCTTCAACGCTTGACACCAAACACTCTTTCTTGAAGATTTGAAACTTCGATCTTGCATGGATTAGATATATTAATCCTAAAAGACCAACACTAATACAACTAAGCCATTAGTTCTTATCAATGTTTGTCATTTAATCAAAATTAAGGCATTAAAAGCTTTAGAGCTTTCAATAAAAACAAACACTGAAAGGTAAATTGCCTTGAAGTATACAAATTATTACACAACACCTTTATCCTGGGTTGGCAAAGTGGATGCAAATTCAACAAAAAATTCAAAATCATGCAATATTAAATAGATTTGGTTTATTCATATAATTTAAATAGTTTTAAATGAACATCTATTTAAATTCATTTATCATAATGTATTTTAATGGATGTCCGTAAAATCCAATAAACATCAATTTAAAAAAGTCTAATTTGGCTAATGTTCATTAATCAAATTTAATTAATTTCACTTTAACACAATATATATTTTAAATTTCACTTTAACTCTATCAGAACAGTGGTTAGATTAGCAGCGAGTTTTGACTTGAAAATTGAGAAAATTGATGTCAAAACCGTTTTCCTACATGGTAATTTGGAAGAAGAAATATACATGGAGCAGCTAGAGGGTTTTAAGCAAAAGGGAAAAGGGGATTGTGTTTTCAGACTGAAGAAAAGTTTTAATGGCTTGAAACAAACACCGAGATAATTGTACAAGAAGTTTGAATCTATTATGGGGGAGAAAGGCTATAAAAAGACTACTTCAGACTATTGCGTTTTTGTGCAGAAATTCTATTAATGTGATTTTATTGTTCTTTTGCTTTGTGTGGATCACATTTTGATTTTTGGGCAAAATGTTTTCAGAATTGAATATTTGAAGGAGCAATTGAGAAATTGTTTTTCCATGAAAAACGTAGGTCCAACAAAATAGATTATTGACATAAATATTATCAAAGTTAGAGGTGCTAAGGAACTATGGTTATCACAGGAAAAGTACATTGAAAAAATACTTCAAAGATTTAACATGGATAGAGCTAAAACGATTAGTTGTCCTATTGCTTATCGCTTTAAGTTAAGTACTAAGCAGTGTCATTCCACAGATAAAGAAAAAGAAGATATGAGAAAGATTTCATATGCTTCAGCAGTTGGAAGTTTTATGTATGCTATGGTATGCACACGACCAGATATTGCTCACGCAATTGGAGTTGTGAGTAGGTTTCTTTCAAATGCTGGAAAAGAACATTGGGCTGTAGTAAAATGGATTTTCAGGTATCTTCGAGGTACTTCCAAAATTTGTTTATTCTTTGGAGATGTCAAACTTGTGTTGGTTGGTTATACCAATACATATATGGCTAGTGACATAGACTCTAGAATGAATACTTTAGACTATTTGGTTACATTTGAAGGTGGAGCCGTATCATGACAGTCAAGATTACAGAAATATGTTGTTCCTTCTACTACTGAAGCGGAGTTTATTGCAGCAACGGAAGCATGTAAAGAGTTGTTGTGGATGAAAAAGTTTTTAAAAGAACTTAGTGTGCAGCAAGACAAATATCAATTATTTTGTGATTGTCAGAGTGCTATTCATCTTGTGAAGAATTCTTCATTTCATTCAAGATCCAAGAATATTGATGTGAGATATCATTGGATCAGAGATGTATTGGAGAAGAAGCTACTACATGTTGACAAAATTCATATAGATGAAAATTGATCAAATATGTTAACAACAGTTTTGATCAAAGAGTTTTGTCGATCAGCTACCGAAATGATAGAACCTTCGATATAAGAAAATGCCGGATGGGGAGATTTGCTAGTGGCAATCCCAACTCCAAATTGAGGGCTGCCTAACACATTCCCAAACCAAGACTCCATCCCATAATTTCTTCTAAATCATCTAACAAAGCTATTTGATTAAGTCAAAACCATAGCTTATTTTGGTCTATAAATAACCATGGAAATTGATATCTAAAGGCATCCTAAATTTAGTTTAAGCTTCAATATAATTGAAGAAGCCAGAGAATTTTTCTAAGCAAATTAGAAAGAAAGTTAATTTTTTAGAGTTTTTGGAATTTTTTAAAAAAGGGAGTGAGAAAAATAGTAATAAATTATTTGGGGGTATTTTTGGAAAATACTCTACTGTCACTATTTTTATCTCACTTTGTATTGCCTCTAGAATTGTTATTTTAAATATGACTTTTTTTGTACCTACTATTTTATAGTGGAAATATATTTGGAACTTGAGAGGTGGACTTAGTCCAAAATTAAGGGTGAACCACGTTAAATTATTGGTGTCATTTATTTCTTAATTATTTTATTCAGCATTTATTCTGGGCAATTATTTTCGTTGTGCCCAACAGATGGTTAATTGGAATTCAACAAAGAAGAACTTTGAAGAGATTTGTCTTTTTTCTTACGTGTCAAAAGTCTCAGTGGTGAGGACAACCTAATACTATGCATTTGATATAGAAATTCATAAGCAAACTGTAGAGACTGATGAAGAATCTGTGAAGCTTTTCGAGACTTCTATTGGAAAGTGACATCACAAAGATTGGTCCATAAATTCCAAAGAATTAATGCAAACAGTTTGCATTGCTTATCTTCCATTTTAAGAACTGAAGACAACAAGTGAATAAAAGAAAATTTCATCTGATGAATAGGAAAAACCACTTTACAAGAATTCCAAACTCGTATTGAAATTGGACACTTCATAGCGTGACCACATAAGTAGCATATGGTAGGAAAAGTAGAGATTGAATAGTATGATACTATGACTCATTGTCCGTTAATACTATGATTAGTAGGCAAAATATCTTGGCTACAACTCCAAAGAAAATGTAAAATTTTGGGAGGAGCTTTAATCCTCTACAAAGATTTCCAATAAGAGCATTCATTATGAGTGTTTGAGATTGAACAATTTTGGGAAGTTATGAGAAGTCGATTGAATAGCATATGATAATAGCTTTTAACTGAAAATTTGTCATCCTTGGCATATCTTCTGGCCAAGAAGGACGTATAGGAATTTTAAGAATCTATTCCACTTCAAAAGGATTAAAAATAGTAGTCAACAAAGGATAATTCCAACAGCGTTGATGAAAATCAATTAGCAATAACACTAGAGCCTTCTTAGTTAAAATTGTATTATTCATAGGAGTTGACAATTAAAAAGATGGTGGGGATGATAGCCATGGTTCTTGCCAAATCCGTATACTAGTACCATTGCCCACTCACCATCTTAGACTAAGCATAAGAACATCCTTCCCATGGAGAAGACTGTGCCAAAGAAAAAAACAACCACGTTTAGCTTTTGCATTAAGGATAAAGGAAGAAAAAAAATACTTAGCTTTAAGGCATTGAGAAACCAATGAATTAGGATTATGCAAAATGCGTCAAACTTGCTTAGCAAGCATAGCCTAATTGAAGCTCTCTATATCTCTGAAGCACATTCCACCAAAAAAATTTGGCTGACAGAAAGACAACCAAGATTTCCATGGAATTTTCTTATAATCATTAGTTGAACCCTACCAAAAATTAGGAATGTGTTTAACAATCAAGTTGCAAATACCTTTAGGCAATTTGAAGGAACTCATAATATAAGTGGGGATAGCTTGAGCAATTTATTTAATAAGAACCTCTTTGGTTGCAGGACTAAGAAATTTTTTCTTAGAGCTATTCAATTTCTTTCATATCGTATATTTGACATAATGAAATATATTGTTCTTCGATCGCCCAATGAGAAAAGAGAGCCTCAAATATTTCCCTGCACCATCTCCCAAAAGAATGTTAAGTGAAGAACAAATATGAGCCATTTGATTATAATATATACCTTTAGAGACATAAATATGAGACTTATGCCTACTAAGCATTTGTCCTGAACATGCCTCATAGATGGAAAAAATATCTTGGAGCTTAGTGATCTGAACATCATCATTTTTAGCAAAGAGGAAAGAGCCATCAACAGATAGAATATGAGAAACCGAAGGCTCATTATGAAACTGAAAACCATTAAGATGGCCATTAATCTTCAACATGTAGGTGTTGAAAATTCTAATATGGCAAAACTTTTGGCAGTGAATGAGGCTTTTATTGTTTTTGTAGCATATTCTTGGGTTTTCTCTAAGGGACTTATAGTTGAGTCAGATTCTTCAACTGCATGTAGTTGGATAAATGAACCAGATAAAGCACCTTGGAACATGAGAAAAGTAATTCTCCAAGTACAATCTCTTAAACATAAAATTATAAGTTGGGAAATTTGTAAAATACCAAGGGAAATAAATGGTGAGGCAAATGTTTTAGCAAAAGAGGGGACCGAAAAAGATGAAGACTTAATTATGATTTTTTGTTGTACTTGGTATGTTTCTGTGATTGTCTTTTCAATCAACAGCGAATGATTTTTGTTCATAATTGGTGTTTGAAAAAACCTAAGAGGGGGGTGAATTAAGTTTTTATCCGATTTTTCAACCTAATTCAATAAAACACCTCTTTGACAATAAATATCAAACACTTGGTGAGCTAGTTGTGTGACAAATAATGTGTTCAAATAAAATGCAGAAATTAGAGCAATGAACACAATGATTTATGCTCACCCTAACACTTAGGGTTTTATGCTACTTGCAACCTTGATAAAATTACAATCAATAATAAGAGATAGAGAGTTTGATAGATATCACCTTAATGCGAAGATATATCAATTTGAATCACAATCACCTCTTTGAGTAATGGCTTGTCAAGATTGCTCAAAATTCACCTTTGAATGTAAAAACTCTTCTTGAATGATTTTAACAAGATTGATGTTTAGAAAGGGTTTTGGAATGTTTCTAAGATATTATAGGATCAAGATATACAATGTTTTTGCTTAAAAATATTCTTAAAAAGAATTCCAAAGGTTTTGGTATTTAAAGGTTTGTTCCCAACGGTCAAAATGAAGTTGTTGGAAACCCACTCAAGAAGTGCGGTCATCCGCACCATCATCCGCAAGCTCATTGGACAACCTTCGGATGATGATTTTTCATCTTGCAGTCGACCTCACTTCGTCTGCAGTCGACCTTATGATCATCCACAGGTTGGCAGATGAACAAATTTGGCAGCACATCTATCCACAAGATACACTAACTACTGGACGATACCTGGACCACTTTAGGTCGACTGAAACATGTTCATTTGTGTATCAACAATACTCTAACACACAAATGATGATTTCAATCAACCATATAATTTATGGTATCAATCCAACAAGAGTTTATGAACCATTTAAGTTTTGAAATCACGATGCATGGATTTCGAAATACCAAAACATATTTTAACATATTAAAAACATTTTGAAATAACATTTTAAGTTCATAGAGCAACCTTTAGAAACCATTACTCAATTAGAGGTAGAACTAGATATCAAAATATATAACTCTAAAATTATACCTCTAATTTCTATCTAATCCAATAAAAACTTGTCTTCAAATCTTGATAGTCT
Source organism: Apocynum venetum (assembly GCA_019593545.1). Taxonomy (NCBI): domain Eukaryota; kingdom Viridiplantae; phylum Streptophyta; class Magnoliopsida; order Gentianales; family Apocynaceae; genus Apocynum; species Apocynum venetum. The sequence goes on from SRSM01000133.1 coordinate 1,070,198, forward strand.
TGACTTGTATACTTCCTTGAAGACTTGAAATCTTGTTCTTGCATGGATTAAATCATGAATCCAAAAACTCTATCACTTGTACAAATAAGACATTAGTCCTCATCAATGTTTGTCATTAATCAAAATTAAGACATTAAAAGCTTTAGAGCTTTCAGTGTTGCTAAGGATTTTTGTCATGTTGTTTCTGATTGGTGTAAACTCTAGTTTGGTGTTATTTTAGGTATTGTACTTTGTTTGTAATAGTTCCATATTTGTACTTTTGCCCAATAGGGCATTTTCAATAAAACATTGCTTAAAAAAATTAATATGGCCATCATGTTTAGCCTTTCTCAAAAGCAAAGAAAACCCTCAGCACAAATAATAAAAAATATAAAGTGATAAAATGTCACATTGTCTAATACCTTTTGTTGATAAAAAAGACTTTGAAGGGTTAGGAATGGGCATTCAGTCTCCAATCCAATCTTCGGTCTAAACGTTTGGTCTATTCGATTTTCGGTCTTTTACTTATGAAGACTTAACCAAATCGAATTGTAAATGAAACCGAAAAATCAAAAACCAAATTTAATTTGGTCCGGTCCAATCTGGTTCAATTTGAACCAAAATTCTGAATATCCCAAAATTTAATTAAAAAAAGTCAATAAATCTACTTGTTATAACTTTTGAATAATAAAAAAACATCCAAATTACCCAATTGAAAATGTTTAAATGTGATCCCTGCTTATAATGAATAAAATCATAACACTACAAGTTTCAAAAATAACAACCTATAAACTTCAGCTTTAAGGTAGCATCCATACATACAAATTACAATATTTAAACAAATTATAATTGTCCCTGCTTAGTTGCTCATGATGAATGAAATCACAAGACAACAAGTCTAAAAAATAACAACCTAAAAACTATAGCTGTAAGATAAAAAACTGAATAAAATCACAATACAAGTCTCAAAAATAAAAGCTTATAAGTTATAGCTTTAACGAAAAAACATACAATATTTTAAAAAATTTCCAATGTTGAGACTTTTCTAGATTGTTTACAATAAAACTAAAGTTTTCTATATCACATTAGGAAAAAAAATCCTCTCTTCTCATGAGGCTCTTGTACAATTGTCAGCAAGTTTCTGCCAAACAAAAGAAATAAAACAAATTATTAGAAACTAAAATTAAGAAAATAAATTAATATCACACTTTACCTTGAACTTAATCATCAAATATCTAAATGCTTGTATCATGAGAATCATTTCTCATTTCTAAAATATGAACCAAAGTTAAAATCAAATAATAATTTGGATAAAAACTAACATTTACATAAAAATGTGATAAAACATATATAAAATATACATCACCTTGTTCCAATTTTTTCTAGAGAATGGACATCTTCCTCAATGCCAACTGGATGTGCTTCATTACGTAACCAATCTTTGGCACTGACGAAGCCTGTCGTACGACTCTCAAATTTAAACCTAACAATTCCTATGTAGATAGGGAAAGTAGAGATCGAATCCACAGAGATTTGTCAACTCTTAAATTAAAATCATTAATCGGAAAGGGTTTTGGGTATTTTGATAATAGAATTAAAAAGGAATTTGGAATATAAATTATATAAAAAAAACGTTAGCAAGGAATTAGTATCAAGTTATATTTTTCATGGGATTAATCATAGATCAAGAAATTATTAAGTAATTGGTTTTAGAATCCCGATCAGCTCAGACAGATTCATATCCTTACAAATTAGATTAATCCCGATCAGCTCAAACAGATTAATCTCTAATTTAATTAAGCACCGCTACCAACCAGCGTGTATAGGATGTTCAATCAAATTGCATTAAGTAAATAAGGCATCACCAACATTAAATTGTATATAACAATCAGCTTAATTATATACAATTTAAATTATATAATTCCACTACTAATTTAATTAAGCCAAGAGCTGCAACTCAATTAAATTAGTAGATGCCACTTGAATCATTAATACAAGATTAATAATCATAGCTATATAATCACGTTTATTAACTAGTTTGTCAATCCAATTAATTCACATAATTATATTAATTAAAACAGGAATTACATAAATACTTAATTAATATATAGATATAAGTATATTAAATAAATATACAGATATATATATATATATATAAAGAAAGATTGAATTTATATTAACTAAACAAATTAGGCGGTTCAACCGGCCATTTAAATAAATTAAACTAAAAGTATGGAGGCTCGGCCTTCCATAAAAAAAGAAAATAAAAGACATAAAAGTAAATTAAACTAATAGGTGGCTCGGCCATCCATTTGCGATATTTAAAGTGCATAAAGCAAAATAAATAAAGACTAGGCAGGTAAACCGACCATAAGTCCAGTTAAATAAATCCAAATAGAAATTAAGTACAAAGAAAATTATCTCATAATCTCATTTATTAATAACTTAACACATATCCTTACTAACAAAAGGAAATTACTCACAATCCATATTTAATAAATATAAGATGAAATTTATAAACATTAGAATGAAAATTTGAAAGAAATACTCCCCGAAAATATTGAAATTATCCGGACAGAATTTCTTTACTAAATTTTACAAAAAGACTTGAAAAACTATTCTAAAAATTCTAAAAATTATATTAATATGAAGAGAATAATAAAAGAAAGAAATTACAAAAGAAATGAAGAAGATTGGAGCTAAATTGGTGTCCTAAATGAGAAATGAATCTAGCATATTTATAGGGAAATTTCTAGGGGTAAAATGGTCATTTTGACATCCGGTACTGTAGCAGGTTGACTTGTTGACTTTGACCAGCCGACGGACACTGTTCATGACGTAAGCAGTGACGTCATCATCGACGGTGGTACTATTCACCGGAGTTACTGTTCATATATATATATATATATATATTTTTTTTTTTTCTTCTTCATCTTCTTCTTCTTTTTATCTCCAAAATGTACTAGAATACACTGAAAAACTTATAACACAAAGAAATAGAAAGGAAATGTGAAATATATCCATTAAATGACACAATTAACCGATTTTTAAACAAAATATAGTCATTAAGTAGTATAAAAATCAGTTAATTTATGTGTACATCAAATTCCCCCACACTATCTCTTTGCTTGTCCTCAAGCAAAATATAAACACAAAATATACAAGTATAAATAACTTAAATAAGATTAATAAGGTAACAAAGTGTTATATTAATTTCAATACAACTTTCACAATTAACCCTTTTTATTTGAAAAGTAATTGTGCTCATGTGCTTGAATATCACTTACAAGTTTAACATTAATATTCAAAGTTAACAAAATGTGACTGTGAAAAGCATAAAACCCATAATAATTTTTTTTTTATTTTAAAACATGCTATCAGTATAATGAAAAGATAACAACAAAGTCACTATGTAAATGAAAATACATTCTTAGTTTCTCAACACAACTTATAAGTTTGTAAACTCACATACTCTCCACTAATGATGAAAATTTTGATCGATCTGGGTCAAATAGGACTTTTTAGCTTGTAATGTTAAGCTCGGGATTTGGCTACAAACGAAGGATAAGAATATTCAAAATATTTCAAGAGTTTATATTGAGAATGAATTACTACCTCTTGAAGAAAAATTAGCCATGATATCTCTTCATTTTTCACACTTTTCTATTTTCTTCTTTTTCTTTTCTTTTCTTCTTCTTCTTCTTTTTTTATTTTTTTATTTTTTTTGTTTTGAATAGATCATATCTACGAGCTTTTTTTACCTTTCGGTTTTTGAAAATATCTCGTAATCCTTTATCAACAGTGTTCATAACTTTTCAATACAGATTAACACATGTTTAATACATTCTCAATAAAGTATCTGGATAGAAAAGTAATAAACGAGGCTATTTATCAAAGAAATTAAATGGTAATGAAACCATTCATACTTGTTGGCTCAAAGTAGGATCGAGGGATATATATAAGTATGGTTCGTTCAGAAAGGCTCAAACTATCAAAGAATGCCTTATGTCATCCCCAAATCAACCAAGATTTTATTTAAATTTCGTCTCAAGCATGTGAAAGAACAAGCTCTAGTGTGTAGAGAGTGACCTTAAATGTACTAAAACACACAGTAAACTTACATTATCATCAAATCACAATACTAATGTTTTTAACTCTGGGTTTCATAACATAAAAGATTTAGCCACATTAGTTAAATAAGAATATTTTTGTCAAATTGCTAAGATATTCAATTGATTTATTCGAAAAAATTTTACAGAAAGGGGTACAATTATAAAAGGACTGAAAAATTTAACACAAAATTACCTAACATCTTAAAAAGTTATAATACATGCATTATTTATTCAACAAAACAACAAATTATTAAAAACAATGTTTTTAAAGGTGCGGATCAAGAATCAAATGAGTTTAATCACTTGACTCTTTACTCAAACCACCTCCCCACACTTGGGAATTACATTGTCTTCAATGTAAAAACACACAAAGTTTTAAAAACAACAACATTATTCCACAGCTTTTAATAAAAAGAAAATAACACACATTTATTTAAAAAGAAAAACTTAAAACTTTAACTCTAAATCCATTGAATCTCTTTTTCGCTTGTTACCGGAAATTGACCAGTTAATTGGAGGTACTTCTGGATCTGTCTCTGGTACAAAAGCTACTAATTCATCCAATAGCTCCTTAGTTGTGGGTGCAGATACAATTATTCTTCGTGCTACTGGAGATAGAAGCTTATGTGTAACAGCTATGTCAAGAAATGCTAATAAACCATCAAAGTAGTGATCAACATTTAAAAGACCAATTGGTTTAGTGTGCAGTTTCATGTTAAACCAAAATGTTAAATTGAACAAACATTCTAAAACCTCATATCCTCCTGGTATGACTATGAAAGCATCAGAGTTATGCAACATGAGTGTCATGCGTTCATAAAATGATTTTGTTTGTACCTCATATCCAATTGTTCTGCCATATACTTCTTTCAGAGGAGTAGGAATTACACCTACCGCGAGAATTTTGTTTGGTTGATTTGTTTCAATCTGAACAAGTGTTTGGTATGACTGGTGTGCTTGAGCAACCTCTCCAATTAATCCAGCATTTCCTCCTCCGTATACTAGACCGATCTTTCGATGAGCTAGTACTCTTCCCAATTGGATAGCAGCAGTTAGATGCGAAACAGTAGTACCCACGGTCGCTTCTCCAAACACTGCGATGTTTGTTAGACTTCTGATTGGTGAACCTTCCATAGTAACGACTTCAAAAGTGATTCTGTTATACACTAAAAAGAAAACAAACAAATAAAACAAATCAAAGAAGAAACAAATAAAAACAAGTAGTTGTGATTGTGGCTCACATCTTCCTCTGGTTTTACGTCCAGTAACGGTTTCAAACACCTTCTATGAGTCGGGGGTATGCTGCTCATCCAACTTTCTTAAAAACTGGCAAACGGGATCGTTTAAATTCAGATACCGAAGAGTGTACCGGAGTTGTTCAATTTTGAATTGTTTCCATAACCCGAGAATTTCCATTTGAACGTATCCACTAGAATGCGTATCAAGAGTCAGTTTGATATCATCTAATGACTCTTTACTCAGTCCATTCTTAATGAAAGCAATTTTTTCTTCCCGATTATTGGATAAATACCCAAGTGAACGACAACTGGTATCACAGTTCCATCTAGCACATTTATAACAAACTCTCATTCTTTTACCTCTCCGTTTCTTTGCATAACTACTCTTCCCCAACCCAGGTGGACGTTTGGGAAAAGCTGGATGTTCACCACTAATTCGGACCTTAGCTTCAATTATCCACCTAATATCCTCAGGCATTCCAATGGATACTAGTAATTTGATACGCTCCAATCTCATCAGATAGATTTTTCTCAAATAATTAATAGGGAGCAATGGATAGTATCTTCTCATTTTCATTAAAGAATCATCCATTATGTAACAAAGAGATAGAAAGAAAGAAGGGATGGAAAGACAAACTAAAATGTAAAAAGGAAAGAAATACCTTGCAGATGGAATTTACTTTTGAAAGGAAATTAGCAGAAATCGTTTGGTGATTCGTTCAACAATTAAACAGGCTATTTAAAGCCGTGTTTAATCAATTTGGACATTTAATTAACTTAAATACGCCGTCTTTCAGTATCTGAGAAGACGCGTATTCAACAATTTCTGCTAGGCCTACAAGCTAAAAAGTGAAAAAGGAAAATCAAACAATTCAAAAGTATTAAAGAAAACGATGGGTTGCCTCCCACACAGCACCCTTGTTTAACGTCTTAGACTCGACGAGCACAGATTTCAATTCCTTTCTTATGGTAGGTCTTCAAAAGCAACGGAATCGATAATTTGTCCGACAAAACTTTCATGAAAAGGTTTAAGGAGATGACCGTTCACTTTGAAAATTTTGCTCGTTTGAAGACTTTTTATCTCCACTGACCCGTGATTAAAGATATTAATGATAACAAATGGGCCAATCCACCTTGACTTTAGCTTTCCTGGAAACAGTCTCAGACGAGAATTATAGAGTAGAACCTTATCACCAATATTGAAATTTTTCCTTGAAAGATTTTTGTCATGGTAATATTTCATCTTTTCTTTTGCAATCCAGGAATTAACATATGCATCATTTCTAATCTCTTCTAGTTCTTGAATCTGCAGTTTTCGATTATATTGTGCATCATCAAGATTAAGATGACATTGTTTAATGGCCCAAAATGCTTTATGTTCTAATTCCACAGGTAGATGACAGACTTTACCATAAACCAATCTAAATGGTGACATACCAATAAGGGTTTTGAATGCAGTTCTATATGCCCAAAGAGCATCTCCCAATCGAAGGCTCCAGTCTTTCCTATTAGAATTGACTACTTTAGCTAGAATAGACTTAATTTCCCTGTTAGAGATTTCAGCAAGTCCATTTTTTTGAGGATGATAGGCAGTAGAAACCTTATGAGAAACATGATATTTTTTAAACAGAGTTTCCACTACCTTGTTGCAAAAATGCGTACCTCTGTCACTGATGATGGCCTTTGGAATTCCAAATCTATGGAATATGTTGTCTTTGATAAATGTCACAACTGCTTTGGAATCATTCGTTTGAGTGGCTTTAGCTTCAATCCATTTGGACACATAATCCACTGCAAGCAAGATGTAAGTATTTCCAAAAGACGAAGGAAAAGGTCCCATGAAATCAATACCCCATACATCAAAAATTTCACAAACTAAGATAGTTTTCAAAGGCATTTCATCTCTCTTGGATATATTACCAACTCTTTGACATTCATTGCAAGATTTAACAAAGTAATATGCATCTTTGTTAAGAGTAGGCCAATAAAATCCACTTTCCAGAATTTTTCTAGCAGTTCGTTTTGGTCCAAAATGACCTCCACATTCACAAGTATGACAAAAATTCAATATTGATTGAATTTCGTTATTTGGAACACATCTACGTATGACATTGTCTGCGCAGCTTTTGAAAAGGTAGAGGTCATCCCAAAGGTAGTATTTTGAGTCATTCCTAATTTTATCCTTTTGAGGCTTAGATAAATGATTTGGAAATACTTTGGTAACAATATAATTAACCATATCAGCATACCAAGGTATAATTCCATGCAATGCATAAAGATGCTCATCAGGAAATAAATTAGAGATAGGAGATACTTCCCCGTCATATGTCAGTCGACTCAAATGATCAGCAACAAGATTCTCTACTCCCTTCTTATCTCGGATTTCAATGTCAAATTCCTGGAGTAAGAGAATCCATCTCAGTAGTCTTGGTTTAGACTCCTTCTTCTTTAACAGGTACTTTAGAGCTGCATGATCTGAATAAAAAATCACTTTTGTTCCCAACATATAAGATCTAAATTTTTCTAGAGCAAAAATAACAGAGTAGAGTTCCTTCTCAGTTGTGGTATAATTGAATTGGGCATCATCAAGTAATTTAGATGCATAATATATCACATGAGAAACTTTATCTATTTTATGACCTAGAACAGCTCCAACTGCTTTGTCACTAGCATCACACATTATCTCAAAAGGAAAATTCCAATTAGGGGGTTGAATGATAGGTGATGAAATCAATTTCTCTTTCAACAGTTTAAATGCATGTTTACAACCTTCATCAAAATTGAATTTATGTTCTTTTTGTAATAGCTTGCATAAAGGTTGAACAGTTTTAGAGAAATCCTTAATAAACCTTCTATAGAATCCAACATGGCCTAAGAAGGATCTTACCTCTCTTACCGTAGAAGGATAAGGAATAGACTTAATCACATCAATCTTGGCTTTGTCAACAGCCAGTCCTTTTGGTGAAACTACGTGCTCTAAAACAATTCATTGTTCTACCATAAAATGACACTTTTCATAATTGAGAACAAGGTTAGTTTCAACACAACGTTTAAGCACAAGTTCCAAATTTTCTAAACATGAATCAAATGAATTTCCATAGACAGTGAAATCATCCATGAAAATTTCAATGATATTCGTGACAAAATCAGAAAATAAGGACATCATGCATCTTTGAAATATAGCAGGTGCATTGCATAGACCAAAAGGCATTCTTCTATAAGCATAAGTACCGAATGGGCATGTAAAAGTAGTCTTACCTTGGTCCTCTGGGGCAATAGTAATCTGAAAATAACCAGAATAACCATCAAAGAAACAATAATGAGAACGACCAGATAGACGTTCTAACATTTGATCCATGAAAGGAAGGGGAAAATGGTCTTTCCTAGTGGATGCATTAAGTTTCTTGTAGTCTATACAGACTCTCCAACCATTTTGCACTCTAGTAGGAACTTTCTCACCTTCAGAGTTCTCCACAATAGTTATTCCACTTTTCTTTGGAACAACATGCACAGGACTTACCCAATGTGAATCTGTGATTGGATAGATGACACCAGCATCAAGAAGTTTAAGAATTTCAGCTTTTACTACTTCCATCATAGGAGGGTTTAGTCTCCTTTGTGACTCTCTGGTTGGTTTAGCTCCATCTTCTAACAATATACGGTGCATGCATGTTGATGGGCTAATACCTTTAATTTCAGCTAAAATCCAGCCGATGGCAGTTTTGTTGTCCCTAAGCACAGAAACTAACCTCTCTTCTTGGGAAGATGAGAGATTGTTAGCAATAATAACAGGTAAAGCATTACCTTCACTCAAATATGCATATTTCAAATGAGAAGGTAAAGCTTTAAGCTCAAGTGACGGGGGACAAACAAAAGATGGTAAAATTTTATCATGTGAGCTAGGTAATGCAATTTTAGAATTACTAATAGGACATGCAGATAAATCCTTGACAGCTTGTTTAAGTTCATTATCACATTCCACAGATAAAGTGTCAAGAATATTTTCATCTATGCTCAAGTTCATAATGGATTGCATCATTTCAGTGTAGCTCAAATCAAATGTATCTTCAATAAGTGGATCTATAATATCCACAATAGAAACTGTAGAACATTCATCAGAAGGGTACTTCATGGCATCAAATATGTTAAAAGAAATTTTATCACCATCAAATTCCATTGATAAAGTACCTTCATTTACATCAATCTTAGTTCTAGCAGTTTTCAGAAATGGTCTACCTAACAGAATAAGTGACTGTGATGAACAAGTATTTTGACTATCCTCGGTTTTTAAAATGTAGAAATCTGCAGGGAATACTAAATCATTGACTTTAACCAGTACATCTTCTATTACTCCTTCTGGATAAGCCACAGACCTATCAGCTAACTGAATAACAATTCTAGTCGGCTTCATTGGTCCCAAATTTAAAGAGTTATAGATTGTATACGGCATGACATTAATAGAGACTCCTAAATCTAGCATACAACCTGAGACTACCTTATCACCAATTGTACAAGGGATAGCGAACATACCTGGATCTTTTTGCTTTGCAGGAAGTTTTTGTTGGAGAACAGCAGATACACATTCCCCCACACTGATTCTCTCGTTACCTTTAAGCTTTTTCTTGTTGGTACAAAGTTCTTTTAGGAACTTAGCATAACGAGGAATCTATCTTATTGCATCCAAAAGAGGAATGTTGACTTCAATTTTCTTGAAGATTTCAAGAACATCTTTCTCTTCCTCATCTTTTTTGTTCTTAGTTAACCTATTAGGGAAATGAGGACTTACCTTGGGAATAGAAGAAGAAGATTCTCCTATTTGAGGAACTTTGTCGGAAGATGCTGGGCTTGAAATAGGCGTTTTCTCCGTGCCTTTATTTTCCTCTGGTCTCTTGGATTCTTCCAACACTTTACCACTTCTTAGTGTTACGGCACTAGCATTCTCTCTGGGATTGAGTGGTTGTGATGGAAGTTTATTGAAAAGCTGTGTTTTCAATTGACCTAACTCAGAAGCCATTTGTCCTACCTGATTCTCCAAGTTGTGAATGCTGGACTTTGTATCCTTTTGGAAGGACATGGTATCTCTTTGAAAAGATATAGAACTTGAGGCTAGAGATTTTACCATATCTTCTAAAGACATACTCTGTTGTTGGTTATGAGGAGATTGAGGAGGATTTTGGTGTTGATTAGGAACAAAACCTGGTGGGTTCATTGGTGGCCTAACCCCTTGGTTACTCCATCTAAAGTTAGGATGGTCTCTCCACCATTCATTGTATGTGTTGGAGAATGGATTGTGTCTTCTCTGAGGTTGGTTCTGAAAATTACCCATGGCATTGGCTTGTTCCTCTTGAAATAGTGTAGGACAAGAATCTGTAGAATGGTCATTGCCTAAACAAATTCCACATGCTTTTACTGGTGCATTGATTCTTTTCCCAACTAATTGACCAACTAAATTGGTAAGATGATCTAATCTTTGCTCAATTTGTGTAGATGATAATGATGATAATGCATCTACTTCATTAACTTTCCTGACAGTATCATTCCTGGTGTTAAAAGATTGTGAATTAGCAGCCATGTTTGCTATTAATTCACGTGCAGCTTGTGGGGTTTTATCTGAAAGAACACCACCACTAGCAGCATCAATTGTCATCCTATCATAAGAAATCAAACCCTCATAAAAATATTGAATTAATAATTGTTCAGGTATTTGATGATGAGGACAACTAGCACATAATCTTTTGAATCTTTCCCAATATTCATACAATGTTTCACCAGTTTGTTGTCTTATGCCACTTATATCCTTTCGGACTGTTGCAGTTCTAGATGCAGGATAATATTTAGCTAGAAAAGCTCTTTGCATTCCAGTCCAATCTTGAATAGATCCAGAAGGCAAATCATATAACCAATCTTTTGCACTATTTTGTAAACTAAAAGGAAAAGAATGCAGTTTAATAACTTCATCTCTTGTACCTTCTTGTTTCAAATTAGTGCAAATAACATGAAATTCCTTAATGTGCCTAAGTGGATCTTCTCCGGGTAATCCATTAAAAGTTGGCAAACATTGTATAAAACCAGTATGCATTTTAAAATTAGCATCAACTTGTGGAAAAATAATGCATAAAGGTTGTTCATCAAGAGTGGGAGCAGTGAGTTCTTTCAGAGATCTTTGATTCAAAGCCATATTTAAAATATAAGTAGGAAGAATATCACCAGAAATAAGTTGGGTATCCGGTTGATTTTCTGCCTTGCCTTCTTCAAGCTCCGTAGCTTGTTCTCTGATTTCAACTGGTGTTTTACTCCCTTGTTCTTCCCCGGTGATCTTACCACTTCTTAAGTGCATACAACAATGAACTTGTTGTTTGGTGTCACCAAATGAATGAAATTTATAACAAAAGAAAAAGATTAATAATTTAATAGAAGAAATTAAAACAAATCCCCGGCAGCGGCGCCAAAATTTGACGAATCCAGTCGTACGGCTCTCAAATTTAAACCTAACAATTCCTATGTAGATAGGGAAAGTAGAGATCGAATCCACAGAGATTTGTCAACTCTTAAATTAAAATCATTAATCGGAAAGGGTTTTGGGGGGGTTTTTGGTATTTTGATAATAGAATTAAAAAGGAATTTGGAATATAAATGATATAAAAAAAACGTTAGCAAGGAATTAGTATCAAGTTATATTTTTCATGGGATTAATCATAGATCAAGACATTATTAAGTAATTGGTTTTAGAATCCCGATCAGCTCAGACAGATTCATATCCTTACAAATTAGATTAATCCCGATCAGCTCAGACAGATTAATCTCTAATTTAATTAAACACCGCTACCAACCAGCGTGTATAGGATGTTCAATCAAATTGCATTAAGTAAATAAGGCATCACCAACATTAAATTGTATATAACAATCAGCTTAATTATATACAATTTAAATTATATAATTCCACTACTAATTTAATTAAGCCAAGAGCTGTAACTCAATTAAATTAGTAGATGCCACTTGAATCATTAATACAAGATTAATAATCATAGCTATATAATCACGTTTATTAACTAGTTTGTCAATCCAATTAATTCACATAATTATATTAATTAAAACAGGAATTACATAATTACTTAATTAATATATAGATATAAGTATATTAAATAAATATACAAATATATATATATATATATATATATAAAGAAAGATTGAATTTATATTAACTAAACAAATTAGGCGGTTCAACCGGCCATTTAAATAAATTAAACTAAAAGTATGGAGGCTCGGCCTTCCATAAAAAAAGAAAATAAAAGACATAAAAGTAAATTAAACTAATAGGTGGCTCGGCCATCCATTTGCGATATTTAAAGTGCATAAAGCAAAATAAATAAAGACTAGGCGGGTAAACCGACCATAAGTTCAGTTAAATAAATCCAAATAGAAATTAAGTACAAAGAAAATTATGTCATAATCCCATTTATTAATAACTTAACACATATCCTTACTAACAAAAGGAAATTACTCACAATCCATATTTAATAAATATAAGATGAAATTTATAAACATTAGAACGAAAATTTGAAAGAAATACTCCCCGAAAATATTGAAATTATCCGGACATAATTTCTTTACTAAATTTTACAAAAAGACTTGAAAAACTATTCTAAAAATTCTAAAAATTATATTAATATGAAGATAATAATAAAAGAAAGAAATTACAAAAGAAATGAAGAAGATTTGAGCTAAATTGGTGTCCTAAATGAGAAATGAAGCTAGCATATTTATAGGGAAATTTCTAGGGGTAAAATGGTCATTTTGACATCCGGTACTGTAGCAGGTTGACTTGTTGACTTTGACCAGCCGACGGACACTGTTCATGACGTAAGCAGTGACGTCATCATCGACGGTGGTACTATTCACCGGAGTTACTGTTCATATATATATATATATATATATTTTTTTTTTTTTCTTCTTCATCTTCATCTTCATCTTCATTTCTTCTTCTTCTTTTTATCTCCAAAATGTACTAGAATACACTGAAAAACTTATAACACAAAGAAATAGAAAGGAAATGTGAAATATATCCATTAAATGACACAATTAACCGATTTTTAAACAAAATATAGTCATTAAGTAGTATAAAAATCAGTTAATTTATGTGTACATCAGGCACATATTAGACATTCCACTGTCTTAGGAGTCAAGGAACTCGTAAATGTGTCAAGAACTCTACCTCCCATACTAAAAGCTGATTCTAAAGCAACAATAGATACAGGGAAAACCAATATATTTCTTGCCATTTGAGCAAGTATAGGAAACCTTGAGGCATTCATCTTCCACCAATTTAAGATATCAAATCCAACCTTACTCTTTTCCATTTCTTCATCAATGTATTTGCCAAATTCACTTTTGTGTTCAACCCCTCCTACTAGACTCAAAAACAAATCAAACTTTTCATTTGACCTAGGATCAACATCCAAGCATATTTTTTTTACTAACTTTGAAGCATTAGAATTTTGTGATTGCTTATTTGAAATTGCACTTATAGATGAACTTGAAGATGATGATGAAGAGAATGCAATTTGTGCCTTAGAAGTATTGAACTTCTTATACTCCTCAAATAATGCATGGATCATCACTATTCGGATGCATTCTCTTAATAACCCACTCAATATAAATCAATTTAAATCTAGGGTCAAGTATCACAACAAAAAACATTACAAGATTTAATTTCTCTATATTTCCCCAATACTTGTACTTTTCTTTCATTCTCTTGGACATTTCTTTCAACTCAGCATCATCACTTCCAGCCCATTCATTAAATAATTCAACATCACTAAGCTCATGAAGTACAAGACTAGAAGTTACATATAATGAGCCTAAAATGTGCAATGTAACTTTGTAAAAATTTTCCAAAAATTTCACAAAATGTGAAATATTACTTCAATCCTTATCAGTAGACAACCCATCTTGCTCAATTTCTAAGTCAAATTTGTAATGTGGATCCAATTCCTCAAACCTTTCAAATGCTTTTGTAAGTGATAAAGTTGTATCTAACATTAAATAAGTTGAATTCCATCTAGTAGGAACATCTAAACACAACAACTTTTTGCTCTCAACTTTTACTATCTCAACACATTGTTTAAATTTTCTTAATCTACTTGGAGATTGTCTTATGTATTTCACAGTTGCTCGAACACGATTAATGGAAGGAACAATTTCTTTCAAACCATTCAATACAACAAGATTTATAATATGAGCTATACACCTCATGTGAAGATGCTTACTCCCAAGCAAACTAGTACCCCAATTAGAAAATATTTCCTTCAAATAGCCAATTGCAACATCATTTGAACTAGCATTATCAACTATGATGGAGAAAACATTATCAATCCCCACTCAAGCAAACATTTTTCAACTCTTTTCCCAATAGTCTCACCTTTATGACTATCTATTGGACAAAAATTCAATATTTTCTTATGTAATACCCAATCATCATCAATAAAATGAGCTGATAAACACATGTAGTTGATTCTTTGCTCAAATGTCCATGAGTCAGTTGTGAAACTAATTCATTTGCAAGGCTTTTTCAAAAAATTACTTAGCTTTATTTTTTCTTCCAAGTACAACTTATAGCAATCCCTTGTCACACTTCAACATGATGGGATTTGAAATGATGGATATAGAGTAGATACAAAATGTCAAAAGCCTTCCTTTTCAACATAGCTAAATGGTTGTTCATCAACAATTATCATATATGCACATGCTTTCCTAGAAACATCTTGATTAAACTTCCAAGCAACTACGGAGCCAATTTTACTACCATAATGAGCTGAAGTTTGTTGTTTTACCTGGGTTTGGTACGTTTCATTATTTTGTGGAAATTTCATACGACCCTTCAAGTGCAAAGTTGTGTCATTTATTGTGGGATGAGAAGCATAGTCTTGCTTGCAATAGTTGCAATATGCTATTTGATTTCCATCTTTAGTTGTGTACTTGGTGAAATGTGGCCAAACTAATGAATGTGGTTCCATTGGTTTTCTTCTCTTCTTGTTTTGAGTATAACACAAGGAGATGATGTAGATCATTTTTGACTTCAAGAAAGAACTGGAACATCTTTTTCTTGTTCTCTAGAAGGGTCATTTGACATCTATAACAGACAAAAAATAATAATTATATCAGAAAAAAAAATTACATAAGAGACCAAGACAGAAAAAAAACATAACCTATAACAAATGTGGACTCTACTGCAAAATAGAAAGCAGAAGCATCTACTGCAAAATAGAAAGATTAAAAAAAAAGATATAGTTAATAGCATGAGACTAATAGAAACTGTTATGACTTATGAGATCATAAAAAAGTTGTCACTTTATGAATTATATAAGATAATAAAGTAATTTATCCTCTCACTTTAAAAAGAAAAACATTCTTAAAGGTAAACAACTAGTCTGTAACTAAAAGAATCTCCACCAAGAGATATTTTCAACTAGATTTATTTTGTGCCCTTTCCTAATATAAAAACCCAATTTATAGATTTTATAATCTCAGGAGATATCCCTGGTATCCCTTTTTGTCCACTCAAACTTCCCATTGTTAAGCAAGATAATAACATTAAAACTTTTGTTGGGCTTATAAAGTGGCCTGCATTTTGAAGAAGTATTGGTAACATATAATTGATGCTTGCAAAATGATTTCAGGTAAACAAAGCTGGATGTGAGAAAACAGGCAAGGGATTTTGGTACTGTTGGGCTACATTACACTTTTCTTTATTCAATTATATGTATTGGTAATCTTTACACTATATAAAAGAAATTAGTGTGCACAAGAGACTTTTAATTAAGGTAAAAGGGATACTTTCTTTATAAAGTCTCAAAGATACTTTTGCCGAACAAACAGATATTGTGGGGATTGAATTTTGAGTGTCATCATCTTCTTCTAATTAATCCACAACTTTTTGAAAGTGGGTAAGCTATCAAATATGTTTTACTTGTATAACACTTGTTTTTGTTTCACTAGAGAAAGGACGCAGTCATCTTAATCAGATTATATATATTTGTATTTATCAATTCCAATATATGTCGAATTAATTAAATCATGCAAAAATATTTACTATACTTATATCACATCAAAGATTTCATCGAGATACTTTGTTTTTTTCACTTAATATTTAAAAAAATTATTATATAATGTCATATTATTCAATAAATACAAAGGTGAGTTTAATGAAATCATAGTGAAGTTGACTTATTGTACTCCATTATAATCTTTTGCAATGATCCTTACAATATTTTTCTTGCACACTTAATTATCCAACAAGAACAAAGACCTGTATTTCCCCTAGGAGACTCTTTCATGTGTGATCAAGTCATCCCATTTCTACGCTTAGTCTTATCAAGAAACTATCAACTTTGGAAATATTTGATGAACCAATCCAACCAAGGTCCCAGTTACCCAATGATTCGATGATTTCCAAATGTTACACGTTACCTAACTTGAATAAAGAAAATTGAGTACTGGGAAGAAATTAATACAGTTCTAGAGCCAACAAGAGTCAACAAGACCAACAAAATATGTGCCTAAGATGGATCAAGAGAATAACGTATAACTTAGTTTATCTGCCAAAGGGATCCTCTATTTATTGCAATCAATGGGATGTTTCGGTACTGATTAACTTATTTATGGCACTGGAGAGTACCTGAATGGTTTGTCCTACCACTATACAAGTCTTTATCCATCTACTTTCGGCAATTAAAGGAATACTTCAAAATTGCTTAATAGGTAATCAATCCACTTCAAAATGGCCAAACTAGAAAAATGCAGAGAAGGCAAGTAATCCATTTGAGAAGATAAAAAAGAAAACTTTACCTCTTCAAAACTCCCATTTCTGAAGAGAAGTATAATTGCTATGGAAGTAAGTAATCAAATTGTCAAAGAAATATAGTTTTCCCTCAACTTCAGATAAAACAGATAATGGACAAAAAACATTGTAAACATAACAAGTAAAACAAATGAATGTTGCATAATTGATTTGCCAAAGCCTTGAATGGATTTAGTATGTTAACCAATGTAATTTAAGCAAGCTTTTTTTGTACCTTGAAATTTGGGAGACATTGTCAATGCTATTTGCAGCCTCACTAGTGCTTTGCACCTTGCGCAAACAAAGATGATGGCCACGATGGTGATACTGGTTTGATTGCTCATGACGTGAACAGAGGCCGCTGTTCAAGATTGGGTCATGACGGAAATCTGAAATCGCTACTTGAACATAGGCACCTTACTCAAATAGAATGATGATCGGTGGTCACTGCTCACTGGTACACCTTGCTCAAATAGAATTACAGAGATGGTGCCATGGTGGTCACTGGTCAAGGGTTGGGCTGGTACTGGTTTGTGAGAAATAGAGTCATTTAGAGTTTCTTTTGGAGTATTAGAAAATAGGAAATAGGAAATTAATTATTTTATTTATTTAATTATAATTCGGTTTTTTGGTTCAGTTTCGATCTTTAAAATTGGAGATCGAACCGAATTTTGTTGTAAGGTAAAAATCAAATTGGATTGGATCAAAAACCCGTAAAACCGAATCAAAATTTAAAATCCAATTCGATCTAATCCAAAAATTCGGTCTAGACCGAATCGTCCCCAGCCTTACGAAGAGTTACCATTAATGATCGCAGAATAGCTAATAGAGCGCAAACAAGTCGTGATTAAATGCACATAATGAAAAGGGAAAATCATGCATTTAATAATTTCCTCAAGATAACGCCATTCAACCTTACCAAAAGCTTTACTCATATCAAGCTTTAGGGCAAAAACATATTGCAAATCATGTAAAATTTCAAAAGCAACCATGGCATTATCAGTGATGAGTCTATTAGAAATAAAAGCACTTTGGGCATTATCAATAAGTGAGCTCAACACTTTTTTCAAACTGTTAGCCAAAACTTTGGAAATAATTTTGTACGGAACATTACAAAGACTAATAGGACAAAATTGAGACCATTTGTTAGCTTGTTTAGTAAAGTCTTAGGAATCAACACAATATTGGTATGATTTACAGAAGTAAAATCTTTACAATCATTGAGGGCAGCAAGTACAAATACATCAACGTCCTTACCAATCAAAGGCCATAACAGTTGGCAAAAGCATACATGAATCCCATTAGGGCTTGGTGTTTTATGATGATGCATATCCTTGAGGGCAACATCTATATCATCTGATGTATATGGCTTATCTTAGTTAAGATGCTTAGTGAACAGAAAGGGCTCAACTGTAGCATCAGAATAATTGTTGGTAAACAACTTATGAAAATAGGCTATACTTCTAGCAATTGAGCATCAATTATGGATTGGCCATGAACATCAAGAATAGAATGGATGAAATTTCTCTGTTTTCTTTGGGATGGTTTGCTGTGGAAATTAGTGTTATGATCCGCCTTAGAGGGCCAAGTAGCACGGCTACGTATATGCCAATAAGCTTCAGGCAAATCTTGTAAGGCATTAAACTTAGAACTGAGAGCAGTTTCCGCCTCAATCGAATAATTTGAAGAGCCCCAGTTTTGTTGAATAGATGCAAGAGCAGAATGAAGTTTATCAATTTCCTTAGGCAAAACACTAACACTTGAGTTATACCAGCTCCAAAGTTGCAGTTTTGAGGCTTCAATTTTTTTCAGATAAAGTAAGAGCAGGCTATGATTGAAGGCTAGACCAAATAGTTTCAAATTCTTTCGTAAAGCCTTTAATTTTAAACCATAAAGGTTCAAAACGGAAGGGTCAAAACTGCATTTTTTTCCTTGCACTGGGAAAAACTTATTTAACTGAGAGAAGAAATGGTAAATGATTCGATGCTGAAGTAGATATGGTACAGAGGTTAGCATGAGGGAAAAGTTGGTGCCATGAAAACATTTTGTTAGATTGTTTCCTGGACTTGCACCTAGTAAAAGGGGAACTATGAAGCGTTAACTCGTGCAAACAACAGTGATATATAATATTATGAAAAGCTTCCATCTGAGAGTGTGGGCACTCATAATAATCGGTTTTCTCTACTGGCTGAAGTATTTTATTGAAATCTCCTGCAACAAGCCAAGGCAAAGAGTTCAGAAAAGAAAGATGGGAAAGAAGAACCCAAGAAATTTTCCTGTCCTTCGTTTCAGGACCAGTGAAATGCCAAGGTGGAAAACCAGAAACATTAGTAACAACAACATCAATATGGTTAGAAAAATAAGAAGAAATGGAACCATCAACATTGTTATTCCAAAAATAAACAAAGACCACCACCTAGTCCACGACTATCTACTGAAAAAACAGAAGAAAAATTGATAACATTCATAATAGAAGGAAAACAATGAGATAATAAATTAGTTTCTGATAGAGAAATAAGGTCGAGATTATTCGAATGGACTAGCCGTTTTAGTTCCTGAATTGTCCGAGGGGTTCCCAAGTCCTCGGCAATTCCAAACCAAAGTATTCATTGGCCTAGGCGAGGTTGCAAAGAAACCTCCACATCTGGTAAATGGAAAAAGCCAAGAAAAATCGAGCCATAAAAAGAAAGTTATCGTCACTGGTGAGAGGAAACATCAGTATCAACATCATCCATCTGAAGATGCTTGCCACTGGATTTGGAGGTTATGGGTGAATAAGGAAGATTATGCCCAGCAGACGTAGTCTTGTAAATAGGGTGAGCTTTGCGGTTCTGAGACTTGGGATGGGACGATGACAACCCAACAGCGATATTGGACACTGAATTAGGTAGAACCGGTGGAGCAATGATAGTATGATCGCTATTAGGAACTACAATAAGGTTCTCAAGATTACTAGGTGCATTTATCTTATTCCTTGTATCTGATTCGTCTTCTGAATAGTATGTTTGGTGAAAATTGGGTTCTAGATATTGGGAATAAAAATAAGAAGACTAGGTGCTTTTGTAGGATGAATCCAGTCATTGTAAATAAGGGCATTCTAGAAGCGTGTGATCAAAGTGGCTGAAACAAAGGTGGGGTAATCGTTCATAGAGAATTAAGCCCACACGTTTCCCGTAAGTGGTATATGAAGAATAACAACCTTTCTGAGCAGAAAAACAACATCAACAAGGGAACGAAATCAAAAAAAGAGATAACCGTCATCGGCTTCTCATATTTGGAATATGGAGCAATCAGTAAAACTGTTAACCAGTTTCATTCCAATCTTAGCAGTGTAACATTCACGTGGAAGCTAACATACATTAAACCAGAAAAAGGTATGTTGGAAGGATAGATCTTCAAGCGGGACATCTTCCGACCAGCGTTTTACAGCCAAAAGATGATTGTCATATTATAAGGACCATGCTCGATTGCTTGGACAACTTCATCTTCACCGGCCAAATAAAACTAGAACAAATGATCTTGCAACTTAACCACATGAATGTCTAGACAATCCCAGGCTTTGCAGAACATGAGTCGGAGGCCATTGGTATTGATTTGCTTCTGAGAAATAAGCTTGCCAACACAACTATGGTTGCAAGCATGACAATCTTTTTCAATTTCATATTCAATAACAGGAATGAATTTCTCTTCCTCAGGATGAAGAGTAAAATTTTGAAATTTTTGAAGGATGTCTCGCTCTATATTGAGAAAGAGATGAAGACCAAAAAACCAGAGATACGGCGGAAACCGATGGATATGCCAGAGAAGAAAACTAGGCAAACCTAGATGCCTGGGTTTTTTGAGAGGATTCCCTACATAAGCAATAGTGTTTTCTTATGAATTGAGTACATAAAAATTACATTAAAGAAATTTAATTAAATATAATTATAAAGAATTATCTTTCAAAATAAAATTAAAATTATATGAATATTCATGAAAATGTATTCACACTCATTTAAATTTATCCCAATAAATATATTTTATCCAACTCAGTGGGTTTGGTCCAATAGACAATCAAAGAAGCCAACCTAACAACAGCCAGACTCGGAACCAACACCTTGTTTCTAGAATCAAATCATACATTCAATTTTTTATTATTATTATTTTTTTTTGTTTAATCAAATCATACATTCAATTTTAGTTTAATTAAAATTTAATCACAATATCAAAATAAGATTATAAGAAATAAATCGTTAAAGTATTTTTTCCCCTAAATATAAATAGTTTTATAATTTTCTAAAAATATTTTTTTATTTTCAATATTAATATTATTTATTCTTCTCTCCCCTTTCGCCTTTTTCTTATTTCTTTTTTCAAAATAAAGACTTTCTTTTCCAAAAAAAAAACACGAAAGACTTTCTACCGTATTTCTTTATCTAAAGATGTTTTTGATATGTTACTTATAAAATAAAAAGGAGTAAAACTCATAGTATTGCCCATGACAATTTCAAATTTTAATGGTCAAAATAGCAATTTGAAGATTAATGAAATGAATAGGAGAAAAAAATTGAGAAAAAATAAAATACCTATCTGTCCCAATTTATAAAATTTGAATGATTAAAATCTAGTCAAACAACTCAATTTAATATTTAGACCAATCAGTTTACTAATTTAGCAATTCAACAGATTGAACATTAAATAACGGTTTTGGAGTAATACCATATTTAAAATTGAACCGGAACTTCGAAGACACAGACTCCCATTCCGATCTCAAATCACTGCACTTGATAAATAGTAGCGCTAATAATTTAAATTTTAAACCCAATCCGACAGGCAGGCCTGTGTGACCCAACTTTAAATTGAACTGGGTTTCTACAAAAAATATTCAACCAGACTTGATTTCTCCCTTGGTCAAGTCTGGCCAATCCACGGGCCAATTAGGAAAGATTATTTTTAATACCAAACCAAAATGGCTTCATTTTGACCCTTTAGACCGAACCAAATTTAATATGGAATTCAAAGGGATCAGAATCAAGAATAAAATTGTTTACAATTTTTCATATACTAATTTTCTTCTTAGATTTTCTTAGAATTCAGATTTGCTGCTTTCAAAATCCTTCAGATTAGTCAAATTTTAACCGCTCCATCCAAGAAATTTAATTGGAAACACTGGCAATTCAACTAGTCTTAACAAGGAATAAACGTATTAAATTTATCTTCATGGAATAATGATGATAGCCACAAAAAGCCACAAAACGAAAGACACTGTCAAACTCAGCCTTAATTATAATCTTAAAAAATTAAACAACTTTTACAGAGATCAATATATTTTGTTTACTCATGAAAACGCTAGTAGCAAGTGTAGCAATATAAATTTCGATTGCTTTTTACCCTAAAGACCTATAGCTGTCACTCTTTGAACTTTTTACTTTCCCTGAAGGCATTAAAAATTTGACTCTATATGAAGGGGAGAAAAAGCAAAACTATCTATCGTTAGTTACTGTATAGTCGGCTCGTAAAGATGCTATTAACATGCTCAGCTACCATTTGATTCTTCAAGAGTTTCCTGTCAAATGTGTATCCAATTATATCATGTCAATTAACTGAAATCGCTATACTTAAATGATTAAATGTATGCTAGTATATGCAATAGTTATGTTACCTGAACATCGAGTAGAAGTACCTCGAGTTCGACTCTTATCTGGGAAAAAGGTGGTCGGTTCGCAGGTATTGCTTCCCAACATCTTTGCATCAGATCTAAGAGCTTCGGGTGAGCATTCTTTGGAAGCTCAGGCCGAAGGCCCTAAGAAGAGAACATGAATAAAGTCATAAAGTGTGCATGAACCATGTGCATTTAGCAACTAGTGAGAACGCTTGGGCTGCTTTCAATATCTAATTAGCGCTTGGATCCTACCTTAATATAATACAAGAGGATGAGAAGAAAAGTTTATAACAAGTCAAACTTACAGTCAACTTAAAAACAGCTTGCAGTCTGCATTTTATTCCATATCCAATCAAATACAAAGGAAATCCTATATAGCTGATCAGCAGCAACAATAAATCTGAAATCTGATTCTGTGTATAATCCTTAATTTTACATTCCATGCAACTATGCATCTCACTCCCTCTAGGCATTCCCCTAATTGATAACTACGAGTAAGCTGCTGCTGAAAGTTATGTTTATAATGTGTTTTCCCCCATTTTATGTATAAGGGTAGAAATAATATGAAAGAATAAATTGCAGCTCTGAAAGAGTATCTCCCAAAAACCAGGAGGAAAAATAAATAAATATATAAAAAGAGAGAACCCAGCAACTTGAGTCTATCTTCTGAGAAGGCATAGGAATTAGTATCAAGGTTCTACAACTACTTTAATGGAAAAACTAAAATGAATTCTATCCTCACCAAGAAGAAACAGATTTAAAATGAAATGAGTCAGAAATAACTCAACCCTTTACTCCAAAAGATTTTTTCCTTTATAAATCAAGGTTACACAGGAACAATCTATGAAATCCAGGCATCCTGACACAGACTCAGTAGCACGACATATAGGGATAGAATAATTGAAACACTGTTCCTAACAAGAATTCCAACTCTATCATCAATGTCTCATTGAAATTGAATCCAATTCTGAAATATAAGTTTGCACGTTTTCATATGATGGGAACATATGTAAGTTCTTGAAAGTTTACATGCATGGATCCCTTTTCTTTTGACTCTAACAGTGCATGTTCCTCATTGGAATAAGATTGGAGGGCAACATAACAAATCCAACTAAAACTACATCCCAATGATATAGAATCACCACCAATAGCTGAACCTGACTAGATGAGATAAACGCCAACTGCCAGACTAAGATGCTTTACAAAATTGTATAAACAAGTCACATTACAAACCTGTCTCACTCCCAAGGCAGCTTGAAGGGGGGTCATAGTCTCATATGGAACCTGCAAATTCCATAGATAGTGAGTCAAAATTAATTTAAAGGACAATTTCCCCTAAAAATTTTAAAAATCTTTATGAACCATATTTCAAAAAGTTACCTTGGTTGTCACAAGCTCCCAAAGTACAATGGCAAAACTAAATACATCTGCCTTCTGATCATATGGCTGATGGTTTATAACCTGGAGAGGTGCAAAGGGAACACAAATCAAAAACCTAAGCTTATCCTAAGAGAGGACTGTAAAAGATTGTAAAGTCATCTCCCTAAAACTGAGAGAAGATAAGTATACAAGATAACAGAATCAAGGACAAGAAAGAAAAGCCAAAATCACTGGACCCTTGATTTGTGAAGCAGATGGAGAGAAATTGGCAGCAATAAAGGAACATCTAAATAGCAGAAAATCCTTGATTTGTGAAACAATTTTTGTCTTAAATCAATAGTTACAAAGTTTTAAGCCGAAGCTCAATCTTGGCCCCCTCACTTCTTCAAATATCAGGCAAGGAGGAAAAGACACAGAATTTTAGCACACTTGCATTTGAAGGGCACATGAAGTTGCACTTAAAAGGTTAAGCACCCAATAACACAAGTCCTAAGATTTTATAAGGGATGAAATGATTTTGCACATAGAAGGTTTAATGAACCTCTGGAGCCATCCATCTGTATGTGCCTGTCTCAGCTGTCATGACACCCCCCACTTGTTGAAACCGAGCAACACCAAAATCAGCTACTTTAACAACCTTTAGACAAATGACAAAAGTTCACTAATATAAAGCAGCAATCATAAAAAGATGTGAACTAAAGAAAACCAATGCAAGACAATAAAGATCACTAAGCAATTATGGTTAATATAAATATGAAAAAAAGAGAAATCATGCACATATTTTATATTTATTGGAATGGTTTACATGCTAAATGATGGAAATAATCTCACACGCTCTAAGAAGAAATCTAGGAAAATTCTTTTTAAATAAAACCTAATAGGGTCAAGGAAAAATAGTACAAAATGATACCACTTTCATAGAATTGATCTTCTTGGCAAATATACCCAAAAGAAATCCACAAAATCACAATACAATTGATTGGTTAACAGCAAAGATGCAATCAAGACAAATTTCACTAGTTATTAGAACTAGAAATAACTAGGCTTACTTTTGAAACAAAATTTTAATTCGAACTGGCAGATTGTTATTTTCCAAGAATCCACTACAAATGCCACATATGTTTATTTTAATGACACCAACGGGTTATTAAATTAATGGAATTGGGATATAAATGAAATATAATGAAATAGAGCCACTTTGAGGCTCCCTCTGAAATTGAAAGCTCAATTTCCCATATAAACATCTCAAAATATCATTTTCTAACCCCCTACATATGGGTCTCATTCAATCAAATAAACAATATTTTTCATTACTTTTTAATTAAAATTAAAATATCAAACAATTTATTAATTATATTTTATACATTTTATATTATTATCAATTATATAGGACCCAAAACATATCAATTAAGCTTTCCATTTTCAATAAAAAAATTCTTATTGAAACACCACTACATTTCATAAACAAAACAAAAAAAGCACTTTCAAAATCTAATCCAAATTTAGCCTTTGTTCTTGGAGGTAATTGCATTTTGATTGAGCTATTGATATAAGAAAAAAAAAGGGAAAATGATTGTTTTGAAAGACAGAAGTCCTTCAGCTTTGGATTACTAGAACACACTCTAAAAACAAACTAGATGTGAATAAGCTGATTATTATTATTAAAAAACACCAAATATCACCAATTAGCACCAAAAGCTCAACTTGAGAACATCAATTCCTTGCAATTACCGAGGAAGAAAAAATGCCTCAGAAAGAAAAAAGAAGAAAAAAGGGAATATTAGGAACAAAAAACCAGCAAATACGTCAAAATTTAGCTCTTGAAGCATCTAATTGATTTATGTATTCATTATACTTACTTTGGCACTATCCATAAGCAAATTTGCAGTCTTCAAATCCCTGTGAATTATATTTTTTTGATGCAAATATTCCATCCCTTTGCAAACATCAATTGCAAACTTCAGCAGTTGCGAGAGGTTCAAGACAATATGATTCTTATGCAAATACTCATACAGGCTTCCTCCAGGCATATATTCTGCAGATAGTACCAGTAGTTATGCAACAATAAACTATGCAAGAGCTTTCAATCAACTATAGGAGGGTATGATACGGATTACCAACATTTCTTCACATAATTGCATGCCAATGAAAAATAAAATGTAAACTAAAAACATTACGTGCTCAGAAAACCAATTAATAGGTGGATTGCAAATAGAAAAAAACCACGAGTTATGCATTAGCCCACATCTTATTTGCATGCAAATACACACACCCACCCTCAGAGAATATCCAGGGATTGAGGTCACTACCAGAAGGTATTATACCTGTAACTATGCACAGATGAGGAGATTTTGTACATGCACCAATAAACTGAACAACATTCTTATGCTGTACTTGCCTGCATTCAGATGTACATAAAGTCAAGGTTAATTGGGAAGAAAATTTAGCTTGCAGCTAGAAATGTAGACTCAAGATAGAGTATCATTGACATTAGAAATTTCCAAATGCAAAGAAGCCAATAATCAAGAGATTATAATTGAAAAATCTGCAATATTTCCATCTAATACTCTAGAATGCATCTCTCTTTATATTTAAATATTTTGTCGTAAAGCACATAATGTCAAGTCACCCAAGAAGAGAGCAAGAAAATATGCATGGATAAGTAGCAAACAGTTATACAAATTTCATAGATATATATGCATCAACCACTGAACATTCATGTAGTAGAACCTTTTAACTGATCTACTCACACATTTAAAAAAAAATTAATTAAGAACATTTTGAAGGTTCCAAACACATCCAGCATACTGTAGCAATGCAAACTGGCTATAATCAACACCAGCACAATCTGGATGACTTAACTAGTGGTTTTCTTAAGTTTCAAAAGAAGGGGAAAAAAAAAGAGGTTCAAAGATAACTCAAAATTAATCCACAGGAAGTTTTTCACCATGTCAAGTGACTTTCAAGGTTCAAGTTCATTAAACCAAACTCAGCAAAATTATTGCTGCACATTTGAAAGTTTGATCTCTTAGTAAGGCATATGCGACCTCACCCTCATGTTGAAGTTCCAATAATTTCTGCAGAAAAAATTTACTTCTGAGATTTTATTCTTATAGAACAATACATGTGTATTTGGATTGGAATTTGAAAAGTATTTTATGTTTTATTTTTGAAATGATAATAATTTTTTGCGTTTGGATAATAATTTTTTTTTGGAATTGAAAGATTTTTTAGAGTTAGGGAATTGAAAGTTTGATAACATATTTTTGGGTCCCACATTATTGATTATAGTATAAAATATATAAAATATAATTAATATATTGCTTGAGATTGTGTTTTTAATTAAAAGTAATGAAAAAATATTGTTTATATGAATATATAGGACCCATTTATGGGGTTAGGAGAAAATTAAAATTTTGATGTGATAGAAATTTTTGTCACAAAATTATTTTGAGAGATGTTTTTATGGGGGATGATGAAGTTGAGAAAAAATTCTTATCTAAATTGAGCTACATATCTCATGTTTGTATAGTACATGATTAAGAGCATACTTCCCATCCTGTCATTTTTCAGGGACACTGATTTAAATGACTTGCCCTACCTTAACAAGAATACAATCACAAGGAATTAAACAGCGGCCATAAAATTTATTGTAGTCCTTAGAAAGATGAATCAACACATTACAAATCATACCTCAAGATAGCAACTTCCTGAGCAAATTCATCCTCTAGAGTGTTGTTCAAATGCTCAGATCTTAGAACCTTAACTGCAACATCCTGACCAATATAAACTCCACGATACCTTTTAATCGATCATAGTTCGACAGTGGGTAACAGAAAATAGAGGGCGAAGAATAAATCAGTATGATAAAAACTTTTTTATTCCTTTTCGTTAACATAACAACCATTCAAGCAGAGGAAAATAACTGCCAACTCACAGGTCTCCACAGGATCCTGATGCAATTTTCTCCCCTATCTTGATTAGCTTTCTATCTAATTCCCAAACTCCAGATTTTGCTTCCACAAGCAAAGCTTTTTCCACAGCTGACTGCAAATGTGAAGAACCAGACCATGTCCCCTAGATAACAAGAAGAAATAAACAAGTCAAACTTCATTGATCTACCAATTTCCAGAGCATTTCAGGTATTACATATGACACAGGACAAGCTTAGAAGACACTGGAGCATGAGTTTTGGGAAATAAATCATGGAAGACAGCAACTGGTATATCTGGCTACCAATGCTTCGAATACTTGATATTTTCTCAAGGGTGTGCCAAATGGATAAAAAACTATTCAGCCCTTGTGTTGAGATTTCAACTAAACAACAATAACTATAATATAACACAATAAAGAAACACATGAACAGATAACCTAGTAATATTATAAACTTGATGAGAGCAAGAAGGGTTAAAGAACTAAAAGACATTGCAAATGCAAAGAGGAGTGACATATTGGTTCTCAAATTTGGAAAAAATTAAGCAATGGATGCTACAGGAGAAAGTGAATTCAAATATACAAGCATTAACATGCAGACATGAGACCATCTAAAGAACGCAACAAAAGTTGCAAATAAATAGATATGTTGCTAAAAATCAACTGATTTCAAAAGGTAATCATCCTCTGTCAAACAACAGTTAAAGACAGTCATGAATTTAATCTTCATCCTCAATCCCTTGCCCTTCTCTGCAACAGATTTTTCCGTAGCCCTGGATAACACTTTTATCAACTTAGTCCCAGGCTAACTCCAGAATTTATTGTACATCATTTACTTCACCTATCTGGGGTTGAAGCCACAACTAATTAAGCTGTCTATATGATTCAGGTGACATAAGCTCAGCTATTCCCCAAGTTCTGACATTACAGTTCATTCTCCTTCATTAAGTGTCAGTGACCAGTTCTCATTAATGGTTTTACCCTAGGTCTCGGACTTTTTGTGGAAGAATTAGGAAGTATTCAGTCCTTTAAAGTATCTCTATTTATCAAACATTAAATTTTACATGAGCCATGTCTTAGACAAAACACAAGATCAATAGCTACTTTGCCTGAACACATGATCAAAGAGAGGAGAAGTTCCAGGGATGAACAGAACCAGCTAGAACATAACAGGGTCACTGATGAGGCAAGGTTGTGGATTACCTCATTTCTAGCAATTGCTTTTCTCATTGCCTCATTCAAGCCTTCTGTATCCTGACCACAAGATTGCAAAGTCAGCAACATTTGGACCCACCACAGATCCCTGTCATACAAGAAATAGAATCACAATGCTCTTTATATTAAATCACAGCATCCCTTGGGCATGACTTCCTCTATATTATAATCGATGAAATAGCATGACTGTAGCACAAAGATTGGCGTTTCCCTTGCTATAAACAGCAATGCATTCATTACCCAGCATCACATTCCACGTAGATAAAACAGTAAAACAAACATCCAAAGCATCTCATGATAAACATGCGTACATGCCAACCAATGAAGAACCAATAATTAGTTGTTCAAGACACCATAGAATTCCATGGATCTCTGTTACTATGAGACACATGGTAGAGAGTAAACGTAGGACGAAATACAAATATTAATGATGGATGTAGCAAAATCAAATGATTCCATCACAAAAATTCAAGCATCAGAGATGAAAATATGACTCAAAAATGTCCATGAAAAATAAGGGATACCTCAACAGGCCATCCATCCACCACAAATACATCCAAGGAATACCCATCTGTTGTGGAGAACACATGAGCTTCACGGATGTTAAGTCCTATATCAGAAAGCAAACTAGAAAGCTGCAGGAGCGAGAGAGACTGTGTCAGAACCACAATAACATCCTAGTTATACTTAGAAACAGATATCAGAAAGCTGCTTTCAAGTGGATGATGTGTAGATAGCAAAACAGCCAAAAAAGAAGTTTGAAGAATGATATTTTTATATTTCTGGCATAAGACAACCCAGTCTCGATAAGAATAAAACCACAAAAGGTACCAGAGATGATGCAATCCAAATTATAGACGGTCACAATCTGTTCCATGATAAAGTATAAAACGTGGGAAATTAATTTCATCTCAGAGATGGATAAACTAACTAAAATAGTTCACATAACTATTGTTATATAATATCTACCTGGCTAAGAAGCTTGGGCTTGTCAATGGTTGAAAATATGACTTCATGAATTGGTACATTAGAAACTTCCTGCCTGCACAACAGAAACAATGAAAGTAGCTTTCCACATAAATAATATAATAAATATAATGTTTTTTCTTTCTTTTTTCTTTTGTAGATATGAAAGTGATGACATTAAGAGCCAAACTACCAAAAAGAAACTGTCAGAATGTCAGGATATTGTTTTTATCATAAGCATAAAATCTTGTAGTTTACAAAGAGATTGGAGTGCTGCCTTAATGAAGTTTTCATTCTCTTTCTTGAGGATACTTCATCCTCTTTCTAGCATTCTTCAAAAAGAAGCACAAAAACTTCCTGACGTTAAGTTAGTATCAATTCAGAAACTCTGTCTGGAGAAGGATGTAGAAGGACATGAGGGGACCAAAAGTTAGAAAAGAATATGTTTACTTATACCAAAGAATATTAGAAAATGTCATCTTATCCCTCCCTCCTTATGAATCCAATGCCAATCCATTTGATCCACTTCTAAAACAGTAAAAGTCAAAAGTTGAGGTCGTCAAAGATGCCAAATTAGCTTTATAGTCAAATATAAAACTAACAGTAACACAACTAAATTCTTATCTTGAACAGCTATAAGGTCATATATCACATCAAAATTTCAGTATGCATGCCAACTACCAATCTATACAACAGCAACACCAGGTGAAAATTAATGAATTGAAATTAGCTTAGGCAACTACAAGAATTTGGCTGAATCCAAAATGGTAATGATTCATATGAACTATTTTAATAGCTGAAAACGAAAATGTATGAAATCCTTTAGCTACCTGTTAGAAACCAAATTTTCAATAATAAAACATCACTTTAGAAACTAAGGAAAGAATTGCAGTCCAATTGGTTAATATGCATAAGAAAAAAGCATCCATATCTTTGGATTCCTCTCGGTAGTCAATTCACTAAACAATTACTACATTCAGAATGTGAAATTAGAAACTTTCATTTTTCTTCCACTCAAAATTCCATTTCTTTGGTTATAATTCCTAGTCTTAATAGTGTTTCTCCCTCATAAGGACTTACTTGATAGTTGATTTCAAAAAGTAATTTTATGATCACCATGATAAAGTTTTATTCCCTCATCAATTTTAATTTTTAAGAATACTTCAATAAGCTTAATATCTTGTTCAAGGCTTTGAAAATCCTTCTTAGTAACATCGATAACACTATTCTTTATATAACCAAGCTGAATTGGTGTCAACCATACTGAATAAAAACATAGCATCTGTCCAACTTTAGAAGTTTGATAACAGAAAGGAAGATCAAGTAAAGAACTTTACTTAGAAACTACCTTCTGGTAAAATCTTCTGCTGAAGTTCCCCTCTCCAAGTCATTGGAATTTCTAACATCCAAATTTAGGTCCCCAAGCTTAGAGCAAGGTTCAAAGTCATTCACAAAATTCCTGTTTCTAGTTACAGTAAGTGAACAAAGCACCACGAGAGAGATGGTGGGTGCACCATAAGCAGCTCCCCAAAAATTAAAAATGGAAAAAAAAAAACATAAAAAACACCCTAAAACAAGTCAAACCTCAAAAATTTATAAATATATGAATCTCATTTGTAAACCTTCACTAATAAATTAGATTCTCCACTGAAATAGCATTAACCACTAACTGCAAACATACCTATCACATGGTGGCAGAATTCCTTCATTATCTGTGCTAGTATTTAGCTTTGCATCAGAAAGAACACTTGAAACTGGTTCATCCTCAATGTCATCACCCCTAGTCCAGAAATTCTGCTCCACAGTACACAGTAACAAGCATATATGATCACAAGGGAGAAAGGAACAAGTTATGATATAGAAACAAAATCTAAAGAGAATACATAACTTCCATCATGAAGTGAAAGAAACTATTCTCATACACTGAGTGATAACCAACAAATAACAGATCCTAATTTGACACATCAAATATCTCCCAATACATTGAAGCAATCAGCTTATTCTTACCAACTATTTATAAACAGCATAATGGCAACTTCAAAGGATCACAGATGTTGCTTATACAGAAACATAGATGTTTATGCTTTAAGAAATGCTTTGCACCTCCATTTATGAAACAAACCCCTCCACTCTAAAACCTCCCCCCTTTGGTTTCAAAAAGAACTCCAATCCCTTAGCCTCTTCAGCAGGCCTACAATATATCTTTCAATCCCACTGACAAGAAGTTCAAAATATTTTATTTTTCTGCTCTGCATTTTCATAAAAGTGCAGTCTTCCAGATGAATTGTTCTTAGAATGGGCGAAGCAAAAAACTCAGGGTGCTCCAAAGTTTTTTCATTAAATTCATTTAAATGAGGCTTCTTCGTTCCTTTTGACAAGAAGAGAAGCTATCAGTCTACAGAGTGAGGAAAGAAAACATCTAATTATCATAATTGATCTTGAAGAACAAAAGGTTGGGCCAAAAGAAGAAAGAAGTCATGGCAAGCAAACCTTCTAAAGAAGATTTGGAAGTGCAAAAATCATTTAACCAAAATGAGAGAATTCAGGAGAAAAAGGGGGTTCAACAACAGGTATTAACCTCTAAAAATCGGATATGGAACACAGGACGATTTTCAGGATCCCTTGCCCTAGCAAGAAGCTTCTGATGCAGTAGTACATCTTCAACTCTATCGATATTGATATCCAATGCATAACTGTGAACAACAAAAGCACAGGAAAAGTCAGATAGACATTGTATGACGATGCACTACACTTCAAGCAGGAAACCTAGATAATTGGTCCCCTCATGTTTCCAGAACTCTCCCATAGAACCCTTGTAAGGGGTAACCTTCAGCATGAATAAATATAGAATTTTAAAATATGGTGTGGATAATGGCATCTATCAAGCAAACCAACAAAGATAAGCCAAATTAATTCTTTAAATTTCCAAACTAACACGAATGCTTAAGAAGAAGAAATTGATTGCAGTGGGCAAGCCACATTTCTGCTCTAAACAACAAAACATGATGCCGAAATAAATGAACCAGCCAATTCCAGGCACGTGATCTACCTTCATAAGCACGCGCACATAAATGCACTCCGCTGTCCAATAGAAAATAGAATGACAGAAGTTTCATCATATGCCTATATCCTGTGCCACATCATGTAAAGAAGAATCAACTATGCCCTTTTGACTGTCTAAAACATCAGCAGTTCTAGAGTTCAAAATTTCCTGAACCAAAAACTGCCAATTTTCCATTAAGACCAAACAAATAGACAGCTTAGATATGCTCACATACACTCTGGAAAAGTTATATACCCCTTCTTTTCGCTATATACCAATTTACCAATACATAAATGTAAAAAAGAAACCACTACTTAATATATCAACAATATCTACATGCCTTTTTCATTATAGAAAAAAAGGAATATTCACCACTAACTGAAAGAATTAGGAACCAAAATAGCCAGTGAAGAACAATTCTATACCTCAAAAAGAAAGCAAATATCTCAACCATTTTGGCAGATACTAAAAATTACATGCACAAACAAATAACAAATGCATGTATAACTGCACACTTACATATTTATGTTTATAAATTTCCGCAAAATTACAAAGCGAAGTGAAATGAAGCCGGTGGAATCCAAAACTAGAAAAAATCGTACTACCTCGCAGGCAAGCGATTAAAGTGAGCATCCAACTGCTCGCGAAGATGCGGATTGCAAACCGCTTCGTCATTTCCACTCTCCAAAAGCCGATTATACACATCATTCCTGATGTCGTAACCTCCAAATCCGCCAAAACTCCGCGCTGGCGATGAGCTCTCTCCGACACCTTCCTGCAAATCCATATACACAGAGAAAATATGTATCTCTAGACCACTGTTCCACCAAACGTCTACATATAAACAAATTAAAAAGAACAGTTCAGCAGGAAATTGAGATTTGAAACGAAATGACTTCCATTGAAGCAGTGAAAAGACGGAGATGTTGACGGTTGAGAGAATCTAGAGAGAGAAGTTTAGGGCCAAATTGGTCAGTATATATAGTGTAAGAAGACTGAAGGATGTCTTTCCGGGGGCAATACAGAGAGAGACCAAGCGTGTTTCCGTGTCCGTGCGGAAGTATGTGAGAGAGAAAGACGGGCGTAACGGGCAGGGAAAAGAGGTGGAATTAAATAAATTAAATAAAGAAGTAGGAGTGGATAGGATTCTGGAAACAGTAATTATTTAAATATTGGAGAGTTTGTAAGTTGGGCCGGCTCACATTGATCCAAATAAAAATATGGAATGGGCTGTAAATAGAGGCCTAAATAAAATTAGGCTAATTTAGTCAGACCTATACTCTCTTTTTTTTTTTTTTCTTCTATTCAAATATTGTTACTTTAAATTTGATACTCCAACTATTAAATTTTATGACATTTGTTATTGATTTCATTGTTTGACTTGATAGAAATACTTTTTATGATATTGGACACCATTATACACTAAAACTTATTCAAAGCATTAGGGACACAAGCACCTCCATAATCTATTATCCTCAAACTGATGACAAAATTAAAACAGTAAATCAATATTTTTTAGATGTTTTTAAGAAGTTTTTCTTCTACATACTTAAAGAAATGAATGGATTGGTTATCCTTATTAAGGTGGTAGTATAACTAAGGGTGTTCAAAATTGAACCGAACCAAACTGTGAATTTGAAAATGGTTTCTTTTTTTATTTTTCGATTTATTTGGTTCGATTAACCAAAATTTTCTAAACAAATGATTTGGTTTTTTATTTAAATTTTATGATTTTTTGGTTAATCAAAAAACTGAAATTCTATTTTCCCATTTCAATTTTTATGTTTCAATCTTCACTATTCCGTCTTCGTGCCTTCACCTTCAATTAAGATTAAGCAATTAAGCGACCAACCGATAGGATAGGTAGCAAGCATGTGTGTAGACAAGTGGAACTAAGACTAACCCATCCTAATGTACCGAGTAACTAAGGTAGTACTATTATCCTAATACCCCATTCTCATTTCTCAAAACTCAAAAGTAAAATTCTCTGACAACTTACCAACATTATAATTGATTTATCCAAACAGACTAAAATTCTCTAACCACTTATTAGCATTATCATCTATTTATCCAAACATGGGAAAAAGAGTAAAGGTGAAGCAGCCCACTTAGTTTTTTATCTTAATTCTTACCAATTACCATTGTTTTTCTTCTCAAATCTCAACTCAAAAGTAAACAAAACTGAAATCTTATTGTCTTTTTGACGGTCAAACAACTCTGGTCTCTTACTCTCGGTCTCGATTTATCTCTTCTACGACTCTATCTTGCTCTATCTTACTTTTACTGTGCGAAGGAGCTCATCACGATTCACGGGTTCTTGGCAATGATGAGTGATCGGAGAAGCCTTTATTCCAAATCCTTTATCCAAGAGATTTCGATCAATTCAAGATTTACAGATGTTAGGTCATGATTCTCAATTTATAGAGGTCCGGTACTTGTTGTACCTTTTTTATTTTTTTATTTTTTTGAAGCTGACAAACCTAAGAGATGTGCAACTTAATTTAATTATGCACGTCTAAGACAATAGAAATCAAACACTTGGGGTGCAGTTCATGTGTGTAACAATGAGTTCAAGTAAAATACAGAAATACAATAAGGAATACAATAATTTATAGTAGTTCGGTTTATCCAACAAAATCTAATCCACTACCTTGAATTATCTACTCAAGGATTTAACAAAACTTTTCACTAATCAAGCATAAAAGATTACAAAAGAGGGTTACTCAATTCATCTTACTGTTTTAAATAAAACTTCTCACCCAAACAAAGTTCACTCAACTCCGAGAGTTTTACAACACAACATTGATTTTACTACAATCTCCAATACAATAATTAATGAAATACACATAAACAAGATAATCACAATTATCTTCAATTCAAGGTTCACTCTAACCCTTAGAGTTTTAAATTAAATGCAACATTGAATAAGTTTACAAGAAATGAATAAAGATGAGTTGATATAGATATCATATTAATTGTAAGAATATATCATAATGTAGTTCAATGATATCTTTGAGTAATTGCATCACAAGACTGTTCAACCCTTCTTGAATGATTTTCACAATATAGATACTTAGAAAGGGTTTGAGAATATTTCTAAGATGTTCTATAATGAATGTGTATCAAATTTTTACTCAAAAAATTGTCCTTTTGAGTTTTTTAAACAAATGTGTATTTATACATGTGTGTTATAATGATTATAAAAATAACTGTAGAAATCTTACTTAAGAGTCATGTGATTGACCGTACTAAAAGCTGATCATTTGTACCATTATCCATAAGTATACTAGAGTGCTATGAACACTCTGCGGACGATGATTTGAGTGTCTGGTCAACCGTATAAATGATGTGGTTGACCGTACATGCAGTCAGGTCAACCACATAGAACACCAATCACAGAATTCAAGATTCCAATCAATTCTAAAAGTTGTGGAATCAATTTCATAAAACTTTTAAGTATATGCATATATTTTTAAAAACATTTCAAATACTCAAGTCATATTTTAACTTATAAAACTCATTTTGAAAAACATTTTATGTTCATTGAGCAACCAATAGAATTATTACTCATAAAGGTAAACTAGATATATATAAATGATGTCAACATCTAAAACTAAACATCTAGTTACTATCTAATCCAAAAACGTTTGTCTTCAATACTTGATAACGTGTGATCTCCTTTAAAGACTTGAAACTTCGAGCTAGCATTGATTAGACAATTGAATCCTAAAAGGCTATCACTTGAACACTTAAATAATTAGTTCTCATCAATATTTGTCAATAATCAAAATTTGGACATTAAAAACTTTAGGGCTTTCAAAAGGCATTATTATTTTTCTTTTTAAGTTAATTCTTTATTTCCTTATATAGTTATATGTTTAATTCATTTCTCAATTTGACTAGTTGAGTAGTTTAGTAATTATAGCATAAATCAACTGCAGAAAATTTATGTCATTTCCAAATAGTGTACAAATCAATCTTTCATAGCCATTCAGGAGGAATAATTAATTTGCAGAAAATATTATATGTAAAAGATTTCCTAAAATTTTGTGAGCTTTTTAGAAAACCTTTCTATTATTAATTTGCTTGACTAGAATATTTTCTTCAATGTTAGAATCTAAGAATGATAAATAAATTAAATGATAGATTCTGACATGACGTCTGAAAGACATAATGTTACATAATATCTTGCCATGACATTTTAACTTTTAAGAGCATGGATTGGATTTTGAGTCTCTGACATCTAAAAAACTAGTTCTCATTTTCATGTGATCTACAAAATTTCTTGCATCATATATTTAAACCAGAATTCGAAATCAAACCAATTGATCAAGCTGATATTTGTTTTTCTTTTTCACCATTTAATTTACAGTATATATAATGTCTGACCAAGCTGAAAATTATCTATCCCAATTAGAGAGTCAGAATGATAAACAAAACCATGAGCAAGAGTCCAATATATGTACCTCAAAAACTAGTAAAAAGAAAAGAAAAGATATAGATCATCATTCAGTTGTATAATCACACTTCACCATATTTGAAAAAGATGGAAAATAGAGAGCATTTTGCAACTATTGCAAAAAAGATTATACTGCTAATACAACACTTAATGGCACAACCAACTTGAAAAATCCCCACAACAATGAGACTCATGTAACTAAGCTAAATCAACAATCACATTTAGCTGGAGGTAAGCTTGGTTCTATTGTCATTTGGAAATTTAATCAAAAAGATACTAGAAGGGCATTGACAAAAATGATTATTGTAGATGAACAACCATTTAGTTTGCTGATAAGAAAGGGTTTAGAGATTTCATAGTTGTAGCTTGTCCATCTTTTAAAATACCATCTCGGGCTACAATTATAAAGGATTGTTATGAATTTTATTTGGTAGAAAAAACAAAATTAAAGAGTTTTTTTAGGCATTTTTCTACAAAGGTTAGTCTTACTATATATACATGAACTTCTTAACAAAGAATTAATTATATGTGTCTTACTGTTCATTTCATTGATGTTGAATAGTGTTTGCATAAGAGAATTATGAATTTTTGTCCAATTGATAGTCACAAAGGTGAAGCCATTGGGAAATGGATAGGGAAGTGTTTACTTAAATGGGGTATTGAGAAATTTTTTACTATTATAGTTGATAATGCAAGTTCTAATGATGTTGCAATTAGTTGTTTGAAAAAACAATTCGCTAATTGGGGTACAAATTTGCTTGGGTGTAAGTATTTTCATGTGAGATGCATTACTCATATAATAAATCTTGTTGTAAATAATGGTTTGAGGGAGATTGTATCTTCCATTACTCGTGTAAGAACTGCAATTAGGTACATAAGACAATCTCCAAGTAGATTAAGAAAGTTCAAAGAGTGTCAGAATTGAAAAAATAGAGAGTAAGAAGTTTTTGTGTTTGGATATCTCAAGTAGGTGGAATTGAACTTATTTGGTGTTGGACACTGCTCTAGGACTTGTAAGAGCTTTTGAAAGATTTAAAGATTTGGATTCAAATTATAAATATCACTTAATGCAATTAGAGGGTAATGTGCTTTCTTGTGAGGATGATTGTAAAGTGATTGTACGATTTGTGAAATTTTTGGAACATTTTTATACTCTCACATTGAGGGTTTCAAGTTTATTATATGTGACTGTTAATCAAGTGCTCCATGAACTTAGTGATATGGTTAGATTGTTAAACAATTGTGCAGAAAGTAATAACCTTGAGTTAAGCCAAATGACAAAGAAGATGAAAGAAAAGTATAATAAATATTGGGAGAATAATGAAAAACTGAATTTAATATTTTATGATGTAATTATTGATCCTCAGTTTAAGTATCATTATGTTAGTTGAGTGATTGAAAAATGTTTCCAAATGATCGTATTGTCCATAAGGAAAAGGTAAAATCTGAAATTTATGCACTATTTGATGAATTTAAAATGTTAGACATGTCTACTAGTTCATCCCAAGGATCATCATTCCTGCCTCTATCTCCTACTAGTTCTACTAGTTCCATTTCAAGTTAAATTTCTCTAAATGGAAGGACACAAAATAGCCATAACTCAGATGTGGATATTATGAGTGAATATGAGATGTTCATTAATGAAACTAGATGAATTGATGATAAAAATGAATTGGATAAATACATTGCAAAATAAAGGGAAAGGAATAGAGATGATTTTGATATTTTAAAGTGGTAGAAGATGAAGGCACCAAGATTTCCTATTCTTGCCCAAATGGCTCGTGATATATTAGTTGTCCATGTTTCTACAGTTGTTTCTGAATCAACATTTAGTATGAGTGATCGTGTTCTTGATACTTATAGGAGCTCTTTGACTTCAAGGATGGGATAATGTCTTATGTGCACTAAAGATTGGTTGAGGAATGAAACTTCTCTAATTAATATTGAAGAAGACTTGGAAATTCTTGTAAATAAAGATGAATGTATTCTATTTACTTTAAGGTTGTATCCTTTTTCATCTATTTCTTTCTTAACAATATATTCTTATAATCTAATTGTTTGACTTATTTATGTTTCTATGTTTTAAAATTTTGAAATACTACCAATGAATCATTTTGGATCTTTAAAGATGAAATACAAGATAAACTTAAACCTCTTAGCTTATTATAGAATAAGTGTTCACTTATCATTTTTAATAAGATGGATTTTTTTACTGCAATTACAATTGTAATGGGAAGAGTAAGAAATTTCAGGATTGACAGTGGTTTGATTTCTTAACAGGAATATTTATCCTGCAGTAGACATCATAGGCAAACATGTTTTAATTGGGTATGTTTGATCTTTGTGGACACTTGAGCACCTTTTTTTTTGTCATATTTGATTAATTTGTGCATTTCTTATGTATTGAATATCTCATAATATCAAGTTGGGATAAGAGTTTGGACAAGAGTTCCAGGTTTTCTACTTTATTGGTTTTAGGTTATTCTATCTTGAAGTTGTGAGTTGTGAATCTGATTTCTGAATGTCTGATGATGACTTGTAATTCAAAATCTTCAGTATATCCGTGACTTGCTATGTTTGCATTTTATGTCATGGAGGAATTGCAGTAGTTACTGTTTTGATTCTCATTACCTTTGAAATATATGTGAAATGTGTTGGGTTATGCTAATCAACAATAAAAAAATATCAGTCAACTTGAAAAGACTTACTTCTCTATGAGATATGAACTACATTGTTGTATTGCTGCTGCTAGAGTCTCAAGAAAGATTAAAATATTTGAGTTTAGTTCACTTCTTAATGATTCTGATGACATTCAATATTCTATGGTTGAGATGCCAAAAAAATCTAAACTTAGTTGTGTTTGCTGGAACCACCATATTAAAAACTATTAGGCTTCATCTGACTATAACGGTGCGATTAAGATATGCATTTTTTTTTACACTATTGATATATATATATATATATATATATATATATATATATATATATATGCACGTTGCACTGATGCTCATATGTTCTCTACTAGTTTTAAGTTGTTACTTATCTTTCAAATTCTGTTGTACAATAGAGTTGGAGATTTTATTCTTGATCTTAATCTTGTTAAATTTTTATAAAACTCTTTGTGTTATTATGAACTTAGTTTTATGGCTTATTTTTTATGATCATAAAATAATACCTTTATGTATGCATCATTTTGTAAGCACTTGAACTTTTTTTTTTGTCTCAATATGGACCTACACTTACTGCTGATTTATGTGATCATGATACTTTTAATTTTTTTTTCTTACATTTTGGCTCTATAGTTGTGGAATGTAAACACCACACAAACATTTGCATACCATAATCAACACCAAAAGAGAGTTTGGTCTATTGACTTTCCTCTAGTTGATCAATATCAAATTTTAGGAATGATCAAATTACATATCTTTGTACAACAAATCTTACAGGAATTATGCCAAGACAAGGACCACCCAGCAACCCCTAGAATCCAGCTCGAAAATCATACTTGTAGAGGAGATTTGATTGTAAAGCCTAAGCCAAATAATATACATGTTTGTTGCATTTATTTGGTTTTGGCATGTCTAAATTGCATTGGTTGTTTGATTTCATTTACTGATGTCTTAAAAGAGGAATGCCATGTCCATGTGTGCTGATTTCTTGAGGTATAGGATTTCTTGAGTCTCTAAATGGCTATTAAGGGTTAAGACTAAACTGTAGGTTAGTTCTTACCCTTTAATAATGACATTATATTAAGTGCCAAATGAATTTTGTGCTTCTATTGCAAACGCCTGAGGAAATTCAATCCAAATTTGAAGACACTTACACAATAATGAGCAAAGAATATGTTGTAGTGCTGCTGAGGCATGATACCCATATTCTAAATACAAAATCTGTTGCAGACAACCTTAAATTGTTGCTGAAAACAAATTCATGGCAAGGAGATAAAATATGTTGTAAATGCAATAGCTCACTCCCACCTCTACTTGAATATACTTCTAGCTTATCTAATCCTTCATTTAATCGTGTTGTTCTTTTAAGTTTTAACTAACAATGTCCTTGTTGCCTCTGTTGTCATATTTTCTGGTGTCAAAAGGTCTACCAACCCAGGGAACTTGGTATTTCATGTAATAATGGACAAGAAAACCAACAGTACAATGCATGCTTGGTTTGTTGTAAATGATATCCATTTAGCAGTTGTGGAAGTCAAGGGTTTGAATCTATATGATTGGTCTCATGAAGTAAATATTGGGATTAAGTAAATGTTAGAGATTTATTGTATGATTTGGGTCATTTGGCACCATGATTTATGAATATGTGAACATGAAGATGGAAGATTTTGAATATTAGGAGAAAAATGAAAGAAACGTAGAGGTGCTAAATCCCAAGAACTTGCACTAGGCATTAGTTGTTAGCGTAGCATGTCGTACGACTCTTAAATTAAACATAACTTTTTCTATGTAGATTTAAAGACTAGGCGGATAAACCAATCATAAATACATTTAATTAAAATCAAATATAAATTAAGTACAAATAAAATTATCACATAATCTTAGTTATTAATAATTTAACACATATCCTTATTAACAAAATGAAATTACTCACAATACATATTAATAAATATAAGATAAAATATATAAACATTAGAAAGATAAATTGAAAGATAAAACTCCTTGAAAATATTAAAATTATATGGACATAATTTATTTTCTAAATATTACAAAAAGATTTTAAAAATTATTTTAAAAATTCTAGAAACTATATTAATATAAATATAATAATTTAAAAATAAATTTCAAAATAAATGAAGAATATTGGAGCTAAATTGATGAAAAAATGATAAAAATAATTTAAGTATTTATAGCCACAAAAACCATGGGCAAAATAGTAATTTTGAGCCCCAATTTCATTGAAGCCATGGCTGCCAAGACATACCGTCACGTATCACGTCTTTATTGGTCTACACCGCAACTTCTGGTGTTACTCGTTGTGCCTGATTTGAGAAGATAATGCATTATAAAAATATGTTCCGGGTTTTGTTTTTTTTTTCTGCAGACCAAAACAACGGTGTTTTGACTTGCTGCTGGCTCGGGTCATTTCTGCCACTTGTCATCCCTAGTTCAATTGATATTGCTAACTAGGCAGATGACGTTACTTCATCTGGTTGTGTCATATCATCTACTTACATGGATGCTTTTTTTATTCATAATTTTTTCAACATTTTTTGTTCTTCTTTTTATCTTCAAAATAAATTTAAATATACTAAAAAACTTACAAACAAAAAAATAAAAAAAATGTAAAATATATTCATTAAATAACATAATTAACTTATTTTAAACAAAATATAGTTATTAAATATCATAAAAATCAATTAATTTATGAGTACATCAATTATGAAATAGACATTCTCTGATTGTTGGCATTCTTTATAATACAATTGCATTAAAAAAAAAAAGGAAAAAGTGAAAATTTTAGATATTGGCTGGAATAGTGAAATTCCGATCGAAAACTAAACTGAACTGAAGAAAATTGAAACCAAAGTTTTAAAAACCAAACCGAAGTATAAGAAATACTATTTGGTTCAGTTATTGAATTGAAAAAAATGAAAATCGAAAATCAAATCTAACACCATAAAATCAAATCAAAAAATTGTTTGAAAACCCTAAGTATAACACCACTTACCGTACAACTATAAAAATGTCTTGAGTTGAGGCATTGCAAGATACAAACCTCTTGTATTCATTATAGAGAATACTCATGGCTCATTTGGTTGACAAGGAATTTGACATGAGAAAGTATTCTTTTTCTTAATTTTAAATTATCATGTTTGGTTCAATGTTAAAGCATTCAGGAAAGTAAAAAGAATCTTTAAAACAAGGAAAGTAGTACAACTTTCTTAGATTCTTATTCCTCAACTCATCTCGATATTATCATTTGTTATTCTTTTTACTTCAATATCTATTGTCTTTTTTAATTTTTTTGTTAAAACACATATACACACTATCTCTTACATAAAAAGGTAAAGTTGTGAGAAAATTATTTAGTCAAGTTTGTAGCTTGCATTTATCTATTTCATTGTTATTTATTTGAAACATATGAGAATGATTATATTTTATTTTATTTCATCTATTTCACCGTTATGGATTTGAACCATTGAGAAAGTTTGTGATTTTTTTAATATTAATAATAGTTAAAAATTAAGAAGTGCGGTTTTTTTCAATTTTATATAATTATTTTATTTTGTAACATTTATGCAAGTTAAAATATAATTTTTACAA
This sequence comes from Apocynum venetum, assembly GCA_019593545.1. NCBI lineage: Eukaryota > Viridiplantae > Streptophyta > Magnoliopsida > Gentianales > Apocynaceae > Apocynum > Apocynum venetum. The sequence goes on from SRSM01000133.1 coordinate 1,114,275, forward strand.
ACCTAATATTTATTAGAGTACTTAGATATTTTAGTAAGAAATTGAATACATTCCTTAATTTATTCATTTTAAACAAATATATGAATAAAAACCTTGACAATTTTCATGACAACATTTCTAATATTTACAAACGCAGTATAAGTAGTCTGTTTGAATTTATTTTTCTCAAAATCATATTCCAATGAATTATGTCTCAAAATAACTTTACTTTTATGTCAACCAAACGAGCTGATAGAGTGAAGATGTAGCAATTGAGGATTTTTTTGTGGGAAATATCTACACTAGATGTGATCATCAAGGAAAATCTAGAGAAGGCCAGAGCAAGAATGAAATATTTTGTGGATAAAAATATAACTGAGAGGTGTTTTGAGGTGAGAGATTAGGTGCATGTTAAGTTGCAACCATTCAAATAGAATTCAGTTGCCCCAAGGAAAAACTTGAAGCTACCCTCCAAATAGTATGACCTTATCTAGTTAAGGAAATGATTTGGGAGATGACATACAAGCCTCAGTTGCTCTCTCATGCTCAAATACACCTTATTTCTCATGTCAATTTACTCAAATCCCAAATTTGGAGAGAAATATGTAGTTGACCATAATTAGGGGTGGTAATTTGTTCTTAGTCTGATGAATTGGCCTGTGTGACCCAATTTGTAGGCTAGGCAAGGCTTCAAAATTCTAGACCTATGAAATTTGGGCCAACCTGACCCAACTTGCTCCTCGGTCAGTCAAGCTACGCCTCTTAAGAAAATAATAGATTTTCTCAAAAAATTGCATCATTTTGACTGTTTGGTCCAGCTGACCCGACCAGCCTTAACCATGATCCAACCATTGTAGGATGGCTAAGCAAAACTAGAACCTTTGTATGAGTTGTATAGAATAATGGTGAAAATGAAGAACAAAATAATAACTCAGTGGTTGATCCTACGAACAAATTTACCAAGGGAAAATGCAACGTGGGAGGATGAAGATTTTATTAAAAACCAATTTCCCAGTTTCAAACCTTGAGAATAAGGAATTTCTAAAAGAGTGGGGAATGTGACAAGATGATAATTATGGAATAGTGAAACAATGTCTTTCCGCTAAATGAAAGTAAGGAGAAATAAAAGGTTGAAAAAAGGGGATGCTAGTCTCCTGGTGATTGCTACAAAACTGAAGTTTCCATTGGGGTGTATTTTCTTGTTATATGAACAATGACGGCTGCGAATGAAGAAGTCCCAAACCACTTTTTTCCTTGATAAATGTATTACATCTTATTAAAGTTTTGAAGTTTGGAGGACTAGGATCAAATGAGGAGTATACATAGGATGTCAGGAGAGTACCCATCTTGATAAAGTTGATGAATATTATGTAATCCTCTTTGCCTTAGGCTAGGTTTACTTGGGTATTCCTTTGCTTTCTTAATCTTCTAATCTCTGCTTTGTAGATTCTAATATCTGAATATGTAATATCCATTGTGGACCTTATTGCAATTAATGAAATCACCCTTACTCATTTTAAAAATCCTTGTGTTATTTAATTTCATATAACGTGTTTTCAGTTTTCAAAAATTGAGATGCTAGTGAAAAGTAATTTGTGACACTTTATCTTTCCAATAACTGAAGCTTGTTCTATCAAATTTATTCAGTTTAATAAAGTACTGGTTCATAAATTTCAGGGATTGGTCGGTAACCTCTACACTAATATTATTTTAAGATTGTCAAGATATGATAAACAAAATGAGTAAGAACAAACAATATTATTTTGAGGCACGTAAGACACTATCCTTAAAATGATATTTGCCCTTGCTAAACTCTATTATAGAATACAACAAAACCTCTTACACTATTCTCAAATTGATATTTTCCCCTACTAAAATAGGTTGCAATGTTATGGTGTTAGAAAAATAAGATCATTAGTAGGTATAGGGACTCCCTGGTTTTACAAGAACAGGGACAGATATAGGAATTAAAAGCAAGTATTGGCGGAGGCAAGTATTGATCTTTCCCTAGTGGGACCCCACTTGACATAGACATAAATACACTTATATCAAAATTAATATTTTTATAATCTTTAAAAATGTATAATATATATTTATTTTCTTATAAACTGCTTAACACTTATGTAATTATGCTTTTATTTATCAACTACTCACATTAATTATATATTATGATTATATATACATTTACACGATCTATTTATAACGTTTATATATAACATCTTCAGTTTCTTTCGCTCCAAACCCTCGACCACCTCCATCCTTGCCGCTCGCACACAGGAGTGTCAACACATTCAAAGAACCCACATCATCTGCCAGCCTTCCATCAACAAAATCAAAAGGAAGCATCATTAATAATACCATTTTTCGTAGGATGCAAACAAAACATAATATATTTGAAGAGGATTTCTACTTACTCTTATGTTTTCACAACCTACATATCGCCTTGCTAGGTTTAGATCCGTCCATAATGTCCTAGCAGGGGATAAAACTCCACAGTAGTAGAATGAAGGATTTGCAAGAGGGCTTGTGGTCGATTGATGCGTGAGATTGACGGATTACTCACTATTTTTCGATTTCTTTTTTAAAATCTTATATGAACAGTAAATTAATGAATTTACCTTATGTGGGTTGACAAAAAAGGAAAAATCGGTTGATTTGCCAGAATTGCAGTTGAATTCACCAAAAAGGACCTAATTGGCCAAAAAATATAAACGTAATGATATAATCATTCAAATTGAAACATTAAGAACTAATTAGCCCATTGATGTAAATTGTCCAATAATTCTTAATATATATATATATACACGCAGACAAGTTCTATTCCCTCAAATATATATGCTAGATCCTTTCCAGCAAAAAGAATGATGCCAGATATCAGATAAAGAATTAACATTTCTATCAGCCATACCTTCTTGACCCTCTTTTTCTCAAGTTCCCACTAATTTTATCCTGTGGATCCAATGACTATGACACATGTCTTGGCCAAATACAAAGAAGTAGAAGGAATACAATAAATAAAAATTTTTAAAAGTTCCAAATTTATATAATGACATAAAGCCATATCATATCCACAGCGAAAATAGAAGGAAGAAAATTGATTCTAGACATAATTTGGATTATATTCTCCGAGTATTTTCTCTTTGCAAGATTCTGTGCCCCATATGTTCAACGAAATATGTCATCATTTCCTTTACATTTTGGTTGGGTCATCAACAGCTGATTTGACATAGACTAATTATATGGGGTTACAATTGGATTATTTTCGATATTCCAATGGATTTATTATAGTTGGTTAGAACTTAGAAGGTATCGATGTCTTAGTATTTTAAAAATAATAAAAATCAAATGATATAAGAGATTCAATAAAAATAAAGATAAATCAAATTAATTCATCGCTAATTCACATATCATTCTATTAACAAGAAATTTAGAATAGTATATTGCAAACAATATCCGTAGTAATAATAAACATAAAAAATAAATCGAACAAAAAAAAGATTTCTAAACCCTAGACTTCTCTTTATATAATCTTTACAAGGGGGAATTTCCTAGTAATCAATTTTGAAATCTAATTACGAAAAGAAACTTAACTAAAAGTAAAAGATCTTTAAAATGATGAAAATGTCATAGACTGAGGCTGATGGAACGTCTGGGCGCGAGGTGGTATTTGAAAATGAAACGGCATTGGGGCATATGGACATTGAACAGGCACTGGGGCTCCAAACGTAGGGCTGGAATGACATGGTTGGGGCTCCATTTCTGGAGTCTAGGCCCAACTCTTAGTGCAAGGGCACCAGCCCTTAGTTCAATACGTAAATTCTTCCTTTTAAAAATAAACTAATTAGAGCCGATCATTTGCTTTTCAATCTAGCATAATTGATCTTATTCTTCCCTAAGGCCATATGGTGTAATCTTCAAACATTTCTTTGAAAAGAATCAGCTAGGGAAAAATTATACGAGGAATGAAATTATTTCATTTCCCTTCAATCTGATAGCAGTAGCAATATTTGAAACAAGCTAGCAGTTGCATTAATTGTGAATTTTCCTTTTTCCACTTTATGTGGAAGTCCCAAGTTCAATATTGAAAGAGTAAAAAATCAACAACAAAATTGACAAATACTTCACTTTGAAAAGTCAGAAGATCAATGTGATTAATTTCTCATGTCAGATTTATTGTCACTTGATTTAATCAACGAAGACAAGAAAAAAATTATTTTTTTTTCTTTTTCTCAAAACATCACACCAAAAAGATTATATAATGGACATGAATTATCTTTGATTGAGAAAGATCTCAATCTGCGTCGAATCCATGATGTAAATATGATTAGATTTTGCACATACGTTAGTCATTTTACATTAGACATTTAGAATTTCTAAGGCTATATTTGGACGGCTGCTTAAAATCAGTTTATCAATTCCACGTAAAAATATATTTCAAAACACTTTTTCCTAACATTACACGCCTCACTTAATCACATAAATAATATATTTTTATTATTATTTAATTAAAATTACAATATCAAACAAATTATTAATTATATTTTATACATTTTATAATATTATCAATCATGTGGGACTCAAAACATATCATTAAACTTTCAATTCGCAATAATTTTTTTTTATTCAAATATAACTTCATTTCAAAATAAAACAAAAAAACTTTCAAAATTAAGTCCAAATATACCCTAAAAATCCCATTAGTTGAGATTGATAAGTAATCTTGATCTTCACCATACTTCTTAAAAACTCACAATTAAAACTTTGGGTAAAATGTGTCAATTGTCCTTAAATTATTTTGAATTTTAGTAGTCTGGCTCAGTCGGGCCAAGGAGGAAAATCTGACATTGTTGATTTTTTGGGACTTGAGATTTTAAAGTTTTGTTCTAACCCGAAATGATAATATAGCATTATTTTTTTAAGGTCAAAATAATGGTGTTTTTTTTTTCAATGAAAAAAAAAAGTGATCTAGTAGGCCAGCTTGATATGATTCGAAAATTGACCTGAAAAGTAAAGGAAAAAGTAGGACAGAGTTAAATTTTGTCGAACTAATATTTTTTAATTCAGTCAAAAAAAATTAAACTATTCGAGTCGACTTGTCGGCGAACCTGAAACCTAAATTACCACCCTAATTGCATGCATGCTTTATTATTAATTAATTAAATATCTATTGAATTCTTTATCTTTTATCCTATAGATGGTGTTAAATTTTACATATTCATGTTGGAATTAGTACTAATTTCTTATGGGATTTTTGAATTCAACATGGATATAATTTTAGTAGCCTATGCACCTACAGGAGCTGTAGGGATGAGTATTTGATCGAAACCTTTTTTTCTTCTGTGAGCCTTACTAGTGTTAGCTTTGTTGTCTGTCATTGAGTGAACTCTATTGCGAGAGCTCAGATATGCAAGCTCTCTTGTCAATCTCATAGACTTGAAAGGGCAAGAGAGGTCAAAGTGAGAAGTCGCTTAGTCGATGACTTGATGTTGGCATGACCTATGTGGAATTCGCCAATTAGTGACTTTGGAATGCCCATTGTTAGATTAAACAAGCTTGTGAGATGGTGAGTTGGAAGTTTGCAAGGTAAAAGGATGGTTAGTTGGAGAGATGGCGAGTTGGGAAGGTCACCCGAGGTCTAAAGGATGGTCAGTTGGACACAAGTGAATAAATTAATTTTCTTTTTCACATTTCTTGTTTTCTACACCAAGTTCCCTCATATAGGCTTAGGGATGTGCTCGGGAAATTATTCACCTCCATAAAATTCGAACCAAAGTGGAGATTTGTGAAAGTGTGTCTTGAATTTAGTCGCTGCTAAATCAGTTTCCTACTAGTCTCGGTTTCTTAGTTCTTCAAGACTTGTAATACTTCAATATCTTGTTATAATTTATGGGTGGCAAACGGGCTGCCATACTCATAATTTTCACGGGCATATGATCATGATACTTAATTTAGCCTCTATACTTAGGTACGCCAAGCTCGAATGATTAAAACGATGCCATTTTAATTTAAAAATGAAAATTTTCCATTTAATTCGTAAATTCAATTCTGTTTAAGAGTTAATCTGAATAGTTTAGCTCGGTTATGCTAAGAGAAAAGACAGGTTAAATTAAACTCATATATATATATATATATATATATATTTATAAAATCTAGCCCAACCTAATCTAAAATCAAGCCTAATGGACCGACCGTAGTGCCGAATTCAAATTGCCCATTTTTACTCCTCTTGAATTAGTAAATTTTTTCTAGTTCATGAATGTAGATTATTTTTTAATGAATCAATAAATCTTGTATTTTTTGTGTTTAATATTTGCTATTAATATGTTTCTTTTTTATTTTTCTTTTTCTTGTTAGGAACCATACATATTTTCATAATGAGTTGTTGGAATTTGGGGGTAGGGAATGAGAATGTAAAAGAAAAATATCCACCCTTTATGTTTGGTTGGCTTTAATATGATATGAAATAATCAAAGACTCATATTTCCTCATGCCCTCTCTCTCTTCTTCAATAAATAATTTATTTTTAAGACTATTTTCAATGAACCAATGTTAATGTAAAAATAAAATATCAAATAATTAATAATTTAAATATCAATTTAAATAAGATGAATACCAAATAATTGGAATGTCAATTCATATCTTTAACTTTGATGATATGTCATAACTTATATTGACATTGAATATGCTCTAAAAGTATATTTAATTATTTTATTATCAATGTAAAAAAAGTATATCACATTATCAAAATTAATAATATTTTTAAATTTTCATTTTCAATACACCATATCCGATGTCATGTTATATTCATGTCTATTGTTAACTCGATTAAAATGTTGGCTCAACAAGTAAGAAAAAATATATCTTAATTTTAAATAAATTTATCAATTATCAAATGATACGTAAAAATTATTGACATTATATATTATAAATAATTTTTAAATTTTTACTATATTTTATTTTATTATTCAATTTATGTAAATTTATATTTTAATTATTAATTATCTTAGAACAATATTTCTTCAATGTTAATGTATTAGCTTTAGAGATGCTCTAAATTCAAAGTATCTTCCTTGTTGATATAAACATAATTAATCTTGGATTTCTAAAAAGAAATGATTTTTTTCAATGATAAATCACTAAGACTATGTTGATAAATGAAACATGGGTGAAGAAATGATAGACTCTATATTCTTAATTATCAATATCATTCCCAAAGTTTTCTTAAAAAATAAAATAAAATCATTCCCAAAGTAAGAGCCAATGTTTTTTAATTAATCAATCCCAACAAAGTAATCGTGATTTACCCAGTCAATGTTAGTCACTTTTTTTGACTATTTGCTCCAATGGTCATACTTGGGAAAGCAATAATACTCAAGAGCACTTGCAAGTTGCAACCGTCAAGGGCCCTCCCTCTATTGGACAATGGACCTCTTCCAGTTAGGTAACTCATTTCCCTTTGAGCCCCCCCCAAAAAAAAGGAAAAAAAAAGAGTAGATAATAACGTTAACGTTAGTATTTGGTGACAGAATGGGTCCTATCTTGATTGTCCATATCTTAGAGATGTGGAATTTGGGAAAATACGACAGATATGATAGTGACGCAAAATGATATTTTCTCTCGATGGTCACTAAAAGGTTGAGTTGGGAAGTGAGATGTCTATGTCTTGGCATCACTTCTCCAGAAAGAAAAATGTCCCATTAATGGGGTGGTCCAAAGATGTTTTCCTACATTAAAAAGTAGGAAAAAACAAAGCTTTCCCTGTAATGTTCACATTTTTTATTTTATTTTGTTTTAAATTAAATATTTATTTTTTAAATAAATAAATATTTTATTTAAAAATGTATTATTTTTAAAATTTAATAAATTTATATTACTCATTTATTATTTTCACTATTCACTTTTTTAATTTAAAAAAATTATATTTTACTAACTTATATATCTCACTATTTATTATATTAAAATTATTAACAAAAATTAAAAATAAATATTTAAATACGAACGAACCATATGATATGTTAAACCAATTTATATAAAGAAATTAGTCCCACTGAATTTATTCTCCTAATTAGAGAGACGGTCCAACAAAATCCAAGAAATGGAGCATCCGAAATCTTTGGCTCAGGAAAACAACGGACATGATTCAATTTCTTCACACTAAACAAATTTAATATAGTTCATTTTTCTTACCCAGTCTGGCTTCATCGTCGTCGGAGGTATCAAAGTCAATCTTCGTTGCCTTTTCTTTGCAGGACTGTTCTTTATCAAAGCCATGATTCAATTTGTTTATTTATTTAGTGAGCAAGGTGAAGCTACTCTCGACATCATCAATACACATTGAAGTATGAGAATAATACAATTATGTCTACTTGTGTTTCCTCCCTATAGACCATGGAAATATCAACAATTGCACTTGTACTCTATTTGTTTTCGAAATGTGATAAGATCCAAGGGGATAGATTAATTCAAATTGTTGTCATTTTTTTTTTATTTTACAAAAAACAATTTAATTTGTATAAAAAGATTTTTATAAATGTAATGCAAAATGTTTTAGTTCGGAATGTTTAAGTGAGAATATACTCCAAATAGATATGAGTCATCAAAAAATAAAAAGGAAGCTCCTAATAGATAAATCTTAGATTCAAGAAAACCCTAGATTATGTAAGAATCAAGGCATATCCTATATATGGTATGAATTTAGTACAATATGAAAGAAAAAAAAAAGATTAACTACACTATACAAAATAATAAAATTTCTAAAATATCATTTAGAGTAAGCGTATAAAGAAAATATTGGTTTTTAACTAATGCTTGAGTATCAAATCAAATATTCCATCAATGAGTATTGCATCAAGCCTGCAGGGAAGGAAGGGATATGATAGAGTCATAGAACTAAAACATCTTGCAAAATAAGTTCAGAAAATCAAATTTTTTTATTATATATTTGAAATCCTTGATCTATAAAAAATAAGACGGATTCCTAACTGTATAAAGTGAACAATCAAAAAATATTCCATTCCTTCGCATTAGCTTAAAATTGTTTGTTTATTTATGTAGTTTGGCACTTGACAAGGCAGGGGATTAAAATAGGGTGAAAGCCGACTCAAGTTCGCTTCTTGTTCAATCTGTGGATATAGAATTGATTGAAGATGACCTTTGAACTTCATCGATTGGTCTGGGATTCCTTATCTCTTGATCAAAAATGGCTCGTGTTTCTTGCTTGTGTTTTTTCTGGTCTTTTACTTTTCCATACTGCCTTAACATATTTCAATATAGTACTTGAGATGGTGGCTTGGAGAAATCCTAATCCTGCTGTAATTATCTGCAAGCACGTACTTTGGCTGATAAAAGTGTTCTCCTAACCCGTCCATGATCTTCTGTCATACTCTAGCCACATTATTTGATATCTCAATTATTGAACTTTTGGCATGAAATCAAAGTGTAACTTTATAACCATCAAATAAATTTTATTTTCCATTTACTTTAATGATTTTACCACATTATCATCTATAAAAAAAAATCATATTATCGTTATTATTGATTTGGTTAGAAGTGAAATAATTAATTATTATAATATAAATCTATTAAATTAAAAAGGTTGATAGTAAAATTTTAAATAAAAAATATTTATTTATTTTTAAAAGTAACTATCCAATTTGAAACTTTTCAAAATAGAAATGTAGTATACAATTTCCCAAAATATAAAAGTGCACCGAAGATTATTTATCAGTGGGAAGTGGGGGGAACTTTCAAAAGTTAAGAGAACTAAGCGACCATGCCATCAGATGTTTTTCCGTTTGTCATATGTGGAATTGTGGATGAATCTCTATTCATATGTAACGACTAAATATTTCAACAAACATTAAAAGCATTACGTCAGGTATGCTCAGGTCATCAACCAGGATCATCGCACACAATCTGACTTCATAATATGGCACTAAAATGACCCTTTAATACTTTTTTTTTTTTTTGAGGAACCAGAATAGAATAATAAAAGAGGATTGGAATGATTTTACTGATTGTGGTGAGGTCCACACTCCAATTACCCGAAAAAGTTTTGGATTTCCAAGGTATATTTAGCCCTATTTGCCATTGTCCTCTGCCAATTTGAAGTTCATGGTGGATAACTTGATATGATATGCAATTGCCCTAAGAGAATTAACACATAAATTAGCTGTGTTTCTATTCAACCACAGACTGAAAATATAAATAAAAACCCACAGACTCAAGACAAGAAAATCTAGAAAATACTTTTTTTCTTCACATTTTGTTGCAGGTTTGATTTCAGAATTGAACCAGAAACATAGACAATTAACATTGAAAAATTCTTGATTACACATAGTGATATACAATTCATCCTCAGTTAAATGCTTTTCTAAAAGCTTTACTTTAGATAGGAAATAACTTGAATATTAAACGAGAGGAAATACCAGTAGAGAAATGAAGTTAGAAAGATAAAGGAAAAATACTTGTTTATATTTCTCAGTTCATTCAGAGAGGCCTACTATGAGCAGTCATGCTCAACAATAATTTTTCAGTAAAAACACAATTCTTTTCATATTAGCTAATGAAGATTTTGCAAATGTGAGATGTAGTATTGGTTCTCATACTAAGGTTAACAGAACAAGTTTTGGAAAAAAGTCGAATCACTTAGAGATGCGTGATGCAAAAACCTCCATCAAATCCTTGAGATTAGCTGAGATACCATTACAGTTGGTAAATTATTTATACTTCAATCAATTTCAATTTTAATTACTCATGCTAAAAGTTAGAATTGTTAACATTTTCAATTGTTGACTTAGTATTTTAACTTATCTAAATTTGTAAAGATCTTTAGGAAGATTACATGTAGTTGTTGAGATTTTTTGGAAGATTTTCTACGATTTAGTTGCTTTGTACTCTATATAAGAATTATTGATGATCAATGATTATGATACACAAGTTTCCAAATAGCCCTACTGATCATAAGGGCCTGTGTCATATAAAAAGGTGTGAGTGTAAATACTACCTTCAGTCCAAAACAAAACGCCATTACCTAGCAATTTTCTTGTAAATCCTCCAATGTTCAATGGCCCAAATGATCAAATATGGGCTTTAAAAATGAAGTTTGGAAGCTAAATGATCTTTGGGAAATAGTTGAGAACGAGCAACGACCATTTGTTTGATGATTCTACAGTAGCTCGAATTAGAGACCATAGCGTTCAGAGAATAATTGAAGGCTTTGATTGGTATTCACACTGTTGTTTCAAATGAAGTACTCATAAGAATCATGCCTTGTCCTACTCCAAAGAATACTTGGGATGTGTAGAATATTTGTACAGCTTTGGAGAGTGGTTATAGGTTTGCATATGTTACAAATGTAGAGCATCTAGAGTCAGCTACTTGACTGCTAGACATTTAGAAATGTAGGCTAGACACTATTCTATCGTAGGCTAGAATTGTTATATATATATATATATATATATATCTTATGTAATTCATTGTAATTAATTAGAGAAATACAAGGGAATTAAACTTCTCTTCTCATACTTTTTTTTATGGTATCAAAGCTCTCGATCTTAAGAAACACAACTCTTATTCTCATTTCCGTCATCAGAGCCTTGGTCCTTAGGAACTTAGTTTATTTTCCAGTTAGTGTTCTAGAAACTTAGGATATATTTGAATTGGTTTTTAAAACCAAAATTTTAATTTTTCATAAAAATATATCTCAAAATATTTTTTTCTAACTCTACACATGAGTTCCATTTAATCACATAAACAATATTTTTTTATTATTATTTCATTAAAATTATAATATCAAACAATTTATTAATTATATTTTATACGTTTTATAATATTATCAAATATGTGAGACCTAAAACATATCAATTAATTTTCAATTCACAATAAAAAAATTTATTATCCAAACATAACTTTATTTCAAAAAGAAAACAAAACAAAAAATAATGTCAAAACTCAATCCAAATATAAAGTTTGGTATTTCAGTTTCACATCAGAACACTCAGTAAAATATTTTCCAAAACAAACCAATTTCCAATTGACTTTCTGGGTGTTGGACATCATCATAAGGTGCGCCTCGTTGTCACCAGTCATAACTTAGAGTCTGACAGACAGAAGTAGCATGACCTGCCTCTACACACTGCCACAAGCTCACTGTCTCCAAAGCTTCTGAGATCCACGCACCACCTTCTCAGCCTCGCAACTTCGCTGACCTCTTCCCCAACTTCTCCAAGTGTTAAGAACAAATTTGTTTTAAGAGTATCTCTCGGCATTTAAGAACAAATTTGTTCTTGAAGCGGGTTTATCTGATTTTGTTTTTCTTTGCTCGTTGGTGGATGATTTGTGGATTTCTTTCCTTAGTTTCCTTCCCTTTGTTTTTGGGATGACATTTTTTAAGCCATTTGGTCTATGAATTTCTAGTGAGTTTTGGTTGAAGCTTCCTAATTTGTTAAGTTTTGGTTAACTTGCTTAAGTCTAAGGGATTATATTGTGTTCAAGATTCTGAGTAAAAAGGACATACGACCAACAACATCTAATTTGACATATATATCAATAGACTTTGATTGACCCCATTTACACAAAGGGTTGTTTGTTTATCTGCCTTTTTGTATTAAGTTAAGGTTTGAAGCTCTCTTCAGAAGTTTAATAGAAGAGGTCATTGGAACAACATCTGTGTTGAATAAAGGCAATCTGATCACAACATTGAGTGGCATAATAGATTCTGGTGCATAAGATCAAATGGCTGGTGCTATCTCTTTTCCATTCTTTTCAATATCTCTCACAAAAATACTGTTCGAAAATACTGTTCGAATAGTTGATGGTTCATTTGTGTCCGTAATCGAAATAGGCTCGATTAAAATATCTCAAAATATTGTACTTAATTATGTGCTCTTTATTCCAAACATCTCTTGTAACTTACTATCAATAAGTAAAATAACCAAAGATCTTTGTTGTGTATCTAAGTTTCTTTTTACTTGTCTCTTTTAGGATTTAAACTCACAAAGACAATTGGTAAGACAATTGGTAATGCTGAGGAAGCTCGATTTGTCAAATTTTTAATAAGGTCAAGCTAGATTCAAACTTAAATAAAATTTTACTTTCGAGTCAAGTTCGAGCTCAAATTAATTTTTAAAATATTTTTAATTTAAAATTTGAGAAAAGAATAATAAAAAAATAAAAAATATTTCACGAGTCAAGTATTTTGGAGTTCGAACTCGATTCAATTGCCTAATGAGTTAGCTCTAGCTCGAGGAGAGTTCAACCAAGCTTTGATCGAGCTACTTGGCTCATTTACACCTAATGCATAGGTCAAATTGAAAAATTAGCAAACCTTTTGATTTAGAATATCATACAAAACTTATCTTGAATATATATATATATATATATATATATATATAACAATGCCAGTGGAATTGGTAAATCTTGAAACTAAGCTACTACTCTATCATGAGAAATTGATATTATTCTTGATTTATTAGAGTTTTTTATCATAATTATTTGTAATATTAATATAATTCGTACTTAGATAATACTATGTGAAATTAAGAAATAAATTTTTGACAAAAAGGAATTTATTAGTAAAATATTTATATGAAAAATATATTTATTTTTAAATTGTGATTATATCTTTCAATATGAATATTTAATTTTTTACACGAGGAAGTAATTACCACGGACAAAGTGCAAAACTGCAACTACATAATCACCTATGAGCTCCCCAGTTCTTTTGCAAATACTACTACCTGGGGGCATGAATGAAAATTGAACACAGATTTTTTTTTCTTTCTTTTTTCTTTTTGTAAGGCGGCAATATAACAGAGACAATTTATGATTGGCAGCTGGATCTGCGTTCTTAATTTGTTTTCTGCCTTTAAATTAAGTTTTTCAACTAATCAAATACACCCAGCCATTTTATAAACACGAAATGGGTTTGGAGACCTCCAACCAATACACCCATCATGGTGAGAATTATAGCAAACACCTAATCCATCTTATCGACTCCATTTAACTTCTCAAGAGTTTCGTATATATATACCAACGTCTATAGTTCTATTTCATCAACTCATTCCTGATCAAGTACCATCATTAGCAAGAAACAAAAACTTGTCCAAAACATTATCTCATATATGGCACCTCCCAAGTTCCTCCACTTCCAGGTACTCAAAACCATATTGATTTCTCTCCTCATTCTATCACTTGCAGCTACATATGCAACCTCAGCTAGAATTCTTGATGAGGAGGTAATTATTGCTGCTCCAACCATTGCACCTGATGTTCCTGATTCAGTGGAAACACCTGTTTCTGCAGGAGCTAGCAGCAGTAGTGCACTTGGCTCCGGGACTCCTGATCATACCTTTACTTTCTTCATGCATGACATACTGGGAGGATCTAATCCTTCAGCTATAGCCGTTACTGGCGTTGTAACCAATCCTGCAGTGAGTGGCCAAGTCCCTTTCGCCAAGCCTAATGGTGCAGTCCTGCCAGTGAACAATGGCGTCCCAGTAAACAATGCCAATAGCGGAATCATCAACAACAACAACTTGCCCTTCCTCACTGGCCTAAGTGGATTCGCACCTAATTTATTCCAAAACAACGGAAACAACATCATTGGCGGCGGGTCCGGCTTCCCGGCTCTAAACATTGGACAAATGCCAAGCGGGACTACATTTCAGAAACTCATGTTTGGTACAATGACCGTTTTTGACGATGAACTAACAGAAGGTCACGAGCTGGGCTCTGGCTTGGTTGGAAAAGCACAAGGGTTTTATATTGCAAGTTCAGTAGATGGGACTAGTCAGACCATGGCTTTCACGGTGATGTTTACTAGTGGTAGCTATGCTGATAGCCTGACGTTTTTCGGGGTCCATCGAGTGGCTGCCTCGGAATCCCATCTTGCCATCATGGGTGGCACTGGAAAGTATGTGAATGCCAAAGGAATTGCAACTGTTAAGACCTTCCCAGCAATCTTGGGTGCTCAGCATAACACGGATGGAGTTGAGACTGTGCTGAAGATTACTGTTTATCTTGCTTACTAATTTAGTTTCTTCTTCTTGTGTTCTTACAATGATTGCATAATTTGCATTTGTGTGATTGCTGACGAATCTGAGGATTTGTATACTCAACATTGAAAATTTGTGCTTATGAAAGTTCTATATTATGTGATTTGCAAATGCTTCAATTATGAATTTTATATAACCGAGAGGTAGATTGTATTCGTGGAATAATGATCTAACAACTTCACCACGGACAAAGTAAGGTAATCTCATGATTAAGCGCTTTCACACACATCGACTCTCCTCATGACGTAATAAAAAATTTTTTTAAAAAAAACCCTCATGACCAATCAACTAAACTATTTGTACTACGTAAGGCTTCTCCGCATGATTTGAATTCTCTTGTTATGAATAAATAGATAAATAAAATAAAAAAGTAACACATGGATTCTATTGTTATAAATAAATAGATAAACAAAATAAAATATGTAAGAGACAAGTCTTGTGTAATCAGATTTTATTTCATGATTCTTAAAGGACACATCTCTTTACTGTAAACAGCACCCTTCAAATTACAATTTTAGCCTTTTTAATCTAATTTGCTAGTCACTCTCATCCTCTCTCTCTCTCCCCCACTCCATTCCATTGACCGAAAATCACAGGAAGTAGGAATTTGTCGCCATTTTCTATCGATTAAACACAATTAAGCATCAATTTCCTTCTACCCATTGAACACAAACAACTCATTCAATGTTTTCCAAACCAGTGAACCGTAGCTGAAGTCCTGGAAAACCATTGTTGGATGTGGCTTTGCTAAGTAAAATATTATCTGATAAGCACATCACATGCATTTACACGTGAGAATTACAATTAAGAAACAATGCGAAAAAATTTGAAAAAGAGAAAATGGAGAATTTCTCAGTGAAATTGAAACAATGAAAAGAAAGAATAGCCTTTGTTGGATTAAATTGTAAAACAAAAGCGTGGTTTTTGAGGGAATACCTGAGATTCCTAAACCTAGACATCTATACCAGCGAGAAGGAAATTGTGAGCAATCTTACCGAAGAAGCACGCTCATGTTCTTTTGAGAAGGAACCATTGGTGTTCAATGAGAAGCAAATTCGGTGCAAGCCGGGCTCTCTGCTTTTATTCTCGGATGAACTTTTCTGGGCATGCAAATAATATGCCTGCTACCTCGTCCGGGCATAAAGAAGAGTGCCCAACCGCTACTTCCCGGGTATGCATTTTTCCAGATCGAAACTATAAAAAAAAAAATGCACTCTTTTGTTGAAAAAAACAAAATTTACTTCAGTTTATTCTTCTGTTTGTGATATGTCTTTATTTTATCCTAAAGTTACAAATTCCTTAGCCCAAGAAAATGGTAAATTTTCATAATTTTTATAAGTTGGAAGGTAAAACCTAAAAGAAAAAAAAAAGGTTGGCATGTGAGTTATGTTACCTTATAAAAAAACTAAAAAAATGACAAATCTTCATCATTTTTAGTCGCAGGTAGTATAATCATATTTGGAATAGCATAAGCTATTTGTTCAACATATGTTGTCGATTGAATGTTGTGTTGGCCCCCAGGCTGAATGGAACGGTAGTAATTCATTTCCCCCTAAACTGAATAGAAGGATGAAATGGTGCATTAAGTTGCCCTCCAAAAAAGATAAGATGGTTAAAATTAGCTGGTCCCTCATGCTTGATAGGAGGATTAATTTGTCCTCCTTGTGGTGAATTCTCCTTGGAGGATTTACACAGGTTGGGATAGCCGTATACATGTGAGCAACTGCAATCGACATGGTTGATCCTCCCTAATTGAGGTGTCATCTGCTCGCGTCTTGCTATGGACACAACTCCATATTAATATTATGGAGCCGATACAGGTGGATTCCATTGATGTCTGGATTCTGCTTACGCAGGCGAGGAAAACACCTTTCGACTATGGTAATGTTGCCTTTATTCTAGATTGGAAAGCTCATTTTGTAATAAAGGATTGAAAACAGTTGAAACTCAGATACCATATTTTGTATCAACTCTCCAGTACATTGCTCCATGGTATGCTGAATTGCAGTTAATGAAGTTAGCATAGGTTGCTGCTGTGAAACATCATTTGTAGTTTGTGGATATTCTGACTTAAATCAGCAAGACTCCAAGGAGGATTGTTTGAGCTTTCAGACGTAATTTGTCAACCATATCAAAACTGCATGTACTAAATGAATGTGTCACACTTGGGGTGTCAATTTTGTTGTCACTCGAAATACAATTAGTCAGCAGAGACTAATCAACGGGTTTTGCTGACAACTGATGGGTCAGGTTCCCATGACCTCACAATAGTTTTGAGCATTGCTTAAATAGTCGATTAAGACTTGTGAAATCTTTTTTTTTAAAAAAAGTTTGTTCTTAAAGTAACTATGGAAAGCCTTCAAAATCAATTGAACAAATGAAATAAATGAACTTCAATAAAATTAAGAATAGACTAAAAATGAATGAAAATTGACGAAGCCTGTCGTGCGGCTCTCAAATTTAAACCTAACAATTCCTATGTAGATAGGGAAAGTAGGGATCGAATCCACAGAGATTTGTCAACTCTTAAATTAAAATCATTAATCGGAAAGGGTTTTGGGGGGTTTTTGGTATTTTGAGAATAGAATTAAAAAGGAATTTGGAATATAAATGATATAAAAAAAACGTTAGCAAGGAATTAGTATCAAGTTATATTTTTCATGGGATTAATCATAGATAAATACATTATTAAGTAATTGGTTTTAGAATCCCGATCAGCTCAGACAGATTCCTATCCTTACAAATTAGATTAATCTCGATCAGCTCAGACAGATTAATCTCTAATTTAATTAAACACCACTACCAACCAGCGTGTATAGGATGTTCAATCAAATTGCATTAAGTAAATAAGGCATCACCAACATTAAATTGTATATAACAATCAGCTTAATTATATACAATTTAAATTATATAATTCCACTACTAATTTAATTAAGCCAAGAGCTGCAACTCAATTAAATTAGTAGATGCCACTTGAATCATTAATACAAGATTAATAATACTAGTTATATAATCACGTTTATTAATTGGATTGTCAATCCAATTAATTCACATAATTATATTAATTAAAACAGGAATTACATAAATACTTAATTAATATATAGATATAAGTATATTAAATAAATATACAAATATATATATATATATATATATATATAAAGAAAGATTGGATTTATATTAACTAAACAAATTAGGCGGTTCAACCGACCATTTAAATAAATTAAACTAAAAGTATGGAGGCTCGGCCTTCCATAAAAAAGAAAATAAAAGACATAAAAGTAAATTAAACTAATAGGTGACTCGGCCATCCATTTGCGATATTTAAAGTGCATAAAGCAAAATAAATAAAGACTAGGCGGGTAAACCGACCATAAGTCCAGTTAAATAAATCCAAATAGAAATTAAGTACAAAGAAAATTATCTCATAATCCCATTTATTAATAACTTAACACATATCATTTCTAACAAAAGGAAATTACTCACAATCCATATTTAATAAATATAAGATGAAATTTATAAACATTAGAACGAAAATTTGAAAGAAATACTCCCCGAAAATATTGAAATTATCCGGACAGAATTTCTTTACTAAATTTTACAAAAAGACTTGAAAAACTATTCTAAAAATTCTAGAAATTATATTAATATGAAGATAATAATAAAAGAAAGAGATTACAAAAGAAATGAAGAAGATTGGAGCTAAATTGGTGTCTCAAATGAGAAATGAAGCTAGCATATTTATAGGGAAATTTCTAGGGGTAAAATGGTCATTTTGACCTCCGGTACTGTAGCAGGTTGACTTGTTGACTTTGACCAGCCGACGGATACTGTTCATGACGTAAGCAGTGATGTCATCATCGACGGCGGTACTGTTCACCGGAGTTACTGTTCATCGATTTTTTTTTTTTTTTGCATCTTCACTTCTTCTTCTTCTTCTTCTTCTTTTTATCTCCAAAATGTACTAAAATACACTGAAAAACTTATAACACAAAGAAATAGAAAGGAAATGTGAAATATATCCATTAAATGACACAATTAACCGATTTTTAAACAAAATATAGTCATTAAGTAGTATAAAAATCAGTTAATTTATGTGTACATAAAAAATATATTGAAAGAACTTAACTTATACATAGACTAATATCTCTCAGTTCATCAGACTCGTGTGTAATCTAAATTGAAAACAAGGCATGAAATGAACTACAAAATAACAATGAAAGCGTGAAGGAACTAAAAGTAAGACTAAACAAGTTTTTAAATTGAAGGTAACAAAGATGTTTAAAAAGGCTTAAAGATAATTGAATTGAATAAGTTGATTTGCTATTATGTGTTGTGGATGATTGCGATGCTCTTCCCCAGCCTTCAAAGCCTCTATTTATAGACGCCATTTTAGTTAACTTTCATGTCCCTCGTTCTCCATTAAACAACTTTTCCATGTTTGAGAAGCCACTAATTGCTACTTCTCCACGATCAAACCTTGTTTGGAACCATTCCTACATGTTTTGAGATAATGGAGATATCACTTTGATTTGGTCAGCAACTTCAGCCTTACCTTCATCAACAGATCAGGCACAAAATAAGGAAAAAAGTTAACTTATTGAGTCGATGCTTTTCACTAGGAGCATCTCAAATGATAATGTCAATGTCGATAAAAAAATTATGACAAATGACACTTAATAAATGAAATGTCAAGACACATAATATAAATGTCAAATAATCAAATTTTAAAATTGACTCAAATGCATGAATGACAATGATCAGTGTAATACTTACTTGTCATGTTTATCTTTCTGATGCATTTATCTTTTTTTTTTTTTTTTTCTTCAAAAATTATTTATGTGTTTATCTTTTCTTCTAAATTTTTCACGTTTTTTCCCTTCTTTTCACTCATCGGAGGGAATTGGCTTGAGAACTAGTTCTCTCTTATATAAAAAGAATGTTAAAAACCCTGAAACATGACATTGCATACATTCACATCTCACATACTACATACTGTACATGCATTCACATATAATTATCAAAATGCCACCCTATAAAAAGAAATCAATCACATATAATTATCAAAATGCCACCATATAGAAAGAAATACTTTCATGCATATATCTTGCCCATCCTGAATTTAAGTTAACAAAATACTCAATAAAAAATATTCACATAACAAAGGAATTTTTTAAAACATGAGAAAGAGATAAAAACCATTTACCTCCAATCGAAAACAAGTACCCTAATAGTCACCTAAATATAATAAAAAAAATGGACAAGACCTATTCTAACAAATCAAAGACCTAAAACTATCTAGTTAAAAACTACCAATAAATCCCAAAATAAATTCAAATTAAATAATTGTGATAATCTATTTATAAGAAAATTACTAAAACAATTCCAAAACTATCCATAAAATAAATACTTCAAAGTAGTTTAATATAATCAACATTCAGGATATTAAATAATAAACGAAATAAAGGAAAAAAATGGAAAGCGAAGATGAAGGAAAAGAAACTGAAGTCAAAACATACAAGGAAAGAAAATATTAAAAAAAATAATATCAAAATAAAACAATAGCTGAAAAATAATCTCTGTTGGAAATTAGTTTCAGATATTGCGATGACAGGGTAGTACCAGGCTACTAGCAACCGATCAGACAAGAAAACAATCATAGCCTTTCTTTTTATTTTTTATAAACATTTGTTTGTGATGGAAAATTTGATCTTTAGTGGAACTAAGAATACTAGAAGAAACATAACCTTTTTAGCTTTGAAATTCGTGCATTACACAATAAATGAATATGGAAGCCAGAATCCGAAAATTGGACTTGAAATAATAAGGCACTACTTTCGCATCATTTTTTTTTAAAAAATACCCTGGATATTTCGAAAAGAATGCAAACAGAATATGAAAACACAAGAAAATCAATTTGTAAAACTAAGAATAGAAAGCCGCAGCCATGGGTTTTTTATATTAAAAAAAAAGCAATAATAAAGTTCAATCTTTTATTTAGGAAAACTAAAAAATCGAAATAATTGTAATAATTAGATAAAATTATTACCAACATTCAAAGAACCCTAATTCTTAATTCTTACAAAACCCATCCATCAAAAATTCTAATTTAAACATAATAGAACTAAAATTAGAAAGTTAAACTAACCTAATCATGGACTTGATCTCTAACCTTAGAATCGAAATTAGCTGATGAGTGGTGCACTATAAAATCGAAATTTCCAAACAAAGCATCAGAGAGTGCATTGGGAGGGACATCTCCATTATTCTGTTCCACCGGCACAATCAATTTATGAGTTACGGGGCAGATTAACATGATTCTCAAGAGCTACTACATCTATTTCGTGAAGACCAATTTGAGCAAATCAAATACCAAAGAAGCATCATGAGAATTATTAGCAAAATTCTGGCCAAATAAACTATCAGTTTCTTGCACAACAAATTCAGTGGGACGACTCATCATCGGCAGGGGCTCCTAGTGAGAGTCACTCGAAATTTGGTAGGCTCATGAGCCAGACCAACCGAATCAGTAGATTGATTATTATCATCATCCTCCATTGGAAACCTATAGTTGAAGGATGATATAATGGCACCTCTAGAGGACAGAGCATGCATAAATGATCCGAAAGGAAGGGTCTCACGAGATCTAAAGACACCTCACCATCGAACGAAGGACAATGTTTCAGAGTATGAGAAATTAGACCACAGTAAAAACAACAAGCAGGCATACGTCCATATTAAATAGCTGCAACCGTGGGACCATAAAAATGAATTGACAAAGAAAATCATCTTGGAAGCTGGTTAGAAACGTCAATCAGAACCCGTAATCGGAAATACCTTTCTCGGTATCAGAAAATTCGCGAATTTGAATTAATTTGCAGCTACTGAAGAGGGATGCCAGACGATGACCAATTGCAGGGGTAAGGCACTCTCGAGGCAGACCACGAGTATGAACCTAGAACAGAGCTTGGCCAAAATAATCATCAGAGAACAGAGCCATGCAATCCCAACCTTTTACGACAAACAGAATATCATCATTGCAACATGGGCCTTCTGCAATAACCCGCGCAGCATCGGAGGCATTTTGGAAGAAGAACTAGAAAACATTCTGTCAAACAAGGGTGAAAGTGAAAGCTTTATTGAGCCATGATTTATTGCCAGCCGTATATTGGGGCATTCTCGCGAGCACCAAAATTTCCTAAGAACAGAGTGAGAGCATTCTTTGGTACCATCGGAGAGCTCGTCCTCAAAGATCTAAATAGAGGGGGAAATGAGTGGATGTAAAGATAGTGAAAGGAAGACGCGAGAAAGATCTCCTCGTTTCAGTTTCATAGTGATTGAGAAAGCCCAAATCAAAAAGTTTGCAGAAGCTCTAGATGAGATACGAAACAAGCCCTAGAAGGGAGGCACTCTTATTATCTAAGTATTACACGAAGGAAGGAACTACACTATGGCAAAACTTTTGCATCCAACCTCTAATATATAAAACAACTCAGGTTTGTATATCATGATTATATATGTAGGTTTCAAAGTTTTGCTTATTTTGATATTGTAATTTGTAATTCTTATGGCTCATAAGATCGATAAAATATGTATATTTGTCTTAAATTGGTTTGCAGCTTCATGTCTACCATCTTTGTGGCTGGCAAACTTCTAATGATGAAAAATGATATACAATGTAACTCGTATTTTCTAGATATGTTTATTGATTCATACAAGGATTCTTGGTCTCCAAATACAATATGCAATTACACCTAAATATGCTCTTCAGATTTTAATATATTAGTATTTAATACGCATTTTACCTAAGGAGTATATTCAATTAAGATTGAGATTTTTAATGACTTTTATAGATTTTTTTAAGCATATGATATTATGAATTTTATAAAATTCTAAGTGACATTTATAGATTCATTCAGATTATAGGA
Organism: Apocynum venetum; assembly: GCA_019593545.1. NCBI lineage: Eukaryota > Viridiplantae > Streptophyta > Magnoliopsida > Gentianales > Apocynaceae > Apocynum > Apocynum venetum. Next base: position 1,137,235 of record SRSM01000133.1, read on the forward strand.
AATTCTATTGAAATTTTTATTTAAAACTTTTTAAAATTTGTTGAGACTTTTATATATTTTCACTTTAAAAATAAAAGAAAAATTCACGTAACAAAAAATGTTATATATTCTTAAAATATTCTTAAGGGTTATATATTCTTAAAATAATTTTGATCATGTCAATTCAAGAAAAAAAATTTATTTTGAATCCCAATAAAAATTCATAAAATAAATAACTTAAATTCTTGATAATAATATAATGTTCATAAATAAAAATTTCTAATATTCAATATTATCAAAATTCTCAACATTATTCAATATATTAGTTGCAATATAATGCATTTTTTCATTGTTGTTTTTGACTTCTAAAATATAGTCTAAAATCTTTCACATCTTTTGATACATACATATTTCTCATTCAGGTGGCATTTTCTTTCTTTCTTTTTTTTTTTCCGAAAACAAGAGAATCAATATATTAATTGAGATGTCAAATTACAACAAAAATCACAAGGCATCATATATGGCTTAACACAGAAGCCACACAGGCATGCAAGTGGAAAACTCACAATTAACAATTTAGCAATGTAGAAGGCCTATGTATCCCATTCTTAGCAAGTTTGTTTGCATCATTTGCAAGTTCAAGATTTTGATAATGCTCCATGATATGTGATTTTTTTAAGAGGATAAATATATTAACAAATACCAAAGAATCTCAACGAATAAAAATTCAAGTCTAATAAAATTCTAAATCACTATATGCAAAAAAAAAAAATGACAGCATAACAAATGAAAATTTCGATCAAAATGATGTTTTTTAATTAGGATTAGTTCATGGAGCCCGATTTTTAGGCTGAACTAGGCTTCAAAATTCTTAAGTGGAAAATATTTCAGGACATCCCAACTATACTTTTTAACTAGTCGAGTCTGGCCATTTGGGTCGGACCGAATCAACCCCTAGGCCAAATGAAAAAATAGATAATTTGAAGCATCATTTTAATCCGATCTAACTTTTCAAATCGATCTTCATAATAGGCCTATAAAAATTTAGATCGATCTAACTTTTCCTTTTAAACTTTAAAATTTTAGATTGGATTGGGGTAATCTGAATTGACTCATTAAAAATGTTTATAAATTTCATATGAATAGATGAAATTTGGATGAATTTTTTTTTCTTAATATTTTATATGTAAAGTCATAAAAGTATTGATTTTGTAGAAATGATTAAAAGTATTTTTCAAATTGAATATTCCATATATTATTTAGAATTCTAAAATGTATTGATTGAATACCTTAAAAGGTTTAAAAAATCTCATTTGAATACACTTTTACTTTGAAAATAGTAAAGGGTAACTTACATCTCAATTGAATGCACCCCTTTATTTATATTTATATTTATTCAACTTTTGTCAAATTATTTGACCATATAATATTTCCTACTAATGCATTGAATATCTACTATTCCAATAGCCAGTAAACACATAAAATAATATTATTAGTATAGAAGATACGTAATAGACAATGGATGAAATGTTTTAAAGATTATAAACCTGTAATTAAGCACCATTTATGGGCTCAAATAAAGTCATAAATGAGTACCATATAACATTCCTTATTGTGTAATTCAAATGTAAATTGGACATATTGTTTTGGGGAAAATACTTTTGCCTAAATACATGTTTTATCTAGTCACTATCTTTTAAAAGTTACTCCCAACTTTTGGATTTTAAAAATATTCACATTTATATTTTAATATATTTAAAATTGAATATCCACTTACTTAAAATAAAAACATTTATTACCTAAAATTATGTTGATAACTTCCTCAATTTAGGAGATTTGTATTGCTAACTTATATTGCCTCACAACTTAATCATATTAATAACAAAAAATAATGGGGTAACCTTATTAATATCAAATCCTTTCCTTAATTTTTGCAATGATGTTAAATGTGGACATTTAATTGTTTATTACACACGAATCTAACAATACTACATGTTACATTTTTAAATATTTTTAATTTAAATTTCACATATAAACTAACTTTATAATTCTATTTAGCTTTTTATATAAAATTATTTTAACAATGGGATTTATTCCCCATCAAATCCATTCAATCAATTTACAAAACAAAAATTTTATCCAAATTAATATTTTTCTCTTCAAAAATACAGAATATACTTTCTCTACTTTTACATTACTATCCAAATATACTATGTTGAAATAGAAAAAAAAATATTATATTAAAAATTATTACTCCTTCCATTTTTTTATAAGTCGCTATAAATTTGTTTTTTCTTAGATATTTGACAGCTCTTTAGGAAAATTTTACTATTTATTTTCAATATTGCTTTTATTTATCTTATCTCTTATTTTCCCTCTTTATTATTATTATTCTTCATCTCTAAGAAGAAATAATAATTTTTTAATATATATATATATATATATACATATTCATTTGTCTCTTTTATAAGTCGTTGAAAAAATATTCTCACAAACCAAGAACATACGTTTTTTCTTAATGTACTCTTATAAATTTGATCTTCTTAATAAGGAAGTTCAAAAGATATATAAGAAAAAGAGAGGAAAGTCTTTGGATTGGAAAAAAGGAAAAAGTGAGAGAATAGACAAAAATAAATAAGAGTATTATTAGCAACGTAGGTAAAACTAGAGGTGACAAAGTAAATATTCAAATTCATTTAGATAAATTTAAATGGGTGTCAATCCATTTAAATCTAAACAATTTATGATCAATTTATAAATGTTTTGAATCTACATATTTTATGGATATCCATGAATACCCATTTATCCATATAATTTTGATTTTTTTAGAAGTTATTCTTTATAATTATATTCAATTAGATTTCTTAATGTAATTTTTATTATTTAAACTCGTGTTCAAGTCATTTTTTTTAATATTAATTCCATATGTATTAGAAACATGTAAAAATGATAACTACACTATCATTTAAAAAAAACAAAAATTCCAATCAAAATGAATTGAAAAATGGTCTCATGTCAACATATTTCATAAAATGTGTAAAGTTACAAGCTTTAAAGCTAACTTAGCAAATTTTTGTACAAAAATAAAAGTTATGAGCTTTAAAAGTTGAATTAGTAAAGAAATAAAGTAAAATAAAAAAATAAAATTGTAATAATAATTATTATTATATAAAAAATTTAGCTTCATATGAAATTGAAAGTTTTCGTACAAATTGTTTGATTTAAAATTTTATAAAAACTTAATTATTAAGTCCTGTATATTTGAATAATAGTGTTGTTTGTTCATTATTGAACTTTTTGAATAATGTGAAATATAAGCAAAATGTATTTTTTGTCCATTGTTGAATTGATGATTCAAATAAAATTAGGTAAGAAATTTGAATACATTAAGAGAAAATCATCACGATTAATATTGAAGATTTCATTCTTTGTATGAATTTTTTTTATTTTTTCATTTCTTAGAAAAAACTCTAATAAAATTAATAATATATAATAAAACTTTTATCGATAAATTATTTCTGAATCATGATAGTTCTAGGTGAGAAAGAGTGAGAAGGAATGTTGTCTTTCCATACCACACCACTCACATCTCGCCATGTTTGTCTTTCCATCTTTCCATCTTCGCCATTACGTGTAGTATTGCCATTTATCCTTCCTTTAATATCTTTTAATCCCTTGTGTCATTTTCTTTCCTTTAATATCTTTTCATCCCTTCTCAAAAAAGACTGTTAATGATTTATAAAAATGAAAGGAATGAGTAATTTTTAGTATGTTTGAATGTTCTTCAACCTACTTATAGAAAAAGAGGCAAGATTGTGTTTGGATGAATTATTTTGAAATTCTTAATGTATTTGAAATAAAGAATTTTTTTTAAAAAAACATATTTCAAAAGTTCATAATTTTAAAATTACTTGTTTGGATATTTGTGAAAAAGTGAAATTTTGATAATTATTAATGTGTGAAACTCTTACAAATATGATACTAAAAAAAGACTGTTTATCCAGTTTCAATAGTGATATTTTAAAGAAAACACCTATTTTAATGATTTCTAAACAACAGATTTGAGAACTCTAAAAATCTAGTTAAAGATTTATCCATTATATCATCCAAACAAAGAATTTATTATATTGATTTTTTCAAAATCTGAATTAAAATAAAATCAATCCTTAAAAATATTTATCCAAACACACTGTAAGGGATCAACAGATTATTATTATTTTTCCTGAGAAGTGATGAAAATATATTAAAGGAAAGAAAAATGACACAAGGGATTAAAAGATATTAAAAGAAGGATAAATGACAATACTACACACGTGTGCAGTAGTTTGTAGTCAATGAAGCGAAAATGGCCAAAATGGAAAGACAACATGGCGAGATGTGAGTGGTGTGGTGTCTAACCTTGCTCCACGTCACATCCTATCTGTCGGACCCACAAGAATCTACATCGATTCACTTTCTCCAAAAGGCACGAAACCGCGAAGGCACGTCGCAGCATCTCCTAAGGGCAATCTAGGTAAAACAAAGAAATCTTTTTTATCTGATTTTTCTTTATATTTATTTTATATGCCTCGTCATCCGGAAAAAAAGGATAAGAACAAAAAGTCTTTGTACATTCCAAGGCAATACCTCAGAAAACTAAGAAAAAAAGAAGAAGTAATTATATGATCCTTATTATTATTATTAAGAATTGATATTATTACGTAATCCAATAATTAAATATTTTATTTGTATTTAAAAATAATCAAAATTTGTTATATGTTTAGAAAGATTTCACTTTTTGGTTGCGTATTTTTAGAAGGGAGATTTCATTTTTTAATACGTGTTAAAAGAATTATTTAACTATTTTTGTGCAACGGAGTGAGTAAATCAGATACCAACGGCACGACGTCGTTCCTCAGCCAAAGCCTTCACTCATGCAGCTCAAGAACTTCTCTATAAATTTGTATCCTCGCCGATTTTTTCCTTCCTCCTCCGCCATCTCCTCCCTCTGCGGCCTTTAACTGGATCCCGCCATTTCCATACATTTAGGGGCTCAAAATTTTGAATCGATTTGCCGATCCGTTTATTCTCCTAAACTTTAGCAATTTAATCTGAACTTCAGTTTCCGTATATAAAGAAATTAAAATGGTGGGAAGCAGTATTGTGGAGCTCGAAACGATGTCGTCTGATAAGCTGGCCAACGGAAAATCTGTGGTTGTGGCTGAAGAGGGGGATTATTTTGATCCGACGCCTGTAATGTCGGAGCCAGTGCCGCAGTCTGTGGTAGAATCGGCAGTGACGTCAGGTGGTGGTGGTGGAGAGGATTTGTTGAATGTGAATACGGAGAAGGGGAAGGAGAAGGAGAGGGAGATTGTGTTGGGTAGGAACGTGCACACCACGTGCTTGGATGTGACGGAGCCCGATGCCGATGATGAATCTACCGGTGACAAGGAAGCTTACATGGCTAGTGTCTTGGCTCGCTACCGGAAGAATCTCATTGAACGAACCAAGCACCATTTGGGTATGTATCGAGGCTCTTTTGTTCACGTATTTGTCAAAATTTTCATGCTCTTTTTTAATTCCTATGTTTCGGATCTCAGGTTTTATTTTCTGAAATACTGGGATTTGAGGATCTGTTTTGCTGGTAGTAAAAGTGCTGGAGATTGAAGTAGAAAACATGCTTATACTAGTAGCTTTTTATTCTTTGGCTTACTATTATAGAAGTTGTAATTTCACCTCCTGCTTTAAATGTTACCTGGGCTGGTAAATTTTGCATGTAAAATTTGTGTCTTTTGAAATGGTTGGGCTTTAGGATCTGGGTATGGTTGCAAATGATAATGAATGGAGTAGTTGGAAGCTCTTTATTGTTAACTGATTGTTCCTGTTGTATTGACTCTTTCTGTATGGTGAATTTGTTTGCATCATTATGCAGTTTCTTCTGTTAATGTTTTCTTTCACAAGTTTTCTTAGTTGTCTTTTTATGCTCGTTTCTTGTGTTTTACTTATTGATAATTACTTGTGTACTTGTCAAATAATATGTGCTTTTTGTAATGTTAAGAATCCCTGTGGTAGAGGTGGGGGATTCAGTGAGACAACGAGAAGTTCATATATGACTATTCTGTACACATCTTTTCTTTTTACTTTTTGTGAAGATCAGGCGCATCTAAGTTTTTAGTGCATTGGGTGGTAGTAGAATGGCTCATTATATCTCTTGATATTACCTGTTAACTTCTTAAGCTCTAATGCTTTTTAAATCTTGAAAATATTACCAGGATATCCGTATAATTTGGACTTCGATTATGGTGCTCTGGGACAGTTGCAGCATTTCTCCATCAACAACCTAGGTGATCCATTTATTGAGAGCAACTACGGAGTCCACTCAAGACAATTTGAAGTTGGTGTTTTGGATTGGTTTGCCCGTTTATGGGAAATTGAAAAGGATGAATACTGGGGATACATTACTAACTGTGGTACAGAGGGAAATCTTCATGGGATCCTTGTAGGGTAAGTATAATTCCAATTGAGCTTAAGATTGGTCAGCTTTCATTATGAAGCTTTTTGATGTCTGTCTAAGATGCACAACTAATTCTAAGATTTATGGTGATTTCCCTTGCAGAAGAGAAGTGTTTCCTGATGGAATTCTTTATGCATCAAAAGAGTCTCATTATTCTGTCTTCAAGGCAGCGCGAATGTACAGAATGGAATGTTTTAAAGTGGACACTTTAGTCACGGGTGAAATAAATTGTGCAGACTTTAAGACTAAGCTGATCGCTAACAAAGAAAAACCAGCTATAATCAACGTTAACATAGGTATGTACTTCTCTCTCCCACATTGCCAATGACTGCACCTTAGAAAGAAAAAGAAATGAAAAGAAAAGAAAAGAAAACACAGTCTAGTCCTCATGTGTAAAACCTTTTCTGGAGAAAAAAACTCATGCCTCCTATATTCCAGGAACTACGGTAAAAGGTGCTGTTGATGATCTTGATCTTGTGATACAGACGCTTGAAGAATGTGGATTCTCACATGATAGATTTTACATCCACTGTGATGGTGCTTTATTTGGGCTGATGATGCCATTTGTCAAACGAGTGAGTATATATGTCCTTTCTTCCGGATTTTCTTCGGGCTATTGTTTACCTAAGCTCAGAAGGTTGTGTGAGTATGATGTGCAAGCTGAACATCAGCATTGCTCTAATTGATTTTGAAAAACCATTGAGATTATCATTTCTATTGTGAGCTTGATTAATTTAAGAAACAAATTCACCCTAGATTAATTCTACCTGTACTGTTTGGTTCCAATTGTCTTCAACTCTCTCTTTGTCAAGTCATGTCCATATAAGGTCATCTTCTTTTCCTCTTGGCAATGATAAAGGATTCAAATGGACTAATAATCTAAACAGAGGCAGATCATGCTATATGCTTTTAACTGCTGATAGATTTCTTACTCATGATTTTATTACTTCTAGAGTACAAAATGTTTCTATTTTGTATCAATAGTTGTAGAAATGCAAAACTATTATATTTTGGGGGGTTGGGGTGGAGATGGTGTGGGTTGCCGGCGTATTGGAAAAGGGATTTAGCAGATGATTGCACAAACGTGGTATAATACTAGAAATTGAACAGGTTCCTTGTAAGTTTATGAGACTAAAGCTCTGTCAGAAGTAGTTGGCTATGGTTTATAGGTTGGTGAACTGCTTGCTAGTATATGGTCGAATTCTCTTCCCCCCCTCATCCCCGGTGATTGGGGCCATGTATTAATATTCAAAATCCTTTTTTATGGTATGGACTGATTCAGTAAACATTTTTAACTACTTTGGTTAATATAGGTTGGCAGCCCTCTTGCTAGTATATGGTTAAATTTTTTCATTTCCTTTTTTTTCCCCTGTAAAATGGGTATCATGTATTAATATTCAAAATCCTTCTTTTCTTGTATGAACTGATTCAGTAAATTTACTTCAGTTAATATGTTGGTGAACCTGTTGCTTGTATATGGTTGAATTTTTTTCCTTTTCTTTTTGTTTTTCCCTTGTTAAATGGGGATCTTGTATCAATATTCAAAATCCTTCTTTTCTTGTATGAACTGATTGAGTAAACTGTTTTATAGCTTAAGATTCCTGATTATGGAGATTGACCTAATGCCCTGCCCTATTTTTTGGGTGGGGGGGCTAAATAACCTAATTCCTTCCTGTGTGTCCAAGCACTAGTGTTTCAAATGTGATCATCTATTCCTGCTGGTGCTCTCTGTGTGGACTGTCATGCTTCTTGTGCTTAGCTCTTGTATACAAATCCACTTAATTTTGAGTTTAAAAACTTAGTTTGCTTTCCGCTCTTTCTTAATATTTGTGATCATGTGCAGGCACCGAAGGTTACGTTCAAGAAGCCTATTGGAAGTGTGAGTGTTTCTGGCCATAAGTTTGTGGGTTGTCCTATGCCTTGTGGTGTTCAGATCACTAGATTAGAACACATTAATGCCCTTTCGAGAAATGTGGAGTATCTTGCTTCAAGAGATGCCACAATCATGGGGAGCAGGAATGGTCATGCTCCAATCTTCCTTTGGTACACCTTGAACAGAAAAGGTTACAATGGCTTCCAGAAAGAAGTCCAGAAGTGTCTCAGAAATGCTCACTACCTGAAGGACTGTCTTAGGGAAGCAGGAATTAGTGCTATGCTTAATGAGCTAAGCAGCACAGTTTTATTTGAGCGGCCTCAGGATGTGCAATTTGTTCGTCGATGGCAACTTGCTTGTGAGAGAAATATGGCACATATTGTTGTGATGCCTAGTGTCACAATTGAGAAGCTTAATGATTTCTTGGATGAATTAGTTAAGGGACGAGCAATATGGTATAAAGATAATATCCAGCCTCCTTGTCTTGCAGAAGATTTAGGAAGTGAAAACTGTTCTTGCCCCCTTCACAAGTGATACAATTATTTGATTGGGATATCGAGTTCCCTCTTTAGTTCTTGCTAGAGAATCAGTGAATTTTTTCCCGGAAATTGTCATGTTTGTTTTAGCATGTTATGTTTATGTTTCCAGATCTATCATTAGAGGTTTTCATATGTATGAGAGGAAACATTATACTCCTCACTTGTTACTTGAAAGGAGAAATGACATTCTATTGTTGTTGTAATGAAAACGGCTTGTAATTGCAGCATATTGTTAGATCTTTCTGACTTGAGGTTACTATGCTAAACCCCACTCATTATTCCTCCCTCCCCACCCACACTCCGGGGAGGGGAAAGGGGTGAAGGGAGGCAACAGATTTTATTGAGCTTGCAGAAAAATTTCTTGTTAATATGTTAAAATTTGAGTGATTGATATGGTTAGCACGTTTGGAACAAATTGAATGTTCATGAAATATATGGCCCTTGTGCTCTGGAGATTGAAGGGGCTATGATTTTACTTTTACTTTTGACCTTTTGAGGTCATCATTTTGGCTGGGGGTCTAGCCCCTATGGGGATTACTTCTTCACGTTGTTCTTTTCTGCAGTTGAGGTCCGAATCTCCTTGACTCTAACACCTGGTAACGAACTTCTTAAGTTTTCCAATATCAGCTTTTGTTTCTCTACCATTTTGAAAGAAAGCCAACAAAAATAAAGAGAAAAAGGAGAGGCAAAATAGAAAGAAACTACTTGATTAGTGTGAAATGTTCCAAGCAAAGTTTGCTTCTGAGAATCTTGTCTAGAAGAAGTCTTGCACATGAGAATCATCCCAATGATAAACATATTTGGAGGTTGATCCTGAGATTTACTAATGATGAACTGGATGAGAGGGGTTCAGTATTGAAATGGTGAGATTATCTTTCTTTAATACACTTACCATTTCTGGCCCTTGTTCTCCCATGTTCCCTAAAAGATAAGATGGAAAGGAAATAAGAACATTAAGTAAAGAGATCTTCACTGAAACTTCTTTGCTTAAATTTATCATACTACCCTCTATTATTGTTCAATGTAAGCAATTAAGGCTAGGCCTTATATCACCTTAACTATTTGATTTCTTATGCAGCCATCAGAAAAGGCTTTTTTACATTTCTCTCAAACTCACATTGAATCTAGTCTTTTTCTTCTTGTTTCTGCTGATCACCGTCATACTTTAATTTGACTGCTCCTATGAAATGGTTTACTCTACAGTGGCTCAACCATGATTGGGTATTTGTTTCTTGGCATCCGAACAAGTGTTGGCTGGACAGCGTCATCTTTCTCCAGAGGCCTCCACCTGCAATGGGGAGTCAAATCGCGATGTGAATTGAAGTTGTGGCTTGCACAAAATAGATGGTGCATAGGTGATAGAATTGTGATGATTTGCTAAACTTGACTTTTGCTCTGGAGTATCTTTCGCTAATAGAATGAAGTATTAATCAAAACTTTTGCAGTGACTCTATCCAGTTATTTGGTTTTTTAACTGGACATAAAATATAAATTCCATTTATATAGTTCAATTTTCTTTTCTTTTACATTTTTTCTTGTGTGTGTGTGGGGGGGGGGGGGGGGAGGGAGGGGAGAGAGGGGTGTGGTGTTCCTTTGAATCTTACTTGTATCTGCAGACAAGGTGATGAATAAAAATTGATATTTCTAGCTTGGCCAGGTTAATTCCAGGACACATTCGTGGTCCACTGCCAAACCCGAGGAAGCTATAAGGCTTTAATGGCTCCTGAAATTGATGGAAAAGTGGACATTTTAGAAATTAGGATGGAACATGATAATGCTAAATGATGGAGACTGGTGAAGCTTACATCAAATCTTGAGGGATCGAACTTCTGAGGTTCGGGGAAATTCACTGGATCATGGTGGATGGAAACTACATCCAAATTAAGGGACCAACCCTTCTCGATTTTGCACCCTGAAATTTTAGTACCATAAGATATATAAAATATTTATATTCAGTTCTTAATCCTTCTGGATACTAAAGTAATTGAGTCTACCGTCAATTTCGATGTCTTCTGCAGCTGTTCTTGAAAACCAAGGTAAGATAGTGGCTCTTCGAAGAGTTTCATTCAGTACCTGAAATTAGAAGATCATATATCCCTTTAGCTGTTGAGTTCTGCCTATCTAATCAAGGATATGGCTACACGTATGGAACTGGAGCTTACTTTGCTAGTGTACGGCATGTTGTTGACATCAGACCAGGTGAGACCTAATCCCCTTGCTTGAATTCCCTTGTGTTCCTCCTGCAAATCACTAATCACTCTGTTGCCTCTGTTAAAAAATGTTAATCAACTTTAAAGTCTCAAGGAAATATTACTCTTAGAGATTCCAAAACAGCAGGGTTTTCTTCAAGAAATTTGATGAGCCATGTCAGAGCAGCAGTAGTGGTATCATGCCCTGCAATTAGCAGGGTCAATATGTTGTCTTTCAGTTGTCCATCTGTGAGTTTATCATCATCATCTCCTCTGTTGCCATCTTTGGTATGCTTCTTTACCAAAGATTCTAGGAAATCTTGATTGAAATTGTTTCCAGTTCTTCGTTGAGTAATGATTGAATCCAGCATTGCATACATTCTATCGCGAGCCTGTCCATGCATTACAAATTTAGCACTTCATTTGGAAAGAGTCTTTTACTGAAGCTGAACGCTGAAGTACTACAAATAACTGTTAAAAGAATTCCTTCAATGGTATTACCTTAATACCGCGATAAAATGCAGTTCCTGGAATCTTAAAAGGGAGAGCTGCAAATGAACGAGACATGACTTTGAAATTTGATCGAAATTTTTCCTGCTCCTCACCAGCTGGCTCCAAACTCATTATCATATTACTTATCACCTTCAAGGAGAACTGCAAAAAATTTGAAGAGTTTCAAATATTTCAAAAAGTGAGTACTTTTACAGAATTAGACATGATAATCAAGTAGTATAACTCAACCGTAGAGGCCTCTTCAAGGGCAAAGATTTGTTGTCCAGCCCACTGATCCAATGTTTCAATAGCCAAAGTATTAATAAAGTTGAAATACTTCTTCAGAGCATTGACTGAGAGGGGTTCTCCAATCAGTCTTCTGAGCCTTTTGTGTGCTTCCCCATTCTGATGAAGCAGACTAGTTGGACCAAGAACCTGCCTTCCAGCATATGAAAGATTTAAACTCACCCTTCCATCTTTGCCGGTTAGCAAAATCTTGCTCGCTTCACTTCCGGTCACGTAGACAGTTAATCTCCCCAAGACACTACTCTTGAACACCTTTCCATACCTAAGATGCATCAACATTATCATCATGAAAACCTTAAAGATTTGTATTTTCTTTTGGCAATTGAAATACAAATATTTTTCTTCCACCTTACCTTTGCTGTCTCTTTTTGATGAAGTTGTATACACCAGCAGGACTTGAAAACTCAGTTATGAAAGCAAAAGTCTCCCCTATAATGGGCCAACCAAGGCTGCCTGGGATTCCCTTCATTTTGTTAGAAGCAGCAGTCCATGATTGAAACAAGGCTGAAAGTGCAATAACCAATATTGCTAGGGGTATCAGCATTAACAAGCTTAATCCCATTTTGATTCAGATGAAACTGGAGAAGCAAATGAAGATGAAAAGGTATAGAAAATGCTTCTTCTAACTCTCCTTGACTGAATCCTTCACCATTTGGTCTTATATTTTGAGTACCCAGATTGGTTTGTCCGGAATGTTCTTGTTTGTTTCTATAATTCTATTGTTATGCATCTGGCTGGAAAGTTAGCAATGATTTTTTGTTTTTCTTTAGTTGTTTGAAGATAATTTACTTGGTTATAATCGACCATTTCTTGGACATTTGTAACGATAGGAACAAATCGATCTAAATTTATCTTTACTTCAAATTTTTTTTTGTCCTTTCAGTGGTATTGCCAATTCGTTTCTGACTGACTGGATAGTCTTAGATGCTACCTTCTTTGCTGCTGTTGATACAGCATAGTTCTTGTTGCTAGCAAATAAGGGCAAAGACTTTTTGTTACTCCTCCATTTAATTTATAATTATATTTTAAAATATTTAAAATTAGATGTCTATTTTTATAAAAGATTTTTTTTCAATAAAAATTTTACTGCCTACCTTTTGAATTTAAAAAATTCATTTCTTGTTAAGATACCATAATTATACTAGTAATACAATAATAAAGACTTGTGACAATGTGTCAACTTTTTACAATAATACTTTTAATTCTTAAATTAAATAAAAATAAATATTTAATTTTAAATGAAAAGATAAATTGATTAATTTTAGTGCCGGAGCTAAGGAAGATCAGGGGTGAAAGAACACCTTTGGCCACACTATTCATACTTATTTTTTATTTATTTTTCTTGAGTGAATGACATATTTTGCCAATGCACTTCCACTTAGTTTTGCTTTGATCATCTTATTATTATTTTTTTTATAAAAAAAGTCACTATACTTTTAAAAATGGATCATTTGGGTAACTTTGTCATCTAATTCGTTAGACACCCGTTAGACACATTTCCTTGATTAAACATTCAATCTCTTAACTTTAAAAATAAACTTTCAGGCCCCAAAGCTTTAAATCATTTTTTTCGCTATTCATCTTCTCCCCAATTTCATTCTCTTTTGATGAAGAAAGAAAAATAAAAATATTTATTTTTATATAAACCGTATATAATTAATTTATTTCTTCAATCTTCTTTCCATTTTTCTTATCTTTCTCTGTCACCATTTTATTTGAATTCATTTTAGAAAAGGAAGATGAAGAAAGAAATTGGGAAGATGACGAAGAAAGAAAAAAAATTCTAAAGTTTAATTTCATTTCCTCATCAAAAGAGATGAAAATTTGGAGAAAATGAAGAATAAAAAATTGGAGAAAGAAATTGGGGAGTAGGTGAAGAAAGAAATAAGTTATTTAAAGTTATTTTAAGAGTGTATTTGGATTGAAATTTGAAAGTGTTTTTTGTTTTATTTTGGAAATGATTTGTGTTTGAATAAGAATTTTTTTATTGGGAATTGGAAGTTTTGAAGTTAGAAAATAAAAGTTTGATAAGATATTTTTTGATATTGTGTTTTTTAATTAAAAAGTAACGAAAAAATATTATTTAAGTGAATATGTGGGGATCTATTATAAGGTTAAGAGAAAATTTAAAATTCTGAAGGTAAAAAATAATTTTGAATGATAGCTTTTATATGAAATGATGAATTTGAAAAAAAAAATTCTTGGCCAAACAATTGGAGAGATTGAAAGTTTAAATTTTTTAAGCTGAGGGACCGAAATTTTCGTTAAGGAAATGCATCTTACGGAGACCTAAATGACTTGTGTTTTAGTGTAGTGACTTTTTTTTTTTATTACAAAAAAATTAAAATGATCAAAAGCGTAATTCGGTTAAAGTATAGTAACTAATTTTTCCATTCACTTTTTTTTTTCTTTCTACAAATACTATTCATACTATGCTCTGGCATTTGGTTAAACCCCACCATTCCTGGTTGAATCACAAAAAGAATAAGAGTTCTTTTACTGTATTTTTGGGTGAAGATTTTTAAGGAGGATTTTCAGGTTTTGAAAATTACAAATAATAAAGTTATCTTTTGGGTTTTGAAGATCTCCTAGTAGACATGTTTTCAAAATTCTTGTCTTCTTAACAAATAAATCTCTTATTCGAAAATCACCTAAATAGATTTTTTTTTCAAATCTCATATCTCAAACCGGATAAACTCTCCATTTTCTTTCCTCGTCCTATTTATAAGACTTTCACAAATCTATAATTATCAAAAATCCTCTTCTTTGTTTTACAAATCTACAACTTTTAAATTTTAAAATGCTGAATTGTGTCTTTTTTAATTGTTTCATTTTAAAATTAGTTTAGGAATTTGAAAATGCCTAACTCAAACATAGTCTTAACTTTTGCGGAGTCAAACTAAAAAGATGTTGGACACTTTTGTACTCTATTTCTTTAAATTTAAATATTTATATTTTTATAGTTCATTTAAAAAAAAGTAGATATTCAATTCTAAACGAGCCAAATGAAAATATAAATATTTAATTTCAGACAAATGATTACTAAATTAAGATTAAATTATCTAAAAGAATAGCAAATATTGTACTCAAAATTTAAACCTTCTTTTAAATTAGTGAAGCTTTATTTTCCCTTTGCTTCTTCCTTTTCCCATCATCCTTTCTCTACTTTAAAAGTTTTGAAAGAAGAAATTATATGACTTAGCATAGTCACAAAGTAGACAAAATTTATTAAAAATAGTAGTCCTCAATAATTTGTATTTTTCCACTAACCTAATTACTACTTGCATTCAAAATAAGTTTTTAAAATGTCTTATTTTCTATAAATAAATTTAAGAGGTATCATCACTAGTTTTACTAGAATTAAGAATAAATGAATAATTTATTCATAGTTATTTTTCATAATTTCTAGATATAATTATCATGAAATCTTAAAAAACATGGATATCTTATTTCTTAACATAAATATATATTTTTATCTCACCAATTAAATTTTAATTTATATTCTATTAATACATATATATCATTGTTAATCTTTTATACTAATAAAGTTAAACTAAAAAAACTATCTATCCCTCAAAAACTCTCATTTATTTTAAAACCAAATTCAAATAAAATAAACAGCATCATTCTTAACAAGAAAAGGTAATATATGTCACATGGAATTGCTTTCCAATGTATTAAAACTTTGTTGTGAAGGGAACATTGATTTTGATACTATTGATATCGGAATTCGGCTGCTTGATGCCTGATGTTATCTAGAAAAGTTAATTAGCAGTCTTGTTTGTTTGCTCAAAATTCAAATTTTGAGGGTCGCTGATGTTGCCTACTTAATTGTCATATTTTCACATAGCAGCCAACTATGTAATTGCAAACCGTTTGGCTGGACATCGATCAGATTCTATTAGCTTTGGCCCGAAACATAAAAATCCATTTGGGAGAAGAATCCAGTCAAGAAGAACAGACGATGGAAAATTTTGGAATGGTTTTGAAAAGATTTTTGTGATTTTAGAATCCAGTAACAATTCATATTCATCATTCAAAATACACCTAGAAATAAAAACATAAATAAAAAAGAAAAATCAAACAAGGAAAAGGAAAAACTACAAAATTTTTAAAAAGTTTAAACTGCTGGGGAAAAAAAATTAGAAAAAGAAGAAGAAATGCCAGTGAGCAACTCGATTAATTCTAGTTAGTGCTTCCTTATATTAAAACCAATTAACTAGATTCCCGTAATGACACTTATTAAAACTTTTTAGGGAGTTTCAGTACAAGACATATGAACAAAATCACAATTGCTATGCTTTAAAGCAATGCTAACTCCTTACTCCAACTGTAATAGACAAATGCACAGATCGTGGTTGACTAATGACTAGTATAGTACTCCCACAATACAGCTGAGATAGGTCACTAAAATTTTTCATACAGATTAAAAGTATATATTTAATATAGTTGAAATTATAAATTATTTCTTTATTTTTTGCCTACCTTTTTCCTAGTGACTTTGATACTTTTGATACTGTTGGATAAATTATATTCATATTTTATCTTAGAATTGTAAGCCTTGAGATTCTAAGGTGGATTATTTAGATTTAAGGTAAAAAGGTTCTTGGTGATTTTATTAGATTTTGGATTATATTTACGGTGGGAATTTTCCTTTTGTATGTATTTAAGTGGAGAATTTTCTTGGGATTAAGGCTGCATATGAGCCGAGCTCGGTCAAAGCTCGACTCGAGTTCGAGCCGAGCTCGAGCCAACTCATTAAAAATTTGAGTCGAGCTCGAGTTCAAAATTAGTTAGTTCGTGGCTCGTCGAGCCGCTCGCGAATCAAATAAATAATTTTTTTAAAATTTTTAAAAATAATTCGAACTCAAACTCAGCTCGAAAGTTATATTTTACTCGAGCTCGAGCTGGTTAAAAATTTGACGAGCAGAACTCGAGCTCGAATTTTCAAGCTCGATTGAGCTAGAGCTCGGCTCGGCTCGTTTGCACCCCTACTTAGGATCATGATCGTTTGAGTTAGAATATTCAATTTTGGAAACTAAAGTAAGTGATTCTTGTCTTTTTCTCATTTTTTTTAAAAATAAAATCTTTAATACTAAATATTTGCATATATTTGTAAATGTAGAAATATCATGTCCAAATATTTTGATATTACTAAGTACATAATAAACTTGGTATATGTGTTTCTCTTTCTATTAGTTGTGGCATTCCATAACCATATGTATATGCATGAATATATGAGATAAGAGTTATATGTATATGCAGGAATATATGAGATAAGAATGTTAGAATATGATCTTCATAATCGTTAACATTAATTAATTTAATAATTTTTATGAATTTTATGTTTATGTGTATTGATATACTCCTAAGTTACATTCAAAGTGATTTTTATTAGTTTTGTTAATTACTTTAATAAGTATATTATATGATGATTTGATTTTTGTTTACTAATGTATCTTTCTTGAAGCATTATATTATTTGATTTCAAGATTGAAGCAAAAAAAAAAAAATTCCAACCAAATTAATGCGTTGTTGGCTATGAAGAGTTGAATGCAATCATTATCTATGGAATTTTTGTTGATGAGGTTGTGTCACTAAAGTGGCTCAATTTAAATAAAAAACATTTTAATTAATATTGATGGTTGTATAAGCATTATGGTTATATTAATTATAAATTATGTATTACCCAAACGTAATATATTTTCTATAGTTATTTTTAAGATAAACTTGTTATTTACTCAAAGGTATATAACATTTGAATCTTCTAAATTATGAATTGTAAGTGAATAATGGGTATTAACTTATTTTAGAGTTAATTCCTAGCATGCCAACTTTTCAACCCAAAGATAGAAAAGCTTGGTAATGCACTAGATTACTCTTAATATGTAATCTTATGTTTTTTCTTGTGTAAATTTTAAGCAATTATTTCGGCATCATTTTCAAGCAGTCTAGCCAATATTCTAGAGTTGAATGAGACCAATTATTCATATTGAAAAGGCTAAGTTCTTATTACTCTAGGGTGCTTAGACTTGAACTTGTGCGGAAGGGCAGATGATTTCATTTCTTAAAGTTCTGAGGTAGACAAGACAATCTTTGAGACATGAAGAATGTTTCAAGTGACTAAGCTTGATGATTATTAGAAGCAAAATTGTAAAACATATTCGCAAATCAATTATGGAACCCACAAAGGCAAAATAATTCATGACTTTCATTAAAAAACAATTTAAAACTTTTGACAAAGCATTGACAAGTAGGATTATGACTACTTTGACTACTAAGAATTATGATGAGACTAGTGTTGTGCAAGATATAGATGTCAATTCAGTTTTCTTCTCAAGTCATGATCTATACGAAGCCACATTTTTTTGAATTAAGACCCACGATTGCCATTTTTCTATAACTGGACTTATTCCTAAAAATATTCCTCCATATTTGAAATTGTAAGGATGATTTTTGAATTAGCCTACTATCGACAAGAATGGTCTTATCCAAATAGTTGATTCAAAATAGAAAATTAGAAGCATAATCAATACTGAATTGATGAGCAACATATGGAGTTTTTTACTTGTTTTGACCTGGTCATTTATTCAAAGATTAAACTTACCTTCCTCTGCGCTAATCAAGCATCTTTTTAGGAAGGTAGTTATATATATGCTCTTCTCATGACAAAAACTTATTGATCCGATCCTATCGATAATTGAGTATATTTTTATGTCAACAGTAATACAAATTATTCTGATTGAATTTGTTATTTACTATTGAACAAGATAAAATATACTATCCATCCCAAATTGATAGAATTGATTTTTCACACCGATTAAGAATTTTTTTTATTGAAAATGTATATTTTTAATAAAATATTCTTAAAATACTTTTGCCGCTATTTATCATTTTAAAGTGAATTTAATAATTTTTTTAGATACAAATAATCTCACTTTAAATAAATATATTCTGGTTAATTAACAAATACTTATACAAATAAATATATCTTAATTAACAAACAAGATAAGTGCCTTATAATTTGAGACAAATTAAAAAGGAAAACAAGCCTATGAAAGTTTAAGAGGAAGTAATAATTTTATTTGAAACTTATACAAAGTCTAATAGAATAATTAAATTGTTTTAATTAGTAGTAAAAAGTTAAATTATCCTGTATGAGAACTTGAGAAATATTTGAATCAATGAATAATATTGTATATATCAATAACGAATAGATAATAATATTAAAATAATTATTATTTTACTTTTAAATTTTTAGCAAGAGAAATAATTAGAATAAATGATTTTTTTTTAAAAAAACTATTATTTTGAAATAAGGGAGTATCTGAATTACTACAAATAATGTCATTACTCATTATTAAAAAAACTAAATAAATAAAATTTCCTAAATTTAATCACTCTAGAGTAAAAAGGCCAAAGTGTAAATGCCAATTATTTCATAAAAAGAATGAAAGCTTGGGAATGCAGGGAAAGGAGAAATAAGGCGTACTCAGCTTAAGACTTTTACACGTGCTAATTGAAGTCTGAGCTATCTCTTCTCTTGATAAAAGTGATTTAGATAGTAAAATGTTGCGGGTTAGTTGATTAGTCAGGATGATTTGAGCAATAAATATAAATCATATTCTTCTAGTGATTTCAATATATTGGTTAAGAGTAGTTGTTTTGTTTTATTATGATTTTTTTTAGAATCTTAATGTTTATATTTATATTTTATATTTTTTGTTTTATTATCAAAAGAAATTAAGATGTCATTAAAAAATGAATGAAGTGATAGTTACATATTTGATTTTTTTTAGAATTAATTTAGAATATTTATTATATATTCTAGTATATTCTTTTGATAACAAAAGAGTTTAAAAAGTGAGATTGAGAAAAATACGTAAAAAATTAATTTATCTTAAAAATAAAAAATAATTTCAAAGTGATTTAATTATCGAAGTAAAATTAATAGCATACAATAAACGCTAATTTATTAGAGAGAAAAATATATAAGATATAATATATGAATGAAAATGCATCTGATTTATTTGAATAACTTATTTTGAAGTCGTTTACATAAGGATCAAATTGACGGATATGCGATTAAGTGCCAAAGGAAAAAAGAAAAAATACTTTAAAAACGAAAAAAATAACTTAGTCAGCATACTAAATAAAAAACCCAATCAGCCTTAGAGAAGGAGCAAATTTATGAAAAAGAAATTTGTGAAGAAACTTTAATCCCTAAGCCTAACTATTGCTCTCATCTCTGCAGCCTCTCTCCCACTCGTTTTTCTTCCCTCTCTCTTCCTTCCTCTGTCTTTCACCTCCCCGGTTCTCTCACTCCGTCAACTCCTTAACTTGCCACCGTTGTGCGCCAACCACTGTTGCTTGCTTCGTCCCCACCGCCGTTCAAGGTAAGTTCACTACTTGGGTTGTAGTATCTTATTATAATATAATGTGAAGGACGATCGGCTTTTAATTAGAGTGATAGTTGAGTTCCTGGGTGCTAAAAAATGATTAATTATTTAGGGGCTTGGTGTAGAATCAAACATAAAGCCCACTGAAAAATTTGTTTTCTAGTAACGAAAGCAAAATTTTCAATTTCAATATGGCTTCTCCCCAAATCGAAGCAAATAAAGTTATCCATGAAATTCATTTTTACGGTTTAACAAAGAGTAGCGAGACAAGGTTATCTGACTATTAATTTTGTTAATTTCGCTTATTCAGCTAAAATGACTTGTAATGGATTATTAACAATTGTTCCAGAATCAATTTCAGTCTACAGAAATGTAAGTGAACTCTGAAAAAGCTTTTGCTTGTTGAAAATTGTAGCAAGCAACAAGAATCTCAAAAATGACTTTACACAAAACGAGGAGAATATCAGTGATCTTAGTTCCTATGTTTCTATAATGTAAAAGTTGGTTTTTCTTGGTACTTCTGGTTTTTCTTTGGACCTTTTTTGCCTTCGATCAAGTATGTCATAAGTTCCAGACTCCAATTTATTTATTTGTTTTTTAAAATGAGTCAAACTCCAATTTCAATCCCACATTGTAGTAGCAATCAACTGGGAACAGTTTACCTTTTGAAAGTGGGTAGGAGCCAGGGGGGGGGGGGGGGAATAAGTGCAATAGCAGGGAAAGGAAAGGAACGGAAGTGATCTCATCTCCGCGGGGTGGACCTCCGAAAGATCAGATTTTATGTGGTTCGAAAATCCTATGATTGTAGTACAGAAGAATGAATTAATCTAGATATAATGAGCAAGGAGGAGAAGCCAAAGGTTTAAGAGACAAACAATGAATCAATCAAGAGAAAAAAAAGAGAGACATTTATCTGCTAGGGTTACAGAAATGAGAAAAAGAATAACATACACTAGGACAATCGAATTTATAATCGATTGACTCGCGAGCATAAGCTGGTTATAATCGGGTCTAGTTTCTCTTCTCAGCTCAGAACAAAAGTAACAGCAATAAGAAACTCAGTTATCAATAATAATCCACATAAAATTATTGTTTGGACCATTGGTTTCATCATTGGGTGTAAGCCTTAATTTTGAGAGAAGAATCCAACAATATTCACATTACTTTTATTGAAAATAATAGAACAATAAAAATATTTCAGAGAGCACTAGGAAATCATGTTTTGTCTTCATCCTTTGTTAGCTTTAGTTTATCAATAAGGACCCCTAGCAGTCCAACCTTCTGCAAATTGGTTTGTGGCTGGGGCATACAAGGAGTCCAAACTCCTGGCTGTCTGTAGGAAATAAATCAACAAACCATTTAGGCCTTCTATGCTAAATATGTTTTGTGCATCTTTTTTCAAATATGTCCTTTTAGATTGAAAAAGTGCAAGATGTCCTAACTCATCTTGCAGCACATCCATTGAACAGGGGGCAAGATATGGCTTTAATGATCTTTGATCCGCAAAGAGCTATCTGCTCTGTTGCTTCACAATTCATGCGGTTGAATCTTTTTGTCCAAAAGTTTATTTGGAACCTATGGAAACTTCAAAGCTACCTGGTCCACACTTCCTTTGCGGTCGGAGATTGGGTCATTAGCCCAAGAATTGTTGCAGTTGAGGTTATGTTTTACGAGAATATTGTTGTCTTGTTTAGCATGGCTGGACTCGGAAATTTTAACTAACTATCAAGTAAGTGATTTAAAATTCTACAGGGTATCTATTTTATAAGCATGAAATATTGAGAGCTATTTGTAGAATGATATAATGGGTCAAGATATGGCTTTCACTTAAGTTGTTTGCTTCTTTTGCAATTT
This sequence comes from Apocynum venetum, assembly GCA_019593545.1. Classification (NCBI taxonomy): domain Eukaryota; kingdom Viridiplantae; phylum Streptophyta; class Magnoliopsida; order Gentianales; family Apocynaceae; genus Apocynum; species Apocynum venetum. The sequence goes on from SRSM01000133.1 coordinate 1,159,359, forward strand.
TACTTTTGTTTTTTGAAATTAATTTGTATATCTTGATCGATTATGATATGAAGTGTTTTTTATTGGTAAAGTTCTGAGGAAAACGGCTGCAATCATGTTAGCCCTAGCCTCTCTCTCTCTCTCTCTTGCGGCCTCTCTCTCAGTCACCCTTTAAGGCTTCGATGTCACTGCAGCAGAATAGCAGTTGCTGCCAGCCATAAGAGTTTTTTTATTTGTTTTCTTGACTCTCTCTTGGACAGGCAGGCCAGAGCATTGTGGTCTTGATGCATCTTTTATTTTATTTTTTTTCAAATTTCAGTTATGGGATCCACCATAAGTTTGGTGGATGAGAGGCTTCCATGCTCAATTTTCATTGTCTTAGATCTAGTGCTGATCTCTTTCTTCTTTACTTCCTCTTCAGATTATTTTTCTTTGTATGGCTTGTCCTACTATCTCTGGATCGATAGCAGGCTTGGTCTGCCTTCATTCGTTATAAGATTTCTATTGACAAAAAAGGAGACTCTCCAGAGTCCTTGTCAAAAATGACAAAAAGGTTCATTTCTTTTGCCACTCACTCTTTAATTGCGTATCTTACTACTGATTATTGTTGCTTAGTACACTTATTTTGTTTTTTTATGGTGATGGACACAAGTCTTTGATTAGTTAATTTCTATATTTTAATATTTTACTTGTTTTTTCTTTTTTCCTTTTTCTACTTACGTTGTGCTGCTGTGAAATTTCAGTGTTGTCACCTGTCTTTGTGCTAAGTAATTTGAGTTTTTTTCCCTTTTTTTTTTTTATTTTCTTCCCTCTGCAATTAAAAGTTACTTTATTATAAACCTGTATAATGTGTGATGATTGATAAACGTGAATCAAGAATGAATTATGTCTCTTGATTGTGTAATTTTATAGATGCTATTATTCAAATATATTATATGTTTACAGATGGCAGCAGCTCAACCAAGTGAAAATTTAGTTAAATTAGCTGAAACAGATATTACCAATCAATTTCATTACCCTATTGATCAAGTGAATATTAGTGTTAAGAATGAGGTAGCAGATCAAGCGAGAGCATCTCATGAAAGAAATACTAAAAGTGAGTTGGAGCTAAAGAAAAGGAAAAGTCAAAGGCATGGAATTATTTTAGACAAATTATAGTTAATGGTAAACCTGAGTGTATCTATTGCAATCTCTTAGTTATCTGTGGTTCTAAAACTGGAACAAGCCATTTAATTGATCATATCAGAATATGTCCAAGGAAAAAAAATCAGGACATTAAGACTGAGTTGGTTGAACTGAAAAGTAGTCCATCTTCTACTGAGACGACTTTGGAAATAATTCATTTCAGTCTAGAAGGGTCAAGAAAAGATTTAGCTGAAATGGTAATTTTACATGTGTTTTTTTTCTATGATTGATCATTATGGTTTCCAACGGTTTATTACAAATTTGCAACCTATGTTCAAAATTATCCCAAGAAATATTTTGAAAAACAATGATTTACAATGATGAAAACAGAAGATGTTCGACTTGTTGAACAAAACTCTTGGAAAGATTGCAGTCACTTGTGATATGTGGATCGCTAACAATCAGAATAGATATTATATTGCTATTAGCGCTCCCTTTATTGGTAATGCAAGACTGCTACATCATAGAATTTGAAGGTAAATATTTACATTATAATGATTATATAGTGATTTTCATTTCTTTTTAAATATAATTAAACTTGGTATTTTTTTTGTTTAATGTTAACAGGTTTGTTTATGTGCTCTTTCCACACTCTAGTGAGATGTGTAGTGAAGTCTTGGAGAAAGTTTATTGTTATTAAAACATCAATAACAATTACTCTTGATAACTGTTTAATCAATGATGCTATTATTTATGATATCAAGGGAACACTTGCGAAGAAAGTTTAGTGATTTTGTGTGGAAGCTTGCCTCATATGAGATTTTGTACACATATCTTGAATTTGATAGTTCAAGATGGAATGTCAGTATTGGATCCTAGATATAAAACGACTTTGGCAGTTTTTATATTTTCTAGAATATTTGGTGGTAGAATATTTGGTGGTGAGTCTACTGATAGAATTGAGCGGGTTAAGAAGTTGTGTTGACTAAACTTTAGAAGTCAAGCAAAAGGTTGAAACTCATAGTGTGATTGGAAAGCGGTCAAGGGATGAAGAAATGGAAGATGGAGGTGGAATGGAAGAAGAATGAAAGAAGATGCTATTGCTGGATTCGGTGAACTTTGTAGTAGTTATGAGCAATACTTTGCGAGAAAAGTCATAGTTAGATTGATATTTGGTGGAATGATATTTAAGAAATCCATAATTTGACATTTTGTCATAGTGGAAGAGCACTAGATCTAAATATGATATTTTTCAGGGATTGCTAGAGAAACTTTGTCTATTCCAGTGTCTACGTTAGTCTCAGAGTCTGCATTTAGAAATGGAGTGAAGATGGTGAATTCACATCATAGCAGACTTAATTAATCATTAATGTATGGTCAAAATTGATTATCATGGAACTTGAAAGGTATTTGTTATAAAAATTAATTTATTTATTGTGAAATTAACTTTATAATTAGTTTATCAATTATAAATTAGTTAAGCTTATGTTTTTCTACAGCTTTGATGGAGATCTTATGAATATTTTAGAGGATGTGGATGATAGTGAGGTGGTAAAATTTATGAACTTGTTCATTTTTTTTTATTTTGTTATTATTTTGTTCTACCATAGAAATTACTTCAAAATAAAGTATTATTAATTATTTATATATTGTTTAGGTGACCGAGACTTTAAATATTGTCGTGGAATGAATACTTGATGGTGACTAGTTCATAATGGTAAAGTAACATAATAATGGTATTAGATTATGCACAAATTGCTATGTATTATAGCAAGTATTACATAGTAATTGCAGCTGTTCTTACTCACTTGATTATATGAACTTTGGTAATAGTATTATATATTATTGGATGGAAGTATACTTTATTATTGAAACATTAGTAATCTTGTATTTATTTCATCTTAATGTTGTTTGCTGGTATATGATGGTCTTCAATTTTATGATACACTGAAATCAGGGAGATGGTGCATCTTTAAGGACTGAGTGGCAATGATATTTTCTCAGATGGCAAGGTTGAATCTAGAGACTACTTTGGTGGTGTCCGCAAACCTCCAGGTGGTGAGAGCAGCATTGCTTTGTTTTAATTATAGGACATGCAGTCAGTTGTTTTAGTACCAACAACTACTCTCTTGTTCCTGCACGATTTGTCTTGCACTTTTGTAGAGGAACTTTGGGTGGTAGTTCATGAGAAATTAGGATCAGGATTTGTAGATTTTATATGTATTAACTGACTTCTGAAAAATTTCCAAGTCTTTCACTTTGAAGAATAGCTACTGGTCTAATTTAGCATGGGATGATACCATCCCTTAGTGTCTTAATTAGTATCTGCAGTTATGATACCATCTTTTCAGTTCAGTAATTTCACAGGCTTGTGTGTGGCAACAGTTAAAAGTATAATCATGCGAGACAAATGTTTCTATTACTTATGAGAGAATAACTTCACGTAAAATGTTCTGCTGATTTCTTAAATCTCATTGCTCAAGATGGTTTAAAGGATGTAAGTGTCGCATTGCATAAGATTAAGCAAAGTGTGTGCATTATGTAAAGGTAACAAAAAGTAGGGCAAAACAATTATTTCAATGTGTTGGTTGAATTGATGCATCGATTGGTTTGAAGCCCGATTGTCTTATTAGATGGAACTCTACTTGTTTGAGGGTGCAATCAATTATGAATGAGATTTTCATACTTTGAGTTTAATTGATAAAAATTATAAGTGGTAATGATGAGCGGGGGAAGAATGGTTTTGATGTGTGAATTCTTTAGTCATTTTATACACTAACCAACTTGATATCATGAACCCTTTATACTGTTTTGGAGATTTTTAGAGAAAGAGCTTCTGTTTAGAGAAATTGAGGGACAAATAAAGATTTGTACATTCAAGATGAGCTTGTACAATGAAGAAAAATTTAACTCGTATTGGAGTTAATATGGTGTGGTTCTTGCATTTGAAGCTATTCTTGATCCAATCAAGAAGTAATTTCTTAACATACATTTACTTTAAAGGCATTTGTATTCAACTTTTGTGGAGTATGACAGTAAGAGTATCAATTTCTATGATTTCTTGTTCTTCCAATATGAACCAACTTTCATATTCTTTTAAAGAAGAATAAACAAATAAAACGATGCCTACACAATTTTATGATGTAAGTTAATTTTAAATTATTTTCTTTTGAATTTTGTTAATCTTTAATTTTTTTTGGAGTTTTTTAAAATTAATAAGACAATAGTTTAATAAGTGAATTATTCATTTGGTTATTTAATAGAATCTTGAAGAATTTGACTACATGAAAACTAACAATACCAGGAAGCCTTAACTTGACATCTATTTGGAAGAGCCAATGATTACAATTTATGAAAACTTTAATGATTTGAGTTATTGGAAAGACTGAAACAATAGATTTAGTAATCTAGCAAGGATGGATCGTATGTTTTTAGTATTCTAATAACTATGGTAGCATTCAAATCAACTTTTAGTATTGACTCTTGTATTTTAACTAAATATAAAAGTTTCATGCATGATGAAACATTGTAACCTCTCGTATGAACACGTAATTGGTTATATGGTTCCGTAACTCTCATATTCTTGCTTCTTAACCTTTTTAATGTAATTGTAATAGAAGTGTTTGTTCATGTAAAACATTGATTTTATATACTTATTAACACATTTTAATTTTCATTTTAGATGATGATAATGACGACAATTTAATTGAGCAAGTACTTTTTTTATGGTGTTGTTATTGATAGTAAAGGGAATAAGAATATTAGAGATTTGTTGGAGCAAAGAGGAAGATTAGAGGCTTCTTGTTAGCTTTATATTTATACTTTGGCATTGCCTGCATCAACATCTAACTTGTGTGGACAACTCATAAACAGTGTATATGGGATTGGATGTAGTGGTTATCTCCAATGGGCAATGGCGATAATATTGAAGAAAGATAAGAAAAACTGGATGGAGTTAGTAGAAAAAATCAGCTCAACATCCTTTTTTTTCCTTTAGTTGGGGAAAAATTGAATGCTCATTTTTCAAAATAAATATATTTTCATTTAAAATTTTTCTTATAACCTCTTTAATTTAAAGATTTACATATCATTAACTAATGGCCTTGCCACTAACAAAAAAAAAAAAAAAAAATTGAACTTAGAAAATGGCAGGGGAATGTAACTCATAATTTAAAATGTTAATCAAGAAGCTCCAGCAATTTATATTAATGGATGATGATTTTTTTTAAAAAAAATATAGCTTTTTTATTTTCAACATTTATAAGAAGATAACCCCTAACTAAATAAGTTAGACTATCTATTTGATTCTTGAAAGATTGATAATCCACAACATTCATCATAGAGTCATCATACTAAGAATCAAACGGATACATACAAAAATCAAAACTAAAGAAAAAAAGCAATTAACAAAAACAAAAACAAAAAGATTAGGAAACTTAATCAAAGAACTATAGACAAGTCTCGACTATGGCATCAAAATTTGATGAGCATATCGTTGCGTTGCAAAATAAATTATTAAACTTACAATTATGTAGTACCAATTAAGGGTTGAACCCACAAAAACTTATCAAATTCTTCAATTACGTAAACTAATCAAGGTTTGGGGGGAAAATAATTTATTTTTATCTATATGGATTAAAGATTTTAAATAAATCACAAAACAATATTTGAAAACTCAATGAATAAAAAGACATTAACAATGACTTTGTATTATTTTTTTATTTACTCAAATGAATAATGAATAAATATATATTTGAGCAATGACATAAAATTTTGGCTCAGCACAATAAATTCCAATTATTGTAAAATTATATCACTCCCTAAAAAGCATAGACAATCAACCCCTAACTTAATTAATCTAAATTATCGAATTACACACAAAAAATAGTCAATCAAGTAACATAGATATCAAATACAACATAAACACAAATCACATAAAATTGACAGTCGATTAAAATTGTGCAATTTGCTTCAATTAATAGTTACTACTATTGGTTACAAAAAATCGATTCTGAATAACCTTAGTTGATCAATCATGCAAAATGAAAACCCTAAAACTTTTAATATTTTAATTTTGATTAATGACAAATATTGATAAAGATTAATGATTTTGTTATATAAGTGATAGCATTTCTAGGGTTCAATTATCTTATTTATGCAAGATCGAAGTTTTAAGTCTTCAAGGAAGTAAATGCGTCATCAAAAATTGAAGAGAAACATTTTATGGATCAGATAGGAACTAAATGTATGGTTTTAGATGTTTCTAGTGTACTTCTTTGAGTAATAATTCTATAGATTGCTCTATGAATTTAAAACATTTCTCAAAATATGTTTTATAAGTTCTTATCATGAGTATTTAAATTTATTTTCTAAATATATGCATTTGATTTAAAGTTTTATAAAATAAGTTGAACAACTTTTGGAATTGATTGGAAACTTAAATTGCATGTTTGGAAATTTTGAGGATGACATTTTGATGCTCAAGCGGTCAACCGATAAATACCAGACATTATTCGCTAATCATCCAAAGGAGTCTGGTGATGTAGCGTACACTCAAGCGATCAACTGGTAAATACCAGACATCCTCTGCTAACTATCTAGAGGAATTTGGTATTTTAATGAACGATCTAGCGAACGACCAAGTTTCGTAGAGGTCGATCGCAAGTCTCTTGAGTAAGATTTTAATAGTCACTTTTATGACCGTTGGAACATACATAAATGAAAAACCTAAGAGGGGGGGTGAATTAGGTTTTTATCCGATTTTTCAACCTAATTCAATAAAACACCTCTTTGACAACAAATATCAAACACTTGGTGTGCTAGTTGTGTGAGAAATAATGTGTTCAAGTAAAATGCAGAAATTAGAGCAATGAACACAATGATTTATAGTGGTTCGGTTTATCCAACAAAACCTAATCCACTACCTTGAGTTACCTACTCAAGGATTTATCAAATCCCTTCACTAATCAAATAAATGAGATTACAAAAGAGGCTCACCCAATTCACCTTAGGGTTTTACAAATAACCTCTCAAACCAATCAAGGCTCACTCAACCCTTGAGTTTTACAACACAACCTTGATTATACAATAATCCCACCACTCTCCTTAGTGAATCCTAACACAACAATTCAATTTAAGGTTCACCCAAAGGTTTTACAAACAAACCTTGAATACAAAACAACCTATACAAGGCTCACCCTAACACTTAGGGTTTTATGCTACTTGCAACCTTGATACAATTACAATCAATAATAATAAGAGAGAGTTTGATAGATATCACCTTAATGTGAAGATATATCAATTTGAATCACAATCACCTCTTTGAGTAATGGCTTGTCAAGATTGCTCAAAATACACCTTTGAATGTAAAAACCCTTCTTTAATGATTTTAACAAGATTGATGTTTAGAAAGGGTTTTGGAATGTTTCTAAGATGTTATAGGATCAAGATATACAATGTTTTTGCTCAAAAAATCTACTTAGAAAGAATTCCAAAGGTTTTGGTATTTAAAGGTTTGTTCCCAACGGTCAAAAAAGAAGCTGTTGGAAACCCACTCAGGAAGTGCGGTCGACCGCAAATCAGACTTGGTCGTCCGCACTATCGTCCTCAAGTTCACTGGACAACCACCGGATGATGATTTTTCATCCTCCGGTCGACCGGACTTCATTTGCGGTCGACCTCACTTCACCTGCGGTCGACCTCATGGTCGTCCACAAGTTGGCAGATGAACAAATTTGACAGCACATGCATCCACAAGATAAACTAACTTATGGACGATACCTGGACCACTTTAGGTCGATTGAAACATGTTCATTTGTGTATCAACAATACTCTAACACACAAATGATGATTTCAATCAACCATATAAGTTATGGTATCAATCCAACAAGAGTTTATGAACCATATAAGTTTTGAAATCAAGATGCATGGTTTTCGAAATACCAAAACATATTTTAACATAAAAAACATTTTGAAATAACGTTTTAAATTCATAGAGCAACATTTAGAAACCATTACTCAATTAGAGGTAGAACTAGAGATATCAAAATATATAACTCTAAGACTATACCTCTAGTTCCTATCTAATCCAATAAAAGCTAGTCTTCAAATCTTGATAGTCTTGACTTGTATACTTCCTTGAAGACTTGAAATTTTGTTGTTGCATGGATTAGATCATGAATCCAAAAACTCTATCACTTGTACAAATAAGACATTAGTCCTCATCAATGTTTGTCATTAATCAAAATTAAGACATTAAAAGCTTTAGGGCTTTCAATCTCCCCCTTTTTGATGATGACAAATATTGATGCAATGTGATAGGTAAAACAATTAAGTGCAAGGATTCAAAGTAAGAAAGAGTTTATAGAATATGTATCAAACATTGTAAAAGGCTCCCCCTTACAATATGCTAGGTATTTGTAAGATATCACATATAGCATATAGCCAATTAGTTTGATGATATCAAGAAATTGAATGAAACAATTTTCGAACAATTATAGGATCTCAAGATGAAAAGATTCATTGTAAGTATATGAGATCACTTCCTAGCTTATATAGGCTTAAAGAAGCCTATTTTTCCACCAACCTCCGTATCCTCCTTCCTTCCAGATTTAAGAGCATATAGATAGACTATAAAAACATTTATAAAGCTCCCCCTATCAATATGCATCAGTTTTGTAAAAAATTTGACAGAGTTTCCTTTGTAACTCTTATAAAATTCAATATCACAATACAAACTCAACAATGCAAAAGAGATGAGATATATCACACAAAATCACATATGAGGCCAACCCGGCCGTTAACAAGACAATTCTCATTCTCCTTCAATCTCAATATCTCAAAAACTTATAAATACATAAATTTTAAACCAAAGATAGCCATACTTAACCTTTTAAAGTTATTTCTTCTTCTTTTTGATTTTGATGAACGTGATCGTCAAGTGCACTTCAAATACTTCAAGTTCCTCAAAATCTCTCCTTTTGTCATTTCTTCCCTTTTGTACATATTCTTGATTTTCCTCAAAAATTACTGAGCTTCAAGAATCTTTCTTTTGATGGTTTCTCCTCTTTGCATTAAATTCTCCCCTTTTGTTGTAAGTATTCTTGATCTCCATTTTCCTGCAAAATGTTAGTTTCCAAAAGAATACAACACAAATATAACTCCTAAACATTTGCTATCAACACTTAGTTTTTCTCCCCCTTTGTCATCATTCAAAAAGAATGTGTATGAAGGATTAAAATAAGGTCAAAAGCATATAATAAGATCTCTCAATATACCAAGGAGTCATTATGGGGAAATAATCAAACCAATAAACTACATTACTTAAAAATATACGACAAGAAGAGATCATAATGTAGCAGAAAACATATGGAAATAGTGCATTATAGATATAAAAAGAAAATGAAAGGTATAAAACTGATCATCACGTAGCCAAAGCTAGAGTGCGAGGCTTGGGAGCACAGACTTTAAACTGCAAAAATGATTATGTAGAAGAAGTGGTCTCTGGAATGATAATAGCTTCAACTGGTAGATCATCAATAGTAGTCACTACATTGGTATCCTCTGAAATGATGGTGGAGGATGTATTAGCAGAAATAGATGGCTCAATACTACTTGATGACACAACAATAAGAGTAATAGGATTCTTTGTCATATATGTGGTCTTCTCATCAAAATGTGAAGAAATATCTATGTGGACTCCATATAATGCCTCAAGATGAGTAGATATATTGTCAACTTTGTGAAGAAGAAACTTTACTCTTGATTTCATGTTGAACAACTTCTTCAAACACATCTTGGATTTTAGTATTAAACTTCTCAAAGATAATATCCATATTGTTTGAGAGATGCTCCAAATCATTCCACAAGACATCTTTTGTATGAGGAATAAAACCTATATTCCTCTTGCATCAAACATTTTCGTTCACTCAGTTTCTTTCTAATAGAAGTATCAAAAGGAGTTTCCTTTTCCTTTTTCCATTGATGTCTTCCCTTTCCTTATTCTTTCTCTGGTGGAAGTATCAAGTGATTAGCTTCTTCTTGACCAATTCCTTTCTCATGAATGCTCTTTCAAATAATAATGAGTGCATTTTCACCCATCAATCTTGCAATTTCGGATATGGCTTGTAGTAAATCTTCTTGAAATATTTTCTTTCTCAACTCCCAATCATCATTGAAACATAAGTCATGCATTCTCTTGTATGCAACAAAATCACATTTATGAAGATATCTCATGTCAACAACCTCAAGTAAAGATATTTCAAAATGTTTGAACTCTCTTTAAAGCAACCTTCCATAAAGTAGGCTCTTTGCTATTTTCTTAGCCTTCTTAACAAAGAACGATATCCATAAGATAACCAAGATCTACTCATTTTCCTTTGAACATAATTAGCATAATAAACATGTGCAAATGAGTAATAGATGTCCTATGACCATCTATGAGTACAAATATAGTAGTGCACATAAGACAAAGTATATTATGTTCAAGACTAAAAACAATAGATTCCCTTTTTGCAAAATTCACAAAGGATTCTTTATTTGTAAAAGCATATTCAAAATCTTGAATGGAGAAAGCATAATAATGGCAAATTTGGTGAGAAAAAAAAAATGTAATCTCATCAATAGGAGCACTCATAATATCATCCAAGTTATACTGATTGAAATTTAAAACAATACCACATACTTTAGACACATAATATACAACTTGATATCCTTCCTTAGCATAATAACAATACCATATAATCAGAATATTTTTCTCTAGATTAGCATAGCATTGAAGTATATAGTTATAGTACATAGGCTCATCATGCACAATAATATCATATCATTCTTCCTTAGCAAAATACTTCAAGATATTTTCAAAAAGGAAACTTACTAGAATAGATGGTACTTTCAAGAATCACATTTCAAAACTCGAGATAGTCATAGAATCAAATTTAATACTCCTTACTTGTGAATAAGGTAGTATTGCTCTTCTTCTTCTTTGGTACCATTTGAGATTTGGTTGAACCACCTTTTGATCCAATATGTTTATCCCTTGTTATTTCTTCTTTCGGACGATAGAATCAGTTTCTCCGGTTGACCAAACAATTTGATTGTTGTCGTCCGCAAGTTCTCTGCTTACTTTGCGGTCGATGAGTAGTAATCTGCGGTCGACCGGAAATTTGATATTGGTCGTCCGCAAGTCCTCTGTCTACTCTGCGGTCGATGGCTTGTACCATACGGTCGACCGAAGATTTTCTCGAGGTCTTCCGCAAGTCCACTGGCCATTCTTCGGATGATACTCCCGTAAGATGCGGTCGACCGCACCTTCTTCAGGTGTCATTTGAAATATCTTCTAAGGAACTTATAATCAACCAAGAATCGTTGTTTTGATAATTAAATGAGCTATACAATGACAAACTCATTAGCAATTGTATATAAACACTCAATAGCTTTCCAAATATAGAACCTTTTCTCGGCCAATGGATAAACACATCAATTTTAATAACAAAGATCACTCAAATATAATATCAACAAAAATTTGAACAATTAAAATGTCATGCACTTTATTTTTAAAAATAGTGTAGTGTCTACCATTCCTCTAGTCAATCCTTTTTCAATAAGAAAGATGCTAAGCCTTTCATACTAAGCTCTTGAAGCAAGTTTCAAACCATATAAAGCTTTTGAAAGTAAGTAAACATGATTTTCAAAAGATTCATACACAAAATCAGGAGGTTGTTCAACATAAAATACCTATTGGATGTAACAAACTTAGAAAAACACTTTTAACATCCATTTGAAATAATTTAAAACCTATAAAATATGCAAATGCAAATAACATGTTAATGGACTCTAATCTAGTAATTGGGGCAAAAAAAATCTCATCATAATCAATGCCCTCTTCTTGATTATATCTTTGAGCAACAAGTGTAGCCATATTTCTAGTGACAAAACCATGATCAACAAGTATGTTTCTAAAAATCCATTTTGTACCAATAATGATGGGATTTTAACGTTTAGGCACAAGTTCCCAAACTTTGCTCCTTTCAAATTGATTTAACTCTTCATGGATGATAATGATCCAAAAATCATCACTAAAAGCCTCATCAATGTTCCTAGGTACTATATGAGACAATAATGCAAGATTATCAACACAATTTATAAAATGTCTTCTTGTTCTTACCCCTTCATTGGGATTACCAATGATTTGATCATTTGGATGATTATGGACGTATTTCCACTCCTTTGGAAGATCATGATTTGTCTCTCCTTCATGTGAGGTTGATTATTGAATGTCAATGATCTCTTCACTTTCATTCTTAGGTATTGAATGATCTTCATTTGATTGAACAATATCTTTGTTCATTGACTCAATAGATAGCTCTTGAAAATCACCTTCATTCTCATCTCTTGGCAAGTAAATATTAGACTCATCAAATATAACATGAATAGCTTCATCAATAGCCATAGTTTTTTTTATTGTAAACACAAAAAGCTTTTCTTTTTGAAGAGTAGCCAAGGAGCATACCTTCATCGGATTTCTTGTCAAACTTACCAAGATTGTCTTTGACATTTAGAATAAACCATTTACAACCAAACACTTTCAAGTAGGAAATGGAAGGAGTTTTATCAAATATAAGCTCATAAGGGGTTTTATTAACAAAGGATATAAGAAGCATTCTATTAACAATATAGCGAGAAGTATTCATAAATTCAACCCAAAAATATTTTCGCAAATAATTTTCACATAGTATGGAATATGCCATTTCTTGTAAAGTACGATTTTTCCTTTCATCAACACCATTTTGTTGAGGAACTTTTGCAATTGAAAAATTGTGAGATATATTATTCTTATCACATAATTTTGGTTAAAATACTATTGCAAAACTCTCTACCATTATCACTTCCAATGAAGATAAGTTTGCAACTAATGGTGTTTTGTACTTGTTTAAAGAGTTTGACAAAAGCTTTAAAAACTTCATCTTTACTCAACAAGAAATTAATCCAAGTAAATCTATAAAAATCATCAACAGTCACATAGACATATAGTTTGCCACCAATTCACATGGTTCTCATAGCACCAAATAAATCCATATGTACAAGTTCAAGAGGTTTTGAAGTAGACACATTTTCTTTGATTTGAAAGAACTCTTGACTTGTTTACATGCATCACAAATATGATCTTTCTCAAAATTAATGTTAGGCAAAACTCTAACATACTGAAGTTTTGTAAAAATATGCAAAGTATATATGCTAATATGTCCTAATTTACAATGGCAAAGATATGCATCATCAACTTCCAAAGAAAGGCATATAACATTTTGTTCAACTAAATCATCAAAATAGATATCATACATATTTTCATTTCTTCACACTTGCAGATGATCATTCTTGAGCTTGCGGTCGACCAAAACGTTTCCTTGGATCGTCCGCAACCTTACTGTCCACTTAGTGGATGATCTATTTTTCCATGCGGTCGACCGAAACCTTCTCAAGGGTCGTCCGCAAGTTCACCAGAACCACCAGTCTTTACTTAAAGACAAAATCCACTTATATCATGACATTTATAGGATAATCAGTGTTTGTGAGAAAAGTTTGTAAGAGAATTATATCAAACAATATGACAAGACAACTCAATTATCACAATATGCAATTAACATGTTTCGTGAGGAAATAATTTAGCATGAAAAGCATATACAAAATACAAAAACCAATTAGAAAATTTATCAAGTATTTGTATTGAAAACACATTTCAACCACATATAGCATTATGATCTAATTTACAAAATTCATAATCAAGAATTTCTTACTAAAGATTCAATCTCAGAAGAATGAATTTCTTCATGACCTTCATGAAGAACATTGTACCTTAGTATAGCATATTTGATCATGTGGATTGAGCAAATTCTCTTGACATGTTGTATTGCTCCTTCATGATCAACATATTGAGTTACCTACAAAGAAGATGAAACTTTTGGTATCCAAGTGGCTTTGGATCCATGAAAATTAGTCGAATTTGTTTTGACAATCCAAATACTTTTTGCACCATTCTCGATTTTCTTCTTGGCATAACATATATTAACCTTATGGCCATACTTACCACAATAGGTACAACATATTCTTGATGACATATGAGTATGTGTGTGATGTGTATGATGTACTTTATGATGCAAATATGAGATATTCTTGTGTGATATATTTTTGTGTGTATGCAAGGCATCATCATGTGTATCAATAAAACCAATACCTCTCTTATCATTAGAGAATCTTTGAGCACCAAGTAATTTATTTAAATTATCTCTACCACATGTGAGTTTATGTAAGCTAACACTTAAATCATCTATTCTCAACTTCATAGCATCATAGTCACTCATCATGTCATTCAATTTCTTGTTTCTAATAACAAGATCATTATTAGCATTTTCAAGAAATTTGACCTTATCACATAGACCAATAATATTTTCATCAAGAGTCACTTTGGAAGAAAGCAATAAAGCATTTTCATCAAGTAATTTAGCATTTGCCAATAACAAATTCTCAACTTGACATTTCAAGAATTTATTCTTCTTGATGACTTTCTTCATTTCATAATAGAGATTAGCAACAAATTCATCTTGATCAAATATATCACAATTATCATTGCAATCATTTTCACTAATGTGTAAAGTTTGTGAGGTAGAAGTACTTACTTCATCTTCAAGAGCCATAAGACAAGTGTTTGCAACCTTGGATTGATCGTTTTCTTCATTTTCACTTTCTTCTTGATTTGATGTGCATGTCAATCCTTCATGTGCAACTTCAAGTAATCTCCACATTTCATATGCGGAACTACAACCACATACTCTATTGTATTCATCTAAATCAAGAGCACAACAAAGAATATTCATAGCAATAAAGTTTGAAGTCATTTTCTTTTTATCCTCTTCATCAAACTCATTAAGAGTTTTCTCAACACTTCTTCCCTTTATAATCTTAGAGGGAACATAAGGACCATTTATAACAATATTCCATAAATCAAAATCAATGGAGGAAATATAAATATGAATTCTATCTTTCCATAAAGTGTAGTTATAGCCATTCAACAAAGGTGGTCTACTAGTAGAGTAACCCTCACTTATGATATTGTTGTCTATATGATCCATAAGATCTTTACTTCTAGGTGATTAAACCTTAAACAAGAAGACCTGCTCTGATACCAATTGAAAAACCTAAGAGGGGGGGTGAATTAGGTTTTTATCCGATTTTTCAACCTAATTCAATAAAACACCTCTTTGACAACAAATATCAAACACTTGGTGTGCTAGTTGTGTGAGAAATAATGTGTTCAAGTAAAATGCAGAAATTAGAGCAATGAACACAATGATTTATAGTGGTTCGGTTTATCCAACAAAACCTAATCCACTACCTTGAGTTACCTACTCAAGGATTTATCAAATCCCTTCACTAATCAAATAAATGAGATTACAAAAGAGGCTCACCCAATTCACCTTAGGGTTTTACAAATAACCTCTCAAACCAATCAAGGCTCACTCAACCCTTGAGTTTTACAACACAACCTTGATTATACAATAATCCCACCACTCTCCTTAGTGAATCCTAACACAACAATTCAATTTAAGGTTCACCCAAAGGTTTTACAAACAAACCTTGAATACAAAACAACCTATACAAGGCTCACCCTAACACTTAGGGTTTTATGCTACTTGCAACCTTGATACAATTACAATCAATAATAATAAGAGAGAGTTTGATAGATATCACCTTAATGTGAAGATATATCAATTTGAATCACAATCACCTCTTTGAGTAATGGCTTGTCAAGATTGCTCAAAATACACCTTTGAATGTAAAAACCCTTCTTTAATGATTTTAACAAGATTGATGTTTAGAAAGGGTTTTGGAATGTTTCTAAGATGTTATAGGATCAAGATATACAATGTTTTTGCTCAAAAAATCTACTTAGAAAGAATTCCAAAGGTTTTGGTATTTAAAGGTTTGTTCCCAACGGTCAAAAAAGAAGCTGTTGGAAACCCACTCAGGAAGTGCGGTCGACCGCAAATCAGACTTGGTCGTCCGCACTATCGTCCTCAAGTTCACTGGACAACCACCGGATGATGATTTTTCATCCTCCGGTCGACCGGACTTCATTTGCGGTCGACCTCACTTCACCTGCGGTCGACCTCATGGTCGTCCACAAGTTGGCAGATGAACAAATTTGACAGCACATGCATCCACAAGATAAACTAACTTATGGACGATACCTGGACCACTTTAGGTCGATTGAAACATGTTCATTTGTGTATCAACAATACTCTAACACACAAATGATGATTTCAATCAACCATATAAGTTATGGTATCAATCTAACAAGAGTTTATGAACCATATAAGTTTTGAAATCAAGATGCATGGTTTTCGAAATACCAAAACATATTTTAACATAAAAAACATTTTGAAATAACGTTTTAAATTCATAGAGCAACATTTAGAAACCATTACTCAATTAGAGGTAGAACTAGAGATATCAAAATATATAACTCTAAGACTATACCTTTAGTTCCTATCTAATCCAATAAAAGCTAGTCTTCAAATCTTGATAGTCTTGACTTGTATACTTCCTTGAAGACTTGAAATTTTGTTGTTGCATGGATTAGATCATGAATCCAAAAACTCTATCACTTGTACAAATAAGACATTAGTCCTCATCAATGTTTGTCATTAATCAAAATTAAGACATTAAAAGCTTTAGGGCTTTCAATAAATATCAAAATGTTTGAAAAATTTAGCTACACAATTTTTATTATTTGATTCACATTCATTATAGAATATTTTAGAAACATTTTCAAACCCTTTCTAAATATCTACATTGTGAAAATCATTCAAAAAAGGTTTTCATACATTTATAAGTGCTATTAAGTAATCTTGTGAAATAATTGCTTAAAGAGATCATTAAACTACATTTTGATATATTATCACAATTAACGTGATATTTGTATCAAATCATCTTTATCCATTTCTTGTAAAATTATTCAATGTTGCATTTAACTTAAACTCTAAGGGTTAGAGTGAACATTGAATTGAAGATAATTGTGATTATTTTGTTTGTATGTATTTCATTAATTATTGTATTAAAGATTGTAGTAGAATTAAGTTTGTGTTGTAAAAACTCTAGGAGTTAAGTGAATCTTATTTGGATAAGATGTTTTGTGTATGATGTAATTTTGATTAATGACAAACATTGATGAGGACTAATGTCTTAATTGTATAAGTGTTGGTCTTTTAGGATTCATATGTCTAATTTATGCAAGATCGAAGTTTCAAGTCTTCAGGAAAGATTATATGTTGTCAAGCGTTGAAGATAAGTGGTTTCTGAATTAGATAAGATCTAGATGTGTAGTGTTATTTTTCAGTTAATATCTCTAAGTAACCTCTATAAGTAATAATTTCTATAGGTGTTCAATTAAAGTGAAATGTTTTTCAAAATACACTTCATAAAGATAAAACATGAGTTGGGTATTTGAAATGATTTTCAAAATGCATGCATTTATTTAAAATTCTATAAAATATATTCCACAAACTCTTAGAGTTGATTGTAATCTTGTATTGTATGATTTGGATGCATGTGCGGTCGACCTGACTGCATGTGTGGTTGACCACAGATTATGCGGTCGACCAGACTACTCAGCTCATCGTCCATAGAATATCTAGAGCTCTCTGGTACACTTGCGGAGGATGGTGCGATCAATCGAACTACTCAACTCATCGTTCGCAAAATGTCCGGAGTTCTCTAGAACACTTGCGGATGATAGTGCAGATGATCCGTTTGATATGAGGTCGACCGCACTTCTTCTGAATGGGATTCAAACAATCATTTTATGACCGTTGGTGCATACATATAAATACCCAATTGTTTAAAAAACTCAACATCACAACTTTTTGAGCAAAAATCTAATTCTTACTCTATATAGAACATCTTGAAATCATTTTGAAATCCTTTCATAACATTTACATTGTGAAAATCATCCAAGAAAGGTCTTTACTAAATCATTGGTGTTCTTGAAGCAATCTAGATGAACATATTACTCAATGAGGTGTTTATGATTCAAATTGATATATCTTCACATGTGATATCTATATCAAATTCTTTTTATTCTTATCTTGCAAGCTTTAATCAATGTTGCATTGAACTTTAAACTCTAAGGGTTAGAGTGAGTCTTTAATTATAGATAATTATGATTATCTTAAGTGTATCTATTTCATTAATTGTTGTATTAAAAATTAGTGTATAATCAAGGTTGTATTGTAAACTCAAAGAGTTAAGTGGATCTTAATTGTGTAAGAGGTTTGTGTTGTAAACCCTAAGGTGAATTGAGTGAGCCTCTTTTGTAATATCTTGTACTAAATTAGTGAAATGTTTCGTGAAATCTTTGGGTAGATAGCTGAATGTAGTTGATTAAGTTTTGTTGGATAAACCGAACCACTATAAATCGTTGTGTTCTTTGCTAATTTCTTGAACACATTATTTCACACACTGTTTGAGCACCAAGTGTTTGTTATTTGTTGTCTTAGAAAGCATTGTTAGAATTAAAGTAAAAAAATCAGAAAAAACCTAATTCACCATCCTCTAGAGTTTTTCAGTGTAAAACCTTAAAGTGAATTGAGTTAAACTTTTTTGTAATATTTTATACTTGATTAGTGAAAGATTTTGTAAAATCCTTGAGTAGATAGATCAAGGTAGTGGATTAAGTTTTGTTGTAAAAATCGAACCATTATAAATAATTATGTTCCTGGTCTTATTCATGCATTTACTTAAACACATTATTACACACACGAACTACACTTCAAGTTTTTGATTTATATTGTCTTAGAAGTGCATAATTAAATTATATAAAACTTAATTCACCCCCTTTTAAGTTTTTCACAAAACAATTAATATTACCATTAATAATTGAAATCACACAATTGATAAAATTGATAGAATACTCAAATAAATAGGAAAACTCTTTGAAAAAATTGAATTTTTAATTGAAGAATAAAGTCTCATAATCTCAAATAAACTAAATCTAATTCAAGTTCTTGCTAACTATAAAAATCTACTCACAATCTAAAAAAGAAACCATCATAGAAAGATTCAAGGAGAAAGATAAACTCATTAATCAGAATACCGAAATTTTAAGAGACTTCAATCATTGAATATTCAATAATGCTAAACAAAAGTGTTTGTAGGTTACTTGAGATTTTTTAAAACCATGCCAAAATGCCTAGATATAATTACAAAAGGTCACAGGATTAATTACATGATCATCATAATCTAAAACTAATAAAATCTCTCCAAAATCTTCAATTCGATAAGTGAGCTTGCAAGCTGGGAAAAGTAGGGGCCTAGGCTTCATAGACGCGTCCAAGTAGATGCCTGAGATAAAAAAGTTGCAACAAATTGAAGGTGGACGCGTGAACATCTTTTGGTCTGGCTATTTCTACATAGGCACGACCACTTTATTTTGAGGTGCGTCTACTTTGATTTTGAGACAACAATTTCTTATGGTTTCCATCTTCCTCCAATTCTTTCTAAACATGTTCCAAAACCTACAAACAAAGATTAAAGAGTGAAGAACTAATTTAAACATATAAACACATAATTAGTTAGTTTGTATTTCAATAAACAAGACATTTATCTCCTAAAAATGAAATTAATTATAGTTCAATCAGGGCCAAACTGAGTCATGGATGAAGGTATAAAAAATTACTATATTTTTCAAACACTTTTCAGTTTCAAAATTTTAAATTATATTTCAAAAGTCTACATATGTTCTCTATTCATATAAATAATATTTCTTTTAATAATTTTTTATTTTAAATAACGCTATCTAATTATTATTAATTATATTTTATAATATTATTAATAGCGTGACATAAAAAATATTATATTAAAATTTAAATTATCATTTATTTCTTTTCAAATACAACAAATTTTCAGCAAAAAAAAAAAATACATTTTAGATTTTTTAAAAGATAAGATATACTTAAAAATTGTCACATGAAAGACACTTGATAAATGATAATGGTTTTTCTAACAAAAGAGCAAATTTTGGATATATGGGAAGTTGGAAAGTTAAACTTAGAACGAAAAAAGTTGGAAGGTTAATCTCCAACTAAAAAAGTTCTAAGGGTAAAAGTTATATTTCTAAAAAAATCAGTCTCATCAAAATAATTTACTCTAAAAATAGAAATAAAAATTTTTAAAAGGGAAAACTTGAGAAGAAACCCTAATTCCTGTCATTCATCACATCTCTGCCGCCACTCCCGCTCTCTCTCGCTCGTTTCTGCTTTCCTCTCTCTTCCTTCCTCTGTCTTGCACCTCTGTGGCTCCCTCACTCCGTCAACTCCGCAACTTGCAACCGCTCTGGCCCCAACCGCTATTGCTCACTTCATCCTCACCGCACCAACCACTGATCCCAGCCTCACTGTTAGGCACGAGGTAATTTCACTAATCCTGGACTCATCCTTTACTTGCATTAAAAGAATGGAATCTATAAGGGATCATAAGATCCAGATAAAATTCAACAACTAAATTTTAGAAGTGGGTGAATTTGTGGGATTGGAAGTATTTAGACTGTGTCATGTCTCATTTTTCGGAAACCAGAATCCTCTTTTTTTTAAAGAACTCGATCATTTTTTTGTGCTAGGAAGATTCTTCGAAGCAAATTTCCACAGTATATCTGTAAAGTTCATTTACAGTTTGACCAAAATTAATATTAAAAGCATGTTTCTTGAATAAATCTAATAATATTCCCTTTCTCTCTGGAGTTGGAAGCCAATCCATGTCACCTAATATAATCCTATCAAAATCAAAGTCAAATATTTTGCATATCAAAACTTGCAGTTGCAGATCTACCAACCTTGCTCTTTGACTATCGATCTTCTAATTACAGTGATAGTTGACTTCCTGTGTGCAGAATAATGATTAATTATTTAGGGCTAGGGGTGGAATTTCATTATAATTTTTTAGAAAAAAGATTAACAGCAACATATTTTCACTGACTCCAGATTGACACAGTGTAGCGAGACAAGGTTATTGTCAATGTTAATTTTGTTATTTTAACTCACTATTATTTATTCAGCTAAAATGACTTATAATTAGGGATGTCAATGAAGCGGGATTATTGGGGATTCGATTCGTCCCGTCCCGTTGGGATTCAGAATTCCCCGACTTCAGCGGGGCGGGGGCGGGTTGTAAAATGTGGGGATTAGCGGGGGCGGGGATTGTTTTGTCCCCACTGAATCCTCGCGGGGATTCACGAAGGTGAATCCCCGACTTCGGCTTCAGTATCTCTAATAAAAATACTATTTTATTTCTATTATTTTTTAAAAAAGAAAACAATTTTATCCATTTAGTTACTTTAAAAAAAATTTAAAATAAATTGAGTTATATTATTAAAGAAGTTTACATTATTATACCTAACTAACTATAAGTTTATATTATTAACTATGTGGATTCAAATGAGTTTATATTATTCATTAATTAATTATGAATCATATAATTAAAAATGTAAATTAAAATAGTTATATTATTATTTATGTAACTATATATGAACATTAAAAAAACTATGTAAATATGATTATTAACTATATTGATTTAAATGAGTTTATATTATTAAATGTATACTTAACTAACTATGAATTATATTATTAATTTTATTAAGTAAATGAGTTTATATTATTAACTATGTAGATTAAATTATATTATTGACTTTATTGAGTAAATGAGTTTATATTATTAACTATGTAGATTAAAATGAGTTTATATTATTGACTTTATTGAGTAAATGAGTTTATATTATTAACTATGTAGATTAAAATGAGTTTATATTATTGATTAAGTAATTATGAATCATATTATTAACCATGAATCAGATGTGAAGATTAAAAAAAACTATATAACTATAAATTATATAGTTAACTATATTAATTTAAATAAGTTTATAATATTAACGATATACTTAAAATAGTTATA
The DNA here is from genome assembly GCA_019593545.1 of Apocynum venetum. Lineage (NCBI taxonomy): Eukaryota > Viridiplantae > Streptophyta > Magnoliopsida > Gentianales > Apocynaceae > Apocynum > Apocynum venetum. The sequence goes on from SRSM01000133.1 coordinate 1,181,457, forward strand.
TATATATATATGTGATGATTAAAAAAACTATGTAACTATAAATTATATTTATTTAAATAAGTTTATAATATTAACTATATACCTAACTATTTATGAGTTACATTATTAACTATATATGAATATAAAAAAAATATGTGACCATAAATTATATAATAACTATATATCTAACTATAAGAACCTCATTGCATGGAATGACATGTGTTGAATTGAAGAATGAAAGCTCAATTTTGGAAGATTGTTTATAATTTATAGTTTTTAAGGATAATGATTTATATTTATATTAGTGATTGTATTCGATATATGAAATATTTCATTATTTTGTATTTGAAGTTTTTAGTTTGAAAGCTTTATTTTTTAAAAAATTTTAGTATGAGACAGACATGTTTAAATGAGCTTGTGCCTTAATATTTGTAGTTTACTATGATGAAATATGCATTGATTTTATTTTAGATTTTAGTGATATGATGAAATAGTTTTTTTTTTAAAAAAAAAATTTAAAAATTGAAGTGGGGTCAAACAGGTGTCAAACAGGAGTCAAAACGAAGCTGAATTGGAGGCGGGGACGGGTGTTCTAAAGCGGGGTCGGGGTCGTGGTCGGGGTTTCTTCAAACATTCTAAAGCGGGGACGGGGTGGGGGCGGGGACGGGGACGAGTGTTCTAAAGCGGGGTCGGAGGTAGGGGACTACGGCCCCGCTTTGCCCAATTGACATCCCTACTTATAATGGAATATTAACAGTTGTTTCAGAAACGAAGTAATTTATGTTCAGATGAATGTTAATAATGAAGTTCAGATGACAGAAATGTAAGTGAACCTCTGAATTTTTCTTCTTGAAATTGTAACAAGCATACAGGAATATCGAAAATGACTTTACACAAAAGGAGGAGAATATCAACGTTCTTAGTTCTAAAGTTTCCATAAAAATATTTAGAGAACACTTGGAAATGTAATACAAGCGGTTCTGAGTGAATGGGTAATGTACTATTAAAAATGATAAAATATACTCTCCCAGTTTTAAAGTAATAGTTTTATTTGAAACTAATCAAAGTTTAAGAAAATAATTAAATTGTTTTAATTACTATTAAAAAAAATTAATTATTCTCTACTAGAATTTAAAATGAATCAATTAATAGCGATGTATATTTTAGTGAAGAGTAATGTTATAAATAGCAATTAAGTTACTTTTAATTTCATAGCAAAAGAAATGTTTTAGAATTAATGAATTTTTTCAAAAATAAGAATTGAGGGAGTACTTGAACAACTACAAATATTGCCGTTATAAAAAAATGACTAAATGAATAAATTTTTTTCCTCATATTAAAAAAAAACCAAATAAATAAAATTCATAAATTTAATCACTCTAGAATAAGCCAAAAGCGTATTTATCAATTACTTAATTAAAAGAATGAAAGCATGGAGGTGGGCCAAAAGTAAAAAAAAAAAAAAAAAGATTGAAAATTGAGTTTTGAAATTATTTTTTATTTTATTTTTAAAATGGAATTATATTTGAATAAAAGAAAGTTATTGGGATTTGCAAGAAATTTGATATATTTTTAGTTTTATATTATTGATAATATTATAAAATATTATAAGGAATGATGGATAAATTATTCGTAATTATAAACCCAAGACTCTTACACTTGTGAATTGAAGTCTAAGCACTCTCTTTTAGTCGGAGTAGCTTTAGCTTTTTGCTTCTTTTGTTTTTTGTAATTAATTTGAATATTTTTTATTGCTAAAGTTGTAAAGAAAACAACTAGAATTGATTCGCCATTTGTGCAAAAATATTAGTCAATTTCTGTTAAGAAAAACAGAGGAGTTGTAAGGGTCAAGGGTCAAATTCTCAAAATGGTGTATGCCTAGTAAAAACATCTCGTTGTGAGTGTCAAAGGTCAAATTTGAGAATTCTGAGAAGAAATCTTAGTGAAAACTGGTTTGCAATTCTATGGATTATTTCTCTCTCTACATTTCGGTTTTCATCTTAATTATTTTTAATTTGAATCATGAGTATCTAATTTCGTTGACATGTACATGGACTAAATCATTGTTAAATACGATTCTGTGATAATTTACTTGCATCTAATTAATTGAATAAATGGACAATAAAAATATCTTTGATTTTATTTCCTATTTGTAGAGGTTTAAACATCCTATTTTTCTTCATTTATGTTTCTCTACTTTATGTTTTTGTAGAGGTTTATTACTTCTAAACCACCTAATTTGATTTTGAACTCAACAAGTAACCAACCTCTAAATCGTTCTCCTCATAATCAACCACTAAGGTATGCATTTGGAATATATAATTAAGTCTCTTGCTTCTAAGAATACTTTCTTCCAAAAAGATACAAGGTTTAGCATCCAAAATATAGTAAACCAAGTAGGATTGATATGGTATCAGGAGTGCCAAAAATGCTAGAAGATAACGAGAGAAGTTTCCCCTATTCCTAATTCGTGGATAATCTCTCTCAAAAAGAAGTTTAAGATAGTAGAATCTTCTCCTATTCATAAGGTGTGTTTTTTTCCAATGGATTAGTCAAGAGTTAATTGTGTCATTCAATAAGTTATTTACTCAATCATTTGTTAATTAAAGTAATTTTATTTTTTCAATTTTTAAATAAATATATAAAAGAATGGAATTTTGTATTGCAGTTCTATATGATATATAATATAATATATTTATAATATCTTATTTATCATGTTTTTGGTAAAATTACTTTTATTCAAATCAAATACACGTTTAAAAAAAGAGAGTAAATGATGAATAAAATATAATAATTTTTTAATGTACGGATTGAATTATAAATGTTTATTTGAATAAATAATAAAGAATGGTTTTTATCAAATAATAACTTTTTGCATAGAAACATAACACATAATATTATTGTCTTTTTTTTTTCAATTCAATAAATTTAATTTTGTTTGATTATAATATTTCATTATTTTTATCAATTTGTCTTTTTGTGCTATTTTTTCAAACTGATTTGAAAAAATGTCATATCTAATATTTTAGTTTTGACTTTTTATGTCATTTTTTCAACTCATGTTGAAAAATTGGCACAAAATATCACTTATTGACGTTTTGTGACATTTTTTTGACATAAAAAGTTAAAATTGAAAATAGTGAATGTGTAATTTTTTTTCAAATTTTCAAATCAATTTGAAAAAATGACACAAAATGACGAATTGGTAAAGATGATGAGATTTTCTATTCAAATTAAATTGAATTTTTTAATTTAAAAAATTGATAAAATGTCAAAATGAAAAAGAAATGATATAATGTGTAGGTATATATATATATATTTATATATATATATATATGTATATATATAACAAATTTTTATGTGTTTGTTGCATTGAAATTGCGAAAAATATTAGGCATTTGCATTATTGGTCTTGTTTATGGTAACTCTGGATTGCTCTAATGCGGTGATATATTTATAGTTTTATCATGAGGTTATGATATATTATGATATATTGAATGAATTATTTAATATCATTTATTAGTTTAACTTCAAATTGCATAGTAAGTTAATTGATAATGTGAATGCTAGATAATTTTTTTAACGATTTATTCTCATTTCTTGATTTAATCGTTGAATATATATTATTTTTTATTTGACGAAGTATTCTAATTATAGTAAACCAAACAGATGATCTGTTAGATATATTAGAAGATTTTGTTATGCAATTTGATCGTAATACATAACTAGGAATATGCAGAAAAAAATTTGGATAAAGTTGATTTGATAATTAAAATTGTGAATGAAATTGTTATTTTTTAAGTCTTACATTTGATGTATTTTAAGTTTGATATTTAATGTTTTATATTTTAATTTTATAAATGATATATATATTGGTACCGGCACGGGTGGATATCTATTGAATACAAAAAAGCCTCAATCCTTCACATTTACAAGTAATCTTTGTACCTACTGAGGTGTGTATGGTTAGGGATCCATCCATCCCTTATTTACAAAAGAGTAGAAGTTAATATTCTTCTTTTAGATGCCATCAAACAAATATTTCGTTATTTTATGTTTCTTAAAAAATTGTGTACTGACAAGGAAAAACTTGGGATAATAAGAGGATTAAGTGTTGGAGAAATGTCTCTAAAAGAGATACATCATTACATGTTTGTCATTCTTTGCATAATTGGTTATAAGGTTGTCTTAGAATGTATGATTGCCCTAAGAGCTTTTATTATTGTCTTATTCATCTATAACTTGCCAAATGTAAGACTATTAAAACCTATTAAAATTGTTATTAAGCTAGGTGATAAGTTTGTGGCATCTTTAGACTTTTAAAGTATGAAATTTGAGGATGATCAAAATTTTATTTTTCATTCACTAATTATATTAGATAGATTATTTTTAAAAATGGTTAAAATTAAAATTGATGTGAATGAATGAACTTTATGTATGAATTTGATGATAATAAAATTTCTTTAACATATTTGACAGTGTGAAGTATTATTCGAATGAATGTTTTATTGTTTCCATTGTTGACATAATTGATTCTTTTGTTGATGACATGTTTTATTTGATCTATATTAAAATGATGCATTTAATCATGAATTTGAGCATACATAAAAAAATATTCTTCATATTTTATATGTGATCATGGTTTAAAAAAAATGTTAATGATTTATTTGTAGAAATATTTTTCTCACTTCTAACGAATTGAGAAAAATCTATCATATGCGATTGAAGTCATGGAAAAGGGATGTCCATTTTAGTGTGCAATGTATTAAATAAATATAAAATGTCATAAAATATATCAATAAAATATAAAATATATTATCTCACCAAATTTTATGAAATATGTTCGCATTGTATATTTGATTTTATTATAAAAAATTATTGATATTAAATAGATAAATAGATTTATTATGTAAAATCGAGTTTAATTAATAAAAAATAATAAATAATTGTTCTAACATATCATGTATGCCATTTGAGTAATATTATGAATGCATTATATTTTTACATCATTATACATATGTGTTCATATATTAAATTAACTTGTATATCGAATCACATTATTTCGTTGCACAAAAGAAAAGTATAAATAGTGATTTTTTAAAAAGTACTCTTCAACACTTGGAAAAAAGATCACCAAGTATTAACTTGATCAAATTTAATAAAAAAAATAATAACAACCTAGTTCATCAAAGGGAAAAAGATAAGGGACTTTAAAAAAAGATTAGGGTCCATCATATTTAGTTTAAGAAGATAAGAGACTAAACATGTTTAGTTTGACTAAAAATAAAAAAAATTTAAACATTGAGTTTCAAAAAATATCCTTCTGATCAAATCAAAATTAATTAAAAAAATTATATAAATAAATCTGAATATTTCAAAAGAAAAGTTGATAGATTAAAACGAATGAATATAGCTCAGAAAAACAAGATATCTAGAAAACTTTTATAATTACAAAATCATTATCCAAATAGTTATTTAAAAGTAGTATATGAAGAGTTAAATAACTTCATAAGCATTATTATAGCTCAACACTTAGAACAGCAAAAATGAATGAGGCTTTAGAGCAATTAAAATTAGAAGATAATAAAGAAAAACGAATAACTATTATAAATCAAATACAAAAGGAGTTAAACGAATCAAATATTAACGAATTAGTCCCAATTCAAATAAGATTAGGATTTAGTGATAATCCAGCAATACCTTACAAAGGTAAAAGAATACCCATTGAGAAAAATTTAGTAGGAAAAATTGATTATTTACTAGGATCTAATATAGACAAAAATATTAGAATAACTGTTAGCATTAGAAGCCTAAATGCAGTAATAAATAATCAAATTGAAATATTAAGTTATATTTCATTAAAACAATTAAGGGATGATAAATTAAGTATAGAAAGAAGATTTGAAAAACAAAATAATAAAATAAGTCTACAATTAGAACAGAATAGACAAAATATACATTCTTTAGTAAAAGAAATTATTATATCAGAAAAAACTAAGAAGGAAACCTTAGAAGAAAAATTAGATAGGATTATCAATCTAATTAATGAACAAAATAATTAAAATTCAAAAATAGATAAAATTATCCCCATATTAACTAAACAAATAAATGAACAATTAGAAGGAATTTCTAATAAGATAGAAAAACAAATCCAAATGATAATTGATAAATTCTGAATGGCTGAAGAAAAAATAGGAGATAGATTATCTAGAATAGAAAGACAATTAACAAACCTAAATGAATACATGATAAATAAACCAATTTTGCGATCTAACTGATCAAGGAACAAGTAGCCCTCATCAAGATTGTCAAATAGGAAGTCAAAATGCAATACCATGTCATCAGCCACACACTGATCCATGGCCACATTTATTTCATACTTTTAATCATCAATTAAATAATATATCTGACCTATTAGTATATATTATAAATCACTGTGCATGCTTAAAACAAGACCAAAGTAAGAATAAAGGGAAAGAGAAAGAGATCTACACATAGATTATTTACAAATAATAAAAGATCAAGAAAAGAATAACAAATTAGAAGAACATAGATGCATAACTATCCAGGATTTAAAAGAATTTATACAACCAAAACAAAGTAACCAAATAATTGTTGCTGATAAAACAAAACATATTTTACCACTTTTCTAATGAAAGAACTAAGAAATATGTTTGAACAGATTAAATTAGGCCGAATGACATCGAGGTCTAGTAGGGCTTTGATATGCTTCTGATATTTGGCTGGAATTGGAATTGTTCTGCAGAAATTTCATTAGTGTTAAAAATCTAGGTGTCCAATTGATTATGGATCCTCCTTCACTCATTACCCATCTTTGGGAAAAGCTGTGAGGTCCATGTCATTAGTTTGTCTGTGTTGGCCAAATTGTTCAGGCCATTTAATTTAAAGTGTCCACCTGTTCGGACCACTTGTCGAAAGTCGTTTGTCCTGTGGTGTCGGCAACCACAAAAATCTGAGAAAGTTGGAATCATAATTGATTCATTAGTTGTCAATGGGGCTCAGTTGAGCGCACCCGAGCTAAAGTCTAATTGTGCACAGATAGAGCAGAGATTAAGAGAGCATCTGGTGGTAACATGGAGAATGACTTTCACAGACGAATACAAACTCCTTGTATCCATCGCAGAGGATCCGAGAAATATTACCAGTGCTATAAATAAGGTAATGGGTTTTCAAGACCCCTATACTGGTAATGTGCACGCTCAGAACAACGCATAGGTGTTATAATTAGACAACACATCCATATTGACAGCAAAGCTAGCGGAGAGAATACGCCAAATGGGGAGGAATATGTAAATGGAAGACTGCCAAAGCTGCCTCTGCTGAAATGCCCAAAGGAGGTACCAGTCAGGCCAATTTTAATTACAGAATTGATGGGTCTCAGACTACCTCGTCAGCTCGCCTGACCTTTTCCTCTGCCTTTTCAAACTCCAGAAGGTTGTTTATGGCGTGTATCTTCCACTCTCCCCAGTAATTGTCCCTGGTTGAGTAGCGAATACACCTGTTTTTCTTGATCTCAAGGATCTTCCGGTAATTTTCTAAGGCCTTGCGTAGTTCCTCATGTGCTTCAAGTTCTTTACCTCTTAGTTGTCTTCGGATGCGAAGATCTTCATCCATAGTGCGCCTCTGAGGTGTGGACTCATCAATTGCCTGGTAGGCCAGGGCACTGGAGTACTGGAGTTGCTGAGTGCTACTTTCTTCTACGCCTATTTCTCTTTCTGCCATTATTGCACTTGAATTATTGCCTTCTGAAAGCGGTGCATTTGTAACCATTAGGCAGTGTTCCTTTATATAGGGTTTTTTAGGCCCCACATTTGGCGTATTCTCTCTGCTAGCTTTGCTTAGTTGAAGATGACCTAAGCGCTTGCGTTGGCTTCTAGATGGTTTCTCGTACCAGATCTTGGGCCTGCCTTGTTCATGGATAATAAATTTCTCCATAAGCCCGTTAAATTGGGCTATCAACTGTAGGTGCTGGCAGTCCCCTTCGAGAATAGCAGACAAGGCCTCATGGGCCGCTTCTGGGATGGCCTGTGCTATACAAACCTGTTGGGCTAAACGGGATAATTGGTCTGCGAGCTTGTTATCCTCCCCTTTTATGTGTTCGAACCGGACTCGAATTCCTGTGTTTGTAATGTAATCACAGAAACTAATCCAGCGAACTCGGCTGGGCTTTTTTACCGCCATTTTATCATAAAAAGCTATAATAGCTTGACAATATGTTCTCAGAGTGATTTCTTCCTTGTCAAGATAAAATAATTTAAATTGTTTAAGAGATTGTGTGACCGCATAGATTTCAGCATCAATAGTACTTTTGACCACGGGAAACTTACCCAATGCATAGGCGCACACTTTCTCTGCTCCTTTAGAGGCAGCTTTGGCAGTCTTCCATTTACATATTCCTCCCCATTTACATATTCCTCCCCAACCCTCCATACAGCCATCTGTTTCAATGACTATATAAGCTTCTGGTGGTGGTATTTCCAAATCTGGGAGATTTTGGACTAGAGCTTTCACTTTCTTTACTAATTCTCAGTCTGAAGGCCTCCACCTTCTGTCTCCGTGCTCAGATGTCTTACTGTACAAGGGTCCCAATAATGTGCCACATTTTGGAATATAGGACCTTGCATAATTAAGAACACCAAGCCAGCTACGCAACCCCTTCAGTGTTGTGAGTGACTGATCGTCAACATCAGCGATCTTTTTGATTATATGGGGTTGTAACTTCACTTTTCCTCCGGAAATGGTTGCTCCAAGGAACTCCACTTCACTACATGCAACTTTCATCTTTGTAGGGCTAAGGACAAGCCCATTCTTTCTGCAGATTTCCAGCATTATCTTTAAGTGTTTTTCGTGATCTTCAATCCTGTCAGAAAACACTAAGATATCATCAATGTAAACCGCGATGAATTCTTCTGTTCCCCTGAAACAGTCATCCATCTTCCGTTGAAAAATTGCTGGTGCATTCTTCAATCCAAATGGCATAACAAGCCATTCATACAATCCATCAGGGGTGATGAAAGCAGTCCATGGGATACTTTCCTCCTCCATGACTACTTGATGGAAACCACTCTTAAGATCAAATTTACTATAAATTCTAGCTTTACCAAGGGATTTAATGATGGAATTGATTCCGGGTAGGCTATACTGATCATTGTGAGTGTTATCGTTCAATATCTTGTAGTTGAACACCATCATCTCCTTCCCGTTCTTGAGTGTACAAGGAATGCCGCCGTTCTGTGCTTACTTTTACTAGGCCGAATGGCACCGAGGTCTAGTGCTTCTGATATTTGGCCTTTTCTTCTGTTGTTAAATGTCCAGGTGGCTTATCATTAATCGTAATGTCAGGATTAATAATATCCAACTTACATTTAATCTGATTTTTGGACCAGTGTGCAAGCGGGTTGTCTCCAACGTATCCTTGTTCTTTGAGTTCCTTCAGTAGTTTTGAATCTCTTATTCTTGAAATTTGGGATGCCATATCTTGTACGCTATAAGCCTCAATTCGCAGATCCTCTTCTATCATCATGTCTTCCAGGAATGCAATCTTCTGTGGTTCAAGTGTTGTTGGAATTTTGGTTACAATTTTATAGAATGTAACCTCCGTCCCTTCAAATCGAACTCCTCCTTTCATTGCTCGAATGAAGTTACATCCGATGAGCATGTCGATTCCCTTCAGAGTCATTGGAAACACCGAGATATAAGGAGTGTAGAACTCGTTACCTCCTAATATCAGTTTCCCTTGCCTTAGCTTTTTCGTAACAATGGTGTTGCTGTTAAGATCAGAAACATTCTGAATAATTTTAGCATCTTCGATAGCCTTTTCTAGTACCTTATCAATGTTGACACAACAGCAAGTGCACCCTGTATCAATGACCGCCGTGACATCGAATTCCACTGGATCTTTATCTGGTATAGGAATTCTGAATGTTACAACAACATGATACAATTTGTTGTTACCTCCTTTGGGCATTTCAGCATATGCCTCCTCAAATTCTTCATCGTTTCCTTGTATGACCAAAGAAAAGTCCTTCAGTTCATCCATTTTTGCCTTTAATTTTTCCCGCTTTTCTTCATATTTCTCCAATTTTTCTTCCTCTGGTGGTTTTGATGAAGATGGTTGTGATGGTGCTGATGGGCTTATACCCCCACCCCCTCTAAAAAAGGCTTTTTCATCAGAAAAAGTCTTTTTAGCAGACTCCTGGATTTCCTGAAAAGTTTCCCAAGTAAGATCAATCATATCAGTGGCGTGCTGATTTTTGAGTTTTGCAAGCTCCGTCTCCAAGGATTGTACTTTCTTAGTTAAGAAAGTGTTGTGATCATATAACATTTGGATGAGTGAATCCTTGTTATGGTATTGCCACTGGGCCTTAGATTCTGCAGTCGGTGTGATCTTTAGACCATAGTCTAATTGTGCACAGATAGAGCAGAGATTAAGAGAGCATCTGGTGCAAGTGGCTCTGCGTCCTATCGTAGTGTTGTCTTTGCATGATGAGCAAAGATTACTTTTAATAGTGGTGCACATGTCGTCCCACTGGTGATCACAGTTTTCCTGTGCTGCTGTTGGTGGCCATTTGACCCGCCATTGCTGTATTCGAATTACCAATACCAGTCAGGCCAATTTTAATTACAGAATTGATGAGGGCTCAGACTACCTCGTCACCCAAGGTGTCCAAGCAATTCCAGGACAACCATGGCAGCAAGTTAACCGTGAAAATTCATGGAACTTTGTAAGAGCTGTTGTAGCTCTTAACGCTTGTTGGTACTCGTCAGATGCTGCTGCAATCTGCCAAGTGCTCATGCCTCGGGAATTAATCCCTTAGCAACGGTTTTCAAATCAGCAAGCGCTGACTTGACTTCTCGGATTTGTCGTCTGAGTTCCTCAGCAACCCTAGCTGTTTCTGCCTCAATGGGCTTAGGTGTTGACTCACGACTAGCGATTTTTACATGAGTGTTATGGGGTTTTCCTCTGTAGCTTTTGGCTTTTCTAATACCGTACTTTCTCTTGCCACTTTCGGTATTGTAAGAATTTGAGGAGGCATATGCTGAAATGCCCAGAGGAGGTAACAACAAATTGTATCATGTTGTTGTAACATTCAGAATTCCTATACCAGATGAAGATCCAGTGGAATTCGATGTCACGGCAGTCATTGATACAGGGTGCACTTGCTGTTGTGTCAACATTGATAAGGTACCAGAAAAGGCTATCGAAGATGCTAAAATTATTCAGAATGTTTCTGGTCTTAACAACAACAGAGTTTGAGGAGATCTGTCTCCCGAACTTTCAGAACATCGCTGGAACAGCAGCTTGACCCGAATGCTGAGCTCTCTTTGAGCAGAAGACGTAGGGAGAATAGCAGACAAGGCCTCATGGGCCGATTAGTTCTGTGAGGTCCATGTCATTAGTTTGTCTGTGTCGGCCAAATTGTTCAGGCCATTTAATTTAAAGTGTCCACCTGTTCGAACCACTTGCCGAAAGTCGTTTGTCCTGTGGTGTCGGCAACCACAAAAATCTGAGAAAGTTGGAATCATAATTGATTCATTAGCTGTCAATGGGGCCCAGTTGAGCGCACCCGAGCTAAAGTTCAATTATTGAGCTAACTTATCAGTGCCTATCAGTTTGTATTGATGCCTATATAAGGCAGCGTCTAGCAAACAATAGAGGCATCGAGCAGAGCACAAAACTCTGAACTTTCCTCTATCTCTTGTAATCTTTTGAGTGAAGTTTCTTAGTTTCAATAAAATTTCTGTTCATATACTCTGATATTTGCAATCAACTGCAGCCGAGGTTGATTGTAGTTTCGATCATTTATAGCTGGGAAATTTTTATGGTATCAGAGCTTCGGCTTATTAATATGCAGATAATAGGAGCGTAAACTCATTATGTGTGAGGGTTTGCAAGTAGGATCAATACCTTTTTATTGATTCTTATTCTTTTCCAAGTTCTCTTATGTGTTCTTCTAGCCTTTATCCCCATAAATACTTCTCCACGGTATTATAAGACCTAGTTATTTCCTTCGACCAACATTACTGGAATTAAGGCAGGTCCTTTGTCGACGCGAAGTAAGCCACCTATGGTTGGAGTATACCATTTGGCTGAAAACTGACTAGGAAAGCCTACTTCCAATTAGACTACATGTATGACTCGCAATTAACTAATGGATGTGTTGCATCCCTTCTCTAACCAAAATTAGACTACTTCCAAGGAGTTTTCTGGTACTTTAGGGGAGCCTTCTGGGAAGTTTGACTACATGGTCGATGTCACGGCGGTCATTGATACAGGGTGCACTTGCTGTTGTGTCAACATTGATAAGGTACCAGAAAAGGCTATCGAAGATGCTAAAATTATTCAGAATGTTTCTGGTCAGTTTCGATCATTTATAGCTGGGAAATTTTTATCCCGAACTTTCAGAACATCGCTGGAACAGCAGCTTGACCCGAATGGGAGTGCGTTCAGATCTTTCCCAACTATTAAGTTCTTCTTCAAATTGCAAATTGAAGAAAACCGTTTCATGAATAATGAATCTCAAGAAGAAGGAAATGACTTTATATTTGTCAGACAAATCAAATTTCTCTGATGATGTTGACCCAGCAGTAAAAGATGAATCAGAAAATAGAGAACAAGCTGAACCATCTAGGGCACTTGAAGATAGAAAAAGAAAAATAGATAGTAGGGATGAATATCCTAAATCAAGAGATGACTATGAAGACTACTATTATAATGGAGGATATTACAAAAGTAATAAAGGAGGATGGAAACAACAAGCTCCATATCAGTATTATCCACAATACAAAGTAATGAATTCAGAAGGTATATTAGACTTAGATTGTTGTAAAAATGGAAAGGAATTACTCCAAGAATGGCTCAATAAACATGCCTTATTGCAACAAATTGATGAAAACCTAAGAAACATGACTACAGTTGATTATTATAACTATCTTTTATACAAAACTAAAGGGAATGTTTACAGATATTTGCAATCACTAGATAAAGATGCAATAATAGCAGTCAGCCTCACCATTAGAGAAGTATTAGATTTAATAGGAATTGGTATCTTTCAAGAATTTTTTGGAGGGAAAAATATTGAAACTAATTATGAACTAGATAAAATAAAATAGATCTTAAACAATATTAAGATATGTGACATGTGTGAATTTGACAAATATACTTGTGTGGTATCAGAGCAAGGAAAGATTTAAAAGAAAGATTCAATAAAGAATAATGGAACAAATAAACAGATCAGAATATTTTAAAAGAAAGATTGAAAGACTAGAATAAATGAATATAGCCCAATTAGCTATACAGAAAAATAAGATATCAAGAAAACTCTCAGAATTACAGAATCACTACCCAGAAAGTTACCTAAAAGTAATATATGAAGAATTAAATAACAATATAAATATAATTATAGCCCAAAATTTAGAAAGAACAAAAAGGGAAAATGAATGAAACATTAGAACAACTAAAAACAGAAGATGACAAAGAAAAACGAATAACCATAATAAACCAATTACAAAAAGAAATTAACGAACCAAATATTGAACAACTAGTCCCGATACAAATAAAACAAGGATTTAGTGATATCTCAGGAATACCCTATAAAGGTAAATGAATACCTATTGAAAAGAATTTAATACGAAGAATCGATTATTTATTAGGATTTAATGTAGATGAAAATATTAGGATAACATCTAGTATAAGGAGTTTAAACCAAAATAATAAATTAAGCATACAATTAGAACAAAATAAGCAAAACCTACATTCTTTAGTAAAAGAAATTATTGATTTAGAAAAAGCCAAAATATAAACTCTAGAAGAAAAATTGGATAGAATAATTAATCTAATTAATGAACAAAATACTCAAAATGAAAGAATAAAAGAAATAGTTCCAAAATACAAAGTTTACTTGATAAGTTTTAGATGACTGAAGCAAAATTAGGAGATAGACCAAGTAGAATAGAACAACAGTTAGAAGAACTAAATAGAAGAGTGTTAGTATTAATAGCAGATAGTACAACTAAAATCTCAGAAAATTTTAGAAAAAAAATCAATTTTGTGATTTATCAACTCAAGGAGCAAGTAGCCCACATATAGACGGCCAGATAGGAAGTCAACATGGAATACCAAGTCATCAACCTCATACTGATGAATGACCACATTTATTTCATACCTTTAATCCACAATTAAATAATATTTCAGATTTATTAGTTTACATTATAAACCATTGCACTTGTTTAAAAGACCCAAAAGGAAAAGGAAAAGAAATACCTGAATCATCAGAAAAATCAATAGATTATTTACAAATTATAAGTGACTTACAAGAGAAGAATAAAAAATTGGAAGAACATAGCCAGATAAAACTATAGCCATAGGAGAAGCCTAGCTATTACCACCATTCATATGGAAGAATTAAGAGATGTTCGAACAAATAAAATTATTAGATGAAGAACAAAAATGTTTTATGAATAACCAGGAAGATAATGATTTCATCTTTGCGGATGAATCAGACTTTTCTGATGACCTAGACCCAGCAGTAAAAGATGAGGAAACTAAAGACCAAGCTGAACCTTCTAAGGCAGCTAAAGAAAGAAAAAGAAAAATAGACAATAGAGATGAATATCCTAGAACTAGAGATGATTATGAAGATTATTATTATAATAGAGGCTATTATAAGAGTAATAAGGGTTGGAAACAACAAATACCACAACAATATTATCCTCAGTATAAAGTTATGAGTCCTGAAGGAATATTAGACTTAGATTGTTGTAAAAATGGTAAGGAATTACTTCAAGAATGGTTAAATAAACATGTCCTATTATAACAAATAGATGAAAACTTAAAAAATATGTCAACAGCTGATTATTACAATTATCTATTATATAAAACAAAAGGAAATGTTTATAGATATGTACAATCTTTAGATAAAAATTATATGTTAGGAATAAGTCTAACAACAAGAGAAGTATTAGATAATATAGGAACAGGAATATTTCAAGAATTCTTTGGAGGAAAAGCCTTAGATAATGATGAAACTAATTATGAATTAGATAAAATTAAATGGATATTAAATAATATTAAAATTTGTGACATGTGCGAATTTGACAAGTATGCTTGTCAGTTCGAAAAATATTATTATAAATTACCACCAGATTAAGTTCCTACTAACAAAAATGTGTGTATCAATAATTTACCATTCCCAATTAATAATTTGATTAATCAAAGGTTTGAAGAACATGTTAAAAAAGGAACATGTGCTCATACATTAGGAGGAATTAAAAGAATTGTTTATGATTTCTTATCACAACAATGTCTTGAACAACAATTTGTTAAGAAACAAATTAAACCAACATATTTAAAATGTTGTAGTCAATACCTTGATGCACCCCAACATTTCGGATGTTCTAGGGGGGGGGGGGGGGAAAGCATAGGAAACACAAAAATTCAAGAAGATATAAGAAATATAGATATAAGAAAAGATATTATAGACCCTACGCAAAAAGATATAGTAGAAGAAAACAAGGAAATAGACTACCATCAAAGAGATATATTAGAAAGAAAAGAACAACTGACAAGAAAAAGGAAAAAGAAAGAACTACTATGGAATATTGTCTCGAAGGGAAGAAAGACTGTAAGTGTTGGCTATGTCAAGAACCAGGACATTATGCCAATGAGTGTCTAATGAAAAATAGAAAACCAGAAAATGTAAAGTTTATAGAATATCTAGGAAGCATAGGATTAGAACCTATAGAATCAGAAATAGAATCAGATGATAAAGTATTCTATCTACAATCTACCGATGAAGAAGATAACACTGAAAATGACTCAGAATCCGAATGGTACATTTATAGCAGTAACTATAGGAAATAAAAGAACAATAGCATATATAGATACAGGAGCATCTATATGTATTACTCAAAAACAAACATTGCCTATAAAATTATGGAAAACCTTAGCAAGACCTATAGAGATAACAATTGCAGATAAAAGTAAAAAACAAATATCTAAAGTTTGCTATAATCTAGTCTTACTCATTCAAAAAAAGAAATTCTCTTTACCAACAATATATAAATAAGATGCAGGAATACCAGTATTAATAGGAAACAACTTCCTAAGACTATATTATCCTTTTACCCAATATTTATATCATATAACCTTAAGATGTCCCCAATTACCAGGACAAAAACAAGAAATAATTAAAATACCTATTGTTAGGAAAGAAAAATTAAAACTAATTAAAAGTATTTGCTTAAAGTTAAACGACTTAGAAGAAGAACTTGAGAAGAAAGTAATAATGAAACTTAAGGAAGTAAGTTCCGAAGACCCATTGGATATTAAAAATACCAATAATATGTTAGTTGAAATAAAACTTAAGGATCCAAAAATGGAAGTTAATATCTTAAATGTAAAAGAATTTAAGGAACAATGCCAAAAACTATTAGAAAAAGGTATTATTAGAGAATCTAATAGTCCACATTCAGCACCAGCCTTTTATGTTCAGAATCATTAAGAGAGAAAAAGTGGAAAAAGAAGAATGGTCATTAATTATAAAAAGATTGAACGATGCAACACAAAGGTTAGGTCAAACCTTGCCTAGAAAGGAGTATTTAATTAACAAATTAAAAGGACAAAAATGGTTCAGTGCCTTAGACGCTAAGTCAGGTTACTCACAGATAAGATTACATGAAAATACAAAACCATTAACAGCTTTTAGTTGTCCACCTCAAAAATATTATGAATGAAATGTATTACCATTTGGATTAAAACAGGCACCAGGAATTTTCCAACAATTTATAGATAAAAACTCCTTTTTTGAGGTGCCTGTTTTAATCATTACTTGACTATAGGATTAGTTAATCATAAAGTAGTAATAATATTAATAGACACTTGATCAGGATAGAGCGAAAAATATTATTATAAATTACCACATGCTGATTTACCGACCTTTAAAATATCTTTATTAATAACTTACCCTTCCCAATTAATAATCTTATTAGTCAAAGGTTCGAAGAACATGCCCAAAAAGGTACTTGTGCACCAACTTTATGAGGTATTAAAATAATTGTCTATGATTTTTTATCCCAACAATGCCTTGAACAACAATTTCGAAAGCAAACAAAACCTACGCATTTAAAATGTTGTTCTCATTTCCCTGACGCACCACAACATTTTGGTTGTTCTAGAAGGGGAAGAAGCATAGAAAACACAGATAAAAAAGATACAAAAAATACAGGTACAATAAAAGATACTATAGACCATATCCCAAGAGATATAATAGAAAAAGACAAGGAAATAGACCACCTTCCAAAAGATATATTAGGAAGAAAAGAACAACAGATAAAAAGAAAAAGAAAGAACGAACTACCATGGATTATTGTCCTGAAGGAAAATACGATTGTAAATGTTGGATCTGCCAAGAACCAGGACACTATGCAAATAGATGTCCCTTAAAAGACAAAAAATCAGAAAAATTGAAATTTATTGAATATCTAGTAACTATTGGACTAGAACCAATAGAATCAGAAATAGAATCAGAAGATGAAGTCTATTACTTACAATCAACTGATGAAGAAATAACAGAAGATTAGTCAGAATCCGAATAGTACCTTTATAGCAGTTACTATAGGAAATAAAAAAACTATAGCATATATAGATACAGGAGCATCCATATGTATAGCTCAAAAACAAACTTTACCTTTAAGATTATGGAAAACATTAACTGGACCTATAGAAATCACTATAGTTGATAAAAGTAAAAAATATATTACTAAAGTATGTTATAATCTTGTATTACTTATCCAAAATAAAAAGTTTCCTTTACCAACAATATATTTACAAGATACAGGAATGCCTGTGCTAATAGGAAATAATTTCTTAAGATCCCTTACACTCAATATTTATATCATATTACTTTAAGATGTCCAGAACTTCCAGGACAAAAACAAGAGATAATTAAAATACCAATTATAAGGAAAGAAAAGATGAAACTAATAAAAAGTATCTATTTAAAATTAAATGATTTAGAAGAGGAATTAGAAAAGGAAGTAATTTTAAAATTAAAGGAAGTAAGTTCTGAAGATCCTTTAGATATAAAAAACACAAATAACATGTTAGTAAAAATAAAGCTCAAAGACCCAAAAGTCGAAGTAAATATTTTAAATAAAATCTCATATTCAGAATTAGATGTTAAAGAATTCAAAGAGGAATGTCAGAAATTATTAGAAAAATGAATCATTAGAAAATCCAATAGTCTCCACTCAGCACTAGCTTTCTACGTACAAAATCATTCAGAAATTAAGAGAGGAAAAAGGAGAATGGTTATTAATTATAAGAAAATGAATGATGCAACACAAGGTTTAGGACAAACCTTACCAAGAAAAGAATATTTAATTAATAAATTAAAAGGACAAAAATGGTTCAGTGCTCTTGATGCAAAATCAGAATACTGGCAAATAAGACTATATGAAATCACTAAATCATTAAGCTTTCAGTTGTCCACCACAGAAACATTATGAATGGAATGTACTACCATTTGAATTAAAACAAGCACCA